>WOXC01002583.1:0-731772 GCA_011680675.1 Gymnobelideus leadbeateri
TTCTTATTATAATGGCCAAGCAAAAGAGTTTGTTATTGTTGTTGTTGTTATTGGTTTTTTTGTTTTTTGATGGGAAGAAAAGAATAATGTATGTATAAGGGCACATACTCTAATCCCAATCCTGTCCTCCAAAAAAGGAGAAATATTTATTTGATGGCTAAATTTCTTTTTTTTTGAATGCCCAGTTAGCCTGATAAGGAGGAAGACTGCCTGGTTTTATGGAGACTTTAAACTGAAGAAGAAGAATTATAAACTTTCTCAATATAAGATAGAATTTACAATTCTTTTTTTTTTGGTCAAGAAACCTCCAGACAACAAAAATCCAACTATATTATCCATCCTATCTATCGACCTCTTCCCCATCTGTTACTTGTGTAGTTGACTTTTTTCCTCCCAAAGGGCTATATATTTATACCTGTAGTATTAGTGTTCATTTGAATTCATATTCAGTCTATTATTCTACTAAATTGAGATTTTTTGTTATCCCGATTTTGACTTCCAGTGTTAGCCATGCTTTCCAGTTTGTGTCACCTGCAAATTTGGTAAGCATGCCATCTTAAAAAGAGAGAGAGAGAGAGAGAGAGAGAGAGAGAGAGGATGAGGAGAGGGAGAGAGAAGAGAGAGACTTCAGCAGATATCCTAATGACTTAAATCCCCTATTACTACTGAATTATGCTTCCATGCTAATTGTTTTATTTTTTCTGAGACTTATCACACATATCCCTCCACCTGTCTAAGTGGTATGTAGTATAACTACTATCAAAGCAATAGTGCTTCAGTTTATCTCTCCATTAATCTTCACTCACTCAAATGTTTTCCACCATTCTCACCCACTCTGATTCAAAGATATATTCACTCTACTATATTATCTTGGTTTATAATATGATTACACTCTACCTTTTTACCTACTGCATTTCTTCTGAATAAAGTTTCCCTTCTGTTGTAATTTTTCCAGGCATGAATTGACTTACTGCTTTGAAATTCATGGCTGGATAATATATGCAAAAATTAGAAAGAGATACAATTTAGCCAAATCAAGCATATATTTGAGGTGAATCAAAATATGATGGGGGTGGGAAGGGTGTGGTGTATATCTGACTACTTTATTCTCCATGCTTTGCCCTAATGCCCACAAAATTTTACAAGAACCAGAGGAAGGAAGGTCTTCATCATGTAGAGTGGATCAATATGTAAAAAGTAACCCACAAAGTGTGAAGATATGAATGAGTTGTATTTTGTACTTACACAGGGAAGTATGCATACTGAGGAGACGACAGGGCCATAGAAATAAATCCTCCCCCCATAAAAATATTTTTAATCATAACACTTGAAATTCATATTCTGTTATTGCCAGAGTGGAGTCACTTTCCCATAGACCTTTTAAACCTGGTTGTACGATCTTTGAAAACTTGACTTAAAAAAGGAGCTTTATATTCTCCTGCCAGGACCTGCCACTGTTTCTCAGGGAAGTACCTGTGCACTCCTGATGAACTTTTGAAAGGGAAGGGTGTTGTGGATGTATGTTGGTTTCCGTCCCATTACCTGGGTGATGACATGTGACCATTGATTGCTGGTCCTTATCGCCAAAAAGAAAGCTTCCCTTACTGGAGTGGAAAGGTTCAGTTTATCTCAGGGGGCATGCTTTAGTTGACAAGAGTGATAATGTTTAGGGGATTGTTTATAAAAGTGTAATGTACTTGGAGCTCAAGGCAAAGGGCAGGTTTTATAAATCAACAGATAACTAAAATGAATGCCTGGGTCTGTAGATTCTTGCTCCCTAGATAAAGGTGAAAGGGGGTCATCAAGGCAGAAATATAGTGACTTGGGGCAGGGAAATGAGGGGAATTCAATAAGAGCCGCTGCTGAGGTCCTAGACTATCAGTTATTGTCATAGATGGAAGGCCTCTAAGCTGAGTGTAAAAACAAAAGTCAACATGCTCAGCAAGAAATGTATTAAAGTTGGTGTGCACACTCTAGATAAATTGTTTCTCTTAACACTTAGCATTACAAATAACATGGAAAGGAAGAATATTTTGATGTTTGCTGATGAAGACAGACACTGAACAAGGCTTATTAGAGACAGTTCTGGGCTTGGAATCAGGAACAATTGGGTGTGGCCAGAGGCAAATCATTTAGCCTCTCTGGTTCTCAGTTTCTCCATCTGTAAAATGGTGTTAAAAATTATCTATCTCATAAGCATATTGTGTGGCTCAAGTGAGATAATGGGTATAACTTCCTTCTATGCTATATAAATATCATTCATTATTAATTATGGAACTTAAAATTAACTTTAATGAATTTAAAATTAAAAATCAATTAGTCAATCATCATTTCCTTACCTTTCATATCTTTTACCCCTGTTAGCTAAATGACTGAGATGGATTCTAAAAAGGCAATTATTGGTATGCCAGTTATTCATGTTATGGATTACCTAGAGTAAGGTTTGACAACAAGCTGGTCTTCCTTGCCTCTTCCTGGTATGTGCCTAAAGAATGGAAATTCCTGGGTATTTCAGAGTTGGAAGGAACCTTAGCGGTAATCTAGTTCACCTGATAGGTGAAGAACAAAACCTTTCTAAATGTTCCTAACAAGTGATCATCTAGTTCCCTCAAAGACCAGGTTCTATAGTTCTATGGCTATTGTAAGTCATCTGGGATTACCATACTAGTGCACATTTACATAGTACTTCAAGGTTTTCAAAGTACTTTCTTCACTTGACACTTTTTCTCTAATCTGTGCATTTGCACTAGCCATTCCCCCAAGTCTGGAATCCTCACCCACTTCTCAGAATCATTATTTTCCTACAAGTTCAGGTTAAGTTCTACCTTCTCCCTGAACCATTAGTACTTTCTCCTTAGGTTTTCCTTTTAATTTATTTTACAAGAAATGATTATTAATAACCAATTACTCATATCAGGGGGATCCAGATTTTTTCTCTTTTTGTTTCCTCATTTAGGGAGTAGGTCAAGGTAGCCTCTGAAGGTCATGGTTGATGACCTTAACATTGGGTTAACATTCTTCCGTGGTGCTCACTTGTGCAACCACAAGAATGCTGACAAGGATGTCTTGACCCTGTTTTGCTCAAATTTCATGACCAAACCAAGCATGAGTGGTGGCATGATATGGAAAATCCCCCTGATATGTTCTTGGGGCATATATATAGCTCCTGCCTAATCTAAGTTGAAGCCCATCCATCTTATGACCACCTAGTCAGTAGAGAAATTCCTTGCTTCACCCAATTTGTGACCCTGCTGACAGATCCTTTTTTGCTTATCTTAGTCTATGTATCATATGTCAACCAATAGAATTATTCTGTATTTTGTATAGCTCTTCTTGAATGTCTAGATATCTAACCCTATAAAAATAGGGCCCTGGAAGGAGGAGGCATCTCACATTGTGAGGAGGATCTGAGGTCCACTTCATTAGAGGGGACCATGAACCCTTTAATAAAGTGCCATTGACTCAGAGCTGTCTTGGTCTCTCTTATTGTAGGTTTAATAATTTTTATCCTCATAGATAAAATTAGTGTGGGCAACACTCAGTATAAAAATTCCTCTCACTGGTATAGATCAGCAATTGATCTGTAATTTATAATTTTTAATGAATTTCCTCAGTCATTGAAAGATCAAATGACTTTGGTCATGGGGCGGCTAGGTGGCACAGTGAGTAGAGCGCTGGCCCTGGAGTCAGAAGGACCTGAGTTTGGATCCGGCCTCAGACACTTAATGCACACACAAACAAAAACCTAGCCGTGTGACCTTGGGCAAGTTACTTAACCCCAATTGCCCTCCAAAAAGCAAAAAAAAAAAATGACTTTGGTCACACAGATAGCACATGTTAGAGGAAGGACTCAAATGCAGATCTACCAGATTAGAAGACCTTCCTTCTATCTAATAAATCACATTCTGACTCTCACCTTGCACATACAAGGCATAAAATAAATACTTGTTGAAGTATCATATTATTTTATCCACTTTAGAGGTTATATAATAGAGGTTGAATGAGTTTAAGTATCTTAATTTTCCCCCTTCTCATCTCTATTGTCTGGCTTCTCTGACATCCCTCACATTCTAAGCAAAGTCCCACCTTCATCAGGAAGCTTTCACACTTTCCTGGTGCCTTCCTTCTGTTAATTATCTCTATAGATCTTGTTTGTACATAGATGTTTTCATGTTAGATTGTGAGCTCCTTGAGGGCAGTGACCTCTTTTTTGCCTTTTTTAATATCCTCAATGTTTAGCACAGAACCTGGCACACGGTAGGTGCTTAATAAATGCTTATTGACTTGACTTGCTCAGAGACACACAGACAGAAATAGCTGAGTTGAGACTGAGAATCAAGTCTTTTTTGATTCTTTCCACTATACTGCATTAGCTTTTCTTGGACCCCAGAGTTGGTATAATAGTTTTCTAGCAATTTGAAGAAATTCTTGTTCACGTCTTTATACTAAACATCCAACATGAGAAGTATCCACCAGAAAATTAAGATGTCAACGTTATCATCATTAAAATGTCTTAAAATTTGGCGAGAAATTGAAAATAAACATAGACTGATAGAAAATAATCAGTGGCGATCCCAGAGTGACTGTTTTTATTTAATTATTGAGAAATCTGGAGACTGTGATGATGAAGATGGGATGATATATTATTAGATAGATAAAACATTTATTAAATTGTAAAATATTTATTACCTCGGATACATGTGGCAGAATTTAAAAGAAGAACAAAGTATTTGAAGAATTCTCTTTTTGGACTAGAATGGTTTTTCTTTGTAATCCTAAGCATTTTATATTGTGCCTTTTGAAACACTATTCTGAGAAGGGGTCCATAGGTTTTGCTAGACTGCTAGAGGGGTTGTGCATGACACAAAAATTAAGAACCCCAACTTTAAGGGGATAAAAAACATAATCTCTCTTTCAGTACAAGCTGATGTATGTTTTTAATGTGTGTGTTTGTAGGGGAGGAATGAGCATGGATACTATTTAGATTTCCCCCAAAGAAGAGAGATATACTACAAATATATCCCCTAGACCAGCAGTGTCTGGATCGGTAGCTAGAGGACCACCTGGGGAGCTGTGGTCTGACTCCAAGGGGTAGGTGATCAACCTATTGGAGAGTGGTAACATGGATTGCATTCCAAACTCCTAGCAACAGTCAGGTATGGGACTTGTCTCCAACACAACCATACCCACTTTTATTCTAACACTTCTCTATCCTATGTGCTCCATCTACTATATGAGGTCTTGACCTCCCCTTTTCTAAGCCAGGCTTGGTTCCTCTCATGGTAGTTATAACCATTCTGCTACCAAAGTGCCCACACCAGTGGCTGCAAAGGTGCCTCCCTCTGAACAAATATACTTCTTATTTCCCAGATCAGATTTCTTTCCAAAGCTGGGGAAGGCCCCCTTAGAAGGCCTAGATACATAAGTCATAATTTATAACTCCTAGACCTAATATAGAGAAGCCCTTGAGGCAAAGGAGAACCCAGAAAGAATAAGTGGGAATTGTTTCATTTATTTTATTTCTATCCCTAGTCCCTAGCATAGTGGCACATAGTAGGTGCTTAAAAAAAATCCTTGTTGATTGATTGATTGGATGAATTATGTGATGTTGGGGAATCTCAGGAGCAGCAACTTACATGGGTAATTCATGATAATGCTCTCCTTCAGAGAGCTCTGAAAAAAACAACTATTTACATGAGTAAAACCTTCTACTATTAGAACTGTATTGGGTGAAAATTAACTGCTCAGCCTTAGTTGGATCTCCCAGTTATATCTCTTTTTGTCTTAGAGAAGCCCTCTAAAAACCACATTTTTTGTTATCTATGTAAATTGCCTGCATTGCCTCTTTGAAAGGACAATTTCCAAATCTGCAAATGACTGCTTTCCCAAGCTCACCCAATAATGTGCCCTGTTGTCAAATGAAGGCAAATTTGAATCATTTAAGAACTTAGGATAATGAATGGTAAAATGTAACTTGCTGTGGACACACATAGAATAATATGTGTTATATCTAGGAGCAAACAACCAAGTGAACAAACAGCTGCTCATTGAATTGTGTTACATTAGACTGACCAGGGAATACAAGCAGAATGATAAAGGAGGGACTAACAGAAATAAGTGAAAGGCATTGAGTTGAGTGAGTTCAAGAAAGGCAGGTTGAAGATGATTAACATGGCTGAAAAGAGAGAGAACAGAGGCAAGAGTTGATCAGAGAAGCTAGAATGGAGATTACTTGATGTGGTTGGAAAGAATAGTCAGCAGGCTGGGATTTGAAGAGGCTCTGGCACTTGCTAACCAGATAAATTTGGGCAGACCATGTCCCTTCCCTGAGTGTCAGTGACTTGTAAAAAGAGAATAATTATATATGTGCCACCTAACTTGTAGGGTTGTTTTGGGGAATCACAGACTAAGTGGAGAACACTTTGCAAATGGAAAGCACTCTATAAATGTAAATCATTATCAGAGACACAGAGACAGATAGACAGGAGAGGGGGGGAGAGGGGAGAGAGAGAGAGAGAGAGAGAGAGAGAGAGAGAGAGAGAGAGAGAGAGAGAGAGAGAGAAAGAGTAATAGAGACATCGAGAGACAGAGAGGTAGGGACGGACAGAGAGAGAGAACAATTTAAAATAGAGTGGACAATTCTGCACTCCATTTCTCTCAGTGAACATATACCTCAGAGTGAGCTGGAGATGGGAGATGTCTATCTGCTGTTTCCCTGGTCAGTCTGTCAGTATTAGTGACCATATGCCTTTTATAATGTGACTTCCTCACTATGCTACATATAAATTTAGAATCTCCTTGTCATATTTTCAGACAGTCTATTCATTCTGCTTAGGCTGGTCAAGCTAATGAGAGGCACAGCTGAACCTGGTCTTTCTAGAATGCTTGGTGACCCAGAAGCCCTCTGCTGTGTTTCCTTGCTATCTCTTTATCTTGATCTCTCTCCCTCCCTGTCTATCTGCTACCCCTAGGATCAAATATAAAGTCCTCTGTTTGGCATTAAAAGCTCTTTACAGTGTGACTAGTTATTACCTTCACAGTCTTCATATATGCTTATAGGACATTCCATTTCCTATCTCTTTACCTTTCTATTGACTGTTCTCCATGCCTAGAATGCTCTTCCTTCTCACCTCCACACCTTGGAATTCCTGATTTCCTTCAAGGTCCAAGTCAAGCGCCACTTTCTATAGGAGACCTTTCCTGGTCCCTTCAACTTCTAGTGCCTTCCTTTCTTAGGACACCTTGTATGTACCTTGTATATACCCACATATAAGTGAGTGTGTATGTATATATATATATATATACATATATATATATATATATATACACATACATACGTGTGTGTATGTGGTCTCCCTCATTAGAATGTAAGCTTCTTGAGGGAAGTAGCTATTGAGGGGAAGCAAAGACTTTTTTTGTATCCCTGGTACTTGTGACATAGTAGATGCTTAATAAATGTTTATTATTGCTTATGTGAAGTGCTTCAAATACATATGTATACATGTATACATATATATCTACATGTGTGTATACACACACACACACAGGGTGTTCCAAAAGACAGTGCAGTTTTAAGCTATTAGTTCTTAAAACCTCACTAAAACTTTTGGGACATTCTATATATAATGGTAGGAATATGACCAGGCAGTAGGAAGGCAATGGTCTTCTCTTCTTAGCTTGGCTTTTGTGATTTCTTTGATATACTTGAATTGTAAGCCAAAAGGGTTTGTGGGTCCTGGGGAAAAATAGCTGTGATGGCTCAGAGAAATGAAAGAGATAAAGAATGAAATAGATCTCATTTTAACAAGGAGGAAAAGAATTTTTATTGATGTTGGATTTATATTTAAGTCAGCTGTATGTCTATACACAGACCATCGACTACTTAGAGCTAAAATTGGAATTTGAAGGAGGAAGAGGAAAAGGAGGAGGAAGAAAAACAGTGAGAAAAATGAAGTTTAATTAAAATGATTGAACCCTAATTTATTTAAACTAATTGAAAATCAAGAAGTGAAATGGACAATAGATTGACATCAAATTGACTATAATGCTTTCATCTGGACATTTAATGAATGTGCATTTATTGTCACAAGGAGACCAGTAAAATCTGATTTACTTGCCAAAGAGAGATGGCTGCCAAAGGCTTCACTTTCAGTCTTTTTTCAGTTGTGTCTGACTCTTTGTGACCCCATTTAGGATTTTCTTTGCAGAGATTCTAGAGTAGTTTGCCTTTTCCTTCTCTAGATCATTTTATAGATGAGGAAACTGAGCAATAGGGTTTAAATGACTTGCCCAGGGTCACACAAGATAGCAAGTATCTGACGCCAGATTCAAACTCAGGAAGATGAATCTTTTTGACTCCAGGCCCACACTAGGTTAGAATATAAACTTGTGGGGAGGCTAGGTGGTACAGTAAATAGAGCATTGGTCCTGGAGTCAAGAGGACCTGAGTTCAAATCCAGCCTCAGACACTTAACACAGCCATGTGACTTTGGGCAAGTCACTTAACCCCAATTGCCCTGCCCTCCCCCCTCCAAAGACCAAAAAAAAGAGAGAATATAAACTTGTCTATGAAATCTTATAAACAAGAATAACAGATAATTGTGAACAATATTATCTCATAAAAGAGAGAGAAGTTGTGGAAGATAAGAACAGTTTAAAGAAAGTTTGACAATATATTAGACTGGGTTACGTTATCCTAAGGACATACAAGGATGAAAATGGAAGGAGGATTAGAGATGGAAAAAAATCAAAAAAGCTTCAAAAGCCATTTCAACAAATTGTTTTCTCCTTTGAGGTTAATGAGATTGCCACACTTGAACCCTAACATTGCAGTTCCTTGGGTACTTATAGAGAAAATTTTAAAACGGTACTGAAAAGAATACAGATAAAGAAAATAGATGTATTGGACCAATTATATAGAGAGAAGATTCATGCTAGAAGTGATATAATTGTGAGGGCATTATCTGAAGGAAGGGAAGATACAAAAAATATGGTAAAAATATCCTAGACTTTATTAACACTGAAAAAAAACTGACCAAGGGAACATCAGTAATTTCTGAACTATATACAACAACTTGCCTATCTATACCAAATTTTGTGAAGTCTTCCTGTGTCAGGAGCAATAGTCTAACCCTCCCCCTTCCCCTCATCCAATTTAAACTGGTTATTCCTTAAAAGGTATTGAGACTTTCCTTGAGACTTGGTTGGTTCTGGACTATTGATGTGACTTACTTATCATTTGAGTACGAAACAACCACAAGGAACTGGAGCTTGGTTGGTGGGTCACAGTGAGTGACCCTGGCAAGGGAGCTTTGCTCAGCTGAATTAATTAAGGTGCCCTGAGTGCCTATCCTTTTTGAATATCCTTCTGCTATAGGTATGTAAACCTCTGTTTGTTCCTGTTATATGACTTATGAGTGGATAGTCAGAGTGCTCAACTGGTTCCTTTGTGCCCCTGGGAGAAAATGAGAAAGGCCTACACAGTACATTGGTGCATGCTCTTGTGGTGAAGTTTTGAGAGAACATAGACAAGGCTTACACAGGATGGGAAGGCATGGGTGGGTCCCACTTTTTATCATTAGAAGGAATTTCCACACTTAGGAGATTACAAATGCATTTGAGTAATGTGATTGGCAGCTCATTTATACCCAATTATGTCAGGTTTCCTTGGCAGAGGTCCCTTCAATGTGTTTAGGGGAATGGGAGTCCCAGGAAGGAATTAAGTGTGAATTAAAAAGACTTTCTAACCCTAAGTCAGATAGAGAGTTGAAACATGGCTATATGTTTCTTCTAGTAGAAAGAACTAAGTTCAAAAACCAAAATTAAGCTTAATCTGGGGGCACTCTGCCTGGTGTTTGGACATTAGTTATTCATAGTGGCTAACAGCTTTAGTCATGTCTAAAGAACTATCAACTCACTCTTATTAAAGAGAGGATTTCTGGCCATTATAGTCTATCAGTCAATAAACATTTATTAAGAGCTTACTATGTGCCAGGCACTAAGTCCTAAGAGCTAGGGATACAAAGGAAGGTAAAAGAAAGCCCCTGCTCTCAAGACCAGTGGCCAGCTGTCTAATGGGAACAGGCTCAAGGGGAACAGCTTGATGACATCACCAGGGGACATTAGAGGTCCTGAAGGATCAGAAGTATCAGTTGTGTCTCTGTATATGTTTCCCAGTCACTTATGTTCCTTATGTGTGTACTCTCCCATATATGTTCCCTAGATCTGTTCACCCTTTTTCACTGATGGAATATATATACATGGCCATATATATAACATGTGTGCACACATGTACACATCGTATCTACATATGTGTACACATACCCATATATGTTTTTATATATTCCATGTTGTAATTCTATGTGTGTATACATATGTTTGTGTGTGTATTATTAGTTCTCTCTGTATGGATAGCTGTCCCTTAGAATATAAATTCTTGAATATCAGAGATTGTTTTGTTTGATTGTATCTTTGACATCTAGCATAGCGCCTTGTACAAAATAGGTGCTTAATAAATGTTGAATTGAATCAAACTGAAGGTAATGTGGCTATTTTCATATTCTGGCAGATGGTTCATTGTAGCAGAGCCTTGTTGATCTTATTACAAAGGATCATATGAAATGAACATTTCTGTATGACAGATGTGTCTATTGGTTTCTGCCTCAGTAGGAATCAATCTCTATAATAAAGACATGATTGTCTAACACAGGGCAAAGGGAAGAAATTATTATTATTATTACTGAATTGTCCAAATATGTGTCATATTCATAAAATGAAATCCCAGATAGGAAAAATTTGGCATATATATTTTAAATGTGAAAGTCCTTTTAAAAAATATGCCTTCCTTTTCAAATACAGATGCTTTATTTTATCATCCTCAGTCTTTGTAATTTGTGTTTTTTTCTTCTTGATCTTCATAAAACATGTATGATTACAGCTGGATTCATGTTTTATATAAATCAGATTTTAGAGAAATACAGTCCATATCAGCTCCTTTCCATCATCCTGTTGATAATGTGTGATTTTTATTCTTCTGAGATTGTAGCCATGGAGAACCAAGGGAAGAACGCTGTTATTTTGTGGTAGGGACCAATGGTTCCTCAAAAGGTAGCAAAGTTGAATGGAAAGAGCCCTAACCTTGGAGTCCAAAACACTGGGTTCAAATCCCAGGTGTCCCACTTATTAGCTGTGTTACTATGGAAGTCATTTGACATCTGTGAGTCTTAACTTCCTCTTGTAAAATGGTGTTCATGACATTTGTACACCACAGGCTTGTTTAGTTATTTCCCAATTCCATAGGCTTATTGTAAGGAAAACACTTTTTTAACTACACATGCAAGTTGTTGTTACTTTTTTTAAATAATTGTAGAATTTCTCAAATATAATCTGTTCTGAATTCTTCCTACTCAATACTAGCCCTAGTTCATTCAGTTCCATTCAACTGTTATTAGACTATGTTAATAGACTGAAGGAATGGATTAACTGTCTAGGTATGTCATTTTATAATCTCTATCTCTATCAATCATCTATCTGTCTGCCTATCCATCTATCTATCTATCCATCTATCTATCTATCTATCTATCTATCTATCTATCTATCTATCTATCTATCATCTATCTGTCTGCCTATCTATCTATCTATCTATCTATCTATCTATCTAGATTGTTTTTTCAGAGTTGGATGGTTAGATTAATCTTTTCCCCCCTTGTTCTGTATTTCATTAAATTGGCTTAGTGATATTCTAGGACTTGGTGCAATAATACTACATCAATGTAAAGAAAAGCATATGGAGAACCTCACCATTAAGGAATCCTTTTTGTTTGGATTTGTACAGGATATCTTTTATGTCATGGATAAACTACCTTAGATGAGCATATAACCCATATGTTTCAGCATCTTACTTAATGTCAATACTCAGGACGTTATTGAATAAAGTTATTTCTATAGTTTTGTAATGCAGCTAACTTGACCTATTCTTATTTCCATGCTCCATCTCTAGGCCTTTGCATCACATATCCCCCTGTGCCTGGAATGATTTTCTTCATCATCTTAGAATTTTCAACTTCTTTGAAATTTCAGCTCAAATATTACCTTCTTCAGATGCCTTTTTTGGTCCTTCCATTTTTCTAAAGTTTTCCCCTCTAAGCTTACCCTTAGTCTGTATTGTGTATATATTTATTTAATTATAAATGGTCTCTTCTATTAAAGTGCAAGCTTATGGATGTCCATCAATTGGGGAATAGCTAAACAAGCTGTGGTATGTGATTGTAATGGTATGTTATTATGCTATAAGAAATGATTTTAAATCATTTAAATCCTGCTTTAAAAAGCAGGATGATTTCAGAAGAACCTGGAAAGACTTACATAAAATGATGCATAGTGAAGTGAATAGAATCATCAGAACATTGTACACAGTAAGAGCAATATTATTTGGTGAAGAACTGTGAATGACTTAATGATTAGCACACAGCAATACAGTGATCCAAGACAATTCCAAAGGACTAATGATGAAGCATACTATCTGCCTCCAGAGAAAGAACTGATACTGTTTGAAAATAGGCTGAAGCATGCTATTTTCCACTTTCTTTCATTCTTTTTCTTTTGAGTCTTCTTATACAAAATGACTAATGTGGAAATGTTTTACATAAGTTTACTCGTATAACCTGTATCTAATTGCTTACCATCTGGGGAGAGGGAAGAGGAGGGAAGGAGATAGAGGTAGAATTTGGAACTCAAAACATTAAAAAAATGTTAAAATTGTTTTTAACATGTAATTGGGGAAAATTACATATATATATATATATATATACACACACATACACACAATACATATATATCAAAAATAAAATGTAAGCTTCTTGAAGACAGGGAATGTTTTTATTCTTTCTTATATTCCCAATACTTAGCACAGTGCCTGAAATATAGCAAGCACTTAATAAATGTTTATTGATTGAGTGATTGATGTCATGGAGTCTTATATGATGTTGACATATGTAGGTGAAATACTTTGTCTTAGACCTTTAAAGACTACATTTTCCTTTAGGTGGTCACATGCTTTCTTATAAAACAGTGAATAATGAATATAGAGGATTTTTTTTTTAAATTAAGTACTCTGTTACCCAGGTTGGAAGTGCAGGGACTACTCATAGACCTGATCCTGCTGCTTATTGGCACAGGAGCTTTGACCTTCTCTGTTTCTGTTCTGGACTGGTTCACTCCTCCTTAGGCAACCTTATAGCTCCATACTCCGAGGGGCCCTCTCTATTAATGCTGAACTTAGTGTGGATGCCCAATCATCTTGTCTCACTGAAGTTCATGGCTCTCAAGCTCAAGAGATCTGCCAGCTTCAACCTTCCTAGTAGTTGGCATTACAGGCAGGCACCACCATGCCTGACTACAGAGGGATCTTAAAATCTCTATACCAGTGGATTTCACAGTATGAGTCAGGTACCTGGAGGTACCTGAAACCCTTTTAATGACTTTGTTATAATGAAACTATATTTGTAATAATAGTAAGATGTTTTAATTTCTATTTTATTAAATATAAATATTGATATAATCCACATAAGGATGGCTATGTGGCACAGTGAATAGAGTGCTGGGTCTGGATGAGGCAGACCTGAGTTCATGTCTGGTCTCAGATACTTACTAGCCGTGTGACCCTAAACAAGCCACTTAACCCCGTTTGTCTCAGTTTCCTCATTTGTAAAATGAGCTGGAGAAGGAAATGACAAACCACTCCAGTGTCTTTGAAAATCCCAAATGGGATCACAGAGAGTTAGACACAACCAAAATGACTGAACACATAATCCTTATAAACAAAAACATTTTGGTTCCTCAATTATTTTTAAGAGTGTAAAGGGGTCTTGAGACCAAAAAGTTTGAGAACTACTGTTCCATACTATCCAAACTGTTATACTGATATGCTAGACATTATTCCCATTTTTGTCTTTTCCAATCAGTGTATTCCAGTATTATTTATCTTAGTCTAAGAATACATGTATCCATGGAAGGGAATGATACCAATACAGAAAATCATTTGTGAAAGCCTACCTGTTCCTTTTTCAGGTATTCATCAAAGATGCATACATATATATAGAATATCCTCATACAGATAGAAAAATCAGAAAGCAAAGGTACTGATTGGTAGTTATTGTAATAGTCTTTACTTATTTTTCTTTTTTGGAGTAAGGGCAGGGTAAAATTATAATCTGTATTTTTTTCAGTTATTTGGAAATTTCCTCTGCTCTAAGTTATTTAGATAGGTCTCTGAAGGTTAAATAGCAACTGTAGGTCTCACAACAGGTAAAAGTTGGGTACATTGAATTATCAGGGAGAACTTATCCTTGAAAAGTGGTGGGAAATATGAGGTCAAGTATGACTCGAAAAGGAAGATGACTGTATATAGAAAAAAATGAAAGCTAACAGATGACATTGCATAAATGGTGCATTTGGTATCCTTGCTATATCAAAAGAATAAAAAGAAAGGTGTTCATCACAATGGGTATGTTCTCGACAAAGAATTTATGAGAAAAATATGGACAAGAATGATGTAAGTTGAGGAGATATGGAGGGGTTGCTATCTTCACTGATGGAGGGTATGAACATATAATAGAAACATAGAGTCACCAAAGTATATCCAGATCAGTACATTAAAATATGTTGAATTTGTGTGTGTGTATATTAATACACACACAATACACACACATTATATACATATATATATATTTCAAAATACTGTAATACACTATCTGATTTTAACCTCACAACATCTTTGTGAGGGAGGGAGGGAAGGCAGCCATTATTCCCATATTAAAAATGGGGACAATGAAATTCAGGAACATTTGTTCAAGGTTAGATGATAGATTAATGGCATTTACTGAGACTTTAACCTTGATCTTCTAGTTCCTGTGGTTTCATGAAATAAAAAATTTGTAGAGAAAGATAATGATCCATCAGACCTTGAACTGATGTCAATAACTAAGAGCCAGGGAGATGAAATTTGGGGCAATTAGAGGTCCAACACTTGATAGGTAATCAGAAGACTGGTCAAGGCTGGTTCCAGCAATGATCAGTAGTGTGACTGTGGGCAAATCCTTCAACTCTTCTATGTGTCAGTTTCCTCATTTATAAAATGGGGATAGTACTTCTAGTTACTTTGGGTTAGTGTGCATATTTGTCAAAGATTCTAACTCTTGGGGAAGCTAGGTGGTGCAGTGAATTACAGCACCAGCCCTGGAGTCAGGAGGACCTGAGTTCACATCCGACCACAGACACTTAACACTTACTAGTTGTGTGACCTTGGGCAAGTCATTTAACCCCAAATGCCCTGCCCCCCCAAAAGCAAAAAAAAAAAAAGATTCTAACTTTCTTTGCCCTCCCCAGCAGAAAACACTACTAGCCTTAACCACCCTGGGCCATTCAGAACTAGACTTCAAAGTTCTGGCTAGGACCATTGCTTGGGACTATATTGTGGGCTGCTTCCTCTTTTGGAACTTAAGCCAATGCTAAGATATAGGTGGCAACAAGGCATTCTCTGTATCCTTTCCCCATTAGATTGGTCTGTATATGGTCAATTATTGCTACAGTTGGATCAACTGAATATGGAACTATTTCTCTCTCTTTCTCTGTAACTTGGCTTAGAAGGAAGCCCTTACCAGCTGTGTAACTCTGGTTAATCTAACTAACATCTCTGAGCCTCAGTTTTCTCATCTGCAAAACAGAGATCCTTGTAATACCTACTTCATTTGGTTGTTTTGAGGGTTACATACTATAGACTTTAACATATGATATACATGATACTATCATTGTAACTGACGTAAGCCGCTGAATAAACTTTCTGAGACCCACTGCTCTGGCTATTACTAGAGATAATATTTTACTAACATTCCATCATTCCATTTGGTGTTTTTTCCTTAATGGGGTGTGGGATGAACAGGCTTAGTGAGTGGTATAGAAGCAACTCCTGAGGAAACACTTAAGAAACCAGGTTTTCTGCCATTAAAAGAGACAAATCTTTATGGTGACCTAAATAAAGTTTGAAAAATTAAATTTGGCCAGTTAGAGAACTTGGTTCCTTTCCAGGAAGAGCAAGGAGTCTTCTTGATGACCTGGCTAAATCCTGGACTGTTTTGCCATCCCAAACAACAAGTTCCTGGGTGAACGCTGTCCCAGACAGTGAAGGGGACTATGCTGAGAGTGTGACTGGGACAGCTGCTACTGCTGCAGGCTAAGTTCTAGGGAGAAGAACTGGACCTAGAGGGAACCAATACAAGTGAACATGTTCTCTGTAACTTGAACAGTTTTCTTTTATCTTTTTAAAACAAACAAACACACAAATGAATGAATGAAGCATTTATTAAGTGCTTACTATGGGCAGGGCACTGTGCTAAGTGCCAGAAGCACAAATAGAAAAGCAAGAGAGTCTGTGCTCTCAAGGAGCTCACATTCTAGTGGGGAGACAACACCTATGGAAAGTTTCAGATGCCAGTCAGATGGAAAAGTCCCTTAGTCCTTAGGGTACAGCACAAAAACAGATGCATCTTCTTTAATGTCATATTCACTGATTAAATCCTATCTGTTTCTGATGCTGAACTATATTGGCACAAAGTACAAGGACTCTGGTGGCAAAAATTTTCCATTCTGGTTTTTCAGTAGCTGTAGCTACAGCCTCTTTAGGAGCAGGTATTGCTTCCCAGGATAATGGCTGAGGGCACTGGGCTGGAAGCAGTGCTGCTCCCAAGGCTCTTGGGTTCAGGGTTCTGTGTTGTCTCCATCTGATGGCAGATGGTGGTCAAGGTGGTGGTGGTTTGATGTGCCTGTCTCAGGGTGCTGCCTCCTGTCTACTCTTCTTCATAATGCTGAGCTGCTTTGGCTACGTTGGCTTGCCTGCCTGCACCCTGGATAATGGCTCTAAGGATTGGGCTGGAAGCAGGACTGGTGTCTGGGGGGAGCTGCCCTTTCTAGAACTGTGATGTCTCTCTGTTTCTCACTGGCACTTGGTCAGCAGTTATTACTGGTGGTGCTGAGGAAGTCAGGGC
This sequence comes from Gymnobelideus leadbeateri, assembly GCA_011680675.1. Lineage (NCBI taxonomy): Eukaryota > Metazoa > Chordata > Mammalia > Diprotodontia > Petauridae > Gymnobelideus > Gymnobelideus leadbeateri. The sequence continues at coordinate 17,040 of WOXC01002583.1, forward strand.
TCCTCCCACCATGATTTACAATGAACTGGATTCCTAACCAAACTAAGCAGGCCACTAGTAATCACCCATATAAAGTCTACCACTGGCTTCAACAGATTGACTCCCTGGTGAACTTCCTGGTAAAGTTCTCTTAGCATTTATAAAAAATGACAAGGAGGACGCTCTCAGAAAAACATGGAAAAACTTACATAGTGATGCAAAGTGAAATGAGCAGAACCAGGAGAACATTGTACACAGTAATAGCAATATTGTATGATGAGCAACTGTGAATACCTCAGATATTCTTAGCAATATAACGATCTAAGACAATTCTGAAGGACTTAGGATAAAAAATACTATCCATCACCAGAGAAAGAACTGATGAAGTCTGAATGCAGATTGAAGTATACTTTAAAAAATACTTTATTTTTCTTGTTTTTTTTTCCCCTTTGGTATATTTTTTCTTTCACAACATGACTAATATGGAGATATGTTTTGCATGACTGCACATGTGTAACCTATATAAAATTGCTTGGCTTCTCAATGAGGAGGGAGGGAAAGGAAGGAAGAAGAAAAACTGGAATTAAAAAGTTTTTAAAATGCATGTTAAAATTTTTAATTGGGGAAAAATAAAATGCTAAATAAATATTTTTTAAAATTAAAAAAAAAAACCGTTCTCTTAGCACAGAGTGCCTGAACTAAACAGGTAAACTCAGTATTAGATTATTTTCAAGGAACATATTTATCACTATCCTGGTCCCTGGCAGGTACTTAGTAAATATTTGCTGAATGACTTGGGCTAACAGGAATAAGAGAGTATCCAAGCACTGATCTCACACAGATACGAATTTGACTCTGAAATTGACTGTTGCGATGTATTATCAGAAAGTGCAAGGACATCCCAAGCCTAACAATAGCCAGCTAACATTTCCTTATCTATGGAGCCATAGAGAGATAATGTGTCTTTCTTTGAAATAAATTCTTTGGTCCTGAAAAAATTTTTCCCTTGCATTCTCATAGATGAATTTGTAGTGCCTTGTTGCAAGTAAACTGTACCCAAATCATAATACACTTGGCACTGCATTTCCTCAGTTTTTATTATTAATTGAGCTGTTAGCTCTAAGTTTCTCCATTTGCTATGCTGGGTTCTATAGCTAATAAATACATAAAGATCCTTGTCTAATTTCAATGCTGCCTCTGATGTTAGAATAAAATCAGCAGTCTGTTCTTTTAACATTTTAAAAATGTTTTCTGTGATAAATTTTGTAGGGGTGTGGGAAACCGGGACAGTAATGCACTGTTGGTGGAACTAACCTTTCTGGAAAGCTATTTGGAATGTTATCCAAATGGCTATAAATCTATGCATATATATCCTTTGATCCAGCAATAGCAGTACTAGATCTGTATCCCAAAGAGATTTTAAAAAAGGAAAAGGACCTATTTCTACAAAGATATTTATAGTAGTGGCAAAGAATTGGATATTGAGGGGATATCCATTGAATGACTGAACAAGTTGTGGTATATGATTGTGATGGAATACTATTGTCCTATAAGAAATGACTTGCAGGATGCTTTCAGAAAAACCTGGGAAGACTTACATGAACTGATGCAAAGTGAAGTGAGCAGAACCAGTAGAACATTGTACAGAGTAACAGCAATATTGTACAATGATCAACTGTGAAAGATTTAGCTATTCTCAGCAATACAATGATCCAAGGCAATTTCAAAGGACTCATGATGAAAAATGCTATCCACTTCCAGAGAAAGAACTGATGGAGTCTGAATGCAAGTTGTAGCATACTATTTTCCACTTCATTTTTGGGTGTTCTTTTTTTGGTGTTTTCTTTCACAATATGACTATTATGAAAATGTTTTGCATGTTTGCACATGTATAATATATATCAAATTGCTTCCCATCTCAGGGAGGAGAAGGCGAGTGGGAAAGAATTTGGGGCTCAAAAAAAGAATGTTAAAATTGTTTTTACATGTAATTAGGAAAAAATAAAACATTATTACAAGATAAAAAATAGAAAGTTGATCAGTAAAATAGATTAGGTACACAATATTCAGAAGCAAAAAAAAGTTTTCTATTAACTCCTCTTGTTGTATTTGATTCATAACACTCAATTGGGGGAGTGTGTGTGTGTGTGTGTGTGTGTGTGTGTGTGTGTATAGATTTCATCTGTCTAATGGGGAAGCTACCTTGAACAATTATTCTAAGTGCATGTCTATTGTAGAGTAGGATAGCCACAGTAGTAGTTGGAGGCAAAGTACGTGTTTTGTCCCTGGAGTAATTTTTAGTGATACACAGCAGTTCATTTAGTAGCATATTCAGAACCTGAACAGACAAGCTTTTCTCTAGTGTGTCTAAATCCCATTTCAAATATGCAGCAACTTTAAGAGCAAGAAGTTTTAAAATTCTATTTCTCTTGTGATTAGCTGGAGATTGAACCTGGTTCTGTTCATTAATTGAAGGTTTAGAAGCCTGTTTTAAAAACTGAACTAGCAGCTGAACTGGTACAGTTGGTACAGAATGTGGCAGGCATTGCCTGGATGCTTGTCCAGCAGGAATTTGAACTAGCATGACCTGCCTCCAGGTCTGCCTCCACCACTGCCCCCTCCACCAGCCCAGCTGGGATAGCTTCCAGGATCCAACCACAGGCTGTGACATGCACCTGCTGCAGGGTGAAATGGGATGGGGGCCACAGAGCAGGCTGCCCAGAGGCCAGCCACGCCTCAGACCCAATAGGACCTGAAGAGTTTTCTAAAGCACTAAAGGTTAAGTAATTTGCCCAATGTCACACAGCTATTATGTGTTAGTGGTAGGACTGGAACTCAGATTTTCTTGTTTACAAGACTGGCTTACTGTCCATTATGCCACACTTCTACTCTCTAGAGAAAGGTCACAGAATACAGCCCTTCCATACACTTATGGGCAGAATTAGTTGCAATTGTATAGAAGCAATTCTCTCTTCCCATTAATAAAAGCCAAGAAAGATCTCCTACCTAGTATTAAATGACCTTTGAGGTTCCTAATAAGTTTGTGAATTTGTGATTCTGTAGTCCATACATGCATAGGGCTAGAGTGGGGATGGGGAACCTGTGACCTTGAGGACACATGGGGCCTTTGACTGAATCCATACTTCACTTTTATTAAGATGATTTGTTCTGTCAAGTTTGGATTCAGTCAAAGGGCTACACTTGAGGACCTAGAGGGCCCTGGGCTAGAGCAAACACACATCTTATCTTCTACAGGAGAGTCCTGATTTTATTAAGAAACAGTGTATAGTTTTAATCAGGTTTTGCCAAAGCAGAACCTTTTGCCAGATCATGTGTCCTGAATATTGGTTGGGAAAATGAGGTCTATGTGCTCTTAATGGGCATAGGCTCAGGAAAAGTATCCTTCTGAAATGGAAACTCCTAAGGAGCAACAGAGGAAGTTAGGTGGCGCAGTGGATTCAGCTCCTAACCTGGAGTCAAGAAGACCTTTCTTTCCAAGTACAAATCTGTCCTCAGACACTTAATAGCTGTGTGACCCTGGGAAAGTCACTTAACCCTGCTTGCCTTAATTTCCTCATCTGTAAAATCAACTGGAGAAGGAAATGGCAAACTACTCCAGTATCTTTACCAAGAACACTCCAAATGGACTCATAAAGAGTTGAACAATTGAACAGCATCAAAAGGACCAACACATCAGCCACTTGCAGAAATCTTCCAAGGAGTAATTTTAACCTGTGAGATGTTTTCCAAGTAAGTTACATTTAAAAGTAGGGAATCTCTCAAATCCATTCAAAAAGCTGAACTCTGCCTACATCAGGAAATTACTAATCTAACCATAAATACATATGAAATAGGCTGTAATTTTGGGTTAGCAAGCAGGGTAGCACATTACAAGACATGATCTCAGTGCTTCTTTAATGAAAGAATATTCTGGAAGCAGTGGAAAACAATGGAGAGAGAATATTTGTCAGCATTTCTATAGTGCTGTACAGGGGGAAGGAGGGCTCTGCTCTGATTCCACCCTGGTTCTTAGGAAAGGCATGTCATTTGTGGAGAAGAGCAGTTCATCAGGTTACCACAGATGGATAGAAATATACCTAAAGGATTGTTAATTCCCTCTGGTCTAATTCTATGTTTATGAAGTCATCTTTAGAGCTTTTATTTTTCCTTCAGGCCCTTAATTTCATCTTCTCAATAGTGCAGTACAACAGAAGGGGAGCTACTTTTGGAATGAGGGGACACATGTTTGAACCTTGGTTTTGCCAGTCTTGGACAATTCCCTTAAACTCTCTCAACCTTAGCTTCCTCACCTGTAAAATGGGGCACTAGGTCAGAGGTACTACACTTGGGGTGCATGTGACATATAAAACTCCAGTATGGCTTAAACCAATAGTCAATAAACATTTTTTAAAGCACCCAGTATATACTGGGCACTGTGCTAAATTTTGGAGATACAAAAAAGAGTCAAAAGACAGTGTCTGCCCTCAAGGAGCTTAAAATTGAATGGGAGAGACCACAAACAAATATGTAAAAAAACCTGTTTAAATAAGAGGGGGAAGGCGCTAGAATTAAGAGGGTTTGGGAAAAGCTTCTTGTAAAAGATAAGATTTTAGTTGGGACTCAAAGGAAGCCAGGAAAGATAGTAGGTAGAGAAGAGGAGGGAGAGCATGAGATTATGTCTCCTAGGCGTGGGAGACAGCCAGAGGGAATGCCCAGACCTAAGAAACAGAGTGTCCTGTTTGTGGAACACCAGGAGGCCGATGTCCCTGGATCAAAGGGTAAATGAGAGGGAGCAAGGTGTAAGAAGACTGGAATGGTAAGAGGGGGCTGGGGATGAAGGGTTTTGAATACCAAACAGAGAAATTTTTATTTGGTCCTGGAGACAATAGGGAACCACTGGAATCTGAATAGGAGTAGTGACATGGTAAGACCAGCTTAAAATGTAATTGGGAAATCTTGAAAAAAATGAATAAAAATTCAATACAGCATAGATGATGTTAGCTTCTGGTTTTCTAGGTCAATATGTTGCCTGTAGGGATCGTTTCTATTTGAATATGACACCACTTATATGACTTCTAAGATTCCCTGCAGACCTAATCCTATGATCCTATGACACTATGTTGTTGTTTAGTCATTTCAGAGAATTCATGGCCCCATCTGGGGTTTTCTTGGGTTATCCAGAGATACTCGAGTAGTTTGCCATTTCCTTTTCCAGCTCATTTTACAGATGAGGAAACTGAGGCAAACAGGGTGAAGTGACTTGTCCATAGTCACACAGCCAGTAAGTGTCTGAGGCCAGATTTGAACTCAGGGAGAAGAGTCTTTCTGACTAGGCCCAGCATTTTATCTACCATGCTACCCAGCTGCCTCATGACCCTCTGACCTATCCCTAAAGACTGACTGCCCAGTACAGGCGATTTGTCCTGTTATTTAACCACTGTGTATGAACAAGAGGCATCATGGCATAGTGGGTAGAGAGTGGTCCTTGAGTTCAGATCCAGTGTCTAACACATACTGGTTTTATGACCTTAGGCAGCTCACTCAATCTCTTAATGCCTCTGGGAACTAAGACTATACATTTTGGAGAAGGTGCCTAGTTCTTGTGGGTAGGGAGAACTTCCTCTCTGGGCATTCCCTACATCCATTATATTAAAGGCCCAGTTTTTTAAAAAGAAGGATATATTGGTTTTCTGGCTTCTATGTGAGCCCCATGTGAGTTGAATGAGCATGAATCAGTCCCTCAGAGCCCTAGCTGAATTGATACGCATGTGAAGCTGCAGACCAGGCCTTGGACCTGATGTGACCCTATTATTAAGGAGCAGACCTTCTCTGAGTGTTTGCCTGACGTGGACCACAGCCTTTATATGGTTTTCATCACAGAGGGTGAACTAAATTCTGCTGCTAAGTATAGAGCAAGCTGCTCACCTTCTGGACGAAGGTGAATTCGGTTTTTTCAGGTCACCAGAATAATATAGGAGGTGACCTCAAGTACAAATCTCTTTAACCATAGACAAATCTAGCACTGGCAAGAGCTGGAGTATGGTTTTCAAGGACAGAGGGAATGGGGAGATTGGAACCCCACGCCATGATTATAATAAGGTGGCTTTTTTTCTGTGGACCTCATATAACTGTTTGAAGAGCTATCCCTACTCAGGGTAAGCCATGATATGGTATCCAGAAATGAACATCTGAATCTCATAAAATCAAGTTAACCAACTTTGTGAGTGAATGGGGAGGTGATAGCTGAAGGAAAAAAATGGACCCATCTCATGTCTTCTTTGCGATCAAATTGAAAGTTAATTGAAAACTACAGAATTTCTCTGGTGCTCAGCTGCCTGTTTTCCTGGGGTGATCAATCTATGAAAAGTTTCCAAATTGTGTTAAAACTGCCAGATCCTCAGCAAACAGCACAAAGAGTATTTTCTAGGGAGAGATGTTCAATAATTAAAATGAGTCAGCACTGGAGAACAAGAGGGCGGTTTGAGCTAGTTTAACAGTCCATATTTTCTTAGCAGAAAAATGCAGTACCCATAATACATTATTTTGCACAAAACTGAAGTCAACTAGAGCAGATTTGTCTCAGGAGGAACCCAAGGCAGCCTGCCAGGAAAATCATTTTATATTCACTAATGGGGAACCTGGTGGTAAAAAGCTGAGGTTGGTTGGAGGGGGGGGGGTGTCATTCCTAGGGGCAAGCTCTCAGTTGCCATACAAGCCAAGAAAGCTGTCCAGCAGTGTTCCCGTGTGGTCTCTCATTTCCTGGTTCTTTCCTTCCCCTACTCTGGACACAAACCAGAACCAGTAAAGGCCTGCTTAAACTGATTTCCTTATTGCCAGAACTGCAGGCTCCACATAGACCATACCCTAATCTCACTGCAGTATTGTAAAGGCCTGTTGCTTGGTTTACCTCATTCCTCTCAGTAATAGTTTTGCAATAGATGAGGGAACTGACGCAGGAGGTGAGAAGTTGGAAATTTTTAGAGAAAAGAACAATTAAGAGGAAGAGTCACTTTCTGCAGGTGGTGAACATCCCTCTTAAAAAAATCTCCCTGCTGGGTTTTTGGGAAGAGTACAAACTGTAAAAGCTGAAAGTGGTTTGGCTTGGGGTTCATGTCTTGGAGTGGAGTGGTAAGGACCTCCTACTGCACTGCCTGATGGGCTGGTATCTTCTCTTTCAAGGCTCATCTCCTCCCTACTCCTAATGGCTGGCCAGCTTAAAAAGGAAAAGAAAAATTGGCCACATCCACTCCCACAGAGGTTCACATGATTAGGGCTGAGCTAAATTTGTGATAAACTAATCTAAAGACCAAATAACATTTTATTTTTTGCTTCACTGTCCGAGAGAAGAAGGCTTCAATTATAGTGGCAGAAAATACTGATTAGAATCAATCAACACCTCCTGAAGTTTAAACACTTAACTTAATTAAATGGTTCAGTAAATTTGCTATACTCTCAAGCAAAAATCACAATATCTAAAGGGATGTTTATAGGTTTTTTAAAGAGAGATAATTACTATGTAAGCACACTACAAACCTTGGAGATAGCTCAGTGTAAAGTAGTATGAATGTTTCACTGAATTCAATATAACTCACGCCTGTATTAGCACCGTTACTTTAAAGCTAAGCCATGCAAGATATACATGTTTGCCAGTTAGGGTAAGAAATTCCAAGTTCTTGCGGTAGTCCCAAGAAAACATGTTTGAAAAGAGAGTAGATTCAGGCCAATGGCATGTCTTCCCCCGAAAGTCAACAACAAAAGCAACCAAACAAAAGCCACAGTGAAACTTTGCCATCAGAACAATTGGAGAGGGGCGCCATTTTGAATTTGTTTGGGGGAAATCTGGATTATAGACATATTTCAAAAATGGATATTGTATTTTTTTCAAATACAGTAAACCAGACTAGCAGGTGAGTGATGTTACCTAAGAGACATACTTAGGTCACTTATTTTAATGAATAGATATAGATGACCTGTAATTAAGACTATCAATTATTTGATTATAAATGGGTTTTTCTTAAGTGTTTGAAATCAGAGTGATGGAAACTGCTCTATGACAGTAATAACTATTTTCTATGAAGAAGACCTCTGTTAAGTAGAGATAATATTTAGTCAAGACCTTACCCAAATGACCACCCTTTGGGGGAGGGGGGTGTCTAGTAGTAACTAGATGTTGACCTTGGGTAAGTCACAAAACCTCACTGGACTTCGGTTTTCTCTGATGTAAAAATAGTGACTGGATTAGGGCGGAGTTTCTTAAATTGTATTCTAGCAAGAAAATGAAAGGTCTAAGGGGTTCTGCAAACAAAACACTTAAATTTTTAAAATATTATCTCTCCGTCCCTCTGTTCCTCCTTTATTAAAAAACTAAAAACAAAACAATAACAAAGAAACATCTCAGAACAAATACTCATAGTCAAGCAAAATAAAATGCCACATTGATCATGTATCATTTTGAATTTTAAGTCCCTTGCATCTCTGATAGGGTGTGGCTGGTATGATTCATCTTTAATTGGGGCATCCAGGTGACATGGTGCATAGTATGGTGTGCCTGGAGTCAGGAAGACCTGAGTTCAAATCCAGTCTCAGATACTTATTAGCTATATAACCCTGGGCAAGTCACTTAACCTCTGTTTGCCTCAGTTTTCTTAACTGTAAAATGAAGATGATAATAACAATAGCAGAGTTGTGAGGATCAAATGACATATTATTTATAAACGCGCAGCACAGTATCTGGCACAGAGTATGTATGCGTTGTAGAAATGCTCATTCTCCATACATACTAAATGGGATAGCTCACCCTGCAGCAGAATAGGGGGAAGGGGGATGAGAGGGGGGATGATGGAGGGGAGGGTATTCTTGGGGGGAGGGGAGGTTGGAAGTACCCACTATAGAAGAGGGACAGGATCAAGTAGGGAATGGACCAGGTGGGGGGTGGGATGGGCGGGAGGGAAATATAAGCAGCCTTGTACAATATATCTACCATGGTAATGTTGTGCATAGCTATACATGTACAACATATCCTGAATTACTTATCTTCCCAGAGGGAATGGGTGACAAGGGAGGAAGGGAATGGATCTGAAATTTGAGGTCTTAAAATTAAATGTTTCAAATAAAAAAAAAAAAGAAATGCTCATTCTCTCCACTCCCTTCAGTGTTCTGGATTTGAAGTTTAACACTGCCCTAATCAGAGTTCTCAAGTCTTTCAAAGTTCAAACAGAAACACTGTAATGGCAGATAAGCATGCATGGTAAACAATGTTCATGACTGTTTACATGAGTCTTTTTCTGCCTAGTTCTGTCCTTGCTTTTGGGAGAAATATGGGCCATGGAATCTAATCATGACACCACCTTCCTTAAGAAGCGGGGCAAAATACAAACATTACTTTCTGACATTTAAAATCCTTCATAATTTGCTCCAATTTATATTTCCAGACATAATTCACATTGTTTCCCCATCAAACACTCTCCATTCCTACCGAAGTGGTGTACTTCCTGTTACCTATACATGACATTCTATCTCCTTAACTCTGCACCTCAGTACTGTCTGATCCACCCCCCATGTCACCCCCACCCCAATGCAGTGCCCTCCCTCTTCACCTCTGCCTCAAAGAACCCCTAGCTTCCTTTTACAGTTCAGATGCCACTGCCTATAGAGAAGCCTTTTCTGATGCATGCAATTGTTAGTGCTTCCCTCCCCACACTTTCACTCCCTATGATTTTTCAATCATATATGTATACATATATGCATATCCATCTATGTGTACCTATGTATATATACATGGTACACATACATGTATATATGTGTATGCACACACACATATACAAATACATACATGCATATATATACACATACACACATATATACACATACACACACACACACATACACACACACACACATTTCTCTCTAGACTTCATTTCTCCCTAGTAGAATATAAGCTCTTTGATGGTAGAGGCTGTTTTCATTTTTTGTTTTTGTTTCCCCAACACTTAGCATAGTGCCTGGCACGTAAAAAGGCTCGTTGAATTAAAGCTGCCACCTTAGGACTCCAACACTTATTTTAGTTGAATCTGTTCCTGGGTCTAGGGGATATAAAAGATGAATTCAGTTGTACATGAAAGAAGTCTAGAACCCTGGCCCCCAACTTTAACCAGGGAAATCAGAACTTAAGTGAAGAAGCAACAATCCTAGGAAAAGATACTTTATCTTATCGTCCCTGGGGCTATTTACTGCCTAGCATTGCAGGGGCTAACACAGAGGGGTTAAGATTGCTAGTGAACTGAGAGGTTGAGCCTACAACTTAGAGGCTTCAGAGCAAACATCCCAGGTAGTCCTGGGATCAGGATCACCTTGTGTTCTATGCTTTTTGGTGGCTTCTCTTTCCTCTCTGTTGTGCCAGCAGGGTTCTTATTACAGATCCCCACAATTTTGCTCCTTTCTCAGGCTCCAACCTCCTTTACTTTTTTTCTAGGTTTGCTTTTTGTTACATTTACTCTTTTCATTTTGGTGGCCTATGTTTACATGTCCCAGGTTTTCCAGGACTGTCACAATTTCAAATAGTCCATCCTTTTCACAAATGAAAAAACAAAACAAACAAAAGAGACAAAAAAACATAACCCACCCCCCAAAAAAACCAAGCACCTTTTATCGGACTATGCATCATGTTTTTCCATTTGTAAAATGAGATCTCTGTGTCTATGGGATCCCTTAAGAGAGTTACAGCTAAGTAGAGGAGTTCTTAATCTGAGGTCTGTGAAATTGTGTATGCCTATTAATGGCATTGGGTAGAGACATGGTCACAGAATCAAAAGATGGGTTCCAGTTTTATTTGTGATACATCAGTACTGGCTTGTGATCCTGGGTAAGTCATTTAAACTTTTAGTGCCCCCAGGTAACTCGTTAAGAAAAAAAGTTTAGGGGTGGCTAGGTGGTGCAGTGAATAGAGCACCAGTCCCTGGCCCTGGAGTCAGGAGGACCTGAGTTCAAATCTTACCTCAGACACTTAACACACAAACTAACCATGTGACCTTGGGCAAGCCACTTAACCCCAATTACCCTATCTTCCTTCTCCAAAGAGCAAAAAAAAGTTTTGAAAAGTTTCAGATCTGCTTTGGTAGAATGAGTTTCTATGCCAGGAGCTTTCTAAACTTTCACTTTCTAAAAGTGAAATCAGCAGTCTGTTACCACTCTCTCCCCTCCCCCTTAAAACCTCCAACAGCTGTTTTTTCCTTTTTTCAGTATCTCCCTGCACTGTTCTCTCATAGAAGTGATTAGTCTCTTTCCCCTTCAGTTCCATTCTGACAGGAGTTCAGTCTAGTCCAGCTATGGGTGTCTACATTTCTCTTCTATTGGTTCTATATAAGTTTGGTTGGGATCAAAGACCCATGATTCTTAGAGAAGCCCCCTCATGATACAGAGGAGAGACTGCTGGTGCTGGGGTCAGGATGGCCTGCATTCAACCCCTACCTTAAGTGATTATGAACTGTGGGTCTATGAGCAGCTCATTTAATCTCCCTCAGCTTCAATTTATTCTGCCAGGGAACACCTCAAGGGAATATAATCTTCCCTCTGTCAAGGGACCAAAATACCCTAGGCTTACTAGGGTCTAACATTTGCTTGGCAAAAATCTACCCCTCCCCTTGGTTTTCAAGATTCAGAAAGAAATAGTTTTGCATGCCATTTTGTTAAAAGAAATGAGTGAGGTCTTAAATAGTCCATTTTGTAACCATATTTTATAGCCAGCAATGCATATTTATTTGTGGCAGCTTACTGCAATTGACTGCAGTGAGGAGATTTTCCTTGTCCCTTTCTAAACGTAAGTGCTAGGCATAGAAAGGAATTGGTCTCCAGGATGGGAATACTTCTTTCCTCTGACCTAGATTCCCTATCTTCCACTCCCCCTACCACCCTTGGTGAGTTCATCAGAGCACACCATATTCTGGTGCATATGAAAAATTACATTATGGAGAAGAGGGATTTGATGAATCATAAAATCTCATATCATACTGGAAAAAGTCCAGGATAAATGGGCTTTGAATAAAATAAACTTCATAGAAACCCCCACATAAATGATGCATGACATTTTTTGCAAATTGAGGCAGAAATGCATGAAACTTTAAACTCCCAAGTCACTTCCCCTCTGCCCTTTTTAACTTGTCCTCAGAAAACTTCTCTGAAAGACAGAACTTAGCAGTGCACTTAGGTTGGAGTTTAGCCTCAGAATATAGGGCTACAGAGAGCTAAAAAGAAAATGTGAAAGCTGAGCTATTGGTGAGCACTGAAAGGAAAAATATATTTTACAGTCAGAGGAGGGAATGAGATTAACCTAATGACCCATATGTAATGTCCTACCTGGTTCCTGAAGGTTATAACTGCATTTTACTGTTTGGTTATTTACTGAACTGATACAAAGGTTTAAACTATTATATATCAAGATGGACCTAGATTTCAAAGACTTTCATAATCTGGTCCCATCCTTCTTCACCAACCATATCTCCCAATACTTTACAACACACATTCTCAATTGTAACCAGGCCATAATTGTCACTAACTTGAGAACAAAGCATATTCATTCCCATCTTTGTGCTTTTTGCTCATAGAGGAAGATGAAACAGCAGAAAAATCACTTAATTTGGAATCAGAGGACTCATGTTCAGTTCCCAGCTTGGTCACTTATTCTCTGTGTGACTTTGGGTAAGTCTCTTGATTTTTCTGAATGTCATCTGGATAATCAGGGGGTTGGACCAGATAAGCTCCAAGCTTTCTATCAGATTTAAATTTAAAATTCTTCATTTGTTCCTGGTTGTAGATGTAGATTCAGAAAGGATAAGAGGTTTGAATCGAATGTCATACTAAGAACATGACACAAACTGGAAATTGTTGGTTCCTCTCCAGTCCATTTACTGTGTCCCCCCCACAAATGTTTCTGTAAAGCATCAGTTAGATGAGACAATGCTCTAGAACTGTCCTAGGTGCTGAACCGAGAGAGCTATCTAAGTCTAGCATTGGAAAGCCCACCTGAAGAAATTACTGCTATTATTCTGGCAAGTGGCCCACTTGTGACCAGACTTGTGGCTGACTGAGCAGAGCCACAACCTCAAGGAATCCCTTGCATAACTTTAGGTATGCTCAAACATAGAAAGCTCAAGGCCTTAATGGTTATGTCCGTATTTGCCAGTCTTCCCTAAAATATGATATGGGTTTTTTTCCCCCAGAACAGTAACTCTTAATGTTAATACTGCAAATGAGATGACAATGAAATAGAACTTTTGGGAGATTCCAGCACCACTTCACTTGAGAACTATTCCCCTTTATCTCTATGTTATGTGTAAATATTCCCTTCTTTAGAAAGGTAGCATTTTTGATGGCTAGGGTGCTGAACTTTCAGTCAGGAAAACCTGAGTCCAAATCCTACCTCTGGTATATATATATATATATATATATATACCAGCTATCTCATTCAATATCTCTGTGACTCCATCTTCTTATCTATTAAATGGGGACAATAATACCTGAACTACCTATTTCCTAGAGTTATGAGGCTAAAATGAGATCATGTAAGTAAAATACTTTGTAAACCTTAAGGAATTCCATACACATCAATTATTGCTCTTATTTACAGGGGATCTTGTAATTTTTCTTGAATAGTGGACTTCCCTCATAGGCATTGTTTTATATAAGTATCTATGTACAGAAAAGGGTGAGTTTGAGTAGACAGAAGCCATAGATAATGTTTGTGTTTGGCCTCATTGAGTCTATTCTCAGGCTTGCATATCTGTATCATTCCTTAAGGTTTCTCCTAACCTCTATCATTTAGATTCTCTAACTTACATCAAAGTTTATCTCAAGTGCTATCTTCTAATGAAAATGTTCATCATCCCCACAGCTACTATATCTCTCCCGTCAAACATCTTGTAATTAACTTTTATATATTTTGTATATACTATATGTTGTTCCCCACAAATGCAAGGTCTTTGAGGGCAGGGGAAATTTCATTTTTTGTCTTAGTATCCTTGGCATATGTCATATAGTGCCTGACATATTAATAAATGCTTATTGATGGAATGATTGGTCATATTTTGAGAAATGAGAAAGATTTCTTTATAGAGGCAGTACGTTGGAGAAGGAGCACTGGTCTAGGAGACAGGATATTGGGGTTTTAGTCCTGGTTCTGCCACTAACTATCCTTATGACCATGTCAAAGTCACTTGGCACTTCTTGGACTCAGTAGCATCTTCTGTAAAATGAAAAGATTGGTCTGAATGACCTCAAAGCTCCCTTCTCACCACACATCTATGATCCCCTATGAATCCTGTGGTCGCTGAGGTCTTTTACTTCAGGGACATTCTATAAACTACTGCTCTTTCAGGTAAGTGTTCTGAATGTTTTAGAAAAAAGCAGAATGGCATCTAATTTTGCCAGCTTCACTACCTTCTTCTCCCTGCCCCCCAAAGAAGCAAAAACAAACACATATATAAATTCCTAGAGCAGTCATGTAGGGCTCTAATGAAGTGAGCCTCTTCTTCACTGGAACAAAATCGAGCCTATTTTTTTGAAAATTATTGGCTCAGCAATCTTGACTCAACTTCTGTTTGGGGGGCCTTCTAGACAGCCTGGTGATTGTTTTCAAGTAAGGTGAAGAGCTACTGGGATGCCCCCTGTTGCTATAATTCAGAGGGAAGGCTTATATTTTCAGGAAAAAATTGGTCCTATTGTTTTAGAGTTTAAACACACTCACATGCGCGCACACACACACACACACACACACATATGCACTCAGGAACTTTTTAAAACACTGTCTTCTCAGCTCTCCTTTGATGTGAGAAGAGCAGAGACACTGCAATCTTTTTCAACCCACTTGGCATTCATGAGAGGAATGGCTGACCCTTTTATCTGCTCCTAAATCAGAATTTTTTATGTTGGACTAGTCTAGTGATTCAGTGTCCTGTCATGTGTCCTCCATTACAAGTTATTTTTTCCCCTGTTTCCCTCATTTTTCTGAATAAAGGCAAAAAAGCTTCCAGGTCTTATACTGATTAGCCTGACTTTTTCCACCAATGTTTTACCAGGCACCTGCAGGGCACCTGAGAGAGAAATTGATGGCTCAGACCACAGTTGCTCTGAAGCATGGCTTCCAATAGCAGGTCATCACTGGGAAACAAAAGCCACAGACAGATCAGTCCCACTTAGGATAATCAGGAGAGAGGGAGAGAGAGAGAAAGAAAGAGAGAGAGAGAGAGAGAGAGAGAGAGAGAGAGAGAGAGAGAGAGAGAGTGTAAGGAAGGAAGGTAGGTGGAGGAATTGGATGAAATTCTGAGTAAAGGTCTTGGGCCAAAGGGGTAGAGCTGGAATTTGCATTTCTCTCTCCTGTCTGCCCATCTCACTGATTTATACTGTTTATTACTCCAGCTGTCCCCTTGGGTAAGCAAGGAAGTTCCTTGAAGGCAGGTACTATGTTGTGTCTAAGTTTTATACATAGATTGCAGTACTACTTTGTATAGTGCCCATCACCGCCACTAAGGCTATTTTTCCTACCTGACATGCTGTTTTCCCCACCTCCTCTATGTCACCTCCTTTAAGGATCCATTGAAACTCAATTTCCTTGAATAAGTAACTTAATCTCCCTGACTCTCACTTTCCTCATGTGTAAAATGAAGGGGTTGGACCAAATGGCCCATAAATTCCTTTTAGTAAGAGGTTATCTAGTTCAACTTGCTCTTTTTGTAGATGTGGATACTGAGGCCCAGGAAGATTAAGTTACTTTCTCAATGTTGCACAATACATGCCAAGCATGAATCTTACTCATTTTTATTTATTTCTTCCTTCATTTATCATTTTCACCCCAAACCTGTAACACATCTGGGAAACATACAACATATTTGGGAAGGGGAGGCCATTCTTCTAGGTGCTTATTCCTTCTCACTTGACTTGATCATGCCAAATACAGTTAGAGAGATTTTGCCTAGAGAAGCTCAATAACAGATTACAACAAGGAGGTAGAAGGAGGGAGGAGTAATCTGCTTTCAATTCTAGTCTTTCAGAAAAAAGACCTTTCCCTTAATCTTTGGCCAGAATTTTCAAAGTAATAATCAGTGGGGGGTAGGGGGGAGTCTCCACATATTTTAAATTGGCTTAAATGAACAAAGTCCTACCAATTTATACTTCCCCACCCTCTTAAAAGTGAAACTTCCTGAAAATAACTAAAGCCACTCATAGAAACCTTTGAAAGTATGCTAGGTGTGAAGTATTATCTACTTGTTTACTCAGAGATTAGAAGAAAGAAAGATTAAAGTTCTGTCAAAAATAATTCATCAGTTTATCCAGGAAGATTCATTATTACCAAGTTCAATTTCTAATAATTATAGAAATATAAGCCAGCACATTAAAAATAAAAATATCCAAAATCACATGATCATCTCAGCAGATGTTAAAGACTTTGAAAAAATATAACACTCATTTACACTAAAAACTCTACAAAGTATAGTCATAGTAAATTTTTTTCTAATATGATTAAAGAGTAATCTATCTAAAACCAAAAGCTAGTTCTATATGTGATGGGAAACATTAGAAGCTTTCTGAATAAATACAGGAGTAAAGCAAGAATACCCCCTTTCCATGTTAGTATTGAATATAGTTCTAGAAATTCTATGAAATGTATAAAGATTGGCAGAGGAGAAAAAGAAAGACTATGCCTGCTTGCTACTGACATGAAGATTTAATTTTAAAAGTCCTATGGAATCAGGAAAAAATAATAGCAACACTAGCTTTAACAAAAAGTGGCACTCTTTTTAAACTCACAAAAATCAACCATATTTCCATATAACAGAAACAACAATAGAAGAGGATGTCTTATTCAAAATAACTAAAAATGCATAAAATATTTAGGAATCATTTTACCAAAACACACCCAATAAATTAAAATTCACAAAATATTGAAGAATTAGTTTACCAAAGCATATTCAATACCCCTCTGCATAAATTTAACTACAAAATCTTACTAAAAAATAAAGGACAATGTAAATAATGGTGCCTATGGCTGAACTATCTCAATATAATTAAAGTGATAATACTACTAAAGTTAATTTACAGATTTGGTCTTACACCAAACTACCAAAGAGATACTTTATAAAGCTAGACAAAACAATGACAAAATCCATTGGGATATGTGACCTGAATATTAAAGATTATATTGTAAAGATAGAAGAGAAGCAGATTATATACCTTTCATAACTATGTGTAAGAGATAACTAAAGAAGGGGCAGAGGCAATATCAAAAGATAAAACTGATAATTTTGATTACATGAAATTGAAAAGCTTTTGTGCCTCTAGGATAAGGGAAGGAGTTGAATGGGGAAAAAAATCTTTATATCAAATACAGCTGATAAGGATTTGATAATCTATATGTGGTCAACTTATAGAAATATATTATCAAAAGCTTTCTTAGGAAGACCCATATGTACAAAAATATTTATAGCAGCTCTTTTCATGGTTGCAAAGAATTGCAAATTAAGGGGGTACCCATCAATTGGGGAATGGCTAAACAAGTTGTGGTATATGCATGTAATGGAATACTATTGTGCTATAAGAAATGAGGAGCAGATGGACTTCATATTTACCTGGAGAGGCTTATACAAATTGATGCTGAGTGAGAAGAGTAGAACCAGGAGAAATTTGTATACAATCACAGACACATCATATGTGTAATGACCAACTATGACAGACTGGACTCTTCTCAGCAATGCAGTGATATAAAGTCAATCCCAAAAGACTCATGATGGAGAGAGATGCCTACATCCAGAGAAATAACTAGAAAGAACTGAGTTTGAATCCTGATTGAAGCAAACTACTTGATCTTTTTCTTTTCATTGTTTGGTTTTATTTCCTCTTTACCATTTTTCATTCCATCTAGTACAATCTGCCTTTGTAACCTGAATAATGTCTAATGTGAAAGTATTTGCAGATCCTATACTGGATTGTATGACGTCCTGGGGGGTGGGGGGAGGGAGGGAAGGGAAATTTGAAACTCAAGGAACTATGGTATTGAATCTTGTAAACTAAAAATAAACAAACAAATTAATAAAAAAAGCTTTTTTGATCAATTTTGATAATTCAAAAACCATTCTATAATATATAGTCAAAAGATATGCACAAATAGTCCTCAAATGAAGGACTGAAAGCTATTAGGTAGCTATATATTCTCTTTTTCAGTTGTATTATATGTGTGTGTGTGTGTAAATTTTAATTTTAAAACTTTCTTAAAAAAGAGAGAAAAAACCCCAACCATATGACACAATGCTCCAAATTATTAATAATAAAAAGAACAAATCATAACAACCCTGAAATTTCATCTCACACTAGGAAAGTTAGCAAAGATGGCAAAAGAAATAGCAGTGTAAGGATTGAAGAAAGGCATATTCATGCAATGCTTGTGGAACTGTGCAACTATTTTGAAAAACAATGAGGAATTATGCAAATACAGTGACTAAAATGTCTGTGCCCTTTGACCCAGAGATTCCATTACTAGACATATTACCACCAGGGAATTATTGACAAAGGAAGACTCCATATTCACCAAAAGATTAATAGCAGCATTTTCTGTGGTAGCAAAGAACTGGAAAAAAATAGATGCTTATCAACCAGGGAATAGCTAAACAAATTGTGGTACATGAATGTAATGGGATATTACAGTACTGTAAGAAATGATGAATACAGAGATTCATAGCAAGATGAAATAATGCAAAGTGAAGCATGTTAAGTCAGGAAAACAATATTCACAGTGCCTACAACATTATAGATGGAAAGCACAACCACCACAAAACAATTGAAACTGAACGCTGTGAAATTATAAAGAATAATTTTGACTCCAAAGAAATGATAGGAGAAAACACTTCCTCCCATTTCTTTGTATAGGTGAGGGTTGACAGGTATGGAATATTGCGTAAAATGTCAGATTATTTTCATAGTGTTGACTGGTATTGCTGCACTTTATTTTCCTTTTTTTAAAAAAATTCTTTGTTATAAGGATTGGCTCTCTGGGGAAGAATGGGGAAGAGATGGAGAGGTAAGCAATGTAAAGACAAAAGATATTAATAAAATCTATTTAATGAAGACAAAAATAGGAAATGAAATGCAAAAGACCCTTAGGAAAGAATGCTGAAAGAAGACCCTGTCTACATTATTCAGTTTTATTGAACAAACTTTAACATAGCCTACCTACATACTAGGTAGCTAGCTAGATGGTGCAATGGATAGAGAGTGGGACCTGGAGTCAGGAACACTCATCTTTCCAAGTTCAAATCTGACCTCAGACACATACCAGCTGTGTGACTGTGGGCAGTCACTTAACCCTGTTTACCTCAGTTTCCTCATTTGTAAAATGAACTAGAGAGAGGAAATGGCAAAACACTCCCATATCTTTGCAAAGAAAAGTCCAAATGGGGTCGCAGAGTAGAACAGGACAAAAAAAAAAGAATGAACAACAACAAAGTAATTATGATCTCAGACAATGCAAAAAGGAAAGACCTAATTAAAAGAGACAATCTACTACATTTTGCAGCTAGGTGGCTTATATGATAGAGTACTGAGCCTGGAGTCAGAAGACTTAAGTTCAAATTCAGCCTCAGACACTAGCTTTGTGACCCTGGGCAAGTCATTTAACTTCTGTTTGCTTTAATCCACTAGAAAAATTAATGGCAAACTACTTCAGCATCTTTGCTAAGAAAACCCTACAAAGGTGTCACAAAGAGGTGGGCACAACTGAACAACAACTACATACTAGGATCAGGAGATATAATGACATAAATCAAACTGTCCTTGCTGTCAAGGAGCTTACATAGTCTGAAGAGGATACAATATGTACATAGAAAAGTAAATGCAAATTATATTCAAAATGAGAAGTAAGTGCTTGTTGTTGTGTTTGTCCTTCATTTTTGAAGAGGACCATGGCATCAGGGAAAAGAGGACATGACTTGCAGTTGATTTGGACTTGAGTGAGGGAGGTTTGCCTCACTTTCTCCTCCAGAGCCATCTGGGTCCAGTGGCCAGATATTCATCATGATGACTGGAGATGATCCAGGATGCCATGGGAGACCCTGGTCCTTTTAGGCTAAGGCCTTTTCAGGTTCTCACTTAGAGTGAGGTAATACCCCTTCAGTGAATAGGCCTCTTTAGGAAGGGAGTCAAGGGATGGCCCCTTTAATTAGAAAAATTGCTGACTACAGAGACTTGTGGGTAATGCTTAGTAGTTCTCCCTCTCAAGGACAGATAGAATGGATGAAACTCTTCTAGCCAGAATGGAATTCTTTGGTATCTCATAATCCATGGACAAAAGAAAAGCTGTGAGTCTTAAAGAGACAGATTGGTTCTCATTTGTCCTTGAGATTGGGAATCCCACAGACTGTGAAAACTGAAGGGGACTTGGAAATCTGAATGGAGTGCTTCCTTTACATTTGGCTTCCATTTTCATTTTTTTGGAGGAAGACAGAAGACTGGGGTGGAAGACTAGAGATATGGAATGAGGCTTTAGAGGTGGCAAATGCTTTTACACATCAACAGCAATAGGACAGTTTTTAACCAAGAAGAGGTAAGCCTAGGTAGAATATACTGATCATTAATGAATTATCCCTTTGAGAGACTTGCTAACTGTTGGTAATTTTGCCTGTTCTTCTTTCCTCCCTCACCTTGTCCTGGAGGCTTTAAGTCCAAGACTTACCTAGTTTTTAAAGTTTATTTACCTTTCTATTTAATTAGTATGAATTCTGCCTAGAAAAACTTTGATGGATTATAGCTGCTTTGGACCCGTGTGTTTCATTTTTGTGAAAGGGAAGCCAGAGAGGGGAAGACGAAGTGACCAAGTTAGGTAATACAGATGTGAAAGGGACAGAAAACATCGATTCTATCTGAATTGTCAGGGGAGGGAGGAGTAACTATAGGGGCTTCTGAGCTATATGAGAGAGAACCATATTGATTGGCATATTTTATAAACTTTCCAAAGCAGGGTAAAGAATATATAGATCCAGTCCCTCTTCATCCCCCAGGCTAAAAAAGACAAAACAAAAAGTTAAGGACTTAAAAAGCAGGTTGGCTGACTGTAGATAGGCATGATTTTGCTATGGTGTCCCCATGGCCCTTCACTCCATTGTTCTCCATAATGAGGCAGAGGAATCCTTCTGTAGGAAGAACTGAGAGCAGGAGCTAGGGAGCAGATTAAGGGCAATAGCTGGATAAGTCAGGTGATGCCCACCTTGGTGGGGCTGGAAGAGAGGGAATGAGGACCCTTCCTCTTCTTTAGTAATCTAGAAGACTCTTTCCCTTGTATGCAAATAGCCCTAACAGACATTGCTCCACTGGACTAACATGAAGAAACTACATCAAAATTTGATCCCATGGGAAAGAATGCTACCTCTAGGCAAGACAATGGAACATATCTACTCAACTTGAAGAATGTCTTGAAATTTCACAGTTACAACCTGGTCGCTGTGTCCCCACTAATCATACCCTTATCAATCTTCCAACTTTGTATTCCCCTATTATTCCATTTTCCTTTCAACTCTGTACTACTGATGTATCCTTAGTCATTGTCTTCTAAGTCAAGTTGTAAGATTATCGATCGGGTAGTCATATTCTACTTAGTAGGAATGGCTATGAGAACTGCTTGTATATACCAGACCCAGTTCTCTTCTTTTGTACACAATAATATAAATGCCTTGGCTAAGTCAGGAAATTAAAGAGTCTTTGGCAGATGGATCTCCAAAGTAGCATGAAAGCTTTTTCAGGGAGGAGACTCTGTTGGACCTAGTTTTTGCCTTAGGATCATAGATCTAAAGCTAGAAGAGTCCTCAGAGACCATCTAATCCATTCATTTCATTTTACAGATAAAGAAACTGAGGCCTGGGGATTTATCCAAGGTCAAAGAGTATCAGAAATGGAATTTGAGCCCAGGTACTTTGGTTCCATAACCACTGTTCTTCCTTCTCACTTATATACAGTTCTTCCTTCTCACTTATATACAGTGGGAGCTTCAGGTATTGACCTGGTTTTGTTGAAATGGTACACATTATTTCCCCTTTGATAGAAGGGAAGGTCTTTGGGGGGTCAGGGATTGTCCTATTTTTCATCTTCATGTTCTGAGTCCTTATCAGAATGCCTTACACCTAGTCAATAATATGGACTGGACTTGTGATTTCATTGGTATGAGGAATTTCCCAGTGAGAAAACTCCCTCTACCAATACAGGTCTGTAATGGTAATGGGAATTTGAAGATCTTCCCTGCCCCTTGTATTTGTAATCAAACAGGTACTTAGAACCATCTTTCAAGTTCAAGATTGTATCAAGTATTAAGATCCAGAATTTGTGAATCCCACAGTGAGAGAAAGTTGCTGATGTAACAGGAAGGGGTAGAACAGAGAGGAGCTAATACCATATATAAGGAAAAGCCCAAGCTATAGAGCCAGAACTACTGGGAGGGAGCAGCATAGAAGCTGGGCTGCTACTGCTGGAGAGAGAGAACTTCTTCTGAGAGCTGCTGAGAACTTCTGAGAGCCAAGTAGAGTGGCTGAGAACTTCTGAGAGCCAGCTGGAGCTGGTGAGAACTTCTGAGAACTGAGAAAAGAATTGAGAATAACTGAGAAATTGAGAAGAAATGAGAAGAGAGGAGAACTGGAAGAGGAGGAGGAAGCATGAATGTGATGCTGGTACTCAGTCTGTGTGTTTTGATGTTACTTTGTCAGACTCATCTGTTGATAGGGGATGTTGCTGTTGTTACAGAAGTCCTGGCACCTTACTCTTGGTTCAGAAGCCCTGGAAGAAGATTTTCTTATTGTATGTTTATAGAAATCCTGGAGGAGGGTCTTGCTGATGTTTTCAGAGGTCTTAGGACTATCCTGATGATTTGTGTTGATTCCTCAGACCTTGTTGATGGGTCTATATTGATTTCACAGGTAGAAAGTGAATGGATGAGGATGCCAGCAATGTGCTTGTTAAGCTTTGTCTTCCCAGGAACAGAAACTGTGAAGGACTTGAGGTGGACCAGACAGTGTGAGCTTCAATATGGAAAAGGAACCATGGAAGCTGAGAGCCTGCTTCAAGTCAAGATGAAAAGACCTCTCCTTGGGTATTTAATGCAAACTGAGAAGATCATGATTTACTGTGGACAGGGGCAGAGAACTTTGACCTTTACATTTAAATGATTGAGTTGAGGACTTTTCCAATTAATAAGAAAGAAGGCTTTTTGACTGAAGAGATGAAGACAATGTGACCTAGGGATGGAGAACTTTGACCTTTGTACTTTGTGATTGAATTAAGGACTTACTAAATTAAGGTTTTACTGAATGTTACTAAATGACTGAGTTACTAAATGAATGTTATCTTTTGCTTAAAACTATGTGACCACTTTGGTGAAAACTATGTGGCCACTTTAGTGATAAATTGTGAAGTTATAACATTGTGAATGCTGTACTTTGATTTCAGTGAATGTTTTGCCTTAATTTACTGCTGAATAAATAGAGTTCACTATACTATATAATCAGAATCTTGAAGCTGTTCACAGCAGCAGTCTTCTGAAAAGTTGTTCGTGCTTGGCTTTACAAGGCCAAAGCCTTCTCTGTAAGGTATAGTCAGAGAGAGCAGAGCACTGAGAAGTTAAGTGTCTTTCCTGGGTCAGATGCAAAACTAGCAATTAGGTCTTCCTGGCTTTGGAGTGAACTCTCTACTCCCTATATACTATTTCTATCTTACACATTGAGAGTGTATAATAAACATTTTTAAAAATAATTAGAAACCCTAGTAGGGTGGAAGAAACTGAAGGCAAATGGCCCAGTGAAGCAGCAAACTCAACTTTTAATCTTAGCTTTTAACTAAAGTAAACATTATTTTTCTTCTCAATGAGAGAATCAAACTCACACAAGCAAGGCCTAAAAACACAGGTGGGGGGGTTAGACTTGATGATTTCTCAGGTTCATTCTAGTGTTAACATTCTAATTCTATTTCTAAATACTTCTAAGATATTAAAGGTACATTGTAATTGAACTCCTGTTTTAATTAAAGCTAGAGTAAGTAGTGACAAGGATGAGGAATACCACCTATAATGCTCAGACAAAGTTAGCCTCTGTGAGAGAAATCTGTGTTTTCTCACCTACTTGCCTTCTTTGAGGGAAGTTAATAACATAAGAAGTCCCAGTGGACATAATTAACTTGGATTTTCAAAAAGCTTTTTATAATGTCCCATATTGGGGATGATTTAAAGGAATTAAATCACTTTAAGGGATGATGCAATGCCTGAAATTGATCCAGAATCTTCCAAAGAATAAAGAAGGGAATTGTAGAATGGAAATTACTCATGTATGTGTGTGTGTGTGTGTGTGTGTGTGTGTGTGTGTGTGTGTTTATAAGAGAGAAAGAGAGAGAGAGAGTCATTCAGTAAGGTAGGAATGAGTAGGTTGAATAAGTAAAATACTCTAAACAAGTCCTAAAAAAAGATAATGCCAAAGCTTCATTAAAATGACCAGTATTCAGAACGAGAGAGCTAATGATCCTACCATCCTCTTCCTTTGCCTGGCTGTATCTGGAACCTTGGATTTGATTCTGTTTGTACTATTTCAGGAAGGGCACTGATAAGTGATGCAAAGTGTCCAGAAGAAAGTGAGCAAGATGGTGAAAGGACTTGAATAGTGGAAGAAATAACAGAGAATGTTCAGCCTAAAGAAGAGAAGATTTAGATACAATGAAACAACATATGTTAAATGCTTTGCAAACCCTAAAGTGCTATATAAATTCTAGCTGTTATAATACAATAATAATGATAAGAAGGGGTGTGATGACTGTGCTCAAGTGTTTGAAATGCTGTTACATGGAAGAGGGAATAGACTTGTTCTGCTCCCAGAGAACAGAACTAGGAACAGTAGGCAAAACTGCAGAGAAGCAGATCTAGGCTTGGTATAAGGAAAAAGTTTCTAGCAATTTGACATTTCCAAATGTGAAAGAGGCTCCTTTGGGAGGCTCCTGATGGGAGACCCTCATCACTAGCAAGGGGTCTTGAGTGAAGAATGAATGACAATTTGTCCAAAATTTTGTAAAAAGGATTCTTGTCTAGGAATAGGTTTTGCTAAATAGCCTCTGAGGTTCTTTTAGCACTCTGACAATGGAGATGGGTGGGGTGAGGAGGAAGCAGGTTATTCTTTGGTAGAGAAGCCAGAGAAAAGTGAAGAGAGAGAAAAATCAGAGGGGAGAAAGAAAAGAGGTAAGGGTGATATGCAAGCAAACTCAGTGATGCATGCCATTATTTAGAAATTATAATTTAGATGATGAAAAACTCTTGAAATAAAAAATAGGGGCTATTTGTAATCCTGCAGATTCTCCCTATGTTTAATTACCTCTCTGGTAATTCTGTGCCTAAGTTGGGGAAGGGGAGAGGGATTGATCAGGACCCTACAATTTCAAAGCAGAAGGCATTTTAGAGATCATCTAATCCAGCTGGTTGTTAAGGCACTGTTGGTCCCTCCCGGCTTGAATCATTCCCTGTCTCTTAATGACACAGCTTTCCCATCAAGAAAATGGATAGGGAAGCTGTCAGGTCCTTCTCTTCCTAGAAAGAAGAATGAGACACCCAAGTACTCTGGACAATTTGTAAGAGAAGCAAGATCCAGTGCTCTTAATGATTCACTGCCCCTGGACAAGACAACAGACCCAGTCTAGCTGTGGCTTTATCTCAGGCCAAGAAGCCAGGTGAAGTTAGAAAAAAACTATAAAAAGCAAAAGTAGTAGTAGTAGTAGTAGTAGTAGTAGTAGTAGTAGTAGTAGTAGTAGTAGTAGTAGTAGCAGCAGCAGCAGCAGCAGCAGCAGCAGCAATAATATCAGCAAAAAAAGTGACAAGGGATTCAGGGTGATGGGAGGCTTTATTTTTATGCTTTGAAGGTAAATTGCTCTTTAATTAAAGAAAAATCACCCTGCAGCTAGTAAAGACACCACTAAGAAAATTAAAATAATGTAAATCAAGCTATATAAATATTTCATAAATGACACTAGAGATTTAGCTATGGATTGTTTTTTAAACCCTGCAGGTTTAGACAGCAAATCCTACAACTGCTTCTCTGAGCAGAAATTATCTACCTTTGTTCCATGAGAGAGTAGTTTAAATACAGACTCCAAAGGGGATTTCCATATTCTATAAGTGACAGGATGTTCTAACTGTTCTAGTCCCAAAGGCCACTGGATACTGAATGGAAACCTTGGTTGTGGATGATTATCATGTCTTGAATTTCTTCCAAGTTGCACCAGTCACACACTGTAGAAAACAATTTAATTTCTTACCATAGGAGACAAAGCAAAATGAAAAGTATTTCCCCAGATGGAACTAATATGTGTTTATGTGTATATGTTGGCATTATATATTTGTGTTTATGTGTTTGTACACATATTTATTTGTATATATGTGTCTGTGTGTTTTTCTTAGCTGTAACTAGTAGGATGAATGGGACTTTGTTCCAGGTTGCTGATACCTGGTGGGACATGCTTCATTCCCATCAGGGGCTACTTCCTCTTTGAAATGACCCTTATGCCAAGTGCATTCTGGTCAATGTTTAATCTGCATCATTACTGTTACTATATTACTTTTTTAAAAGTCTACTGTAGACAACAAAATAATAAATCAGTTCCTGTTTTGTAGTATTTATTGATTTCTGAGGTATAAATGATATACTGAAAATTTAAGGATCAGCCAGTAGGAGCTGACTACAGCACACTCCTGTCATACCCATGTTTCATGTCTTGGTTCTCTACTTTCCTTCATCCTTGACTATGACCACTTTCCCTAGCTTGTGCCCAGAATGACTCTCCATCCTCACAATTGTTTTTATCTCCCAGGTGAAAAGATATCTCTAGTTATAGATCTGATGTTTATGCCAATGTGTGTGAATGTGAGTGTGTGTGTATGTGTGTATGTGACAGTAGTTTCAACAGGTCATGTACTGATAATAAGGAGCAAAGCTTCATACAGATTCTCTCTTTTAAAAATGAATAAGCCTCCTTCTTCTTTATGTCTTGGATTTTAAATCAATTGCTTTGGGAAACAAAGACTTTTAATGAACACAGTACAATAGTGACAATTTCTAAAGCTTATCTGACGTCATTGGGACTACTTCCAATAAAGATCAACACTTTTGACTAGAAAGATTGCTATCTTCACAAATCAAGGTCTATATGGGATGATACAATTAAATGAACCTAGAGTCAAGAAGACCTGGATTCAAATCTAGCCTCAGACACGTACTAGCTGTATGACCCTGGCCAAGTCACTTAATCCTATTTACCTCAGTTTCCTCATCTGTAAAATGAGCTAGAGAAAGAAATGGCAAACCACTCTAGTATCTTTGCTAAGATAAAATAAAATAAAAATAATAATAATAAGATAAAAATCCCAAAAGAGTCAGGACTGAAAAATGACTAAACAACTAAAAAATTTACTATTACTTATTATGTATTACTATTATAATATAAAATAGTAGAATATTTACTATAAAACTATAGTACACATATGTATGTATTTATATTCCTACATAGGTATCATAGTTCTAGGTTTTATGGTTCCTGACCTTTGATACAAGCACATCCTAAGGGAGGGAATTACTCATACACAATATGTATGTCTGTTTCTTTATGCATATGTATACATTTCTTTATGCGTATATATACATATAAGCTCTCAAATTATACACACACACACACACATACACATTTATACATACACACATACATGGCATCTGTGTTTCTGTTGTCAGTATCATTCCTTTGGTTGCTACTAAGGAAAAACATCATAGAGCTTCTTGCAGTAAATAAATATTTTTGCTCTTTCCTGTTCTTGCATTTTCTACCATAGTGCATCTCCAGTGTTCTAACATTTCCAAGAAATGCCAGCATTGAGGGTAATTGGTGAGAAGTATAATAATAGATGGAAATCGTTCTCCGTTTTTTTTTTTGTGAAGTGGGTGCATGTGCGTATATGTGTGTGGTGTGTTTGGGAAGTTGGTTGCTGAGCACAATAGAAAGCCTTCTCTTAGACTCAGTCATGATATGGGTGGGAGCTAACTCTTGTATGCAAGTGATGGAAAAAAAAATCATTCCAAAAAGGGAGGTGAAATAACTGTAGAAGATACTTAGCCCCATAGAAGAACTCTCAGCAGTGTTAGATAGTCATGTAGGAGACCCAGGTTCTCATTTTGTCATGATGTTGCTTTGGTCAAGTTGTTTCTCACTTCTGGGCCCCAGTTCTCTCATTTGCAAAATGGAGGAGGGTAAGGTTCTACTCGATGATCTCTAAGGGTGCTCCCAACTCTTACATTCTATCAATCTATGACCCAATGAAAAATTGGCAGCTACCCTGGGAGGCTCATTTGGCACTCTTACACAACCAGTATTTCCTGGAGCAGAAAAATTATTTTCTTTGAAAAAACCATCACACAAGTTCCCTACTGCTGATCTTATAACTGGTGATTGCTGGACTTCCCTTTCCTTCCATCTCCTCTCAGTCTCGTTTATAATTTAAAACCTCCTGGCTAAGCTCATTTTACCAAAGAGTTCCTGCAGGATTCACTTACGCGGTTGATTCTAGAAATTTCAAGTTCAGCAAATAGTTTCAAGGAGAGAAAATGCATTCACTAAGGTTCCATTAAAATCAGAGCCAACCTTCAAGCAAGATGATACAATTTCTCAAATTTTGCAGAGGTTTATGTACATATATATGCATGCATGTATATACATACATATATACATATATGTATATATATGTATACACCCATATATACACATATATATTTAAAGAATGGCAAAATGGGTTTCTACTGAGTGGAGTGCCTAGAAGGTTAGAATTGGGAGAAGGTGATGAGGCTATCCAGTTGAAGCCTTCATTTCACAAAGGGTTTTTGCTTAGTCTCAGACAGAGGTGACTTTACTAATTCACACTAGTAATGAGGAGCAGAGCCAAGTTCAGAACAGAAAAGAATAATGGATTTGGAATAAGAAAACCTGGTTTTGAATCTTTGTTCTCTTTGAGTCTGTGATCTTGACCAACTCACTTTACTTCACTGGGACTCAGGTTCCTCAAACGGAAAATGAGGGCATTATTCTGATGAACTTTGAGGTCCCTTCTAGGCCCTGTTCTATGAGCCAATAAAAGTAATTGTCAGGGCTCCCACTACACTAGGCCAGGTGTTGGCCCACTCTGCTGTCAATTTTTTTGTGGCAGGAGTTAATAATGGTTTTTACATTTTAAAACAAAGTTTTATTGTATTAAAAATGTAAAAAAATTCTTAGTTCCCATGAAGTACAAAAATAAGTGCCAGATTTGGCCCTTAACAGGTAGTTTACAGATCCCTGAACTAGCCCCTACCATTACCTTCACTAGTTCCAGTGAGCTATATCTCATGAATCTAATAAGAAAATCCAATGAATAGTCATGAGGTCTTGGCATTGCTGATGTCTGGATAGATTTATATACACTTGCTGTGTATGGTATTTGAGAATGGATAATTACCTTCACTTACTGTATGCTAGGCTATTCCTGCTAAATATTTACTGCCCAGAATTCTGCCCTTTCCAACCCATTTGGAACATGGGCATGCCACAGGCAACTCAATGGCATAACTCACTAAGGGAGAGGGGAATATAAATCTAGAGCTTCCACTACAAATGATGCAAAAAATTAATGGAACATGAAATCAAGTAAATGGAATTGAATACCATAATTAGTTCATATTTTAATCTGTAGGTTTTTTTATTATCTGTCAACCAACTAGCAATTAAATCTGCACCATTGAGACGATTAGCTTTGTTTCAGAGAAAGTTTATCGATATATCAAGGCAAATGAATCTGGGAATTTTCAACTGCTTAATTTTGCATGGTGTCGTGGTATATTGACTTGGCATTTTTTGATTTCGCCTTACAATAATATAGAAGCTGAAATTATTAAATATTAGACAGTTATGCTATGCTATGAGATACAGGCTGAATAAAGAAAACATCACTTATGCTCTCTGATTTTTGGCATGATATTTTTAGTACCCCATCATGTTAAGAACAAAGGCATGTGACCAATAAGACGAAAGACTAGACATTTTCTCTAGTCCTCACTAACTTTTAACCACCCCCTTCTTATTTCTCTTTCTCAAGTAACATGACAACTATTAATTTGATGACATATTAAGAGGGTTGGTGATAAATGACCTAGATTCATCTTTGCACTTTATTTAAAACACTCAATATTGCTGCCTCATCTGTGACATCATCAGCTGTTTGGGGGGAAAAGTCTCCTAAGTGCTAATCCTTCATTTACTCAATCAGCACCCTCATCCCCTAGCCTCCAAACTCCTGCAAGGCACACAAAATGAGCCTTTGTGCTTTGGGACTCACTTAAGGATCTCTTTCTTACTTCTGTGCTGATTTGTAAGCATTTTCCTGATTCCATAAACTCTGGACCTCAACTGTGCTCATCCAGTTGTCAAAGAGGGGGAGGCATGGGAGAGGGTGAGTTTCCCTTCTTCCTGGGGTAGTCCCTTGGTTAGGGACCTCTAAAGGGGCAGGAACTCTGCCCAGGACACCTATAAAATGGGGATAATACTCCCCTATTTAATCCGGTTAAAAGGAAAGTACTTTGAAAACTATAAAGTACTATATAAATGTGTGCTACATACATGTCAGAGTAAGTGTGGCCTAGTGAATAGAGAGGCAGCCTCAAACCCCATAAGACCTGATTTTGAGTCTGATTTTGACACTTGTGTGGTCCTGGATAATTTACTTAATTTCTCAGTGATCCAGGCAACTTTCTACGACTAGTACTGCCCTCCCTCTCAAATTACTTCATGTTTAACTAATGTGTATGTATAGCACAAGCTCCAGCGCTACCATCCTAATCCCAAATTGCAATGGCAGCTACTATTTTTCCACTCAGGATATGAGGAGTAACATGGTGGGGTTGAAATTGTTTTCTTCAAATGCTATTTCTGACAATAGCAGGAGCAGCTAGGTGGCACAGTGGATAGAGAGTTGAGCCTGGCGTCAGGAAAACCTGAGTTTAAATCTGACCTCAGACACTTATTAGCTATGTGACCCTGGGCAAGTCCCTTAACTCTGTTTGCCTCAGTTTCCTCATCTGAAAAATGAACTGGAGAAGGAAATGCCAAACCAATATCTTTGCCAAGAAAATCCCAAATGGGATCATGAAGAGTTGGTCATGACTGAACAAGAAGTTGCTGACAATTCCTTCATCAGCACCCTCCCCCATCAACACTAAGAGAAGCAGCTGATAACAGAGTTAATGAAGGAATATTTAACAAGGTGGTGGGATAAGAGCAACTTGTATAAAACATTGTTCTAGGAGTCTAGGTCACATTTTCCCATGAGTATATGAAGAGTCTAGAGGAAGGTGGGATCAAGCTCAGAAAGGTCATGTGTGTGGCAAAGGGCAAACTCACAGCTCATGATTATTGGAAGTTCTGTACTTCATGGAATCCTCACAAATTTCCCTTTAGGGATAGTAGAACTTTTCACTGAGTTCCTTGTAGAGTCCTGAAGCTGTTTTTCCTCATGCTCTTGAGTTTGTCTTCAACATGCCTTCAGCTACTGATTCAATTATTACTGTCAGCCATTGCTATTCTGGAGACACCCAACACTGAAGATGAGGAATCCCAAATCCTCTGACCTTTCAAAGTTCACAAAGTCATCCTTCTTAGAGACCTGGCTGAAGTTACTCCAAGTCCTGGCTAGTTTAATATTGGAATACCCACTTCTGAACTAGCTTGTCATTTTCCCTTTAGAGTATATATAACTTTTCATAACTAATTCTAATATTCTTTCTGTGTAGCATCATGTTATTTTACCCGATGACTTTTACCACTTCCACATCAATTAAGGAACTTTTCATAAGTAATTTAGTGCCTTTTTGATTACTTCATTCAGTAGAGATATCATTCATTGAAGGTTTCAGAGTAGAGCATCTTGTTGGTTCCTTTGATGTATAGGATGTTCAGAAGGACAAGGACCTCTAAGGTGAGGGCTGCTCATTCATTCACCTTTGGTGTCCACCTTTTACCCAACTCTCACCTGCAGCTACAAGAAACTGTAGTATGCACAGAGGCCATACCCTGGTAAAAACTATCTTGGCAGCCAGGTTAAACCAGCTTGAGGGTGGTGCCTGTCAGTAGGTTAGGGTGATTGATTACTTCAAAGCATGTGAAGGCTCTTCCAATTGGAATGGGTAGATGAGAACAATTTGTTCCAACAGCTATGAAAGTAGCTAAAGAAGGCACTAAGGGTGCTTAGAGACTGGTCAGACATCAAAAGTGCCAAGGGCATCCATTGCATCCTGTTTCATCTCCAGTTGTCTTGACTTCTGTCCTGTCACTGGACTTTGATGACTCAGGAAGAGAGAGTAAGGCTGATGATTTTGTGTATCTCCACCTCATTTAAATTCAGTTTGCAAGCAAGTCAAGACATCATCTGTTATATCATTGGTCCTCTTCGAAAACAAAGGATGAACAACAGGTAGAGTGAATCGACTGATCTGATTGATTCTCACCCTTACATTTATTTTCTTTACATTGAAAACATGGACCTTCATACAGATGGAGGGAGTACCAGAAAAAAAACCTGCAACTTTCATCCCTTAATTTCTTAAATGTAATTTTCATATTCTAGCACAGATAACAAGTCAAGCTTTACTTTTCACCTCTTATGTGGGATACAGAATATTTTCAACATTCAAGATCTTGAACAGTAGGGATTATACTTGGCAGTATATGTCCAAGTCACCAGAGCTATACTCGGCCATAAAACATATTGGATCAACCGGTGAGATAAAAAATTGTGACAACCATTTATATTGAAGAAACACTATAAATTAATTATCAACTTCTTATTATTGATTATTTATTATTTTTGTGGTATCCATCTCCTGCAACCTCCATCCAACTTGCTAAGCAATGCTTATGCAGTGAGCCTTGAACTACTTTTGCAAATGACTTTTTATATACTCATGCATCTAACTGGCTTCCTATTTGGAGGTGTCTAGGATGCCAATTTACATTTTTCTTGAATGTGAGTTTGTGTACTTTACCTTGGGCTTGTGATAGTCAATGGATATAGTTGTCTTGCCTGTGTTCTTGGTGGAGTGGGGGGAAGGGAGAGAGATATGGATTCCTGTCAATTTCATGAAGGAGCCTGATTACCTATTTGTATGGGGAACAGACCTATACACTAGACCTCAACCTTACAAAGGATTGAAGAGGAAATAGGAATTAGATGCTAATATTTAAGAGGGCTTCTATCTGACCCAGATGGCCTGGGGATTTGGGGGAGGGGCATGGTTATCTAGTACTGTGTAAAAGTCAGAATTCTTTTGGTGATATTCATTCATTCATTAATTCAATTTTTGTTTCCCTTCACCTTTGCTGTCTACCTTTCACCCAACTCTCACCTGCTGCCAGAAGAAGCTGCAGTATGCACAGTGGTCACACGGTAAAAACTGTCTTAGCAGCCAGGTTAAACCAGATTAAGGGTTACTCATAGATCTAAAACCTAAAAACTGAATGTTTATTATATATAGTGCTTAATTTGGTGCTATAGGCCAGGGGTAGGCAAACTCTAAACCTTAGGCCAATTCCAGCCTGGTTATCTGTTTTTTCATGGCTCAAAGGATGGTTATTTAATATTGGTTTTTATATTAAAAATGAATTGACCCAAGGGCCATAATTTGCCATCCTCTATAGCAGTCCATGAAAAAAAACAAATAAATCCCAAAGATGATGCTTCATTTCCAATATAATAGGGAAAATAAGCTATATCACCCTACCAATTCTTAAAGACTCAGTTCCAATCCCCTCTCAGTAGAGCAGTCTTCAAAAACTATTCTGGCACACAAATATTTATTTTCCTTCTCTGAATTCCTATGATGTTTACTGTCTATGACACTCATTTGGTCCTGTCTTAAGGATTGCCATGAGGGATTTCTTATATTTTTGTATTGAACTCTCATTTATCTCTTGTATTATCACTTCACTTTTCATATGTTTCTGATTTGTCTTCCCAATCTGGATTATATATTCCTTGAAGGCAAAGAATATAACTTGAAGCTTTCTTATATCCCTGATAGTACCTAGCAGAGTGTTATACATTATATTTATAGAATTATTTAAGGTTTACAAATTGCTGTAATTGTAACAACCATGTGAAATAGGTAATGTGAAACTTGTTCTCATATTATAATCAGGATTAGTACTGTTACTTAGGCCTCTCTTCCTTTCTCTCCACCTCATTCCTGTCTCTCAAATCGGACCATATGACCCAGGTATTGCTATTTCACTTCCAGGTCCCAAAGGGTGGTCCTTCCATGATTTCCTAGTTGTTTAAGAACAAAGACTAGGGTGTTTGTTTCTGGTCATTGTATGATGTGTCTAACACACAGTAGGTACTTCTAATTGAATCTAACTGAATATTCATTTTGGGGTTTGTATACACACATATTTGCAATCATTTTCTTTAATTCCCCTCTCCCCCAAAAGGATACTTGTTTAGGTATAATTGTTGTTATTCAGTTGTTTTTTTAGTTGTATCCAACTCTTTGTGAGCCCATTTGGAATTTTTTTTTGGTGAAGGTATTGGAGTGGTTTGACATTTCCTTCTCCAACTAATTTTACAGATGAGTAACTGAGGAAAGTGGGGTTAAATGACTGCCCAGGGTCACACTGCTAATATGTGTCTGAGACTAGATATGAACTCAGGAAAATGAATTTTCTTGACTCCAGGCCTGGCACTCTATATACTGTGCCACCTAGCTGCCTCATGGGTATAATTACTGGTATTTATATTACTGGTATTTATTTTCCTATCTATCTATCTATGCAAAGTACATTATTTTCTCCTTTCATGCCATTCTACACTACACCACATATTTGTACACATATTCCTGTTTTGAATTGCCCTCAGAATAGTTAATATATGTTGGATGCTATGCCTTTTATTTGAGGGTGTGAGCTCTTAAAAAGCTTTAGAACCAAAAAACCCGGATTATCATCCTGGTTCTACCACCTGCCAGCTGTGTGATGTTAGACAAATAATATAACTCCTCTGGGCCTCACTTTCCTTATCCCCAAACTAGAGATAATTGTACTTTCCCTGTAAGGATTCCTCATTCCATATAGTTCAGTAACTATGGTAATATGCTCAGAGTTAGCTAACATTGGATCAATACCTGATGAATTGACTTTAATTATTCAAAGAAAGGACTCTACCTTTTCTAAAGGACTTCTTAGCTCTTAGTGGATACTAAACCATTCTTTTTTTAAAAAAGAAACCTGGTACTCTTGGCTATTTGGAACTTTTTTGAAGACCCCCCCCGCCCCATACACCAGCAGAAAGAAGGCTGCCCATTTTCTTAAAGACCAGTAAGCACAAGATCCTTAAGCACCAGGAAGTCCTTGTAGGAGTTGCTTGTTGGTATAGCCAATATGGTAGTTGATCCACTTTGGAAAACTCTTCAGGTCCTCCTGTGCATAATATCCCCATTCTTAGAGCCCATCAAATACCTTTTGGGTGGAAGTACAATTTGATTCTCCTGACTCCCAGATCTCTAATCCTGTGTATAGAGCTGCTTTCAATTATCTAGCTCCAGTCCCACTGAAAAGTGATAATTGGATTACTGTAGAGCTTTTCCCCACAGCCATTTAACACCTAATGGGGCCATTGCTATAAATTATATGTCCCTCAGCAATTTTCATACCCTAACACACTTTGAAACAATTTGCTGCTAGTTGTTTATTCCTATAAATTTTTGTTGCTTTAGCTGAAATCAGTGGAATCAGTCTCTCAAAGAGGCAAATAATTGATTCTTTTAAGAGGTCTAAGCTCATACTTAATTTTTTTTCAGCCTAAGTTGTAGCTTCAATAAACTTTATGACCAGTCTGAGATAATTGTTTTCTCTTTTCTGATTTCTAGTTCTTAAAAACAACATATTCCACATATGCCCTTTCTAACCTGTGTTCTTCTCTAGTTTTGAACCTATCCTATTTGCATCAACTTGAAAGCATCAGTCTCAGTTTAAATTAAAAAAATATATCTATTAAGCAACTACTATGTGCTGAGTAGTGTGTTAAGTAGTGATTATATATGTGTAACAGAGAAAAGGAAGGAAGGGGAAAGAAGAGGGAAAGGAAGGGAAGGGGAAAAAAGGGGAAAAAAGAGAGGAAATGGGAATGGAAGGGAGGAAAGGAGGGAAGGGAAAGGAAAGCAACAGAAGAAAAGTCCTTGCCCTCAAGGAGCTTACATTCGGTTGTCTTTCCATAAGTTTCTTGTATCACTCTCATTTGTTTCTCCAGTTTTATCCTTACCACTTTTACTTGATTTTTAAAATAAACTTTTTAACTCTTCCAGGAATTCTTGTTGTGTTTGTGTCCAATTCATATACCCTCCCCCCAAGGATTTGCTTGTTGCTGTTTTGACATGTCTTCTTTTGAATTTGTGTCTTCATCTTCCCTGTCACAATAGCTGTGTTTTATGGTCAGATTCTTTTTTGTTGTTTGCTTATTTTCCTAGCCTATTTCTTGACTTTGAACTTCATGTTAAAGCTGGCCTTTGTCCTGGGGTGGGGCTAAGGGCACTGTCCCAAACTTCAGACTTTTTTGCACTATTTTCAGAACTAGTTGGGAGGGTTTGGAAGTTTTCAATGCTTCTACAGTGTTGTCATCCAGGGAGAGGCGTGGTCACTGCTCTACTGGTTTATGCTCTGGTCCTTAGCCAGGAAGGACTCCTGATCCTTTTTAGTCACAAGTGATACTGTTACTCAGGGGCCCTGCTCCCTTGGGACTGCAAGCACTCCTTTCTGACCTAGAACTGTGGCCCGGAAGTGGGTATAGTCAATGAAGTTGCCAAATACTATCCTGTCCAGTGCCCAATGCTAGCACAGGGGTCTTCTGTAATCTCTTTCTGACCACTTGCCTGATCTCTTTATCATCTCTGGCTTAAGAACTCCTGAAGCTGCTGCTGCTGTTACTGTCACTGCCTCCAAGGCCCATAGTTGTGTTGCCACCACATAGACTCCAGGCCAGTTCTCAACCAGGTGTCATAGACCTCTCTTTCCAACCTCCTAAATTTTTTTGGGCTGGACCTTTTGTTGGTTCTGCTATTTCAAAATTTGATTTTAGTTGTTATTTTTAAATTTGTTTGGAGAGGAATGTTGTGTAAGCTTGGCTGCTTCCTCTGTTCTACCATCTTGGCTCTGCCCCCTGGAAGTTCTAAGCTTACATTCTGTAGGTAATATTACATTCCATTTCTTGTTCTCTTTTTTTTTAAAAACCAAAGAAAATAAATTTATTCAGGGAATTGATACAAATATGTAACAAGAACCATACTCCCAATAAATAAATGGTCAAAGGACATGAAAAAAATTAAAATTAAGAATTATAAAGTATAAATGACCATTTAAAAGCATGTTCTAAATCACTAGTTGTAGGACAAATGAAAAAAAGTTTCAGGTTTTACTTCACATCCTATAAATTAACAAAGATAACACTCTCTCCCAAAAGGGAGAAGAGTCAATGTCAAAGGGGCTATGAAAAGACAGACACACAGGGACACTGTTGTGTATTTTGGATAACCATTCAGAATTTTGTAAAAAAAAAAAAGTCATAAACTATCTATACCTTTAAATTTATTTATTTTATTCTGAACTTAAGAAATAAAACAAGCATTTCCATAACATAATAGAATAGAAAAAAGATGATTGTACATGAAACTGCAAATCTATTATATATAACTTGCTATTCCTTCTAAATATATAATAAAGTTATCTGTAACTTTCCTTTTTTCCTCCCCCCCAACTCCCTAGAGATAGCTACCATTAGATGTGTGTGTGTGTGTGTGTGTGTGTGTGTGTGTGTGTGTGTGTATGTAAAACCATTCCATACATACTTCTACTTATCAATTCTTTCTCTGGATGCAGATAGCATCTTCCTTCATATGTTCTTTGTAGCTAATTTTGGTATTTATAATAGTGAAATTGACTTAGTCACTCAAAGTTGTTCTGAAAACAGTATCATTGTTACAGTACACAGCATTCTCTTGGCTCTGTTCATTTTGCTCTTTAATATTTTGTGCAAGTCTATCCATTTTTTCTAAGATCATCAAGCTCCTCATTTCTTATGGCAGAACAGTATTCCATTTCAATCATTTACCACAACTTGTTCAGTCATTCCCTAATTGATGGACATCTCTGAAATTTTCAGTTCTTTGCCACCACAAAGGGAGCTCCTATAAATCTTTTAGAAACTATAGGCTCTTTTCCTTTTTCTCTAATCATCTTGGGAAACAGACCTGGTAATGGTATTGCTGGGTCAAAAGGTAGAGGGCAGTCAGTTTAATAACTATTTGGGCATAATTCCAGATCACTTTTCAAAATGATTTGATCAGTTCACAGTTTTATTCCATTTCTTCCTAAAATATGGTATGAGTACAGAGAATCCTAGAGCTGAAGCCATGAGATGTCAGTCAGCTCATCTCTCTGTCTTCAGGCTGAACTGTAGGTTTATCACTACCAATGAAATATCGTCTTTCTTCTTATTAAGAGAGTTACTTACTAAGAAAGTTTCTAAGAATCTAGATAATGTACTCCATTAACTCACATACTCATAAAATATCAGAGTTGGGAGGAACCATCTGGTATAGCAGTCTGTAGTACATACATAAAAGGCAGCATGATATAATAGAGAGTATGCTGGATTTGGAGTCAGAAGACTTGAGTTTGAATCTTGACTCTCTTACTAACTGGATATGCAACCATGAGCAAATCACTGTACCTATCTTGGCCTCAATTTCCCCATATGTAAAATGATGGGAAGGGAAATTGTATTGGATGGTCTCTAAGATTCCTTCTAGGTCCACACATATACCCTAGGAACAAATGAGGTGAGGAAGCAGGAGGAAGAGACATGTCCAAGGTCACATTTCTAATTAGTGGTAGAGCCATGACTAGTCTTTTGATTTGAATCCCATTGTTTTGTCAGTGATGCCATGATTTTTCTTGATTTCTCCTATTTTCTCTTATTCTCTTATTTTTAAATCAGAAAGATTCTATAGCTATGAGCCTACAACTTGACAAAAGGAAAAGACGTCTGTTGACCCATAAATACAGAAGTCATAGATGATTATCTGAGTCACACAAACAATTTTCCTAAGATGCACCCTCAGCCAGTTCTATACTGGACTGATGTACCTTGATTCTCTGTACCCTGGTCTCCATCCTCTTTTCTGCCCAGTGATTTGATCTCTTTGGCTCTTTTGGTGGGTTTATCACCAATCAAGAAACATTTATTAAGCTTATTATGTGTCACATGCTGTGATAATGGTTGGGGATACAATGAGAAGCAAAAATGTGGTGTCTGCTCTCAAGGATCTCACTTTCTAATGTAGAGATAACATGAAAACAAGTATCTGCATATAGAATACACACGTGTCTCAAGAATCCTGGTAGACATTTCAGTTTTAATAACTTAAAACTGCAACAAGATTTTTGGGACAACATGGATAGGGAGTGTTGATGGGAGCTAATCCTAGAGGAAAGGCACTGGGGTGGTAGGATGGAGAGTGAACTGAAAAGGGCCTATTGCAGACTGTGGTGACTAAGTGGAGTCTTTAAGGAAGCTAGAGGCACCTAGTTGACATAGTAGTTAAGAATGTGATAACATAGTAGTTAAGAATTCCTGAAGTTAGGAATATTTGAGTTCAAATCCTGCCTCAGACAATAACTTTGTGACTTTGTATAAATCACTTAACCTCTTTGGACTTCACCTTCTTCAATCCATAAAATGAAGATAATAACGCCATCTACCTCCAGGAGTTATTTATGAGGATAAAATGAGATAATATCTATAAAGTATGTTGCAAAATTTAAAGTGTTATCTAAATCTTAGCTATTATTATTATTATCATATTATTATCATAATTAATATTAGTAGTAGTAGTGGTGGTGGTGGTGGTGGTGGTGGTAGTAGTAGTAGTAGTAGTAGTAGCACTGAAGCCAAGGAAACCAGGGGGTAGAAGTCAGAATATTTAAGGAATGAGGGATAATAGAAAAGCCAATGTTGCTGGAATGCATGGAGAAGCGTAATGTATAAGAAGACTGGAAAGGTAAGAAAGGGCCATGTTATGAAGGACTTTAAATGTCAAACACTTTTTTTTTATTTGATCCTGGACCTAACAGGGAGGCATTGGAATTTATTGTGTAGGGGGGAGGGCATTGTGTTAAGTGATCAGAAGATCACTTTGGCAGCTAAGTAGAGATAGTAATGACAACAAAGCTATGTAAAGTTTGTACAGCCTTGTACCTACCCCCTCTTTCTCCATTCTCCATCTCACTTCAGTCATACAACAAACCTGTGAGGTAGGTACAACAGGTATTATTATTCCTGTTTTATACATGAGCAAACTAAAGCCAGAGAGTAAAATAACTCAGAAGAAAAGAACTGTGAAAAAGGATTCTTGATTGTTCTGATCTATTTATTCCAAGGTTCTTTCCTTAAATACTTTTGCTTTCAGTTTCTTCCCTAATTTGTGTGTGTGTGTGTGTGTGTGTGTGTATGTGTGACACTTTGTACATGATGTGTGTATGTGGAGTGTGTGTATGCTCATCTTCTTCACACCTCTAAGACTTTTCACAGACTGTCCTCCATTCCTGGAACCCTCTCTGTCTTCACTTTGGCTCTTGGAATCCTTTTGAGGCTTGCCCATGGTTACATATCTAGTGTCAGAGGTGGGATGTGAAGACTGGTCTTCTTGACTCCACGTCCAACATGCTAACTTCAATCCATCTTCCCTGATTCATTGGAATGTAACTTTGGAATTGGAAAGGACTTCAGAGGTCATCCCTTTACTTAATTTTTTTTTAAGGAAGTGGAGACTAAATTGTAGGGATATCATTTTTTAATGATTTATTCAATAGCATGTAGAAATGAAGTGGCAGTGTTAGGATTTGAACTCACCTACTTTATTTCCCAATCTAGTACTCTTTCTTTCTTTCTTTTTTTTAAAGCAATTGGGGTTAAGTAACTTGCTCAATGTTATATGGCCAGTCATTATTTATGTGTAGGTGCTCATTTTCTGAAGCCAGATCCAATCCTGGTTGTTCCAGCCCCGGGGCCAGCACTCTTATTCACTGCGCCACCTAGCCTCTCTGTTTCTATAGTATCCCAGGACACCTTCGAGTGACCTTTAAGTAGCTTCCAGCAAGCCACCATTTTGTTTGCCATAACTACTTCTCCTAGGTTTGCCTGAAAGATAGAGTTTTGGGTGACAGCCATCTTGTCTTGGTAGTCAAGATAGCTTATTTTTATCTAGACTCAGTTCTTGCTTTTTTCTTTTTTTTGGAGTGGGGAGGGCAGGGCAGTTGGGGTTAAGTGACTTGCCCAAGGTCACATGGCTAGTAAGTGTTAAGTGTCTGAGGCTGGATTTGAACTCAGCTCCTTCTGATTCCAGGGCTGGTGCTCTATTCACTGTGCCATCTAGCTGCCCCCTAGATTCAGTTCTTAATGTTACACTTTATACCCAAGTCAACAAATAATAGAAGTTCTTTTCAAACATTCTCCCCCCCTGCTAAAATATTTGTTTTCCTGTGTCGCTTTCTTTACTTTGTGTCAACAAGCCATCTATGTTCTCAGACTTGACTAGCAGATTGAAACCCTTCCTTAATAATGACTGTTAATTTCCCTTTCTTAAAAGAATATACATTTGAATACATACATATGTTCATTTATCAGAGCTCCAAGGATGTGTCCATGAGTTCTGTGTGTAGGACATGAATAATTTTGTAAAAATGTGGGTGCCGATTGTGTGATACATCCACCCAGCTTTATAAAACAAAGTAAATGATTACCATCAATTACAATAACATCATTTGACAAGCCTGCAATTAATCTGCTGCTCTTTGGATAACTGTTGTTGCACATTGCCAACGAAAATGCCAGGCATTAATTGACTCATCACTATCGGCAGTGATAGATGGTGCAGATGGTAATTCGATTATTCATCTTCAACAATGTAAATAAACTTGCTGGAAATCATTCTTCAGATTTCCCTCAAAGGATCCTCCAACCCCCACTAACAAAACATGAATATGTTCAGCATGAGAAATAATGGGTGTTTAGTTAATGCAAAGGTTTGGATCTGTCCAGAAAACTTCTGAAGTACATCATAGTCTAAGCACAAAATGTATAGAACAGAAGTTCTTAACGTAGACCCTGTACTCTCAGATGGACCATGAACTTGAATGGGAAATAAATTCCATCTTTATTTCAATATAATTGGTTTCCTTTGCAATTCTATATATTTAATTTTATGCATTCACAAACATTATTTTGAATGGGGGTCATAGGTTTCACCAGCTTGCCAAAGCAGGGTCTAAGTCACAAAAAAGGTTAAGCAAGACTCCTGGAAAATATCCTAAAAATGGAAAGTATCTTGTAGATAATTGAATCTGACTCTGAATGGTGAGGCAGAAAGATCATTGAGTTTTGAGTAGGTGAACCTGGGTTCCAATCCTGAATCTACTTACTACACATGTGGCCTTAGAAAAATCACCTGTCTTCTCTAACCCTCACTTTTTTATCTATAAAATGAAGGACTCCCTCCAAGGTCCCCTCTAGCTTCAAATTAATGAGAGTTACAATTTTGCCTTTTACATATAGGGAAAGTGGGGGCGGGGCTCAGAGATAATAAAGTAATGTACACAAGCTCACATAGCAAGTTAATAACAGCCAGAATTAGATGCCACTTCTCCTGGTTTGGATTCCATCACTTTTCCCACTACATTAGACTGTTCTCTTAGAGTCCTGCATGGTGTTCTATATGATAATCAGACAAGACTTGTACTTGATTAAGATATTCTCATAGTTTAGTTTCTTTTCCAGGCCACTAAGGTGCCCTTTAGTCCAGTAAAGCTTCATTAATTCATACTTCACTCATTTGAATTTTAAGACAATTTAGACAGTGACCAGACTTGTTTGCTTTAATAATTCCATTCTCCATTTGGGAATATAAGTTAATCATATAAACCAGACTACTCAATATGCCAGAATTTAAATTCTCAATAGAAGAGCTTGTTTTTAGGTACCCTCAAGTACCTTAGAAGTAACCATTTGCATACTTCTGGCAAGCTAGTTATAAATCATGCTTATTTATTCATTAAAAAGCAGGCAATCTATAAGAACTTCTACGAGGCTACGTGCTAGCCTTCTTGAAAGCAATATGAACTTGAAAGTAATAAAACTATGTTTCTTAATATAGACACGCACACATACATGGAAGAAATCCCAAAAGTTTTAGTGCAGTTCTTAAACTTTAATAGCTTAAAACCTTTGCTAAGATTTTTGGGATGCTGTATATAACTAGAGAGAGAGAGAGAGAGAGAGAGAGAGAGAGAGAGAGAGAGAGAGAGAGAGAGAGAAGAGAAGAGAAATAGGATTGAAAAATTCACTATATTAGGCAGAATTTTTTAATAATTAATTTGAGATTTTAATCTGTTTCCCAGGTACCCCCTGCAAATAATGCATCTCAAAAGCCTTAGTGTATTTGAAGCTTTGAAAACTTTGATAGTTTCCAGTGGACTAAGACTTTTGGGATGCCTAGCCTACTGATCTCCACTGTAGGATCAAATCATAGACATTGAGACAAAACAGGTTGATTTCTCAATACCCATCACTTTTTATTAAGTCCTGGAACATGAGAGGGTCTCATCAGTAAGAGCCACAGTCATCCACAAAGTAATACAAATAAATAAACAAACAATAGCCACCCGCCCCACCCCCACACACACCAGAAAAAGAAACCAAGAACAGAAAATTACCAAAGTGGATAAAGAATGAACATTTTCGTAGTGTGCCCATTTGGGTGGGCAGCCCATTGAGTTAGTCCATCAGTATAAATATCTTGGATAGGCACTGTAGATATCCCAGGAGGAGATCAGATTGAATCACACTTGAGAAATTACACAGAAGCTTTGATGATCTCAAACTACTCCCTGCTGCCAAAGTCTATCTTTTCAATATCAGGTTTGTCCTCATTATGCTTTGTTGTTATAGATCATGGAACAGCATGATCTCAGAAGAATCCAAACTGTAGATGGCTCAAAGTGCAATGGATATTTATGGTGGGGCTAAGTTGGCTAGAACACAACTGTTATGAAAGAAGCATCATAGAAGATGATCAAGGCCATGTGTGACTAGAACAGGAGAAGGACCAATCATGTAGTGAAAATGAGGGATAGCCATTTAAATAAGAGAGGGGGGGATGGAGAGGGAAAGGGAGGGAGGGAGGGAGAGAGAGAGAGAGAGAGAGAGAGAGAGAGAGAGAGAGAGAGAGAGAGAGAGAGAAATGCAGAGAAAGAAGAGAACCCAGGGCAGAGCCTTAATCTACAAGATTAACAGTTAAACAGTATGATATGGATGATGAACTGGCAAAGAAGTCTTAGTAGGTGTGGTAAGCCAGGGAGGAAAAGAACTGGGAGAGAATAATGTCACACAGAGAGAAGAGAGTATTCAGGAGGAGTTTGTGATCAACAGGTCAAAAGGCAGCAGAGAGATCAGGAAGGACAAGGGCTAAGAGAATAACATCAGATTTGGTCATTTAGAGATCACTGGTAACTTTACAGAGAGCAGTTTCAATTGAGTAATGAGGTTGAGCATCAAATTGCAAAACATTAAGGAATGAATAAGAGGAGAAAAAGTAGAGACAGTGAGTGGAGGCTGCTTTCTCTGGGAGGAGTTTGAGAAAAGGAGAAGAAATATAAGATAATGATGTGTGTGTGTGTGTGTGTGTGTGTGTGTGTGTGT
The DNA here is from genome assembly GCA_011680675.1 of Gymnobelideus leadbeateri. NCBI lineage: Eukaryota > Metazoa > Chordata > Mammalia > Diprotodontia > Petauridae > Gymnobelideus > Gymnobelideus leadbeateri. Next base: position 61,873 of record WOXC01002583.1, read on the forward strand.
GTGTGTGTGTGTGAGTGCCTGTATGTGCGATAGGTTCTAGTGAAGGTTTTTAAAGACTAGAGAGGCTTAGGTATGTTTGAAGATAGTAAGGAAGAAACCAATAGGTTGGGAGAGATTGGAAATAGAGATCAAGGACAATTGAAACAATAATCTGCTGGAGAAGATGAATAGGGATGGGATCAAGGGGCCATATAAAGGGACTAACTTTGGGAAGAAGGGCCACTTTATTGCCAGAGACTTGAAGAAAGGAGAAATATGTGGACAATGTTGACATGAAGAGAAAGAGACAAGAGAGAGTGCATGGTATATGTTTTGCTATTGCAAAGTGCTCTTACAAATATTATCTCGGGGCACCAAAGGAGTGATCAAGCTATTGGCCAAAAAACTGAAAAATAGAAACTAGAAGCTATACTATTTATCAAAGAACTTTGACTTGATGATCACTTTTTAGTTTAATTGAAAGAGAAATGGGTTTAACTGGTGACCTGCTTAGCAAAGATCTCCCCACAAATGACCTTAGCTTAACAAGTCCTACTTAGCTTTCCCTGGAGTCACACAAGGCCACCTATCATTTATAGGAACATATGTAAGATCAGTCATAAAATTTTGCCATTGGATATGCATTAAAATTGGGTCCTATGATATACATATGAAAGGTGGGGGTGTTTTTGAGTATAGATGATAATATATGATGTATACATATATGTGTATATATATGTATACATACATACAATTCACAAGTTGTAGAGGGGGGTGTTAAAAGGAGGTACATAGTAGGGGTGAAGGATTATGGTTCAAATACAATTCCCTGAGAAACTCCTTGAGGATGGGAATTATCATCTTCTAGTTAACAAAAATCAAGTTTAAAAAATCCTCAGTATCTGGAACATCCTCAGCCATTTTAAAGTATAAGAGAAGAAATGGAACCACTAGTGCCCATTAGAAGCACTCCAGGAACCTTTCCCTTGCATATACTTGTTATCTCCACCACTTGGTATCCCTGGATACTTCCTGGATATGGTAGGTACCAATTCTTGTGAGTGACAATTAGATGACCATTCCTCTCTCCTTGGAAAGGGAAATAGTTTTACATCAACAATTCTAGTTAGTTCACATACCTCCCCAGAGAAAGCCTGTCCGTTGAGTAGATGCTCTGATCCCTGGCTATCCTCACTTCCGAAGTGTAACCGGATTTCTTCCAGGCGATGACTGTATGTCATGGGTCCTCCAGATATATTGACCAAATGCTCTTTGTCAAGTCGAAGGGACACATGCCGCCCTGTGTTGTACATGGTCCCACTGACCTGAAAGACAGTCCATGAAAGAATAAATGTAAAGACTTTTTCCTTTCCATTCCTCTTTTCATAAAATTATCATAAAACTTTTTAATAGATTTGGAGCAACACATCTCAAAAACAAGGTGTGAAATAATTTACACATGATCCTGGGGGCTGAATTTTGAATAATTCCTTCTTTATTTATCGAATTCCATACTCATGAGTGGAGAGTCACTTTCTAGAAGGGATTTGAGGCTTTAGCCTTTAAACAAGATTTAATTAATATTTAATTCATAAAACATTCATCAAGCACCTGTATGTGCAGAGCATGTTGCTGGGCACTAGGAATACAGTGCTCAACATATACCTTGCTTTCAAGGAGTTTGAAATCCAATGATGAATAGGAGGAAAAAAATATATAAATATCTAAATGCAAAAGAAAGGTTCAGGCAAAGCACTATGAGAAATTTTAGGAGGAAAAGATCACTTCTATATTGGGTAGGAAGAGGGAGAAGGTTATATTCATCAGGGAAATAGGATTTGAATTGAATTTTGAAGGAAAGGAAAGATTTAAAAATATCATTGATATCTTTTTTTAAACATCATCTTCTACTCCAAAAATATCCCTTCCCCTTCCCAACATAAGCTATCCCTCTTAATAGAGACTAAAAAAAAAAAAGAGAAAAAAAGCAATTTTGTAAAACTAACCAAGAAAATGAGCAACTCTGAACAGTATAGGTAATATTTCACACATAATCCCTATCTCTAATAAAGGAGGGAAAAAGATGTATTTTGTCAACTCTTATCTGGGGCCAAGTTTGGTCATTTGTAATTACAGAGAATTCAGTTTCATTTGTTGCTGTTGTTTGGAAAGGATTTCAACAGACAAGATAGAGAAATGCTTCACATACACAGTGGCATGAGTTGGGCTTAAAGAAAAGGTGGATTTTCAGCAGAGTGATAGGAATATTTTGCAAGTACTGCTTCTATCACAGCAAGATAAGGATCACCATTTCCTCCAAAGTACTGAAAATGAGGACCACAGAGAGAGCAATGTAGAATAAAATGGTGGATATGAGCAGGCTACAACCAACAAGGAACAGGGGTAAAGATCTTCATCAGGTAATTATATGATAGGAAAAGAAGATGAGTTGATTGAATCGTAAGAATGGGGGATGACAGGTGGACAGCCAGAGAGCTCCATTGGTACATCTCTGATTTGAGGAAAAAACAAAAAAGGCCTCCAGTATATTAGGTGGACCCACTTTGTGGTCAAAACTTTCAGAAGGACAAAACCAAGAGTTAAACTAGATGGCATAGATGAGTTTTAAGCTAAGTTTACTTGTACCATCTACTTCTTCTGCTCTTACCTATAGGCTGCTGAATGGAACTTGAGAAAGTCACAGCACAGTGCTAACTGGGTATATTAAGAATTGATGTTATCTAATTGGGCACTCACTATCGAAAGGCAGTTAAAAAAAAATTCTCCATTAGTGATTCTCTTCCTCCTTACAGAAACTATTCCAAACCTTCTTATCCTTCTTGACCTATCTGTTGTATTTAACACTGATAATCATCCTCTCCTCACTTTCTCTTCCCTGAATTTTTGTGATAATACTGTCTCTTAGTTTTCCTACCTGCATGACTGCTCCCAATCTCCTTTGCTGGCTCATAATCTCTCATTCCTTTATTACTATGGATTTTCCCCAAGGCTTTCTTCCCCTCTCTTTCTATAGTCTTCTTCAGTTAACACATCCATGTTTATAGGTTTAACTATCATCTCTCTACAGGGGACTCAAAGATCTATATATCCAGTCCTAAGATCTTTCCTGAGTCTAGTCCTGTAGCACTCATTGCCCATTGGCAATTTTAAAGTAGATATCCTAAACACATCTCAAACTCATTATGTCCAGAGAGGAAACCATTTATCTTTTTCTACCCAAAAAGAGGGCAGTTTAAAATTGTAGAGATGAAATTCGCTGGAGATAGCAGGAGATCATGAGATCAAGCGCATATATTAAGCAGGCTTGTCTTTGTCAAGGATTAGAGCTATCTCATTATCCAAGACTGGGAAAGAAGTTCAGATTAGGGGATAATGTCAAGAGAAGATACGTTTATATAACTTATAAAACAGACTTTCTATGAGATCTGAATAATGCCAACATTGAATTAAAGAACAGAAGGTGAAGGCACCTTTCAACTTAAGTATTAATAAGTTATTGTGTTTCATCTTATTAAAACTTAGCTCTCTTCTCCCTCCTTTTCTTCCTAGGTTCATTCCCATTATTGCTTTCTGGAGTTGCACAAAATACCTCTGCTTCCGTTTCACCCTGAAACTTCCCTCCATGCCTGGGTCTGCCTCACTCTGGAACATCCAACAGTCCCTATGTTGTTCTTAACCCAGAACATCCCTCCGCTGTGTTGTTCAGTCATTTCAGTCATGTCTGACTTTTTGTGACCCCCATTTAAGGTTTTCTTGGCAAAGATCCTAGAATGGGTTGCTGTTTTCTTCTCTAGCTCATTTAAGGATGAATAAACTGAGGCAAACAGGGTTAAGTGACTTGCCTATGGTCATGCAGACAGTAAGTTTCTGAGGCCAGATTTGAACTCACAAAGCTGTATCTTCCTGACTTCAGTCTAGGCACTCTACCCACTGGTCCACCTAGGTGTCTACTCCACTGTACCAACTCCCTTCTTCCACTGGTGAGTTCCTTTATTTGGACTTGCCAAACTCCATTTATCTCTCACCTGTGCTTCTGTCTTTCTGGACTTCAACATCATACTACAATTTAGATGCCTTTTCTACTCTTTCCCCCATAACCCATGCTTTTTGTTTTATGTTTTTATTGTAAATGTAGCCCCAGCACTTAGCACAATGCCTAAGCATAGTAAAATGCTTATTGCCTTAACCTGACTTGCCTAGGTGAATAACATGGAAGGAGAAATATGATAATCTTGAAATCCCAGATGAGAAAATTCCAGGTGATATCTGAGTATGATATAGATGCCTCATGATCTAGTACTCCTCCCCCTCAGCTATCTCCCTCCTTCTCCTCCTACTTCCACTTGCCCACTCCAATAATAGGGTTTGTGTATGCTCAAAGGGTCAGTATTTAATGAATGGGTATTTACTGATCCTCTCCCATGTACTAGGTGCTATGAGGGACAAAAAGGAAATAGAAGATATAGTTCTTGTATAACAGGAATTTGATGCATTTCCAGATCACTTAATATGTAGGTACCCACGTGGTTAGGAAACAAAGAATATCTTCTCCCAGAAACAGGGTCCTGCCATGTGTCTCCCCCACCCCCACCCCACCCCACATTGATGTTTTCATCTCAGGAGTACAAAGGGGCTTTAACGCCTGACCAGGTCATCTAAGATGAAGGCTTTCATGCAGTAGGGGAATACAGAATGTCTTCTCTCAGAAGGAGGTTTCTGCTATCTCTCACATGGTTGTCTCCATCTTAGGACTATAAAGGGGCTTTAATACCTGCCCAGATAATCTAAGATGGAAGTATCCGTGCATTAGGGGAACACAAAATGTCTTCTTCTAGAAGCAGGTTACATGGGCATTTATCAAAGCCCTATTATACTTGTCCTCAAGGAGCATATGGTCTAAAGCAAATTATTCTAAGATTTTTTATGAAGTTCAACCACAGTTATGGGGAAGAGGAGGCAGAGTAGAGAACTGGGGAATAGTTGACTAAGCCCTAAGGAATCTGAGAATCATCAACTTTTAGAGCTAGAAGAAGCCTTATGAGACTGACTTTCTCTTCTTTAATATGTTCCATGTTAGCACTGTCATAAGGAAGAAGATTTATAACCTTAGTTTCTTCAAAGCCTTCTGTTTCTGGCACTCAATTGAGTTTTTATGGCTTGTGATGAATGATCAAATACATTTGCATACATTTGACACACAGAAAATATAAAAGCAGTGAGGGAAGAGAGAGAGATGGGGGCTGGGAGGAGAAGGGGAGGGGAGAGAGAGAGAAAGAGAGAGAGAGAGAGAGAGAGAGAGAGAGAGAGAGAGAGAGAGAGAGAAGGGGAGAGAGAGAACTCTTTGAATCAGCCTAGAGAGGCTAGCTAAAGAGATGGCTTATGGTGTGCAAAAGGAGGTATCTGGAATTTAGCAACTTGTATATTTATATGCATGGTAAGGGTTCAACAAAGAAGACCCATTTAGGAAAACTATGTCTCCGTGTCTCAAATGTTTCCACATCTCACCCTCTCTTCCCAATTCTGTGGGACGGAAAGAAGAATGATAGTCTTCATTTTTCATGTGACAACAATGAAGTACAACACATGGTGAGTTGATATGTTTGGGATTTATCTCAGTGGTAGGCAAACTACAGCCCAAGAGTCAAAACCGGCCTCCTACCTATTGGATTTGACCTGTGAGCTACAATTTGCTGACCTCTGGTCTATACAATTGCTTGTTCACTAATCCTAAAATGAGCTTACTCTTGAGTTGTAAATGACGGATGCCCCTGGCGCCATGGTTGTGGTTTTGCTCTGCTGTTAGTATTTTCTGTACCTGTTGGTCCTTATAACTGGAAGCTAGATGGCACAGTGAATTGAGCATTGGTTCTGGAGTCTGAAAGACCTAAGTACTAATCCAACCACTTAGTAGCTGTGAGAACCTCCCCCCTCCCCCAGAAAAGTCACTTAACCCTTCTCAGCCTGAGTTTCCTCATCTCTAAAATGGGAAAAATAATAGCACTTTCCTCATAGGGTTGTTGTGAAGATCAAATTAGCATATGAAAAGTAACAGTTTGCAAAGATATAGAAATGCTAATTATTATTACTATTATCATATCACTGACTCTCTCTGAGTATAAGCTCATAGAGGAAAAGCACTAGATCTACGCAGCTCTCTCTAACGTGTGCCAAGCAGGATCTCTTCACTGTCCCCTAAACACCACAGGTACAATCCCCACTCTACTTTTTCTCACAACACTTACAGGGTCAGAGGATTTAGAACTGTAAAGGGACCCTAGAGGTAACAATCGCCTCCTAGGGTCATTGTGAGAACCAAATGAGAGCACATGGGTAAAGGGCTTAGAGCAGTGTCTGACGCACAGCAGGGGCTTAGTAAATACCAGTTCCCTTCCCCTTCCCCTTCCCTTTAGATGTCATCTAGTTCTCATTTTTCCTTTGAGGAAACTGAGGCTGAGAAGGTTGAGTGCCTTGCATAGATCATACAGGTTATATTAAAAGGCAGAATTTGGATTTGGAATTAGTGCTCTTTCTACTGCACAAAACCTGATTGCTTCCCTACTTGGGATGCCATCTCCATTTTTCTCTACCTATCTGATTTTGACAATTTTCTAGCACCAGCCCATAATCCCACCTGCTCCAAGAAGCCTTCTCTAACCACTTCAATTTTTCTTACATTTGAGTGCTTAAAGGGTGAGGGAACTTGGTGCTTGGCAAGTACTGTCCTGCATTATTAGTGACCTTTTTATTTAGTACATTTTTTTTCAAAGAGACTATAAATTCCTTGAAGTCAAGGGCCTGATCTTGGTTTCCTTTGTCTTCTACAGTCACAGTGTCCAACTCTTTGTGGTTCCATTGCATTTTGGGTTTTCTTGGCAGAGATACTGGAGTAGTTTGCCATTTCCTTCTCCAGCTCATTTTACAGATGAGGAAACAGAGGCAAACAGGGCTAAGTGACTTGCCCAGGGTCACACAGCTGGTAAGTGTCTGAGGCCAGATCTGAATTCAGGAAAATGAGTCTTCCTGATTCTATCCAGCATTCTATCTACTGTACTACCCAGTTGCCCCTTACACTTGCCTTGGGAGGCATAGTGACTTAGAAAACCACACGTTAAAATTATCTACATTGTATTATATTTATATTCATTTTATTAAATATTTCCTGATTGTATTTTAATTTGGTTCAGGTAGCACTGGGGAGTTTTGCTGACCAGTGTTTGACACCCCTCTTGTACAGTACCAAATCACATGGCTTACACATAGTAGGTATTCAATAAGTATTTGCTTAATGGTGGGCTGATGATTAGGGTCAGGTGAGAGTGTTAGGGCTGGGGTTACAAACTAATTGTCCTCTGTTACTAATAGTCTGCTGAAACATCTTGTTGCCTAAACAATAACAATGAATGCTGACCATATGATGGGTGACAACTTTGAATTGTGAAGATGATATCCCAAAGCACTTCAGATGCAATAAGCAGTGCCTGAAATTTTGAAGATGCAAAACAGAAAAAAAGGAAACTGATGGGAATCCCAGTTTGCTATTGCTCAGTGCTTCTCCATATGTCAATCTGACCCCATGGTTCCCTGTCTCTTAACTCATTGCTAAAATGAAACAATCTGAATGGAATGAGAAAGTAATGGGGAGGACAGCCATACTTTTGCCATTTGACTTTTGCTGCTTAACAATTAAAGATGGTCCTCCCTGAACCTCCCCTGAAACTAAAATAACATTAATTTGTATTAATCAGAAGAAGACGTGTAGCCAGGGTATGCTTTGTTGCACTTTAATTTAAAAGTAGAGGCTTGACAACATTATGTATGATATCTAGCCATACATCTGCACTGTAGTAATTAACATTGCTGCAGTGTCATTTTATCTGTAATGCTAATTACTGTGTTTCAAATGAACTGCTTTGGTGCATAGCATGTTGGGAAAAGGGGCATTGTTCAGGCTCAGAGAATGGAGGAGGGCAGGGGGCAGGATGTGCAGCCTGCCTTTTTTTTTTTTTCCAATGGATGCAAATCTCCATCTTGCTTTGTTTTAAACTGAAAATGAAGGGAAAAAACCACTTTAGCAAACTGACATGTCCTGTCAATTGTCCCACAATGCAAGAAATGCGAAATCTCTGTTTGTTTCTGATTAAAGACATGGTGGGAATTTTAATTTCTTCTCATCTGGAGGCACAGCAGAGAAATGAACAAGCTTCTCCTCTCCGGGAGTGGAGTGCTGGTATTGGAAGACCTCCCTGAAATGCCTTGAGCCTTACAGATAACCTAGGGAAAGTTGGGGGTGGGGATTAGGAGGACAAGGAATGGTGTCACTCAAATATTTTGTGTCTTGGATTCTTCACTTTTAATCTTCACTTACCCTGGGAGAGGGTTGATGACACAATGGAGAGAATTTAGCCAAAAGTGTTTAATTAAACATATTGCAGGCTTTACTTTGCAAAATAATGTTTGCCAGGAGTTGTGTGTAGATGAATTTTTTAAAGAAACTGAACAAAACTAGGGGAGTTCACTATTCAAAGCAGTAGTTTTCAACCTGGAGCTGATGAAGCCCTTGGGTGGTAGATTTTTGGGAGTCCAAGAACTTGGATGAGAAAAATTCATTTAAATTTTCAATAACCTCTAGCTGAAACTTATTAAATCATGAGTGTAGACAACAAATATTATTTCAGAAGTGGTCCATAGGCTTTACCATACCACCCAAATGGTCCCTCACACACAAGAACCCCTGATTTGAAAAAAAAAATCTATAGTAAATTCTTTGATATATCAAATAATTATGATATCCTCCTATTTGTTAATTTAACTATTATGCAAGTTTAAATTTTCAGATGCAGCAAACTCTGTAATACAGCATTTTATCAACCCAAACTCTTTAATGGACAATCTGTTCTGTGAATTAAGTCTTATTGTAATTTAATTGTTTGAAAATGGATAATTCATGTACAGTCTAACTACTGAATATTTGATTAATCAATTCCTGACCTACTGAATTTAGTAGATGGATTGAGAAACAGCTCTATCACTATATTATTTTTTTACCTTAATGCTTATATATTCTCTGCCCCTCCTTTTTCCCTTCCCCTTCCCCCTTTGATTAGACATTCTCTAAATGTCACTGAAAGATGTATCAATGTCATAGGTCTAAGTAGTCACATTTAAAATGAGGTTGAAGACCACCTGTGGTTCATGCCTTGTGTGGGATTCTGACAAATTGTACCCTAGAGGAGGGAAACCAGAATGATAGAAAGAAGACTGGAAGCCATGACAGTTGAAAGAATTGGAGATGCTTAGTCTAAAGAAGACAAGTCTTAGGGAGACAAGATAGCTGTCTTCATGTATTTTAAAGGCTGTCATACAGAAGGGGGATCTGACTTTCTTCACTTTGCCTCAGAGTACCAAATTGAAAGCAAAGGGCGGAAGTCCTTCTTCCCCTTGGAAAGGAAAAGAAGATGGTCTTCAGATATAGTTGACACATATTTTAATAGCTTTTATTGTTGTACCATGGTAATAAGCGAACATTGAATAAAAATATTCATTTGAGATTTTAAAAGGGAGAGGGAAGAGAAGATAATCATTTCAATTATTTTTTTTTTCTAAGAGGTTTAGAGTTCTCCAAAACTATAATAGACTGCTTTAGGAAAAAAGTGGGAATCCTAGAGCAAGGGGAGACTGGATGACCAATTGTGAGAGATGTTGAAGAGGGCATTCTTTTTCACATATGAATCCTTAATTGAATGAATCCTTGAATTCAGTCAAAGGAGCACACTTAAGAACCTAGAGGGCCACATGTGACCTTGAGGCCACAGGTTCCCCACCCCTGAACTAGATGACTCAGAGGTTCCTTTGAACACTATGTGTGTAGCTACCTTGTAATAAAGGGCATCTGACACTTTATTATTTAGGATCTTATGTTGCTATTTCTTAAGACATATCTTCAAAGAGAACCAGAGAATAAACTTCTCTTAAGATAGGTATCACTATAAATCTTAAGAATTCTCTACAACATTCAAGTTATGCTGGACACATAGTAGTCACTTAATAAATACTTGATTACTTGATTTATTGAGTGATGGTTTAATTATGTAGGGGAGTTGGTTCTTGACCAGTTCCCTAGCCCAGAAAGTCCATAATCACAAGGCTTTAATAAAGTGTTAAACTAACTTAAAAAATACAGCCACTGTCAGTCAGATAATATTTTTATGAGGTGCAAACAAGTCTTTTAAATAAATTAAAATAAGTCACTTCATTGGATGAGTAAAATTGGATTGCCTTTGTAGGGCTTTAAATAGCTAAGGTTTAGATAAATTAGTCAGTCCTGAGGATGAGGAACCTGGCTACTAAAGAGAAAATCACTCTTGAAAGTAGGAGAGGATTTTTCTTTCATCTCCCTCCCTATCAATGATGTCACTTTGAAATGAATCTAGGGGCGGCTAGGTGGCGCAGTGAGTAGAGCGCTGGCCCTGGAGTCAGAAGGACCTGAGTTCGGTTCCAGCCTCAGACACTTAATGCACACACAAACAAAAACCTAGCTGTGTGACCTTGGGCAAGTTACTTAACCCCAATTGCCCTCCAAAAAGCAAAAAAAAAAAAAAAGAAAAAAAAAAGAAATGAATCTACTCAACCAATTGGTTGGTTGTTGTCCTTCGTTCTTGAAGAGGACCAAAATGACATCAGTATGCTAGAGTCAAATTTCAGTGTGTCCAACTGTGGCTGATCAGACCAAGAGGAGCTTGGAATTTGCTACCACAGGTTGGGCACAGTCTGTGTGAACATTTGGGGTGGATACTCTAAATTTGCTTGTGTGGGATTCTGGGTACCACATCTTAGCAAGGCCATTGACAAACTGTACCCTAGAGGAGGGAAACCAGAATGATAGAAGACTGTGTTTCCTTTGAGCCATTTCAATTCTGCTTTGCTCACAGAGCATACCACCTTCTCTGACGTGGGCATACCGTGCTGAGCGGTTCTGTGCCAGTGTCTCCCATGTCACACAAGCAATTCCAATGTTATTAAGAGAGACCTTGTTGTATTGCTTCTTCTGACCACATGTGAATACTTGCCCTGTGTGAGTTCTCCATAAAATAGCCTTTATGGCAAGCATACGTTTTGCATTCAAACAATGTGGCCAGCTCATCAGAATTGTATTCTCTGAAGCAGAGTTCGAATGCTGGACAGTTTAGTTTGAGTAAGGACCTCAGTGTCTGGTACCTTACCCTGCCAGGTGATCTTCAGAATCTTCCTAAGACAATTCAGATGGAAGCAATTCAGTTTCTTGGCATGGTGCTGGTAGACTGTCCAGGCATACAACAATGAGGTCAGCACAACGGCTCTGTAAACCTTCACTTTGGTAGTCAGTTTACTATCTCCTCTCCCACACTTTCCTTCAAAGCCTCCCAAACACTGAGCTAGCTGTGGCAATGTGTGCATCAACCTCATTATCAATGTGTACATCCCTGGAAAGTACTCTACCAAGGTAAGTGAACTTATCCACAGCATTCAAACTTCTCCATTTGCTATAATTGATGGTTCCATGTATGGATGGTGTGGTGGTGGCTGATGGAGCACCTGTGTTTTCTTAGTGTTAATTGTTAGGTCAAAATTAGCACAGGCAGCAGAGAATTGATCCATACTTTGTTGCATCTCAGCTTCGAAGGCTGCATTGAGTGCACAGTCATCTGCAAACAGAAAATCATGCACTAAATACTCCTTCCAGTTTGATCTTAGCTTGTAGCCATTTCAAGTTGAAGAATTTACCATCAATTCAGTAATTGACCTTGGTGCCATGTTCATCCTTACTGAAAGTATTTGACAACATGACTGAAAACATCATGCTAAAAAAGCAAGGGAGCAGGCAGACGACCTTGTTTCACTCCACTGGTGACTAGGAAAGCACTTGACCAGTAGAGACACTGAATTCATCAGAGAAAAGAGACACATATCCCAGATACACATGGATGCAGTGAGACAGTCACTTGGGGGAGAAAGCAACTTCTAGAAGTAGAACCTCAGGGAGCAGAGAATGTTTCTGGCTAAAAATGTGAGCCAAGTTGAGTAATCTACCCATCAGAGATACTGTGTCCAGGAAGAAACTTTGGGAGGACAGAAATGGCTTTGAATCCTGATGGTATGCGAGTTGCAAATTGGCTTGGCCACATATGTTCTACACATGTCTCCCTCACTACCCACTGTACCCTAAATCTGTGGATGTAGTGTATATTTGTGGGAAAATGGATTCCAGGTTGGGGGGGGGGATTCAAGTTTTGTAGTTCCTGTTCTTATGATGTCATCCTAGTAAATACCTTTGATAAGCATAAATTATATCAATTGACTGACTGTTGAGGGTAAGCACAGGATGCATGAGTAGGAATGTAGTTGCACAGGGTTACCCTTGGAACCTGAGATCACAGCCACTTTCTTCGGAGCCCAAGTCTCTAGTATGAGTGTAAGTTGAACAGTTAGTACAGAGAGAGGTGTTAAAATTAAATGAGCTCCTCTCATAGATTTTGCAGGAATGTGTCATATTAGCAAATATTTAGGATTCCTAAATTATTCATACTTGGCAATTATGAGTTTATATTGTATATCAAAGGAAAAAACAACCTAATAAAAATTGGGGCATATATTTAAAAAAAAAACTTATTTCACAGTATGAAACTAATGAAGATCACTGGACTTAATGGAGTTAGCAAGTGTCTGTTCAACATTTATTTCTGCAGAGAAAGCTTTAATAAACATTAGGTTCAGAAATTTGAAATATTCAATAACTAGTTACTTGCTTCACTTGATGCAAAGTGTCTATTAGGTTGCTTTTTTTCTTTCAAGGTAGTGTAATTTAAATATATTCCAATATAGCTTAGAAATAATTAGTTCCCTATAGTTTAAGTGGAAAAGTGAATATGGAAAGGCTGAGAAAGAACTAGAATTCCATCTGTTTTAAAAGAGGAGGCAGCTGATTTGATTTTCTATGCAGATAACTCCCAAATCTATATTCCTAGCCCCAATCACTCTCTTATACTCCAATTCCATGTCACAAATGGCCTACCAGGATGTTCAACTAATTAATTAGTTAATTTTTAGTTTTCAACATTCATTTCCATAAGATTTTGAGTTCCAAAATTTCTCCCCATCTCTCCCCTCCCCCTACCCCAAGATAGTATGCATTCTGATTACCCCTTCCCCCAATCTGCTCTCCCTGCTATCACCCCTCCCATCCTCTTCCCCCTTACTTTCTTGTAGGACAAGATAGATTTCTATACCATTGCTGGTATATTTTATTTCCCAGTTGCATGTAAAAATATTTTTAAAAAATATTTGTTTTTAAAACTTTGAGTTCCAAATTCTCCCCCTTCTTCCCTCCCTACCCACCCTTAGTGAGAAGGCAATCAATTAAATATAGGTTAAACATGTGTAGTTGTGTAGTCATGTAGTTATGCAAAACACTTCCATAATGGTCATGTTCCTACCAGGATATTCTATAGGCATCTCACGTTCAAAACATGTAAAGTGGTACTCTATATCTTCTCTCCTATGTCACTGAGGGCACCATCATCTTTCTAGTCATCTAGGTTCACATCCTCAAGTTTTCCTTATGTCTTTTCTCTTTGATACCCACCTTCAGTCATTTGACATCTTGTCAATTTTGTTCCTATGACCTCCCTAGAGACTGTCCTCTCCTCTTATCCATTAAGGTCACTAGTTCAGTCAGTCAATCAATCAATAAGCATGTATTCATTCTTTACATTTATATCCCTGGCTCCTAATAGAGGGAAAATAATGATAATTAATAATAATAAGGGCCTAGCACATACTAGGTACTTAATAAGTCTTTATTGATAATTAAGTACCTACTAAGTGATTGGTCCTTTTCAATCTCTCTTCTGTAAACCCAAGCTATTGTGACAGTTTCCTAATTGGTCTCTTTCCTTTCAAGCTCTCCCCTCTCCAATTCATCTTCCACAAAGCTGACAAAACATCAAAGCCCTAATCATGTTACACTGAAGGGCCATCAGTGGTTTCTTATTGCCTCCAAGATAATATACAAGTTTCTCCACTGGCATATAAGGCCCTTTGCAGATTAATTCAAAACTATCTTTTCAGTCTTATTTCATATTAATCTTTCCTGTATTCTATATTTCAACAAACTGGCCTATATGTTCCTCCCTGGCACTCCATTTTCTGCCTCCGTGAATTTGTATATGGCACCTCCCCACCTTTGAAAAGTAATTTCTCTCTTATACCTCTTAAAGTCATTGGCTTTCTTTCAAGGTTCAGATCAGGCATCACCTCCTATGAGAAGCTTTTCCTGATTTCTTGGTTGTTAGTTTTCTCTGCCCCCTCAAATCATATTTTATTTACTTACTGCACAAATATTTTATATCTCAATACTATATGGTAAGATCCTTAAGGGCAGAGAATGCTTTTCATTTTGCTGTTACAACTTCAGCACCCAACATACCAACAAACACAAATTCATAGGTGTTTAACCTGTTGAAAAAGTGAATGAATGAATGAATGAATCTGACTGCCATCAAGCCATTTATTCATTAATTGATCTGGACTGTTACATGAAATAGGACTTTCAAAACTACCTTGAGCAACTAACTAACCTTCTCCTTATGAGTTGCTCTTATACTTTCTAAAGCTTCATCGATGTCAGAAAGATGACCTAGTATCTTCATGCCAAGTGGATTTGTTACTCAGCTCCTGCTGTTTAGAAGAAGCTCCAGGTGGTACTATTGTAGCCACATAGCATTTTGTAGCCTTGAGACGTGTACTCCATATTGCAGATTAAAATAGTGGGATTGGTCAGACACCCTGGTATGTCAATCATGTCCTTTCCTTCCAGTTGGAATCTCCTGTGTTATATGTCAGATGTCTGAGTTCTGTAACAGGTTTGTTTGGCCATGATACTAGTGAGCTTAAAATAGTCAGGACATTTGACACTGCTGATCATCCTCTCCTCCTGGATACTTTCTCCTTTCTGGGTTTTGTGACATTACTCTTTCCTAGTTCCATTCATACCTGTTTGACCACTCCTTTTTGCTGGCTCAGCACATATATATATAATATCACCCCCCAAATATGGATGAGTTCTCTAAGTTTCTCTCCTGGATTCTTCTCTTCTTTATACTCTTATGGTAACCTTGTCAGCTCCTATGGATATCATCTCTCAAGGTGATTCACAGATAGATAGATATACATACATATATACACACATATGTAGAATATATTTACTCTATCATGTAAGTACATATGTATATATACAGGTATACATATAGGCATAAACATCTGTATGTACATACTGTGTGTGTGTGTGTGTGTGTGTGTGTGTGTGTGTACATCACCAAAAGTGAGATTGGCTTCATCTTAACAGAATGGTAACAGAGTCATTTCAGAACTTCTTATGTTTTTGCTATAAGATTACTGAATGATTAGACCAAAGGTAAAAAAAAAATCATTACCAAATAAGGAGAAAGGATGAAGATATAATAGAAGTACTATAGCTCTTAGAGACTTTTTTAAAGAAGCTGTTAATTGTGAAGAATATGAAATGGATAATAGATACACATTGACTCAGATTAACATTATTTCCAGAAAGATTTTAGCGATGAAAAATAGTCATTACAGCTAAGGCCAAAAGAGCCCAGAAAGTCACTCAGTTAACAAACACTTGATCTTCTTACTAAACAGAGGGGCACAGAAGCCAAAGTTAACATTATTTGTGAGTACAAGCTCATTTAGAAAACATTACAGAGGAGGGCGACGGAAGGTTATGAGTAGTATCACCTCCAAAAACAATAAAAAGCATTGGAGGGGAAAATGATCCTGTATAGAGTTTGGCATTAGACCCAGCTAAGCCAGGTCATTCTGAAAACATTTATAGATGGAACTGGAAGGATGACAACAGAAAGATGGGAAAAAGAATACACTCAATATTGTGTCTGTAGTGAGTGATCTATCATAATTGATGACAATGCAGTTATCACAGCTGGACTCCACCACTTCATTACCTTATATGCTACATGAGGAAATGAGGATAAATATGCATTCTTTGCCACTTGTCCCAGATAGAAAAGTAGCCTAGTTGTATCTCTTGTTGTTATTCAGTCACTTTCGACTCTTTGTGACCCTATTTGTAGTTTTTTTTTTTTTTTTGCAAAGAAATTAGAGTAGTTTGCCATTTCTTCCTCTAGTATGTTCCCATTTTACAGATGAGGAACTGAGGCAAATAAGTGTTAAGTGACTTGCCTAAGGTCACAGAGCTAGTAAATGTCTGAGGCCACATTTGATCTCAGGTCTTCCTGATTCCAAGCCTGTTACTCTATCCACTACACCACTTAGCTGGCCCCATTTACAGCTCTGCACAATAGCAAACTAAAGAAAAAACTGGGTCTATAGGAATATCAGATATCTATAACTTAAGACCTTCTATCCATTTTCTTAATGAAAGGGATAAAAGGCAATGGGACCCTAACAGATTGTCTTGTTGGACCAAGGTTTTATGTTTACCTACAGATAGATATGCTTTTGCCTATTATCTTTCTTATATCTCTCTGTCTTCCTGCTTGTACCAGTCCTATTTGGGCAAGTAGAATTTGATGTCGGCTGATATTGGAGTCAGAGATGGTGTCAGCACTCAAAGAAATGAAGAATAAAGAAAGGAAATGAAAATGTCTTTGGAGACAATATCCTATGTTCCAGGACACAGGAAAAACAAGGCGGCTAAGCAGTGCATGAAGATGAGGGTCTGAAGAAGAATGGGAGGGGTCAAAGAATATCACAGAAAATGCTGTGAAAATAAACAAACGTTGTTGCTTCTTCATAAGGAATTGTTTGAATAAAAAGTATTGGACTGATAACTATGGCTTAAAGAATGCATTTCTAGTGTGAAATAAGAAATGTGCTTTTTGTTGGGATGTAACTCAGCTAGTTGATATAGTGACTAGAGCATTGGGCCTAGAGTCAAGAAGATCTGAGTTCAAATCCAACCTCAGACACTTACTAGCTATGTGACCCTGGGCAAGTCACTTACCCCCTATTTACCTCAATTCCTCATCTGTAAAATGGGACACACTGGAGAAGTAAATGGCAAACCAATTCAGTATCTTTGCCATGAAAACCCAAGACACAGTCCGTGGGGTCATGGACATGACTTGAATTGGACATGACTGAACAACAACAGACAACTCATTTTTTCCTTCCCTCCCTGTCTAAGGGGTAGTTGATTCCCTTGGATCTTAATGGATTCAACTGAATCACTTAGCTTTCAAAAACTCCTATAGAATAGGACTAGTCCTATTGACTAGACTGTGACCGAGAGAGTAGTAAAGGAGATTAGGCTAATTGTCCCAGGCTTGTGCTTTGGATAGTTTCTGCCTAGACCTGGGAACCAAGCAGCTGGGGCAGTGACTCAGGGAAGCCATTTCTAACAGGAGAAGGAGATGGCTTAATCTCTCCCGACTCAACTCTGCCTCCTGGCTTCTTGCAATATTCAACCCAAGTCCCACCTTTTGCAGGTGGCTTTTCCACTTACCCTCACTGACAGTGCCTTCTCTATGAGATTATTTCCCATTTACACTGTATATATCTTATATTACATAGTTATCTGCATATTGTCTTCCCGATTAGAATGCAAGCTCCTTGAGGGCAGGAGTCATGATTCCTAAATGCTTAGCACAGGGTTTGCTATATAATACTCACCTAAAAAGTCTGTTGACTGACTGTTGGCTTCATTGATTGGTGCTAGCAAAACATATGAGATTGTTGTTTCTTTTATATTCCCCTGCCACCACTTCCCACCTCTGTTTTCCTTTTGGTGACTACTTTTCTTCTTTAGGACTACCCTAAATGTTCATTTGAACTTGATTTTGTCTATATAAGGTTTTAATATATCCATCATATTATAATATGATGTAATAAGGTTATAATAATATAACATAGTATACTACTATACTATACCATACCATACCATACCATACCATACCATACCATACCATACCATACCATACCATACCATACCATACTATACTATACTATATAAGGAACTTCAAACAGTATGATATAGAAGCTAGAATGCTGGATTTGGAGTCCAGGGATCTGGGTTCTAATCTTGAATTTGTCATTTATTATCTCTGTGACTTATAGCAAGCCACTTATCATCTTTGGATGTCAGTTTCCTCAACTAGAAAATTAAGAGGTCAGTCTAGATGACTTTGAAGATTCCTTCCAGCTCTATAACCTATAACCCTATGAATTGGCTTCAGGAATCACCTTTGCCACTTATTGGCTATAGAACCATGAGCAAATTGCTAAGATTTACCTTTTGGAAAGTTTGAGAGGGAGTCACATATCAGGGTGATAGCAAATAGTAAGATTGCCCCCAGGGTTGATAATCCTCTATAATCTCAGTGAAAGCCTAGAAAGGCCCCTGGTGGCAGTAAAAAGATTTTTTTTGGAAAGACTGGGTTTTAAGAACACTGGAAGTATAGTGATTACTCATAGGCTTGATCCCACTCTGATTATATGGGAGCTCTGATCGGATTCATTTCTAACCCATGCTGGTCTGTCTTTCCTTGAGCAGTCTGGTGATCCCTCTTCCATATATGGCCCTTCCTGAGAGCTCACCATATTAATGCTAAACTTAGTGCAGACGTTAGCATAGCTGACAATAGCTCAGAACTCTTGAGCTCAAGAGATTCTCCCTCTCCAGCTTCCCCAGTTCCTGGAATGACAGGCATGTGCCACCACTCCTGGCTAAAAATTAGCTTTTTAAAGAACACTGGGAAATACAATGATTTGTCCTCAAGATGGAGCTTCACCCTAAACTGTGAGAATTCAAGGTTACCCTGTCTTAATTAAAATACTAAAACATGCTTTAAAAAGGTTATTTCTAACTTAATGTCATTTAATTCAATTCGTGATTCACAGAGCTTTAGGCAAATAACTCCAATCTCTAGTTATTACATCTCCAAAGAAAATGCCTTTTAGGGAGAACATATGGAACACAATGGCATAGGGGCACTAACAGGATATATATTATGTTTTAAACTCCATCGCCTGTATATGAAACTGGGTTCTATCGGTTGTAAGTCAGTCTCATATGCCAATTACAGAAATAAATCACAAATATCTAACATCCAAGAAATAATAAAATAGTGGGTCCTTAGGCTCAATTAGTTCTTCAATGCCTGATTATTAAGTATTTAGCTCCCCAGATGTGTGAAAGTTTTTATAGCACATGCCTACAGTAGGCTTTCATGCCTTCTGTAAGCTTCCAATCTAAGGTAGGCAAGCAGCCTGAAGGTCAGGTCTCTACAACAAGAGAATTAGGATTAGCAAAATAATTTATAAGGGTCCCTCTTATGCTTCTTCTGTTAGTGTTATTAATTTGTTTGCTTAAAGGGAGATGCTCAAATTCAACAAACATGTATTAAGGAACTATAATGTGTAAGGCACTGTAGTAAAGACTGAAGAGAAATAGGGAAAAAAAAAGATTTGCTTTTTTTTTCTTCCCTAGGGATTATGTAGGTATGTACTTTTAGCTATCATAGTCACTGCTTGGGAAAGAGAGGAAGAGAAACCCCCTTTCTCCTTCCCTCCTCCTCAGGTTCCTGAAAGTACAAGAGAGAGCTAGTTTTGGCCACATCCCAACAAAGAGACTGGATGCTGCCTGTCCTTACTCCTTGCGGCTCACAGAATGAGGGGCTCTTCTTGGTTTAGTCCTCAAGCCTCTTTGACACATTCTTTCCATCACGGGGACCAAGGAGACACCAGAAGCCTCTAGTTGCAAATGACCTTTAGCGAGGGAGCAGAGCAAATGTGTCCCTTCTCATGAAGCCAAGGTATACATTCTCAGCTCCATAAGAAGTCTCCCAATCCAACTCCCCCCCACCCTATATGCTTATAAGATAATAGGCAAGATAAATGTTTACAGAAATGAGTAGAGTCTGAGGAGCATGCACTGAGTACCACAGGAGAATGACATACACGTGAGAGTTAAGAGGAAGGAGTGAGGATTTTTGGATGGGGCGTGCTTTATGTTACCAATTCTTCAAAACTATTATTGCCTATTAGTAATTGTCCTTGACATTTTTCACCATTTGATTTTCACAGGACAGGCTTGTGTTTTACAATTGGATGTGGGTACACTCAATATTTCCGTGTAGCATGAGGTTTTAATCTAGTTTCTTGCTTGTAATAGAAGTCTAAATAGAACTCAGCCAGTTAAGTGAATTTGGTAATCATTGCCTTCCCCTCCTTCCATCCTCTGCTAGAGGAGGCATTAGATGATTTTTATATTTTATTTTTGTTCAGTCATTTAAGTTGTGTCTGACTCTTTGTGACCTTGTTTGGGGTTTTCTTGACTGAAATGCTAGAGTGGTTTGCCATTTCCTTCTTCAGCTCATTTTATAAACAAGGAAACTGAGGCAAACAGGATTAAGTGACTTGCCTAGGGTCACACTGCTCGTAAATACCAGAGGCCAGACTTAAACTCAGGAAGATGTCTTCCTTATTCTAAGTTCTATCTACTTTACTGATGGGGGACGGGATTTGCTCTGGACCTCTAAAGGGAAAAGACTATCTCTTTGGGACCTGGACCCCGAGGCCCCTGAACCTAGATCTCTGGCATTCACCTGAGGCACATGGCCCATCCCAGTCAATAATCCTTTTTAGCTGCCCTTTCACTGTGGCCCTCATTGTCTCCACCTGGCCCTGCCCCATGCTACTTGCCACTTACTTCTTAATCCCATCCTGATCTTCCCAGTCTTTCTGTATAAAAGTGTCCATCTTTCCCCCATTAAATGGCTCAGATTCTTAAAACCTGGCCCACTTGTATTGGCATCACAAAGAGCACAGACTCACTAAGAATCTCCCTCACCACAACCAGTGTTTTAATAAACTATTTGAACTGAAAGAAGGTTTGAGGGGGTTGAATTCGTTTTATTTTTAGTGGGGTTGAATTCTTTTGACGCAAACCCACACCCTTTGCCCTTGCATTTCAGGATTCCCAAGACACCTAGACTGAGACAGTACCACCTATATTGAAAAGACTTTTATAAGTGACTTATGGGAAATTGTATATTTGAGAAATTGTATATATGAGAAGAAGGTTTGCATACTGGTCCTGTCACTTACTACGTGGCCTTAGGATTAGATGACCCCAAGATCCATTCCAGTGTTGGATACATGTTTGTAGGCTCCTTTGCATAAGACAATTTATTACACAAACTCTTCACAATCATGCATTTAATTGTTTTAAAGGTTAATTAGGCATAATGTAAATTTGAATTCTCTTCTGCTATCATAATTCTATTTTATGTTGCTCTGTGCCATAAAAGACATCATGGAATCCCTGAATTTCAGAGTCAGAAGGGAGTTTCAACTCTGAAATTTTATCTTTGTCAATATCTTATTAACTGTATCTAGTCTAACCCATACCTGAACAAGTATTCCATCTAAAACATTCCTGATAAATAGTTAGCAAGCCTTTGCTTGAGGATCTCCAATAAAGTAGTTCCAACTCTTAGTACAATTTTCATTATAATTTGTCTCTTGGCAAAATCTACATCTAGTTCTGCCTAGAACTAGGCTAAGTAAAACAAGACTGATTCCCTTCCACATGGTGATATCTTCAAATACTTGAAGACAACCCTTACAAGTCTTTTTTTCTAAGCTAAACATCCCTGATTCCTACAACTATTTATCATGTGGCATCCTGGTTACTTAGGGCAGCTAGGTGGGGCAGTGGATAGAACACTGGGCTTGGAATCAGGAGACTCATTTTCCTGAGTTCAAATCTGGCCTCAGATACTTATTAGCAGTGTGACCCTGGGAAAGTCATTTACCCTGTTTACCTCAGTTTCCTCATCTGTAAAATGAGCTGGAGAAGGAAATGGCAAACCACTCCAATATCTTTGTCAAGAAAGCCACAAATGGGGGTCACCAAGAATTGGACATGACTGAACAACAATGAAAACAAAAATCCTGGTTACTTTCCTTAGGGTGCTCTACAGATTTTCATAATCATTTTTAGAACACAGGGCCCAGAACCAAACACAACCCTACCACCTCTCTAGACCTGACCACTCTTCTACTTTTAGCACAGTCTGATAGCATTTATTTTCTTGGCTGCTAGATCATACTATTATCTCATATTGAACATGCGGTCCCTAAACCTTCTATGGCCTTTTCCAAACAAATTGCTGTATTTTTTTTTTAAGTCTAATTGTCTTGTGCTTATGAAGTTGACTTTTTGAACTTAAGTTCAATATGGATTTTTTTTCTTATTTTAAATTGTTTAATCAAGCAAACTGAACATGCCTTTCTTATGTCCAACTTTTGTTTCCCACCTACTATAAATACCAATTCTGAAATTCTGCAACATTTTCCCATTCTGAATTTTCTATTCTATGCCAGGTCACCCCTTTCAGAAAGATTGTGGAGCTCAAAAAAAGGAAAGGAAAAATGAAAGAAAAGAAGAAAGAAAGGAAGGAAGGAAGGAAGGAAGGGAGAGAGAAAGAGAGAGGGAGAGAGAAAAAGGGGGAGAGAGAGAGAGAAAGGCAGGGAGGGAGAGAGGGGAGGAGGGAGGAAGAAAGGGAGGGAAGGAGGAAGGAAGGAAGGAAGAAAGATTGTAGACCTTGGAGTTATCCATAGGGACTGTGAGAATGGAGCAAATAAATCCTAAGTAAGATGTTCCAAATCTGAGTACCTAAGTATATAACTTCTTCCTTTCCTCGGACATGTTTTATTTTGGTGAAATCAGGGCAAAAATGAATATAATGTACAATATGAATTAGGTATCTAAGTCATAAAATATACAAGCTGATGGCAAAAGGACAAGGGAAAATCTCACCTAGGTTTCCTTGATGCTAGAGGTAGGAGGTTTATGAATTGGTTACATGTAGATGAGCCTCAGATTTTTTATAGCACCAACTGGAAACATTTTTTCCTTTGGTCCTGATGCTGACTATCTGAATTCCTGACAAAAAGCATAGTTACTGTGGGGTATCACCTTCCTTTACACTCCCCCCCCCCCACTAAAAAAGCTCAGGGCCAGAGGTATGCAACCTAAGGATGGTGTGTGTATGTAAAAATTGTCAAAGGACAGAAGATATTTGTCACTGTTATGAGCAAAAAAATCTGTTTTAATAAAAATGAATATATTGTCATTTACCCAAAAACTTAGTCTATATCATAACAAGAGCTTTTAGTCAGCAAGCATTTATTGAATGCTTATCGCTATGCACTTAGCTGGGATATAAATAATTGCCAACATTTATATAGTGTTTACTATGTGCCAATTACTATGATAAACACATCACAATTATTATCCCATTTGATCCTTACAACTCTAAGAAACAGGTACTATTATTATCCCCACTTTTGCAAACATTAGATTACTCTGATCATTTACTCTTCCAGACAAATTTTGCTCCTTTTTTTTTTTCTAGCCCTGTAAAAGTCTTTTGGTAGTTTGATTAGTATGGCACTGAATAAGTAAAATAATTTTGGTGGTACTGTCATTTTTTTCTCATACTGTTGGTTGGTACCCCTTGTGTAATCATTGGACTGTTTCTCTTCTAGCCCCTGTGTACACACACCTAGTTCCTATCCATGAACAACTGATATTTTCCAATTGTTTTATCCCCATTTTTACAGAGGAGGAAACTGAGGCAGAGATTAATTGACTTACCCAAAGTCACACATCTAGGAACAAAACATTTTATTCACATTAACTCTGACCTTAATTTTGAAATAGGGGTAGGGAGAGAAGAAAGAGTGGAGACAGGAGAGCATGGAGAAGAGAGAATTTATTAAGTACTTATGTACTAAGAACTGGGAATACCAATTCAAACACAGAGAAAGACAATTCCTGCCTTTAAGGAGTTTATATTTTAATGGATAAAAAAAATTAACCCATAAAAAGCTTGAAAGGGAGTGGGTGAGTCACCAAGGAGATCCAGAGAAGTCAGAAGAGTAAAATAGAACTTGGAGTGGAGAGGAATGAGCAAGCATGGCTGGTTTGGGCACATCTTCAAAAGAGAGCTTACTGGAAGGATTTACCAGTCAGAGGATAGGAGGCTAGATGCAGGGCTTGGGGGTGAGGGATGGGGTTACACATGCATAGCCATTTTTCTGGACTGATAAATATTTCTTTTAATGGCAGCATGGACAATCTGTTTTGCACTGTCACTGACACAAGGGTGATAGAATTTATGTCCCTCTGCTCCCCCCCCCCGAAAAAAACCAAACCCAACACATTTTTTCCCCTTCTGTTCCATGTTCTGAATATGAGAGCCAGGAATGGATATGTGTATACCAGGGCTAGAAGAGAAACAGTCCAGTGATTACGTAGGTGGCATCAACCAACAGAATCTCACTTCAGGGATAAGAAGATAAACACTGTAATAACTGATATCTCAAATATATGTCTTTCAGCTTTATGTAACTGAAATTACATTTCAGGGTTTCAAAGCAACAATTACACCAGCCTATTTGTGTTCTTAATATAGCATCTGTGCCAGTTGGTCTCTAACGGGGGAGGGGGTGTTTTCATTGCTTTGTTGGTGTCCTAAAGCATTCCACCTGGGGCCATAATGTGGGCAAACAAATAGAACTCTTCCATCTCCTTTCTGACAAAAGTATTGAGCTGCTGGGAAGTTATTTGTACAATTGATCCAGTGTATATCAGGAAAGCATATTCACAAGATGAATTAGGGCAAATTAGATGTAATACAGTGCTCATGTTTCCTAGAAGAAGAAAGCAATCATAGACCCATAGGGTAGAAAAGAAATCACCCAAATCTCCTCCCACCCCTCACCTCCATTATCCTGGGCACATGAAAAATTACTCAGTTTTTTAAAGTTCTCCAGTGGCTACTACCCTCAGTCATACCTTCTAGCCCTTCCCTTTTGTTATCAAAAGGAATGGATAATAATGGATTCCCAGTTAATGGCATTTTGCTTGGGTCTTTTAATCATTGGGTATAGTGGAAGAAGCACTGGATTTAAAATCCAAAGACCTGGGTTCAACTTCTGACCCCT
Organism: Gymnobelideus leadbeateri; assembly: GCA_011680675.1. NCBI lineage: Eukaryota > Metazoa > Chordata > Mammalia > Diprotodontia > Petauridae > Gymnobelideus > Gymnobelideus leadbeateri. The sequence goes on from WOXC01002583.1 coordinate 86,923, forward strand.
GTTAATTACAAACGTGATTATATATGTGAACCACTTTTCAAACCTTAATGTGATATATGAATGTGAGTTATTATTTATTATTAACACTATTATTATCTTTATGACCTTGGGCAAATCACTTCTTCTTTGGCCTAGGAAACTCTGTGGCAAATGAATAGAGTGCTAGACCTAGAGTCAGGAAGACCCGAGTTCAAATTCTAAACCAGACACTTACTAACTGTGACCCTTGGCTTATCACTGAATCTCTCTGGACCTTAATTGTCTCATATGTAAAAGATAATATAATTTATCTCACAGGCTTGTTTATGAGCACCAAATGATATTTATAAAGTCCTTAGCAAACCTCAGCATGCTATATAAATGCTTATTGTTGTTAATGTTTTTTCACAATAATAACAGCTAACATTTATATAGTGCTTACTGTGTGCCAAGTGCTTTATAGTTATTATTCCATTTGATCCTCACAACAACTCCAGGAGGGTAGGTGCTATTATTACCCCCCACTCTACAAATGAGGAAACTGAGGCAAGTGGAAGTTATTATTATTCCTTTATAAAATGGTGGTGTTAGACTCAATATTTAAGCTGCTTTCTGGCTTTAAATCAAGGGTACTTAATTTGGGGTTTGTAAAATTGGTTTAAAATTTTTTATAACTATATTTCAACACAATTAGTTTTCTTTATACGTTATTTTATGTATTTAAAGATGGGATTCTGAAAAGGGGTCCATCATTTTCACCAGACTGCCAAAAGGGTTCATGGTACATAAAAAGTTAAGAACCCTTCTTCTAAGGGAGGCTACAGAAGTTGGGTTTTTTCTTTGTTTGTTTTGTTTTGTTTTGGTAAGGTCAGGATTAGAAGGCCTTTGAGGTTCCTTGCAGCACTGAGATTCCAGTATTTTGTGACTTTAAAGGAATGGGTGGTACTTGTAGCTTCCTATGACCATCACTAGAGGGCACTGTGGAACTATTTCATAGCCAGGCACAACTGGTTCAGGTTGGCTCCTCTGTCCAATGAGCAGATGGAACTAAAGCCCACTGGGGCTGCCACACCACAGGTCAGGAATCCAAGTGGCACTGTGTCTTCTAGCAGGTGGTCTCACTAACATGAAAGTGTAAGCTCTAGGTTCCCTTTGCCATTGGTAGCCTGCAGTGTTGGACTTGCAGGGGTCCACCCTACCTGAGCACTCTAAAAGGGTGCCGACAGAAGGACCTGTCCATCAGTCCTTTCTGAGCATGAATTCAAAGGCTGTGCAATTGGGTGAGAACTGGGCAGGCAAAGCCTCTCATATCCACTCTCATTTCTAATAAAGGGCTTCTTGTCTTCGAAGGATTGACAATCTAATTGCTTGGCTTTGAAGAACAACAGATATCTCATCAATATTTGATCAAAAATGGTTGTGGGGGGAGTTTTTAAATATTAAAGATAAAGGCAAAGATTCAAATCCTATTTTCATCTCAGTAGCTGGGAAGTCTTAAAAGTGGGGAAAATGGTGCTAATGAGTAAAATAAAACTGTTTGTCTATCAAGTGACATCTGGTTGCAGGGTAATCTATCAAAACCCTTTCTTCTTTTGGGGACTTTTTTTTTCTTAAAAAGGGAAAATTTTCTAGGGACTGATTTACCAATCATTATCTCCAGAGCCAGGCAAATAAAGCCACTACACTGAAACCACTTTCCCCTCCTGGTGATAAGCTGTTCAGCTCCTGGATGACTGGTCTGGGAGGAACTCTGAGGAATCCTCATAAATTAAGTATCTGGCTTCCCAGCTAATGAGTCCAATAGCAATTTCCAGTGATCAAAAAAAAAGTCCTATTTGATAAAGCACAGTTCATTTTGTAAGGGAATATCCTTTGTAATGGGGAGAACTGCAGGGTCACAGTCTTCCTGAGATAATTATGTGCTGGGAGAATTAGAGGTAAGAAGCTATACTTATAGCCAAGCCATACCCCATGGAGCTTATGTGGTAGACACTGTTGTCTTTTAGGGACCATAAATCCTGTCATTTTATTTCTATGACCTCACAAGTATAGTTCTCTTCATTTTGCTAGTGACCAAGGAATCTCGAGTAGTTTGAAACTCTCCCGTTGGTGGTGCTGATTGTCATATGATGGAGGGAGATGTAGACTGGAGAAGTGGACAGAAGTCTGACCTTGGAGTCAGGAAAATCTGGGCTCAAGCCCTGACTCTGCTACATGTGGGCTAGGTAACCCTAGGCAAGTCACTTAACCTCTTGGTTTCCCCAGGGAACTCGCTAAGATTATAAACTGCAAATCTGAATTTGTAGAGGGCACTTTCCTCACTGAGAGCTCCTTATATCACTACAATCACAAGTCCAGTGCAAAACAATAATAAGAAAAAACCCTATCTCTGAAGTCAGAGAATCTGAATTCAAATCATACCTCTGACCATGGGTGAGTCACTTAACCTCCCTGTGCCTCAGTTTCCTCATCTGCAAAACAGAGGGTTTAGATTAGTCTCTGAGGTGCCTTTCAAAGCCAAATTTATTATCCACAGAGCCTCTGAAAGGCAGCCAGCTCTCAGCTATTCCTAATGATTTGCAGCAAAGGGAGCATAAACCAAAAGTCTCTTACTATAAAGAGGTTTCCTGATGAAATTTAGGGTTGGAGACAATATTAAGAGATCTTCTGGGTGGTACAATGGGTAGAGTCCTAGACTTGGAATCAGAAAGACTTGAGTTCAAATCCAGCCTCAGACACTTACTAGCTGTGTGACCCTGGGCAAATCACTTAATCTCTACCTGCCTCAGTTTCCTTAACTGTAAAATGGAGATAACCTCCCAGGGTTGTTGTGAGGATTAAGTGAGAAAATACTTGTAAAGCTCTTAGCACAGTGCATGATGCACAATAGGTGCTTAATAAATGCTTGCAAAAATAAGTACAGCTTCCTAATTTTATAGATGAGGAAACTGAGACCCCCAGAAAGAAGCAGCTTGCCCAAGGAGAACTGGCAAGATCTGAACCCAGGTCCTTTGACTCCAAATCCATCATTCTTTTCACTATAATTTCTGGCCTATCTTCATTCACAATCCTGTTAGGCTTGTTACTCCCACTTATTTATTTGATCTCATGATGTTCCCTGTTCACAAAGCAATAAAGGGATTAAATAGTATAAACATGGTTTTTCAATGGAAGAGACAAATCAATTTTCAATTCAATTCTGCAAGCATTTATTATTTATCAATTGACTACCATGCACTAGGCACCATGCTAGTCACTTTATATCCCTGAGGAAACAAAGAAAAAAGAGGAAAAACAGGCCTTGAACCCAAGGAGTTTACTAGAGGAAAACAACACGGACATTAAAAATTTAAAAGTTTAGAGCAAGTTCCCCACTCTCAGTTTAGAGACTCAACAATCAATTAAACCCTGATTTTCGGAGCTCACTGATTTTCAAGGTGCTCACACTAAAAATTTAACAATCAGCTCTTGGGAGTCCTTCTGAACAGGATTCAGTACACTCCTGACTACAGATAAGTAGATATAAAATAATTACCAAAATGATAGGAAGCAGTTTTGTGGTGGAGAAGAGTAGAGAACATATTGGAGGATGAGGAAGGGCCTGGTATAGGAGTTACTACTTATGCAATCTAGCATGCCAGAAGACCAGGGTGGGGAATTTTTGCCTTAGAGGAAGGGAGAGAGGCTTAGTGTTGGGGCAAGGCACCAGAGACACAAGGCTCGATTTTTAATATTCAAGTCCAATACCATACCAACTTGGCAGCCAATACCATTTTCTCTTCAAGCATCAGCCTGGAGGAAATGCCTGATAAATACAGGCAGCGTTCTGTCCGTGGAAATGATTACTTCTAACAGGATTATCTTTGGGAAATAACACTGAGGTTAATTCAAGGAACTTGGAAATTAATTTCCAAAAGGATGATTTCTTATGGTCAGAAAGCTTGAAATGATGTCAAGGTAACCAGCTGGTGCCTGCCTGAGGTGGGGAGAAGCTGGCATTGTGGATTGATGGGTTAAGATATCCACTGTCAGGGTCCCTCTTATGACAGCTCCTCTCTACCTTGTTTCTCAATCTCACCATCTCAACCAGTTGACATAGCTGGTTGGTTGTCAAAGTCAAGGATATTGTCTAGTCATTGGTTGGTGACTCTTGTATCAACAGTAGCTCCCCACACTCACATACTCACATTTGTATGCATGCATGTGCCTCCGTGTGTGTGTGTGTGTGTGTGTGTGTGTGTGTGTGTGTGTGTGTGTGTGAGAATCCTGCAGGGTTGTCTGCTGTGTGGATTTTCCATTGCTTCTTTATTTCTCAGACTATGGTTTTTTGTTAATTTTGTGACTTCAGGCATTTGGCCACTGCTGTGCTTTCTGGCTGACTATTTGCCACAGCCTCAACTATTTTCCTCATGTTTGATTCCTATCCTCCTTGACCAGCTGTAAGCCACGGATGCTAGTCTTTTTCCTGAGCTTTAATCCTCCACTGCCAACTGCCGATTGGATATTCCAAATAGAAGTTCCATGAGCATTTCAAACTGAATGTGTATAAATCTCAACTCATTATCTTCCACAACCACACATATGCTTCTAAACTTGTGTCAAGGGTGCCACCATCCTCTCAGTCATGCAGGCTGGATATACCAGATTTTTCCTAGATACTTCACTCTCACCCATTTCATATATCCAATCATTTTACAAATCTCATAGTTTCTACATCCATAACATTTCATATATTATAGTGTAATTATGTAAATGTAAATTACATCTATTCCTTTCTAACACAGTCACCATCATAGTTCAAGCCCTCATCCGCTTTTGCCTAGATTACTATAATAGTTTCCTAATCGGTCTCTTTTCCTCAAGTATCTCCCCATTTTAATTCATCTTCCACATGGCTTTCAGATAGAGGGAGGGGGTTGGGGAGAGAGGCATTAAGGCAGAATGAAATTTCAAGGATGACACCAAGATTGTAAATCTTGGTGAGAAGCATAGTAATGCATTTGAAAAAAAAACAGGAAAGTTATGATAAAAGGTGGGTTTAGATAGGGGGGAAGATGAATTCTGTGTTGGACATGTTGAGCTTGAAATATCTAAGGGACAGACTTATCCACACATACATGTAGTAAGTATTATAGATGAGATTTGAACTCAGGTCTCCCCTGATTCAAAGTTCAACATTCTTTCCACCATCCCATGCTATCTTTCCTGTTGAGGTAGAGTTGGAGATTTCTCAGTTCTTATTTTTTCCCTTATCTCTGTATTTGGAGACATAAGACAGAGTAACACAGTGCGCTCAGCTCAGGGGGTTAGGTATTATTGAATGCAGACTTATGGTCCTGTTTTTATATTTTTAAAGATTTCTTCTTACATGTAAGAGAAGTGAGGCAAGAACATAACTGTTGTGTGTGGACAGGGCAGACACTGACAGTGATGAGTGTATCAGAAATAGCAGCTCGCTGTAACCCCTGAGACCTAGGCTTTCTTAAAAGCAAAGCTGGGGAAAATTTCCTATTTCACACTATCCAACTCTAGTCCCTTTAAATAAATACATTATTATAATGATCCAAGACAGTTCCAAAGGACTCATGGTGAAAAGTGCTATCTACCTCCAGAGAGAGAACTGATGAACTCTGAGTGAAGACTGAAGCATATATATATATATATATATTTTTTTTCTTTTACACTTTCTTTTTCTTTTTGGCAATATGACTAATATGGAAATATGTTTTGCATGACTTCACACTTACAATGGATATTGCTTGCTTTTGTGGGGGAGGGGCTGGGAGGAGAGTATTTGCAATGTAAAATTAAAAAAAATGAATGTTAAAGATAAATAAATATAAAAATAAACATTCTTTTCATGTCACTTCTCTAGAACCACAATATTGTCAGTATGGGTACAAGTCTACCAACAGAGGTCACAACTCTTTTCTAGAGCCTTACTAGACTTGGAGAAGGACTTTACATAAATGATTCTAATTCATAGAGCAGTTGGTTATTACATCCTAACTAAGGTTGCCTTGGTCTGTTGCAATATACTTTATTTAATTTCCTTCCTTAAAGTGTCTTACCATGAAGTAGAATGATGTGCAGTCTGAGCTTCCAAAAGGCTGAGTAGGGAAAGGAGAAATCCTCCACAAGGCTTTCAAAGAGATTTCCCTAAAGCATGAGACTGACCATGTCATTCCCCTGCTCAGTAAACTCCAGTGGTTCCCTACAGCCTCTAGGAACAAATACAAACCTTCTCTATTTGGCATTTAAAGTTGTTTACAACCTGGTCCTAATCTACTTTTCCAGGCTTATCACACATTACTCCCTTTCATATTCACTGCCAAGTGCTACATGAATATGCCTCAAGTCTATGGCCAAGGCTAGTCAAAAAATGGCCCAGTCAGTTTAGCCTTCTTTCTGCTCCTCACATAGCACTGCATTTTCTGTCTCCAGACTTTTGCATGGCTATCCCCCAGCCTTGCATGCATGTTCATTTCTGATTTGTAAATGCCCAGTTTGCTGCAGTAGTATTCAGTGCAAGTGCTTCTTTCTATTTGGAGCCTTTCCTGATTACTGCCAACAGCTTGCTAATTACTTTTTATCTATTTTGTATCTCTCTATATCCATTGTGTCAACCCCCCCCCCCCAATAGAAAATAAACTCCTTGAGGGCAGGGCCTGTTTCATTTTTGTCTTTACATCCCCAGCCTGATACACAAAGATACTTAAATGTTTGTTGATGGATTAACCCAGCACCCACTCATAGATTTTTGCAGGGTTTGCTAGCTCTATGAAATTTAGTTTCAACTTATTTTTATTGTGTATCTGCTATGAGGAAGGGCAGGGGGGCAGTGAGGTTGGGGAAGGATTGGCAGGAAAGTGAGCATGTTTGCAGGCTTACAGCTTTGGGGTGCTTAGTTACAAAGATTTGGTTTATTTTTTCTTTTAAAGAATCTGTTCTTAAAAATTGACTCAAAAAATTCTGGCATTGCTTCTCTATAATTGGATTTGCTTGTACAGTGTACAAAGAGCTTTAGATGTTTAGAATTTAATTTTTTAAAAACAACCATCCATTGTTATCTTCTTTTGAGGGCAGGAAATTTTAAATAAACTTCATGTTTTATCATTGACCATGCCAGGCATTCCTGAAGCCCTCATGATTGCCAATAAACAAGACATTCAATCATCTTTAAAATGTCAAATATTTTGATAAATCGAATTTCCCCAAATATTGCTTTATTGATTTTAGCACTTGGCTTTTTAATAAGGAAAGCATCTTTCTGCAAGGAGGCCTCTGCCTGATTACTTGTATAGATACGTTTATGAGGTGACCCAGGTCCCTGACAAGTATCCTGGGGCCAGACCAAAGTAGAACTCAGCATAATGAAAAGAAAATAAATGATCCCCCATTAATTTCTAACCAAGTCATCCTAGAGAGTTTAAAATAAATACACACACAAAAATAAATACACACACACAAAAAAACAACAAAAAACTCTTGCAAAAAATTTAGGACTGAGAGCAAGGAAACAAACTTACACTGGGGTTTATATATGATAATATGCCTAGGGGCACAGTAGGGGGAAAAACTGAACAGGGAGCCATGGGACCTGGGCTTTGCCTTTAACTGGTTGGTGACCTTGGACATATCACTTTCCTTTTTTAGGCTTCAATTTCCTTCTCTGTAAACTAAGGAGATTGAATTAGATAACCAAAAGTCCTTCCAGCTCTGACAATCTATGAATTTGTCATCTGGGTGTCGGATTTGGCTGAAGACAAAGAATATTTCATTTCTGAATTCATTTCTAGGGCTTATCTAATTCATAAGAATAAAAAAAAGACCAGTAGTCAAATATAATGTCTCAAAATGTGGGAGTGCAAGGAGAATGTTTCCCTCCCTCCCCTCTCCATGCCAGCATTCCAAAGGCTACTGTATTGAAGAACCAGAAAAACATGGCCAGAGCTGTGATATATGAGTGGGCATCAGGTCAATCAGGCAATCAATGAACATACATTTATTAAATGCCTAGACATAGTCTTTGGGTTGGTATGGTTTGTTTTTGATGGTGATGCTTTTTATGGTTGGGGGATTAGAAGGGAGAAACTGTCACACATTTTATAATGACAACATGTCTTGGAATTCCATCTGTTCTTGCCATTTGTTAATGCAATTCAATGAAAAAATAGTATTTGGATGATTAGTATTTAGACCATCCTTCATCTTCTTCCATGGATGAATGGCTTCCTTTGAGATAACGTGGCTTGCTTTGGGGATGGTGCAGCTGGAAGCAGGGCATTCAGCCAAAGTTTCTACCATGTGCCAGACCCTGTGCTAGGTTATGTGGCTACAAAGATTAAAAAGAAAAAAAAAGAAATAAATCCTTATTCTCAAGGAAGTTACATTGCATTGGGGAAGACAATTTGTACAGTTAATATCATGCTGTGAAAGTGGTGCTAAACCTGGTGTCACAAAACTGGGGTATATCCTGTTTTGCCATTTATTGCCTATGTGAACTTGGATGAGTCACTTAACCTCTCTGGGCCTCCAACGAGATAGCTTCTAATATTCCTTTCAGCTTTAGAACCATGATTCTATGAAAATACAACATATAAAAAGTAAACATGAGTTTTTGTTTGGTTTGGTTTTTAGTTTTGCTAGAAGAAGGATTTTGGAGGGTAGGGAATGGCCTCATATGGGGAATACATTTGAGCTTAGCTTTGGAGTGATACTAAAATGAACTGGGAAGGAAAGAGGGCATTTCAGACATGGGGGCAAGGATGTGAGAAGGTGTAGAGGCAGGAACTGGACATTGCCACCTATGTGGCTTCAAATGAATGTGCTCAGGCCCATATAACAACTAACATTTATGTAAACTGCATATGTAGACAGTATTCTTATAATCCACGTAACATGAGCTAGGTAACTATGGCTATTATTATTATTATTATTTTACAGACGAAGGAACTGAGGCCAAGAAGTCATTTCTTCTTGTTCAGTCACTTTTCAGTTGTGTGTGACTCTTTGTGAGTCCATTTGGCATTTTATTGGCAAAGATACAAAGTGAAAGTTTAGCATTCCTTCTCCAACTCATTTTACAGATGAGGAAATCGAGGCAAAGAGGGTTAAGTGACTTGCCCAGGTCACACAGCTAGTGAGTGTCTGAGGCCAAATTTGTTCTCAGGAAGATGTCTTCCTGAAGGAGCTCTGTGCACTATGGTATCACTGTGTCATAAGATTATTGATTTTGACATGAAAGGGACATAAGAAGTCATTTAATGCAACCCACTCATTTGACAATGAGGAAACTAAGCTTAGGAGATGTTAAGTGACTTGCTCAAGGTAGTAAGTGGAAGAGTTACAATTTAAATCCTGATTCTCTAGCTACACATTTCAGGACCCTTTTCACTCTACCATTGTAATCTATGTGACCAAGAGCACACAGCTGGGCAGTGGCACAACTGGGTCATGAGAATCCAGGTCTTCAGAGTGCTTCTGAGTGTTCTTTCCCCCCTGCCACAGCATAAAGTGTGCATTAAGCATCTGGCTTCAGTCATCCTTCTAGTTTCAATTGTACCACAGAAAAAGAACATTCCCAAATCTAATGCTTTCCATGAATTGAGAATCACTTGGCCTCTACTCTTGAGTACCTGCCAAGAGTTTTAGTCCCATCTAAGCTACCACCTTATAATGGCAAGGGGATTTGAAGATCTTCCCTGCCCCTTAATGGGCCTTAGTTGGAGCCCAACAAGTAAAGCTTCATTAGGGGAGGCTTGTTTCTCGGGAAGGCCCACACCTTTTGTTAATCTGTAATTAGGCAGTGGGTCATGAAGGTTGTGATGTCCTCTGACACTGAAATGTGTGTGTGTGTGTGTGTGTGTGTGTGTGTGTGTGTGTGTGTGTGTGTGTTTAAGCTAAGGTGAGGTTTTTTGCTTTGGGGCTCACTTATGGGAAGAGTTGTGTGATTTGGCCACATGCAACTCTGGGCAGCCATTGAGCGCCCTTTGAAAACCCAGATGTTGCTGCTTCTCTCTCTGGTAACTATGTATGCATGTAATAGACCTCTAGAAGCCCTATCTATTGCTCTGCTGAATTGTGTTATTTTCTCTGTCTGCTTGTAATTTCTGTTTGTATTTTCTCTGAAGTTCAGGGTGCTTTTTGTCCTGAACTAAGTAAATGATATATATGTTTGATTAAAGTAAGATTGTTAACCCTTTTTGAGTTGCTTTCCTTTAGAAAAGCAGATCAAATAACCTGTGCTAGCAGCCATCCTGGGTATGCTAGGGTGCTTGCTGTTACACACCTCACTTTATAACCTTGGCACGTTTCTGGATCTGGGCCTCAGTTTCCTCCTGTATGATAAATAGGTGTTGGACTAATTGGTTTCTAAGGGTCTTCCCAATCCTAAAGTTCCAGTATTCTGTGATTCAGCATGCTCAGCTCTGTGTTAGATGACGTCTAGTACAAGAGAAGCAGAAGGCAGAGGTCCTGGTCACATAGGGCTGAGAAGGAAGACTAGATATGCATACACAAAATATTTAACTTCCATTACAAGGTAGCATATAATCAAGTGACCAAAGATATGGTACAGATTGCAAAGGAGAAAACAAAAGAGAGATGATGTTTTATTTGGTCCCTGTAGTAATCAATGATCCTGTGTAAGCTTGGAATGAGGTCTCCAGTAGAGTGGCCCAGGGCTGTTTAACTTTTGCTAACCAGTGATTCAGACAGAAGCATAGATGATTTGCTAACCAAATCCACAAATGGCACACATCTGAGACATATGTCCAGTACTGGATAACGTAGGATACAAAAACGATTTGGGAGACACCCTAAATGTGAGTTATTAAAATTTTCACTGTGCCAGAGTAATAACTACTCTTCTTTGTTCAGATTAGTTCCTGAATGTAAGCTTCTTAAGAGCAGAGAATGCTTCATTATTGTCTTTTTTGTCCTCATTGTCTCCTGTAGTACCAGGAGCATCATCATCATCACCATCAAAACAATCACTAACATATTTACATAGCGCTTTAACGTTTGTAAAGTACTTTACAGATATCATCTGATTCTGCCACCTGAGATGTAGTGCTTTTATTACTATTATTTGACAGATGAGAAAACTGATGAGAAAAGAGGCTAAATGACTTGCCCAGGGTTATACAGTGTCTGAGGAAGGGTTTGAATCCACTCTTCCTGACTCCAACTCTAGTCCTCTATCCCCTATGCCACCTAGCTGTATAACAATTGCTTAATATATGCTTGTTGAATGAATGAATCTAAACCAGGGGTGGGGAACCTTTAACCTCGAGACCACATGTGACCCTGTAGGTCCTTAAGTGCAACCCTTTGACTGAATCCAAACTTCTGTGGCCTCAAAGCCTCAGGTTCCCTACCCCTGATCTAAACCCACCTAACTTTCTAAAGGAACTGCTCTTCATACTTCCCTATTTAGGAGGAGGGTACCATCATCTCTCTGGTCACCTGGCTTTGCATCACCAAAGTCATCATGACTTTCCCTTTTCCCTTGTTTTCCTAATTCATATATTGCCAAGACCTACCAAATCTGCCTCCATGACATAGATACAGAGAAAGTCCATTGCAGTTGGAGACAAAAATACCTGGGTTGGATTTTTGCCTCAGATACTTGCTAGCTATGTGACTCTGGGAAAGTCATTTAATATTTTATTTTTACATTATAGTTTCTTCATCAGTAAAATGAGATGATTGAACATGGTAACTTCTAAGGTTTCTTAGCTCCAGATCCATAAGCCTATGAACATATTATGGATTCATTTGCTTCTCTACACCATCCAACTAACTTGGTTTAGGACTCTCACCTGGACTCTTGTAACATCTCCTAACTGGTCTCCTTGCCATACGTCTCTCCCCACTCTAGTGTATCCTCCATTTAGGTGCCCAGAGTGATATTCTAAAACCATAAGTCTGACCACATCATTTCCCTGCTTGAGAAATTGCTGTGGCTCTCTTCTGACATGAAGATAAATGGACATGCCTCTGTTTGGCATATGAAGCCATTCATATTTTGGCATGTACTTAGCAAGATTAATGTGTTAAAACAGAAAGCTACATATAGTGGTCTAAGGTGAGTTCTTCCCCAATCTTTTCCTGCTCCCTCCCTCAATGAAAGATTTGCTTCTAAAAATTTTTCCCAGGCATGTGTTATGATACCTACTTAGGTACAAAGCTTCCTAGTTATGGCTCTGCAGTGGACCAAATCCATCAAAGATCATGGTTGGCTATAGATTTCACTCTGAACCATTCTGACCTGATGCTACCGGTACAATTTAGCATTGGTGGTCACAAATTAAGAAATATATAGTGAGCACCTGTTATGATGCTAGGCACTATGCTAGGTAGTTAAGGAGATTCAGAAGTAGAAGACATGATTCTTGCCCACAAGTAATTCATAATCCAGGTCAAGTGCCTATGGGCATTTTGTACTTAGGATCTTAGGGTTTATATCTGGACCAGATCTTAGAGGTGATCTAGTCCAGGCATTCATAGCCTTTTTGTGTGTCCTGGACTGTTTAAACAATCTGGCCAAGCCTATGGATCCCTTCTCAGAATGTTTTTAAAAGCATAAAATACATAGGATTGATAAAGAAACAAATTACATTTGAATACAGTTATCAAAACATCAAAGTCCACAGACCCCAGGCTAATGACCTCTGATTTAGGTCACTCTCATTTTAATAAGAAGAAAACATGTCCAAGACAAATATGTCTTCCCAAGGTTATGGAGATCATAAGTGGAAATGAGGGGGTCCTCTTGATTATACAAGTTACAATCTTATCTCAGTCCCCTTCCTTGTTTTAATGAATACTTTCCTCTTTGTTTGTAATCCTTACTTGCTCACTCTACCTCTCTCCTCCACCCTCCTCTCTTTTTTCTCCTTGTCTTCCTGTCTTCTCAACTTAGATGCCCAATCGTTTCCGGCATTGCAGATGAAATCAAAGTCATCTCTGGGATGTCTACAGAGAGACCAGTCCTTCTCTCTGTCTCCTTCAGGGCTCTGAGGAAGATGTGTCAGTTGTCAGCCACAGGACACTTGTCATTCTTTTAAGAAGAAGCACCTGGATCCTGGCACATTTCAAAGCACATTTTCTTCTCCATCCTGAAGAGAGGGTGCTTTCCCTTGTCTTCTGTCTTTGATATTTGCTAGTTTCTCCTTAATTTGGTCCCAAACTAATGAAATTAATCTGTTCTCATTGTCAAGAAGGACCCAGGAAGTCATGAATAATATCATGTTGTTCTGTCAGGGAGATGCAGAATATAAAAGAGGCCATTGTTACAAGTTTTAGTTACTTTTTCAAAAGAGTTCACCCAATGAAGCTGTCAGGCTGTCAGAATTCAAGAACTAGACAAGATTTCTAGCCCCTCTTTATGAATTTTCAAAGGGCTTTAGCATATTTTTAATTGGATTTTTTTCCCCCTCTTCCTATTTTGAAAGTCAGTCTCCTAGCTAAAGTACATTCACCAACTACACTGTCACTAAAAATCTCAGAATCTCAGAGTTGGTAGGGATTGTAGAGGTCATGTACCCCAACTCTAATGGAAGAAATCCTTCCCATTTCTATGTCTATTATTTTATACCACATAAAGATGCATATAAAGGAGGACTTATAGCATCCAAAGTCACATTCAAGTCTCTCTAGCATTACTTGGGTGTTCCTCCTTTCTTAGTATATGCAAATGAAAAATGTGTTTAAAAGAAAAAAAAAAGGAATGACAGGGTACTACAGTAGCAGAGTCAGACAAATTCCCTAACTTTGTCTATTGCTTTGCAACATTTTTTACGCATGATTTTATTTGATCTTTGTAATAACCTTTTGCTGATTTTGCTCTATAACATCTCTAGGATTTGCTGCTTTTTTCCACTCGCACAGTTACCACTTTAATTCAGGGTCTTATCACCTCTTGCCTGGTCTACCTCTGTGGACTCCTAATTAGTCTCCCCATTTCCAGCCTTTCTACACAGAGGCTGAAATAATATTCCTAAAACACATACCTGACCATATCACTAGCCTCCTTATATTTATTCAAGATTTTGTTGCCTCTAGGATGAAAAACAAATAAAAGAAAACACCAAACCTAACTCACAGCCTGACTTGGAAAGTTTTCCAAGCCTATAGCTTCTATGTGTTTTTCTGGCTTCATTGCATATTACATCTCTTTTTATTCTCTGTTCCAATCAAACTGACCAATTAATTATTTTTCATACACAACATTCAGGCAGCTAGGTGGCACCATAGTGCATAAGGTGCTGGTTCTGGAGTCAGGAAGACTCCTCTTCCTGAGTCCAAATCTGGCCTCAAACACTTAGAGCTGTGTTATCCTAGGCAAGTCACTTAACCAACCAATTGTCTCAGTTTCCTCATCTGCAAAACGAATTGGAGAAGGAAATTGCAAATCCCTCCAGGATCTTTGCTAAGAAACCTCCAAATGGGGTCATGAAGAGTCAGGCACGACTGAAAAAAAACAACACAACATTTTTAAATCAATGGCCTCTGTTTCTATGAATGGATACTACCATACTTTGAAAGTTTCCTCTCCTTAGCACTTGTCTCTTGAATCAGTCCTAGCTTCCTTCATCTTAAATGTCATCTCCAACATGAGACCCTTTTTTAATTCCCAAAGTTATTAGTATTCTCTCACTCTTGGAATTGCTTCGCATTACTGTGTCTATACTTTGCAAAAGTTATTATTATACTCCATTTTACAAATGAAAAAACTAAGGTTTTTTGTTTTTTTTTTGTTTGTTTGTTTTTGCTTTCTTTTGGAGGGGGAAGGGCAGGGAAACTGGGGTTAAATGACTTATCCAAGGTCACACAGCTAGTATGTGTTAAGTGTCTGAGGCTAGTTTTGAACTCAGGTTCTCCTTACTCCAAATCCAGAACTCTCTATTAAACCACCAAGCATCTACTAGTCCTCTATCAAGTAATGGGTGTCAACAAGAGTTGGAAGAGAAAGCGAATTGAGGTTACTTGAAACTAGTGGGGTCAGGGCAAAACTCTCCTAGAGGACTTTGAGGTAAGGACTGGACCTTGGGAGATGCTGCCTCTGTTAGCTCTGTTTCAAAGGGAGAGGAGTGAACTAGACAGAGAAAAGGTCATCCTTTTCTTGGGATGACCACTCTTTTCAGGATTGGACTACTGGGCTGGGAGCAGGGATTCCTTTGGCTTCTGCCTTCTCTTCCCTTCTGTAGTTCCTTTTCTGAGAAAGGTTTTCTGGACCCTGAAGTCAGGAGGCTACAAATGGTAGTTGTGTTTTTTTTTTTCCTCAGAGCAAATCATTAAGAATTCTGGAACCATAAGATGCATTAATATTGATTAAGAAACAGGTGTTCTCAGATTCAATTAGCAAAATTGCAATTATTCACAGAGGGGCAAGCTGGAAAATTGGGGGAAAATAGGCAGGTGTGTGCAAATGAGCCCTACCTGAAGCCAGAGCAGTAGGACTTAATAAATGCTTTCCCTCCAGCAAACTTTTCATCGTTCTCATTCTCTTGGTGACTGATTAACTCGCTCTTTCAAAAGATAGTTACAATGGACTTCTTTAGCTCTTAGGGAGTGTTTAAGTCGTAGAGGAAGTTCCCTGAGCCAACTGCTGAAGATGTCACACAATCAGTCTTTTCTGTGGGTTGGCAAAGGATGTATGCAAGGGTGGAGAAGAGGGAGTTGTGGGACTGTGTTTTAAAAAGTGGGGAAGTAGCTGGGGGCTGTGAAAAGGCGAGCCAAGGGACTGGCTGTTGTGTTTTTGCCACTGCTTCATAGGTTTGCCTTCCTAAGGTTGGTGTTTTAAAACAGTCTCTTTTCTTCAGGGTATTTTGCTTACAAATAGAATAGGCTGCCACCAGATGGATGGAGGTCCCTTGGTATTGGCCTTCGTGGTCCGAACAGCCAGTTGTCTCAGAGGCGTAATTTAAAAGTGAGAGCAGAACATTTTCTTGCTTCTAATAATAGCTAGCTTTAAGGTGTGCAAAGCATTTTACCTATATTATTATCTCATTTGTTTCTTACAATGACCCTGTGAGGTAGAGGTTATTATTTTCCCCATTTCATAGATGAATAAACTGAGACTGAGAGAGATTAAATGACTTGCCCAGGGTCACACACCAAGTAAGTTCCTGAGGAAAGATTTGAACCCCATTCTAGACATTTATATTTCTATGATGTTTTAAGGTTTATGAAGCAATTGCTTCACAATATCCCCAATAGATAGGTAGTGTATTACCCCCATTTTGCAGATGAGGAAACAGGGGTATATAGATATAATATGATTTGCCAAAGATCACATTGTAAGTAACAGAATTGACACCGGAACCCAGGCCTTCTCATTTAATTTTCAGAGTTTTTCTACCATACCAAGCCCACAATTAATCAATGCGGTTTTTCCACAAATAATAAATTATACAAATTTAGGGGCAGCTAGGTGGCACAGTAAATAGAGCATCAGCCCTGGAGTCAGGAGGACCTAAGTTCAAATCCAGTCTCAGACACTTGACACACTTAATAGCTGTGTGACCTTGGGCAAGTCACTTAACCCCAATTGCCTTGCCTTTCCACTCCAAAAAAAATTATACAGATTTAGAAACAAAACTATCCACATCCTCTGGGACCCCATCCTCAGGACTCCTTGCTTAACATACATGCCTCACTTAAATCCAATTCACTTGTGCAAGTCAAGACATCACTCTCCTAATGTCACTAGTCCTCTTCAAGAAGGACTGACAAACAATAATAAGTCAAGACAACAGTGATGAAGAGGTCAGGGACTTGAGTCTTTACCCTCCGTGATGTTTGAAGGTCTCTTTCACCTACACAGAGCCAAGGGTCTTTCCAAAGTATATTAGCAGTATGGGAATCTAGTTAGAGGTGACTTGAGTGTTGTTTAAATCCAAGGGAGCTGGCTAGTTCACAGGGAGACATCTATTTTAAAGCAACGGGAGCTTCTTGGCGGCTGTCAGAGAAATTGCACCCATGGACCCCATGCATCCCATGAGGGATGTTATCACTATTGCCTATGGGAGCACTGCTCCGATAACTCTTTGAACCTAGGCCAGGATGCCTAGCCCACTAGACTAAGGATTATTCCTCTTTACCTTTCTGTTACCAGGTTTCATGGTGACTTAATTTACCTTAACATGCTAACTGGCTTTCTCTTATTGTGTGACCCAGCGAGAACAGTTTAAATTGGATAATTTCTCATTGGCTGATCCAGATGTGATAAAAAGAATACAGAAAAATGGCACTCCCAGGTCATCCCCCCTGCTCAAGAACCCCTGGTGGCATCCAGTTGCCCCTAAATTCCTCTGTCAATTATAGTCCTTCCTTCTCCTACTTTGACCAGTTTTTCTAGATTTATTGTATCGCTTCTCCACACACTTTCCATATCACTCAAGCTGGCTCTCTAATTGGTCCCTGTACGTGGTATTTCATTTTCCATCTTCATGGCTTTGAACAGGCTTTTTCCTATGGCTGGATTTCATTCCTTCCTTACTGTCATCTATAAGAATTCCCAGCATCCTTCAAGGCTCAGCTCAAATGGTACCTCTTATATGAAGCCTGTCCTGACTGCCAGGATAATAATAACACCTACCTCACAGGGTCATTATAGGAATAAAATGAGATAATATAGCTAAAACATTTTGCACACCTTAAAGCTAGCTATTATTAGAAGCAAGAAAACATGCTGCTCTCGCTTTTAAATTATGCCTGTGAGACACCTGGCTGTTTGGACCAAGAAGACCAATACCAAGTTGGGCACACACACGTATATGTGTAAATATATGATTGCATTTTGCATTTCACATGTTTTCATGCTATTTCACACAATAGAATGTAAAGTTCTTAGCAGGTTGGCATTATTTCAGTATTTTTCTTTGCACCTGTAGATTCTAGCATGCTATCTGGTACAAAGTCAATTCATGATAAATGCTGAATGAATGAAAAATGCTTAATTTACATGAATACTTTTCCATTTCCTACATCTTAAACTCTTCTCCCAAGTCTATGTCCCCATTTTATAGATGAATAATTCTTATGTAAGTTTCCCATATTGCTAATTTAGTATGTTCCGCCAATAATACTGTCCTTCCCACAGTGTATTCCTATTTTTCATTTAGTAATCCTAGACAAATATTACCCATTGTTTGCTGAGAAAATATCCTTGAAGAGCAGGTTATTATTCTTGTAGGAGGTGCTAAGTGCTTACAACCTAATTTGAAATGCATAGTTACAGTACTCATAGGTGTACAGAAAGTGTGGACCAGCTATAGCTGGGTATACCAACATACACACACTCTGGGGCAGGCATTACCAGAGGCCCTTCCCCTTCTTCCAGGGGGAAGGGTCACTAACAATGCTTGTTATCAAGTGTGCCAGCACATCTGTCTCAGGCTCTATGAATACCTGTGTATGCCCTCTAATTCCAAAGGCAGTCTAACACTGTAATTATGAACAGTGGTTTCATGTAATGACATCTTATCTCCCTAGGAAGACAATAAGGCATTGACAAGATCCTAGAATTACTTCTTTTGGTTTCCTTTATAGTACCAGGCATAGTGATGTGAACTCCAGAGGTACTAAATATATACTTACTGACTTGACCTGAAAGGTACTTTTTCTACTGGCTGGACAGTAGGGAGTTTCAAACAGAGCAGTTCTGCATACAGCCTTTAGGTAGGTGAACTCACCTTTAAAATATAGGAAGGACAGGAATGCTTAAGAACAAAACAAAACAAAATAAAACACTGTTCGAAGGAGTGTTGGAACAGCTGCCTGAAATGTCTCACCACCATTCATCATACTAACAGCTGGATTCTTTTATCAAACCAGCTCCAAAGTGAATGCTGATTCTCTGTAGAGTAACCCTGATTCTACAGAATTTCCCAGAGACTGTTACTTTTGAATCATGGGGGAAGCCATTGAGGTCAGTGCCTGATTCATTGCAACTGGCCTGGGATCAGCCTTTTAGTCAAGTTGAGAATAATGCTTTCATTAGGTCTATTGTATAAAACCACTGATGCAGAAATCATCAGACTGTTACCTCTGGATTCTTCATGGAAATGGGGCATGGGAAGAGTGGTGATGTTCTTTGCTTGTTGAAATACTACCTATTCTTCAAGGCTCAGTTCTCATGACACCTCCACCATGAAGCCTTTCCTTTATGTTCATAATATTCTCCCCAGCTTTCCTCTAGTGAGTTCTATACCTCCTTGTTTTTCTCTCCCTCATATATTTATTTTTTATATTACAAGGGTAATAGTTATTACTCTATATTTCATGTCTTCCAGTAAACTATAAACTCTTTATGTGTAGAGACCATGTCTTATCCATCTTTGCATCCCTCTAAGTACCAAGTCCTATCTTGCATGTGATAGGTGCTTAATAAATGGTTGCTGAATGACTGAATGTATGATGAATCAACAAACACTTGTCATTTTTTGCATCCAATAACGTGTGCAATTATGCTGGTGATAAGAGAAATGTAAAGCTCATATAAGTCATTGTCCCTTCCCTCATAATAAAAACTAGCACCTAAGGCTTGCAAAATGTCATCTTTACAAATGGCATCTTATTTTATCTTTACAACAGCCCTGGCAGGTAGGTGCTATTATTACCATCTCCATTTAACAGATGAAAAAACTGAGTCTGAGAGAGGATAAGTGACTTGCATAGGTATACAGTGAGTATCTGAAGTCAGATTTGAACTCATCTGTCTGACACCAAGTCCAGTGTTCTATTCATTTTGTGACACCCAGATGCCTAGTTTTCAGTTTAGTAAAGAAATAAGATAGAAACATATTACAAAAGTAATTGACAGATTTCTGGTGCCAAGATAGCAGAGTGTTAATGGGGATGGGAATCTGAAGATGTTGCCTGCCCCTTGGCCCTTTGACACTGAGAACCTTCCCTGATTTGAGACTATGCTCTGCCCCCAATGGGCTGAATGTGGTCACCTGGAGCCTGTGGTGGGAGACTTGTTCTTCAGGAACACCCACACCTTGTTACTTTGTAATTGGGTAGTAGGTCGTGAGGGTTGTGATGGTCTCTTACCCAGGAGAAGGCTATATATACCCTGATGTGAGAATCACTTTGGGAAGAGTTGTATGATTTGGCCAGATGAGACTCTGGGAAGCTGTTGAGCCCCCGGTTTTGAAAACCCAGATGTGTTGGTGCTTCCCTCTCTGGTAACTAACTAGGTATGGATGTAATGGTCAGACAACTGGAAGGCCCTGTCTGCTGATCTGTTTTTCTGTCTACTTGTAACTTCTGTTTGTATTCTCTGAAGTTCAGGGTGCTGACTTTTAACCCTGAACTAGGTAAAATGATATATGTTTGATTGATTAAAGTAAGATTATTAACCCATTTTGAGTTGCTTTCCTTTGGAGAAGCAGATCTAAGAACCTGTGTTGGCAGATACCCTGGGTATGCTAGGGTGTTTGCTGCTACACAGAGTGAGGAAGGAACCCTTTGAAATCCTCCCAAATTCCTCTCAGCACAACTGAAAAACTGCCTTAGAATTGATCTAGGAGCAGGGAAGCAATTTATCAACCCTGCAGAAAAGGTCTGTCTCATTGGGGTGGGAGGGGAGGAAGGTCCAACAGCAGTAGCATGAGGGCTCCAAATCTGGGGCAATCCACCAGTGAGATATCACTCTCCTGTAAACCAGAAGCCCCTAGCAAGTGAGTAGTTTGTGCAGCTCAACAAGGCCCCTCCCTAGTGAGCCCACTCTCAGCACAAGCCACCAGTGAGACCTTGACCCCATTGCTGACCAGTAGTGAAGACCTGCCCCAAGACTGGTCAATAGAGAGACCCTGACCCTTGGCCAGCAGATAGAACCATGTTTTCATAGCAACCCAGCATCAGGGCCCTACTCCTCCGACAGTCCAGCAACAAGATCCTCCTCCAGGGTTAGCCACCAAAAACACTTGGCTACCACAGCAACCCACCAGCAAGGTCCTACCCCCAGAGCAGGTCAGCAGTTAAACCCCACATTCAGGGAAGGTCAAAGAAAAGTCTAATTTGGTCTTAGACTCCAAAAGAATTCCTGGAAGAGCTTAAAAAGGATTTTAAAAAGTAGAGAAATAGAAGAAAAATTGGGGAAAGAAATGAGAATAATGCAAGATAATCTTGAAAAAAGAGTCAATAGCATGGGAAAAGCTATACAAAAATTTATTGAGGAAAACAACTCCCTAAAAATAGGATAGGCCAAATGGAAAAGGAATTACAAAAAGCATTGAAGAAAATAATTCCTTAAAAATTAGAACTGAGGGGCGGCTAGGTGGCTCAGTGAGTAAGAGCGCCGGCCTCGGAGTTGGGATGACCCGAGATCGAATCCGGCCTCAGAAAATGAGCACCCACACACAAATAATGACTAGCCGTGTAACCTTGAGCAAGTTACTTAACCCCAATTGCTTAAAAAAAAATTAGAACTGAACAAGTGGAAACTAATGAGACATCAATATACAATAAGATAGAATTCAAAAAGTAAAAAAAATGAAGAAAACGTGAAACTTCTTACTGGAAATACAAGTGACCTAGAAAATAGATCCATGAGACATAATATAAGAATTATTAGACTAACTGAAAGCCATGATAAAAAAAAAAAGCCTGGATGCCATCCTTCAAGAAATTATCAAATAGGGGCGGCTAGGTGGCGCAGTGAATAGAGCGCCGGCCCTGGAATCAGAAGGACCTGAATTCGGAGCCGGCCTCCAACACTTAATCCACACAAACAAAAACCTAGCCATGTAACCTCGGGCAAGTTACTTAACCCCAATTGCCCTAAAGGGGCAGCTAGGTGGTGCAGTGAGTAAGAGTGCCCGCCTCGGAGTTGGGATGACCCGAGATCAGATCCGGCCTCAGAAAATGAGCACCCACGCATAAATAATGACTAGCAGTGTAACCTTGAGCAAGTTACTTAACCCCAATTGCTTTAAAAAAAAAAAAGAAATTATCAAATAAAACTGCCATAATATATTTTCAGAGATCAAAACAGAAATTGAAAGAATTCACCCATCATCACCTGGAAAGAGATCCCAAAATGAAAACTCCCAGGAACATAGTAACAAAATTCCAGAACTCACAAATCAAGGAAAAAGCATTGCAAATAGCTAAAAAGAAACAATTCAAATATTGTAGGGTTACAGTTAGGATTACACAAGATTTGGTAGTTTCCACATTAAAGAACTAGAGGACTTGGGGTATGATATACTAAAAGGTAAAGGAATTAGAATTATAACCAAGAATCAGCTACTTAACAAAAGTGAATATAATCTTTCTGGGGAAAAAGTTGACACTTAACAGAAGAGAGAACTTTCAAGTGTTATTAATTAAAAGACCAGAGCTGAATAAAAAATCTGACCTCTAAATACAAGACTCAAAGGAAACATAAAAAGGTAAAAAAGAAACAAGAGAAAACATAAGAAATTCAATAAGGTTAAACTGCTTATATTCCTATATGGCAAGATAATATTTGTAACTTAAATTTATTACTATAAGAGCAATTAGAAGGAGAATATATAGCCAGAGGTTGTGGATATAAGGTAACTTTAATGGGGTGATACCCCCCAAAAACAAAATAAAGGGGTGAAAAAGTTGCACTGGAAGAAGAAAGATGGGGGAGATTGAATAGGTTAAATTATCCCACATAAAAGAGACACAAAAGAGATGTTATAATGGAGAGGAAGATTGGAGGTGGGGTGTGGACAAAGCTTAAACCTTACTTTCATCAAAATTGGCTCGAAGAGGGACTAACAAAAACAGTCATTTGGATGTAGAAATCTATCTTACCCTATAAGTAAAAAAAGGATGAGGATAATAGAAGGGGGAGGAGGGACTAATAAAAGTGAGGGCATATTGGGGAAGGTAGTGATCAGAAGTGAAACACTTATGAGGAGGAAAAGGGTAGGGGATAAGAGAGAGGGAGGGGGATAAACAAGTGAAAGAGCATGGAGTGAGATACACAGTTAATTATCATAACTATAAATGTAAATGGAATGACTCATCCATAAAATGGAAGTGGATAGGAGAATGGATAAAAACTAGAATCAATATGTTGTTTATAAACACATTTGAAGCAGAAAGATACACACAGGAGTAGAATCTGTTATGCTTCACCTGAAGCATACTAGCAATCATGATCTCAGACAAAGCAAAAGCAAAAACTGATCTAATTAAAAGAGATAAAGAGGGGGGCAGAGCCAAGATGGCAGAGTAGAAACAGCTCATCCAAGCCACTCTGCCCCCAGATTCCCCCCAAACTATGTAAAAGGGGACTCTGAACAACTTCTGGAGCCCCAGCACCCACAGAACGACACAGAGAAGCTAACCTCCCACTGAGGACAGCCCAGCAGCCCTGCAGGAAGGACCAGCGCAGCAGTCTGGGAGCCGGCAACACGCAGAGCGCAGGAGCCCAGCCGAGGGGAGCCCAGGTCCCTGTGAGCCGAGGTTTTAGCCCCAGGGCGGCAGGGCCAGCAGCCAGCTGGAGGAACCCCAGAACACCAGGAGCTGTGGCAACTCCAGAATTATCAACATAGACATGCCTAGGACAAAGTAAGAGGTTAGTGTCCTATGGACTTTGGGACCTATATTTGGGGAATGCGTCAGCTCCCTCCCCTGGGAGCTAGAAGCCGCTGAGGAGACACGCCATTTTGTAGTTTTCATAGGCATTTCTGGCTCCCAGCCTACAAATCATGGGGAGATCCAGCGATCAGTCTTGGGGGGTAATCGCTCTTGCTTTAACCTCCTGGATCTGGATTGTGATCTAGGGTGGAAGTTGTGGGTGGGTTTATAGCTTGCCAGAAACGGAAGTTGCCCCCCACACGTTCGGGACGAAAATTCCTCTAGCTGGCCTTAAAGCCATAGTGTGGCAACAAGCCCAAAAGTCAAGCAATTAAGTGGCAACATGCCAAGGCAAAGGAAACAGAAAATGCAACCCTAGACTCCTATTTTGGGGGCATAGAGCGGGAAAAGGACTGTGAGGTCAGAAGTCCTGCTCCAAAAGCCCCAAAGGAAAACATGAGCGGGTTGCAGGCCATAGAGGACCTTAAGAAGGACTTTAAAAATCAAATAAGAGAAGTGGAGGAAAAATTGGAAAGAGAAATGAGAAGGATGCAGGAAAAGTATGAAATGAGGGTCAGCCTGACTGAGGAAAACAACACCTTAAAAAATAGACTAACTCAAATGGCAAAGGAGGCCCAAAAGGGCAATGAGGAGAAGAATGCCTTAAAAAGTCGAATTTGCCAGATGGAAAAGAATCTCAAAAGTTCACTGAGGAGATTCATTCCTTCAGAGTTAGACTGGAGCAATGGAAGCTAATGACTTTATGAGAAATCAAGATGCTGTTAAGCAGATCCAAACAAACGAAAGATTAGAAGGCAATGTGAAATATCTCATGGGAAAAACCACTGACCTGGAAAATAGATCCAGGAGAGACAATTTAAAAGTTATTGGACTACCTGAAAGCCATGATCAAGGAAAGAACCTAGAAATCACCCTTCAAGAAATTCTCAAGGAAAACTGCCCTGATGTTTTAGATCCAGAGGGCAAAATAGAGGTTGAAAGAATCCACTGATCACCTCCTGAAAAAGATCCCAAAAAGAAAACTCCCAGGAATATTATAGCCAGGTTCCAGAATCCCCAGATCAAGGAGAAAATACTACAAGCAGCCAGGAAGAAACAATTTCAATATTGTGGAAACACAATCAGAATAGCCCAGGACCTGGCAGCTTCTACACTGAGGGATCAAGGGCATGGAATATGATATTCCAGAGGGCAAAAGAACTGGGAATGAACCCAAGGGTCACCTACCCAGCAAAACTGAGTATTTTGTTTCAGGGGGAAAATATGGTCATTCAGTGGAATAGAGGACTTTCAAGCATTCTTGAGGAAAAAACCAGAGTTGAATAGAAAATTTGACATCCAGACGCAAGAAGTAAGAGATGCCTGAGAAGGTAATCAGGGAAAAGAAATCAAAAGGAACTTATCAAAGTTGAACTATTTACATTCCCATATGGAAAAGCAATAACTGTGACTGATGATATCTTTCTCACTATGAAAATAATGGAAGAAGGGGGTGTGGTCATATGAATACATATGTGAATGTGTATGTATATGCTTACAGTTATATATGGATAGACGGCATAGGTTGAATTTGTTGGGAAGGGAGAATACTCAAGGGATGAAATTATGAGGTGAGAGAGGAAAGTGGCAAGAGGAGACGGGGAGAGACAGGGTAGGGTAAACTATCTCATGTAGAAGAAGCAAGGGGAAGTGGTTGCAAAGGAGGGAGAGAATAAGGAAGGCTAAAAAGGCAAAACCACATTCACATTGAATTTGGTTCAGGGAGAAAATGACATACATACTGAATGGGAGATCTCAACCTGCAGCAGGATAGGGGGAAGGGGGATGATAGGAGGGATGATGGATGGGAGGGCATCCTTGGGGGGAGGGGAGGTTGGAAGTACCCACTATAGAAGAGGGACAGGATCATGTAGGGAATGGACCAGGTTGGGGTGGGATGAGTGGGAGGGAATTATAAGCAGCCTTGTACAATATATCTACTATGATAATGTTTTGCATAGCTAGACATGTACAACATATACTGAATTACTTATCTCCCCAGAGGGAATGGGTGACAAGGAGGAAGGAAATGGATCTGAAATTCGAGGTCTTAACATTAAATGTTTCAAATATATATAAATACTATTATTAATACTATTTTGCTTGTAATAGGGAGATAAGATGTGAAGGCATTGGGACACAAGATTCATCTTCCTCCAATGGAAAAGTCGAAGGGGGTATGGGAGAAGGTATGGGAGAGAGCAGATTGGAGGAAGCAATATCTTGTGGGACTGCTATTCTGGGAGGGTGGGTAGGGGAATAACGGGGGGAAAATGATTGTAACTCAAAATCTGGTGGAAATGAATGATGTAAAACAGAAGTTAATAAAGCATTTGTTTAAAAATTTTTTCTTGACTTGTAATTGTGGGGAAAATTAAAATACTATTTAAAGGAAAATTTGAAATAAAAATGAAAAAAAATAAATCATAAGCAGGATGATTTCAGAAAAACCTAGAACCAGTAATAGTAAAGTGAACAGAATCAGGAGAACATTGTACACAGTAACAGAAACATTATTTGATGAAGAATTGTGAATGATTTAGCTATTCTTAGCAATACAATAATCCAAGCCAATCCCAAGGGACTAAAGAAGCATACTAACCCCATCTTCACAGAAAGAACTGATATTGATTGAATATAGATTGAAGCATGCTATTTTTCATTTTCTTCCTTTTATTTTTTCTT
Organism: Gymnobelideus leadbeateri; assembly: GCA_011680675.1. NCBI lineage: Eukaryota > Metazoa > Chordata > Mammalia > Diprotodontia > Petauridae > Gymnobelideus > Gymnobelideus leadbeateri. The sequence continues at coordinate 113,224 of WOXC01002583.1, forward strand.
TTATTTGAATTTTATACAAAATTACTAATATGGAATTGCTTCACATAAATACACATCATAATCTATATCTGATTGCCTACTATCTCAGAGACGGGGGGGGAGATAGAATTTGGAACTCAAAATTTTAATTAAATATATTTATAAAAATTGGAAAAAATTTAAAAAGCAATTGATATCTACAAAAGAAGAGGCCATATAAAGGTCAGTGGTAGGTGAATGGGAAAGTGGTTAGAAATCTGGGACATTAGAAAAGGTAACTTTGACTTAGACTTTAAATGATGAGTAAGAATTCAAGTGGCAAAGAGGGAGAAGAATAGGGGCTATCCCAAGCATTGGAACAGCCTGATCAAAGGTGTGGTGGTAGGTAGGACGGGATGAGTGAGGCATGTTTGGAGGAGGGAGAACAGTCCTCTTTGGAGGAAGCATAATATATGTGGAGAGGAGTAATAACAGATGAACCTTTGTTGAGTCATTTTTGCTGTGTCCAACTCTTTGTGACCCCATTTGGGATTTTCTTGGCAAAGATACTGGAGTGGTTTGCCATTTCCTTCTCCAGCTCATTTGACAGATGAGGAAACTGAGGCAGAGTTAAGTGACTTGCCCAGGGTCATACAGCTAGTAAGTGTTTGAGGTCAAATTTGAACTCAGGAAAATGAGTTTTCCTGACTTCAAGTCCAGCACCCTGTGCATTATGGCACCACCTAGCTGCCCCTTGTTGGTCCCTAGGGTATGACCAAGTTTTCTCAGCCTAACTCAGCCCACTTCCTGTGTACTGCCACTTTAGTACTAAGTACTTTAGACATAGTCTAAAGCCAATGATTGACATTGATTAATTGAGTTTACCTGGTTAAGATAAATGGGGTGGGGGTGACTTGATTGAGCAAATCAATTTTCCCTATCTTTTCACATAGGGATAGTATGAGTTTAGGGGTGCCAGGCAGAATCCTGTATTATCTGGAAAGTAGTGCCGGATTGTGGGGATCCTCAAATGCCAGGCAGAAGAGTCTGACCTGGCCCCTTCCTACCTTTCCTGATCTCATTCAAAAACTAATAGGCAAAAATGGATGGCATCCAGGTGATGCAAAGAGCTGGGTCTGGAGTGGGGAAGACCTGAGTTCAAATCCAACCTCAGACATTTACTAGGGCAAGGCACTGAACCTATGTTTGCCTCAGTTTCATCAACTGTAAAATGGGAGTAATAACAGCACCTACCTCCCAGAGTTGTTGTGAGGATCAAATGAGATCACATTTGTAAAGTGCTTAGCACAATGTCAATGCCATATAGCTAGGACAATGATGATCATATTGCTGCCAAAGGTTTTTGATCAAATGGGGAGATGTGGCCGTATCACTGCATTCTTCACTTATTGTTGTGCATAATAAAGACTATTCTGGTAGTTATTTGAAGAATGAATTGGTAAAAGAAGAGAAGAGAATCAGGAAAACTTATTAGATGTCAGTGCAATGGCAGAGACAGGTGATAATGAGGGATTACCCTAGGGCTGTGGCAGCCGGATTATAGCATCACAGATTTCAGATCAGAAGGGATTGTAGAGGTTCTCTAGATTAATCCTTTCATTTTACAGATGAAGTCCAAGTGATGTACGGAGGTCACATAGGTAGTCACGTAGCAGAGCCAGGCTTTAAGCCCCTCCTCTTCTGAATCATGCCTAGTGCTTGTCGCTAAGTACTAAACAGGGTGTTGGGTTTATTATGCCAGCTCAGGAAGACTTGCCTTATTGAGGTATGGACTTTGCAGAGTGAGCCCCAAAGCAAGGTTAGACATTTAAACTAATTCCTTTCTTATTTGAAGGTGGCGAAGGGATCATCCCTTTGGTCATTCCTTTAGGCAATACAAAATCTACAGAAAGAGATGCCTCTGGAGTCATACAATCAGTTCAAATTCTGTCCCTGATATTTACCATCTTTGTGATCTTGGGCAAGTCACATAGCCAATCTTCAGTCTCTAGTCTGGATAACTGGGGACTCAGACTAAAGTTTCTCTCTCTAGATCTGTGATCCTTACCAAGTTAGCAAAATACAATGGAATATGAGATTTGGGGTTAGTTCTTGGAAATGACTGGCTCCGACAAGTTGGTCAGATGCTACATACAGTGCTGGCAAATGAAGCTGGTAAACACTCCTCAGCTCAGGGCCAGAGGAAGGGACAAATTTCCACTCACCAGAGTAACCATTTTTTTCCCCTGCCCTTAATATTTGGATATAGAGAGTTACAATTTAGGTTCCAGCTTGTAAGTGAGTAGCCTGTATTGTTACCTTTTAAAAAGAAAACAAAGACAATGGTGGGGGGAACAGAGGGATTTTTGTAGTTATTTGATTGTTTCAGTCCTGTATGACTCTCAGTGACCCGTTTGGAGTTTTCTTGGCAAAGATACTAAACTGGTTTGCCATTTCCTTCCAGCTTATTTTACAGATGAGGAAACTGAGGCAAACAAGGTAAGGGACTTCCCCAAGATTACACTGCTAGTATGTCTCTGAGTTCAAATTTGAACTCAGGAGGATGAGTGTTCCTAGCTCCAGACCTGGCACTCTATGCAGTATGGGATCACCTGGTTGTCCCAGATAGAGGGAAGATGATGCTAAATGGCTGTAAATCATGGTCTCCCATAATCTTGAAAGAATTTAAGTTGCAATTCACCCAGAAGATAACTGAGTGACCTGTTTCCTTCCTACTTTTCCTGTCTTCTTACTTTATAACTCTCCAGGTATTCATCCAGTGACACTGCCCTACTTACTGTTCTTTGCACAAGATATTCCAATTTCTGACTGGTAATTTCTGTGAACTTTGTACTGGGTGTCCCCTATATCTGGAACACCCTCCCTTCTCTCCTCTGCCTCCTGGACTCTTTGGTTTCTTTCAAGAATCAGCTCAAATCTCACCTTCTACCAGGAGGTCTTTCACGATCATACCCTTCCACCTCCACCAGAGTGCCTCCCTTTCTCAGACTGCCTTCCATTTACTCTGTACATGATCTTGTATGCAGGGATGTACTGATAAATGCTTAACAATTGACAATAGGCTCTGGGGGATGGGTGATGCAGGACACACTTTTAAGTTTATTGGCATTATCAATATGTTGTTCATTGCTTCCCTAACTTTAGACAAGCAACAATCTGTCAATAAACATTTATTAAGCACATACTATGTGCCAGGTATACAGAGGCAGCTAAATGGCACAGTGGATAGAACTCTGGGTCTGGAGTGAGGAAGACGTAAGTTAAAATTTGGCCTAAGATACTCACTAGCTCTGTGGCCCTGGGCAAGTCACTTAACCTCTTCCTCAATCCACCAGAGAAGGAAAAAGGCAAACTACTCTAGTACCCTTGCCAAGAAAATTCCATGGACAGCACTGGAGAGCTTTGGTCCACAGAATCATGAAGAGTTGGATATGACTGAACAATAACAATGTGCCAGGCACTGTGTTAAGTGCTGGGGATTAAAAAAATAGAGGCAAAAGTCCCTGCCCTCAGGGAGCTTATAGTCAAATGGATAAGCTCACAATTTAACGGAAACAAAACAATAAATCAAACCTGAAATGAATGTTTGCTGAATTCTGAGGTGTGCTCACATAGAAAATTTAACAATTGTCTTTCAAGGTGATAAGAGATGGCTTCAGCTCACCCCTGCTTGTATGTCTCCTAGTTATTTTCATGTTATTTCACCCATTAGAATGTAAGCTCCCTTGGTATCCTATAATATGTTGCTTACAAGAAACATGCTTGAAGCAGAAAGACACACAGAATAAAAGGAAACCTGGAAAGACCTGTATGAACTAATGCAAAGTGAAATGAGTAGAACCAGGAAAATACTGTACACAGTATCAGCAACGTCATGTGATGATCAACTAAGGATGATTCAGCTTTTCTCAGCAACAAAATGATCCAGGACAAGTACAAAGGACTCATGAAGGAAAATACTGTCCATATTCAGATAAAGAACTGATGGACTCAATGCAGATTGAAGCATATCCCCCCCCCCACTTACTTTATTCTTTCTCATGGTTGTTTTTACTTTTGATCTGTTTCTTTCTTCATAACTGTGATGAATATGGAAATGTGTTTTAGATGATAGCATATGCATATGCTATCTCAAACTGTCTACTGTTTTCAGAAGAGTTGGAAGGGAGGGAGAGAGGGAGACAAAAATTTGAAACACAAAATCCTGTAAAAATGAATGCTAACTTCTTGACTTGTAATTGTGGGAAAAATACTATTTAAAGCAAAAAAAGAATGGAAGCTTCTTGAGGGCAAAAATGTTTTTTACTTTTATTTGTATCTAAGCACTTAGAATAATAGTGCCTGGCACATAGTGGGCACTTTAATAAATGCTTGGTGACTGTTATCAGTGAAAGGGGGAGTAGTTAGGTAAAATAATATATGTAATACCCCAAAGAGTGATGTTCAAAGAAACTGAGTTTACCTAAGTACATTGTAAACCTTAATATACAAGATTTCCCAAAAAGTCTTAATGTGTTTTAAGTTATTAAGGCTTTAAAATGACAATTATGACATTGATGGTAAGTAAGCTGTAGCTTATAACTATATATTTCTCAGGAGAAGCAGCATAAAATATATTATCAAAGAAATGTATGACAGTAAAGTCAGTGGGCCTGTTATATAATATAATGAGCAATATAATCATATAATGAGCAAGAGATAACTGATAGGGGTGGGGGTAGAGCCAAGATGTTGGAGTAGAAACAGGACTTCCCCAGGGCTCCGGCTTCCATATCCTCTAATACATGTAAAAAATGACTCTAAACAAATTTTAAAACAGAACCCACAAAGTGACAGAGAGAAACAAATTTCCCACTGAAGGCAGCCCAGGAGGTCAGCAGAAAGGGGCTATTGCACTGAGCTAGGAGCTGAGCCCAACCCTACATGAGCTGTGCAGTTTTGGCCCCAGGGAAGCCCTGATCAGCAGGGACCAGAGCAGACTTCAGGAGAGTGAAGCACCAGCAGCTGTGGTGGTTTCCAGACTTCTCAACCCACAAACACCAAAGACAAAGTAAAAGATCAGGGTAGAACTCTGTTGGAACAGGGGTGGTTGGAAGAGCATGGTCCAGCCCCTGTGGCTATCTTAGGAGCCCCTGTCCTGCAGATTGTAGGGGGATCAAGTGACCATTCAAAGGGTAATTGCTCTTGCTTTAACCTGCTTGGATCTGGATTACTGTCTAGGGTGGAGGTCCTGGGGTGTGTGGCAAGGTGCCAGAGCCTGTGGGGGCTGCAGAGAGGGCGCTCTTATAATTGCTCGGGCAGCTGCAAAAACCCCAGTGATTTAAGACAAAGCTCTCTCCTTCTGAAAGCAGAGTTCTACTGTGGCAAAGAGCTCAAAAGTCAAGTAGTTGATGGGCAACATGATCAAGCATAGGAAACACAATCCTAACATAGATTCCTTTTTCAGGGACAAAAAGAATCAAAGCATGCAATGGGAGAAAGACAACAAAATCAGAACTCCTGCATCAAAAACTCCCAAGAAAAATATGAATTGGTTATAGGCCATGGAAGAGCTCAAGAAGGATTTTGAAAACCAAGTAAGAGAAGTGGAGGAAAAATTGGGAAGAAAAATCAGAATGATTCAAGAAAATCAAGAAAAGTTGAGCTATTTACATTCCTACATGGAAAAACAATAATTGTAACTCATAAGACTTTCCTCAGTATGAGGACAGTTGAAGGGAATATGTGTGTGTTTATGTATGCATACATATATGTGTGTGTGTATATATGTGTGATTATGGCCAATAGTAGAATTTTAATTTTAAAATGGTTTAGGCATTTGAAAAAAAACTTTTTTTTTCTAAGTCCAGGATAGAATATTTTCCCCAAACTCATTTTAAGGCTAGGGTGGAGGTCCTGGAGCCTTCCTTGATTACTCAGGCCCTCAATATCACTCTCCTGTAAAATCCTATATGGCTATAGAGCTGGCACCAGTCAGCTTTACACTTGATTTTACAGAGCAGGCAGCATTTCAAGGCATTGTGATTTGTCAGTTCTAGTACTCTTTTGATTGAATGACTAAAGATAACTTATAGGTTAAAAAAGTTGCCAAAGGCTCAAAGAGATTAAATGATTTGCCTGGGGTCACAAAGCAAGTAAGACACAGAATTGGGATTTGGACCAAGATCTTATGGACCAAATCCAAAATATCTGTCATACCAGTATTCCTCTCTTATTCAGAATATTTTAATAGCAATGTATGCATGTGTTAGCAACCAACAGGTTTATTTTGTAAGGGAAATGATAAGTACATTATTAGAGTATGCAGTTTATGAAAGCAAAGGTTCATTCTATTGACCATATATTTTATGCATTATTGTGAATTGACAAATAGTGAATGTACCAATTTCTAAACTACTTTTGCCTACATATTTTCCAAGTAAATAAGTATCTGGATAACTCCTATTTAAAAGTTTCTTAAGGGGGTGGTTAGGTGGCACAGTGAATAGAGCACCTGCCCTGGAGTCAGGAGGACCCGAGTTCAAAACCAGCTTCAGACACTTAACACTAACTAGCTGTGTGACCTTGGGCAAGTCACTTGGCCCCAAGTGACCTACCTTCTTCCCTCCAAAAAGCAAAAAAAAAGTTTTTTAGGCTGAAATGGTGCTATTATATGCATGCATGTATAAATGTATAAACATGTGGTCAATATACATGTAAACACACATGTGTATATGTATATGTACACATATACTCATATACATTATACTTATACATGAACACATAGATTTATTACATTAGTAGGTAGGTTTTGAATTTGTGCTCAATCATTTGCTTATTGTTTTGTTTGACACAGTGAAAATCTAAATTGTCAATGTTGTGATTGCTATTTCCATTTTTCCAGGAATGGCTGGATATCTGGCTAACCCCAGTGAGGTTTTAATCTTCTGGCTGGCTATTTGTGGCTTTGCAATGCAAAGCTATAATAGCTGGGGATTATTGTACCCAGGGAAGATATCACAAGCAAGTAGTGCAAAATGTGTTTAAAATGAATAGGGGTGAGGAGGGACATCAGGCTGTGTGGGAGAGGCAGAGGCCATGCAACATACACCCAAGGGCACTGCTGAGAAGGATGTGTGTGATAGGGAAAGAGTTTACTCATGAGATCCATCTGGAACTTTCCTATTTTGGCTAATTAACAGCTCTGTTGTTTCTATTCTGCTGAAGAGCTGCAAATGCCTTTTAATCTCTAAATTCAGCACCCTGCAGCTAAGTTCTAGTCACCCTGCTCTAGTTATACCTATGTTGGAAGGCTATAGTCTGTAAGTAGGATGGGCTATCTATTGTCTACAATCCTTAATTTGTTGTTTTTAATTTTTAATTTTAATTATCAATTCCAGATTCTTTTCTTTCTTCCATTCCACTCACAGTCATTGAGAAGGCAAGGAATACAATTCTCATTATACATATGAAGTCATGCAAAACATATTTCCACACTGAAAAAAAATGTTCTTCAATCTGTACTCTTAGTCCATAAGTTTTCTATCTGTATGGATGGCATTTTTCATCACAAGTCCTTTGGAACTGTGGTGGATCATTGTATTTATTGGAATTGTTAAGTCTTTCACAGTTGATTATCCTTACAATAGTGCTATTACTATACACTTTGTTCTCTTAGTTCTGTTCACTTCACTTTGCATCATTTCATTTAGGTCTTTCTAGGTTTTTCTGAAACCATCTCATTTACCATTTCTTATAGCATAATAGTATTCCATTACATTCTTATATGATGAGTTGTTCAAGCCATTTTCCAGTTGATGGCTATAACCTCAGTTTCCAAATCTTTACTACCACACACACACAAAATAACTGCCAGAAATATTTTTGTACACATGGGTCCTTTACCTTTTTCTTTATCTTCTTGGGGTAGAGACCTAGTAGCAGTATGGTGGGGTAAAAGGGTATGCACAGCTTTATAACCCTTTGGCCACAATCCAAATTTTTCTCCAAAATGTTCTCTTTGGCTTTATCAAACTGTGTTGATTTGCTTCTGTATGTTGTACACTTAACCTATTCCACTGATCAACCACTCTATTTCTTACCTAGTACCAAATTTATTCTTCTTTTTTTTTGTCTTTTTGGAGGGGGAAGGCAGGGCAATTGGGGTTACGTGACTTACCCAAGGTCACACAGCTAGTAAGTGTTAAGTGTCTGAGGCAGGATTTGAACTCAGGTCCACTTGACTCCAGGTCCAGTGCTCTATTCACTGTGCCACTTCGCTGCCCCTTAAATGTAATATTCTTGCTACATGACCTGCTAATTATCTGTTTTCGTAATAAGTTGACTCCAGTACACTCAATACTCTAAACTTCTACAGGCTCCTTAACTGTCATGGGAACTTATGGGAAAAGATTTGCATCATTCTTCCCACTGGATTCTGGGTGACTGTAAATTTCTGTTGTTTACTTTTCAGTAACATTCTGATGCATAGATCATTGTTAGCAGCATTTTGTTGTGTTGAGCATTTCTGCCTTGATTTTTACAAGAATTAAATATGAATTTATGGAGCACCTACTATATGCAAAATCATTGTATTCTATATCTTTCCTATCAGAGTTTCAAATTTGCAGCATAATGTTGCAAAATCTACTTACAGGGTTTGAACAAAGACATGATTTGGCTATTTTCAACATCATCTTTTTTTTCTAAATGCATACTAGTCAGTGCAATCAAAGGACAGCCCACTAACACTCTCTGAGATAATAAGGCTCAACTGAAATAAAGTTTGTAAAGCTCTTATCAAGTCTTAAAATGCCATATGTTAATTATTATTATTTAACAAGTAGTGTGTTTTAGCCCATAACAATATGTTATTACATTTCCATCTATATTTATCAATGGCTGAGCAATGAGAGGTAGTTTGGTATGGTGGACAGAGCACTGGAATTGGAGCTAGGAAAACTTGAGTTCGAACCATACCTCAGCCACTTACTGGCTATAGGAACCTGGCCAAGACACTTGAACACTGTGCTTTGGTTTCCTAATACATAAAATCAAGGTGTTTGATTTAGCCCCTAAGATCCCTTCTACCTCTACCTCTATGATTCTGTGATCAAGTTCAACTATGTATGCACTAAATTTGGAACCACAGGGTGTGGGTTCAAATCCTACTCTGATATTGATCTTTGTTTGTTTTTGCTTTTTTGGAGGGCAATTGGGGTTAAGTGACTTGCCCAAGATCACACAGCTAGTTTTTGTGTTAAATGTCTGAGGCCAGATTTGAACTCAGGTCCTCCTGACTCCAAGGCCGGTGCTCTATTCACAGCACCACCCTGCCACCCCACTAATATTGATCTTTATTGTTGATATTATATGATATTAACTTTCATGGGCCTTATGTGTAAAATAAAGAGGGTTGGAATAAAAGCTTTCTAATGCCCTTTCCATCTCTAGTATTCTATGTAGTTAGAACCTGTAAAAGCTTTTTGACCATCAGAGTCCTGTGGCCTGGGGCATGGACATCCCCAAGATAATAAGTATAAATTCAAGAGATGCTGGCAAAAATCCAGCCATCACTGACCTTGGGACACAGTGTTATTGCTGCCCAAATATTTTAGTGTCTGTTGTGAATTATGACCTTCAGCAACTTGTAATACACCTGTTTGCCCAAGGCAGAGATATAACACAGAGAAACACACATACACACTCAGAGGGAAAGCCACCCAAGTACCAGCTTTCCTAGGCATGTGCTGTGTTAGCACATAGAGGCCTCACTTGCCTTTCTTACTCTGGCTCTTGACAACACTATCAGTTCTACAACATAGAAGGCTAGTTTAAAAACACTATCTTAGAAGGCTGGGCTAATTGTTCTTTGATAAGTTGCCTATACACAGTCTCTGAGGGTTAAGAAAAGCCTGGTGTCCCCACCGGAGTTATTGGTAAACAGCTCTTACCTGCTTAAGTTTTCACTGTGCGCATTTGTGCTTTGGAAATGGGTAGATGTTACAGAAAAGGTCTGGGTTTATTATTTTGTTGATTGTTGAGATTTAAGAAAGCAAGGAGAAAATGTTAAGAATGCAGATCAAATTTTAAAGCGTCATGCAGACAGCCAGTTGTTATAAAAATTACCAGCACAGCCATGGTTATTGTAAATAATCATTACCTTCCTGATTGTGGTGAACCAATGATCCCATCCCTTTTATTGAAATGTATAGTTGTCCTTTCATGTTCATTCCCTAGATATTGGTCTAGTCTTTTGAATTATAATGACTCACTTGGGGTAATTTTTCCATTCACAGTCTCTCATTTTCCTTTACTAGTTAAAACCTTCCATTTTTGAGGGACTAAATTTTTTGGTAATAGTCTGTCTCTGTACTAGTCACATTCTCATCTCTTGTCTCTCATCCCCTTCTTCTCTTGCAATGATCTAGAAAATTCCTATGATAGATGATTCTCTAGGCATGTGCCACCAGGATCAGCTCTATGCTTGCTGACCCATACTTTCTTGCCTATGGCATCAAGGGTAGGAATCCAATGAGATAGGGAAGATCCTGTCCCTCCCTGTACAATACCTTTCCTTCTTTAACACCTCTAAATGACTCTTTTGGGAGAGAATAATATAGATATATTTGTTTCAAACTTGGAAGATGGGTGAGCACTTGGCATAAGATCCAGAGGTCACATCTCACATGAGCATTAACCTCCTTCATCTCCAACCATGGCTCCAAAATCTTATTACCTAAGGCTCATATTTCCTCATCCTGTCCATTTGGAGATCTGGTTGTATTCTTGTCTTTTGATCCTCACATATTCTTATCTCCCTGTTCACTCTTCACCAAGCATATAAAATTAAACACATTCCCTTTTCTAAGATAAATGGCATTTATAATAAAAGCTTATTGCTTTTAGTGTAATTAGCTGGCTTCTTCTGTGGAGATCTCTAAGTCCCCCCAAAAAGCAGCTTCAATAGACCATGACATCCCCTCTGTGACCATGATGATGAAGTTGAAAATGACTGACCTACATTTCCCACCAGAGAAGTCATCAAATGATATGAACAAATAATTCTAAAAAGAAAAATTGCAAGCTATTAACAATTATGTGAATGAATGCTCCAGATCATTAATAATAAGAAACATGTATGTAGAAACAGCCCTGAGGTTTCACTTTGGAAAACTGGCAATTGGCAAAAGATGACAAAAGGGCAGCTAGGTGGCACAGTGAATGGAGTGCCTGTGTTCAAAAAAATCTGGCCTCAGATTCTAACTAGCTGTGTGGTCCTAGGCAAGTCACTTATCCATGTTTGCCTTAGTTCTCCATCTGTAAAATGAGCTCCAGAAGGAAATGGCAAACCACTCCAGCATCTTTGCCAAGAAAACACCAAATGGGGTCATGGAAAGTCAGACATGACTGAAATGACTAAACAACAACAAAAAGATGACAAAATATGGCATTAGCCAATGTTGGAGGTGTTACAGAGACACAAGGACACTAGGGTATTATTGGTAGAGCTGTGAATTTTTACAACCATTCTAGAAAACAACTAGGAATAATGCATTACGAAATGTCCATATACTTGGACCCAGACATTATACTATGAGCCATTTACTCCAAGCCATTTACTCCATTTTTTCATTGAAAAAATGGTTCTATATATACACCAAAAGATTTAGAGAAGCACTTTGTTTGTGGTAAAAAACTGGAAAAAAGCAAACACCTATCAAATGATGCAAGACTAAATAAGATGTGGTACATTAATGTAACAGAATACTATTGGATTGTAACAATAAGCATGGTGAAAAAACAGAGAAGCACTGGAAAGACTTACATGAACTGATGCAAGGTGAAATAAACAGTCAGGTAAACAATCTACCCAATGACTACAACAATGTAAACTGCAAGAACTACTACAAAGCAACTGAAAGAGTATGTTGGGGAATTATAAAAATCCAACTTAGTCCCAAAGAAGAGATATAAAAGACCTCTCTCTGTGTTTCTCTCTCTCTCTCTCTCTCTCTCTCTCTCTCTCTCTCTCTCTCTCTCTCTCCTTCCCTCCCTCCCTCCTCTTCCTCCTCCTCCTTTTTTATTTCAATTTCTTTGTTATAAGGGATAAATCTCTGGGAGAGGGGAAGGGAAAGGACATGAGGAAATTTAGGTGATATATGGGTGATAAAAGATAAGAATAAAATCATTTTAAAAAATGAAAATGGCTGGTCTGGGTTAGAGATGCACTCTCTCTTCACATGACAGAGAGAAACTAATCGGCTCATACATCATTAGCAAAAAGAGCTCACCAAATGAACTGAGGAGAGGTGGACCAACTTCATTTGAGTATTGTGAAATTCTTACCTACCCAGAGCAATGAGTTCCATAATTTTATCAATTTACCTGATAGTCCCAGAGAAAGAGAGGACATTTTGTTAATATGCAAACACAATCAAATAGTCTCTAATAACCCCATGGAGTTGCAGCAGTAGAAGATAAGTGACAACATATGCTTACAGGAATAACTATATTACAGGAATTTAATTTACTTATACAGAAAGCAAAAATTGAATTAATGAAAGAAAACAGTGGACCAATTTAGTAGATATATGCAATACAATCACCAAAGCTTATTAATTATGATCAAATCAAAAGCAAATTGAGTGTTGGTTATTAATTATGCATATTCATACATGAACAAGAAGTAGGGGCAGATGCAGTGGCATTGCTAGAACAAAAGGAAAGGTCTGTGTTACACAGATCAATGAATTAATAAACAATGATTAATTAACATCTATTACGTACCAAGATCTGTTCTAGATTCTAGGAATACAAGGGCAAAAATGAAACTACCTTTGCCCTTAAGGTACTAACATTCTTTTGGGGGGAAGTACCAAGTAGATATTGAATACTATACAAAATATATGCAAAATAAATACAAAACCCAGTGAGATAATATTTGTAAAGAACTTAGCACAGTGTCTGAGACATAGCAAGTACTTAATAAATACTTGTTCCCTTGTTTTCCCCTTAAATACATGTTAATTTCTGGAGCAAATAGGCATTTGCACCTAGGAGAAAGATTCTTGTAAAAGGTGACACTGAGCTAAGCTTTGAAGGAAACTAGGGATTTTAAAAGGTGGAGATGAGGGTGGATGTCATCTGAGGCATACGTATAGCCTGTTCAAAGGCACTGAGATGAGAGATATCTCTGAGGAATGGTAAAGAAAGCCAGATGAATGACTGTAAATCATGGATCAATGATTGCATGTATATAGAATATTAGCAAAAAGGCAAAACATAAATTAGAGTCAAAGTTAAAAGACAGAGAAACCTAAACTTTAATTAAAAGTAAGATGGATAGTTTTTGACACCACTCACAGCTTTGAAGAGTGGACATAATCCTTCTGATGTTTTTTAGTGTTGAGAAAATGTGCAAAGACCAGACTTTTCTTATAGGTCCTGAAATATCTTATGAAGAGTATACTATGATAACCCCAAAAGGTAAAATGATCTTAGTCTGCTTGAAGAGAAACCTAGCTTCAAGGGGGGAAAAGGTAGTTGCTAATATATTCTACCCTGTTCAGAACTCATCTGCAGTGCTGTGTTTAGTTGTGGATACCACAATTTAGGATGGACGTCAAGAAGTAGTAGACTATCTGGAGAAGGGTTGACCTTATAATAAAGGGCCTTGATAATTTGGCACATGAGAATCAATTGAAGGAGGTGGGGGTTTCAGCCTGGAGAAAAGTAGACTTGGAGAAGACAAAATACCTATCTTCAAGTATTTGAGAGTCTGTCAGATGGAAGAGAATGGATATACTCCATTTGGCTTCTGAGAGCAAAACCAGCAACAGTGGGCAGAAGGGTAGGCAACTCTAGAATTCTGGAATAATTTTCAGTATTGTTGGATCAAATCACAGCTCTACCAACAGTGTATCAGTGTACCTATCTTTCTACAACCCCCTCTATTGCTTAACACCTTTTGAATCATCTTTTTCAATTTGCTGGCTATGATTTGATTTGATTTATATTTCTCTAAATAGTAATGATTTGGTCCAGTATTCCATAAGGCTATTAATAATTTGGAATTCTCTTGGAAACTTCAATATTTTGAGAACTATTACTGTAACTTTTGAGAATTATTTCTATTTTTATTATGTACTTTGACACATTGTCTATTAGGGAATGACTTTTGGTTTTATATATTTTTGTTAGTTGACTATATATCTTGGTTTGGGGACTGTTATCAGTGATATTTGATTTGAAGATTTTCCCCAGGCAACCTCCTCCCTCCTTAGCCTAGTTGCATTAATTGTGTTCATGCAAAACCTTTTCAATTTCATATAATTGAAATTATATGTCATATTTTTTGTAATCATCTCTATCCCATACTTACTTAGGAAATCACCTCTTAACCTATGAACAGTAACTTTTTTGTTCCGTCTTTTTATTACTAGTGCCTAACACAGTGCCCTAAAAATGGTGGGCACTTAATAAATGCTTATGGGATTAGATATTTAAGCTACACTTTACTCAAGTGAGCTTGAAGAGGTGAATTCAGGGCTATTACATTTTTTCCTAAAATGTAAGTAAGGAAAGATATGATTAGATGTTTCACTTGTTCAGTCATCTGAAATGGTGATTCTTGAGTCAGAAGCAGGAAAGTGTTGGTGTTCTACAGAGAGATCTTTAGGTGTTTCCTTAACTCTGCAAAAAAGCATAGCTGGAAAGCACACCTTTCCTTTGGGTGAGTGATAACTCACTGTTTTAAAAAAAAATCGAAGGGATAAAAAGAAAGATGCCACGTTAATGAAACATCATGGTTGTGATTTCAGGTCGACTGGAGTCGGGGACTCCAAAGTTATGAGTCCCTCTACAACCATTACCTGGCCACATTGCACAGATATATTAAGGCTGAAAAGTCACTGCTGGGCAGAGGAAGAAAAAAATCTACATGTCTGCAACAAGGCTGAGTTATGGGTTAAGGCTGGAGACATAACTCTTAACAATCTTGAACTCTAGACAGATTTGCCACATTCTCTTTTAGGGCTATGCCACAAAAGCAAACTTGGAGACTTTGCTCCTATTACAATCATTGACCTGACAAGAAAACCAAGACAAAAAGCATAAGTGACTGGGGAATTGAATTACAGACATTGTGGCTGATTCTTTAACTTTAGAATCTGGTAATAAACTTGTCTCCCATACATTGGTCAAAAGAAAACTGAGCAGATGCTGATTGGTAAATTAGTATACAGTCCCACATGGTATTTGTGGAGTAAAGAAAATTTCTTTCTCCCCTGTGTCTTTAGACAGATGTTCTACATTATTTGTGCTCTCTTTCCTTAGTATCTCATTTTTGACCTTTCTTTGTCAACTGCTCAATGAGTGCAAGGTTATCATTTATCTACCTGCTGTGCTCCCATCTGCCTGTAAATGCCTGAGCTTGCTTGGATCCTGGGCATCTGTATAACCTAATGGGGGATGGGTTCTTCAGAGTCCTTTTAGTTTGCATAAAACCAGTAGCCATGTGACCCACCTCTGCAAAATCACCAGATGCCTGGTGGTAGCTTTGAAAAGGTCTATCTGGAGAAAGCACAGAGTGTGTGGCAAATTAAATCAATTCTCTTTGTGCTAGTGCTCTTGTTGGTCCTATCAAAGACCAGGGAAATTTGTCAAGAAATTCCTATGTATCACAAGAAATAGGTGAGGTGGTTTTTTGGTCTGAAATGACACCTGATTTTTTAGCACTTTGACATGATTGAAAAACATTGGATTAAGACAAACGAGGAGGAGGGTTTCTCTGGTCAAGGGAAAGAACAGAGGCAGTACTGGAGGTCCAGGTTCTCACAGGTAGGAAGGTGAAAAGACTGGCTATAGCCTCCACAAGAGAACAGGTCTTATATCACATTTATGTGGTTCTCCCCATTCCTGTTCTTGACACTTGTACCCAGAAAAGTGATCATTCCTTCATACCAGGTATGCTTATGGGAGGGATCATCTTGTAAGAATCGACAATACATTTTACAAACATTTCTGCCTTTGTCTGGCCCAAACCTCATCCAGGCCTTTTAGAGAAATCTCAATGAATCTTTTCCAAGGACAACTACCCTGGACATTTTTGCCATTGCAGTAGTTCATCCATCCATCCATCCATCTATCCATCCATCCATTCAACACGCTTTTATTAAATGCTTACTATATGTCAGGCACTGTGCTAGTGCCTGGCAGACAATAGGTGTTTCATGAAAGCTTGTTAATAAAAGTTTGTACTAGTCATTTGGGATCCCAAAAAAGAAATCATCTCCTTCCTCATGGAGATGATGTCTATTTGTTGGTGAGGAGGGGGAAAGATATAGAAAGACAAGCAAATACAACATAAGTACAAAATAAATACAAAGGACTTTTGGGAATGGGGAGATAAAGCAAGATATCATGTACCAGATAACACTTGAGCTGAGTGTTGAAGGAAATTAGGGCAGTTCAGTGCCATTCTCCTTCCTGCCTCCCAAAACAAAGTGAATGAAAACCTTCTTGAGCATCCATAATCCATTACCTCAGAAAGTATCCTATAGCAAATTGGTCATTTTGTCCGCAAAGGAAGAACCCTAAATGATTCCATCCATATTTCCAGATATTCTCTACATGAAACTACAAATTCCAAAGGGAGTTTGGCTAGTATGAAGCAGAGGATTCCTGGAACTTGGGCAAATGAAGGATAGCATCTGTATGTGTATACTTGTCCCAGTTGTATATTTCAGGTGCAAACTCTCAAGGAAGGCAAGTAGCATGATATATTGGAGAGAATATTAGATTTGGAGCCAGAGGATAATTTTTAAAAATCATTGCTCTACTATTTACTCTCTTTGTGACCTTGGGAAATTCATTTAAGGTACATGTTTCCTATTCTGTAAAATGAGGGGATTTTTTAAAAAAGAGCGGCTACTAAAAAATAAGATACTTTCCAGCCCTAAAGCATATGGCTGTAGCCTTGCTCTGTTTTTTTCTCTTAAACAAATGCTCTATTTGAGTTAGTGTTGCCTTTAAGAGCCCTGAGTACAGTAACACCCTTTCCTCCTACTTTCCTCACCTCAGATTACCAGATATGCTTCCTGCCTAGCCATTAGAGTCATCATTCAGGGGACAAACCCCTGTTGAGAAGGGGCCCATCATTTCTACCACCACAGGTGAGCTGCTAAAGGCTAGAGTTGAATTTCAAATTTCTAATATGGGGGGCGGTTAGGTGGCACAGTGAGTAGAGCGTCGGCCCTGGAGTCAGAAGGACCTGAGTTTGGATCCGGCCTCAGACACTTAACGCACACACAAATAAAAACCTAGCCGTGTGAACTTGGGTGAGTTACTTAACCCCAATTGCCCTCCAAAAAAAAAAAAAAGCAAAAAAAATTTCTAATGTGGGAATTTTTATTATTACAAATCAGGATTTGATTTATTACTGATTGTCTAGATTTAAGAAAGTGATGCATACATTGTTAATAATTTAGATTAAACTTAAAAGTGTGTTCCACACAGGTCCCCTTCCAAGGATGGTTGTTAAACATTTACTATCACATCTCTGCCAACATCACCACCAAGTGCTAACTAACTGTTTAAGATTTGTAGGGAAGATAAAGAGCCTTAGGAATAGCCTCCACCTACTCCTTTTCTACCAGTTACCCCTCCCTCCAGACATTATCTAGGGGGGTATTTCTTTTGTGGACATGAAATCTGGCAACTGCTTCTGCTTCTGAGGTACTATAGCCCTTGCTTCCTCTGAAGCCATTTATTGCTATTAAGACCCAGAAAAGAGATTCTCTCACACAAAAGGCCTTACCACTATCAAATGGTTTCATATCAGAAGCTAAAAATAAAGTGGATTTCCATCAATTGGCCATGACTGAACAAATTGTGGTATATGAATGCAATGGAATGCTATTGCATCATAAGAAATGATGGTTATGAAAAATTCAGAGAAACTGAAGACTTATATGAACTGATGTAGAGTAAAGGAAAAAGAACCAAGAAGACAATGACCACGTGATAACTGAAATAATGTAAGGAAAAATAAAATCAAAAGTAATTACAACCTGTTCAATGCAGAGAACAATTCTGATTTTAGACAATTATCAGTGAAGAATATTCAACTCCTTTATCAGAACGGTGGATGATTATAGGTGCAAATAAAGCATACATAGTAAATTGTGACCAATCAGTTTATTTCACTTAACTATACTTACAAAAAAGTGGAAAATCTCCCTCTTTTCCTTCCCCTTGCCCCATGCATATCTACCTCCTCACCCCCAAATCCCAGATCACTTGTCACATGTGCTTCTAGGAAGGGTGGGTTTTGTCCTTGGGGCACTGACTTCTGAGTAAGAGTCTCGACAAATTTTTTTTCCTTTAGGAAGGGACGGAAAGAGTCACACAGGAAGAATAGACCTGGATAGATTGAGAACTGCATCAAAAATTGTATTGATTAGTATTTGCCTTCAAGCCCACCTATCCTCCAGACATTTTTATTTCCATCAAGGGTACCATCATCTTTCTGGTCACCCAATTTCAGAACTGTGACTCTTTATTTTCACTCATTACTTTTGACTCTCCATTTTCATTCAAGTGATGTAAGGCGAGATTGTAAACGGATTGGGATTCTGGGACTGTAGTCCAGAGGGGCAGGTTGCCCTCTCAGCCCTGACAGATTTAGGCTATTATAATTTTTGAGTCACGAAGTGGACTTGTATCACAGCTGGGAGTTTTGAAAAAAGGACATTGGGTTTTCAAAAGGGAAGATTGAAGGAAGGACCTGAGGCATGAATAGCAGTAGCACAAGACTCAAACCCATCTCTTGGCTCAAAGATTGTGATAATACAAATTTGTTTCAGTGCTATTACATTGGGGAAGGAAAAAGCCACATGCAGGGAGAAGTAAGCAAACCAACTAGGCTAGAGTAGAGGGTTAATAGTGAGGAGCAGTAGGAATAATTCCTTTCATCCATCTTCCTTCCAGCTGATTAACTCTCACCCCCAATACTTAAAAAGCTAGTGTCATAAAAAGAAATCCTGAATGGATGAGAGTGTCTCAGAACTCATCAGTGCCAAATCTCTTAACAATCCAGAGAAAATGGAGAAATGGAAGAGGCTAAAGAGAAACTCTGAAAAGTTAGGAGAAGCCTCTTTCTCTATTTCACTGTTCTCTGTTGTTCAGTCTTACAGTCATGTTCAACTCTTTGTGATCCAACTTTGGGTTTTCTTGGCAAAGATACTGGAGTGTTTTGCCATTTCCTTCTCTAGCTCATTTTATAGATGAGGAAACAGAGGCAAAAGTGACTTGTGCAGGGTCATACAAAAAGTATTTGAGGCTATATTTGAACTCAGGAAGAGAGGTCCTCCTGACTCCAGGCCCCACCTAGCTGCCCTATTCTTTGTTGCTTGGCTAATGAGGCCTCCTCAGCTCCAAAATGGACACATGTAAGATGAGGATGGATGATTGTTTGACAACTCTATCCACACATGTTGTTGTTTTATTGTTTTAAGTTTTCATTAAGTTTCTAGGATTTCATTGTGTAGGGAGCTTTTATCTTGGATGGAACAATCAGTGCTAGTATCTTTTGGACCTCTTAAGTTCCAACCTATCCCACAGATTTGTCTCAGTTCCTTGCTGTTACTTTTATTCAATATTGCCCTTCCTGAAATTACCACCATAAATCAAAATATCTTTAGCTGTTAATATTCACAATCATGCAAGGGCATGGAATAGACCAAATAAAATATGGAGCAGATAGGAGTCAGGATCACTTGGGTTCAATTCCCAGTTCTGTAACTTAGATCCTAGATAACCTTGGATTAATCATTTAGGAAATCCGATCAGCATTTATTAAAAAGCTTTTACATGAAGGTACAAGGGGAAAAATCAACCAAACAGACCCACTCTCAATGGTTTTTTTTTTTATTTAACCTCTTGGGGCCTCAGTTTCTTCATCTTTAAAATGACTACATGATCTTCAAGATTTCTTCCAGCTCTAAACATATGCACTGTAATATATACTAGTTAAAGAAGGATGAGAAAATCAAGTTGCAGTTTCAGCTCCCCTACCTTCTTCTAAATTTTCTGCATGATACTTGGCCCTAGACAGTTTCTTACCCTCCCAACCATCTATTCTCTATGTGTGATTGTTGTATAAGAATGGACAGCATACTAATTTTATGAGAGTGCCCTTTCCTCAAGGGATGGAAGTCATTTGCTCTCTGCTAAGTCCTTCAAGGTTCCTTCACTTCTCTGGTAATATGTTGTGACTTGGATGGACATAGAAAATACTTTGCTGTGGCCAAAAGACATCTGGCCTCTTGTGGATGACTCCTTTGAGAATGAGAGGAGAAAACACATACATGTTCATTTCTGTCTGAGTGAGGTCCAGTAAATATTGACTGACTGACAAGAAAAATGAATAAAAGCACCATCTATCTATCTTTCCCATGTCACTAAATCTACTACATTAGATGAGTTATTCTCTCTGGTTGACAATTTGCCAGCCTCCTCTATGAGAAGGGAGACCATGCCTGATTCATCCTAGACAATTGCTCCTTTATTCTTGTAATGGAATAAATGTGAATTTGAGTTTCAGATTTAGGGGAAAACTAACAGGTCCTTTAGCCCTACCTTTAGTACAGATAAATTTTTTGTATGAGGTATAGAAAACTCTTGGGGGAAAATGCAATTAAGAAAGAAAAGTTATTGAAAGCCATATTTCTCAGAAATAAAATTTAAAACATAGTGCTTGGAGAACCAGCATGCATGTTTAGATTATAGCAGTTCATCAGGGGTGTTTTTTACTGGATGATTTAAGGTTTACATTATAACTTCAAGACATTTTCCATAAGATAAAAAGCAAGCATTTGATGCACGAGGACCAATATTTTACAAATAGTCTCTCATCTGGTGATAATGTAAAATATTTGATAACAGTATGTTGAGATGGAGAGTTCTCACCAATGGGCTCTGACCTGAAATATGGAATCTGGCTCATGTTGTTGTCACTGCTTGTTCTGGAGCTGGATACGTAATAATAATAGCACATGCCCATATTATGCCTACTCCAACTTTCAGCTCTAGCCAGGTCTGGGGTCCATTAAGTATTTTCTACAGTCATTTAGGAGAGCTGATGAGCTAGGAATACTAATTCCTCAAATGGTTATTGAGACACTTCTTTTTTTTTTTTTTTTGAGCAGCTCACCTTTTCTTTATTTGTCTTTTTTTTTTTAATTGAACTTTCCTTTTACTGGCCACATGAGTAACTGGGGAGGGGGTCTCCACAACATTCCATTTATACACAAAACTAAACAACAAGCACAAAGCCACTATTGCAGTTAAAAGTTGGCAGCACTGGGGAAGGGAGAAAACTGGGGGTGTCAGTTAAAAAAAATACTGGCCTCCCCCCCATCTGGGGATCGGGGAAAACTTGGTCTGCTACAACTCAAGAGGAATGAGAATATCAAAGGCGGTTTGGGAAGGCCAGAGCCACTGGGGTGAAGTGGGGAGGTCAGGGGTTGGGGCGGTTTGGCAAATGGGTGAAGGGATTGCCCTGCCCCTGCTAGGATCCCCCCAGCCCCTCCGGTCTGGCAGGAAGGGGGCAGCCTGCTCCCCCACTGGGCTCGGGCAGCCCCAGCAGGGGGGTCAGAAGTGGGAGACTCACAAAGGCTTCCCCTCCAGGGAAATCACGGCATTGCCCCCCAGTTTCTCCACCAGAGTACAGCGGTCCTTCACTTCCTCGTAACAGTTGGCTTGTAATTCATGTTTGATTCCTGTCAGCTTCTTCTTGATGGCGTCCTTGGAGCTGGCGTAGATCATCTTGTTCTTGAGGGGGGCGCACTCGGGGGCCCAGAAGATGAACACCAGGTCCTTCTTCTTGCTCTCCTTGGTCTCGTAGGTGGCTTTGTAGAGCGCGTAGCGGCAGTCCTTGTCCGGCAGCATCTAGACTAAGGTGGCGTAGGGGTCATCCACGCTCTGGCCCACGTCGCCCACCAGGATCTCCTTGCCCTCCTCCAGTACGGATGTTCTTGTCCTCGCTCAGGCAGAACAGCACCGCCTTCTTGCGCTTCTTCACCTCCTCGGGGGTCGAGGACTTGTACCTTCATGTTGAACACCTTGATCACGCAGTCCGAGACAGCCACGCCGGAGGCCATGGTTCGGAAAGGATCGAGGGAGCGAGGGAGGGAGGGTGAGGGAGGAAACTAGGGCCACAGGAGAGGAGGGCGTCGCTCCTTCGCTGTGTCTGCCTGGAGCCGACTCTACTGAGACACTTCTAAGAATGCTTAGGTATTTATGATGCTCAGGCACAATCATCTTTGTGGTGATCAGCCTCCTCTCTCTAATAGGACAATACTAAGTTCAGTCTGTGAACCCAAACTGTGGTACTTGTTCTACCCTTCCTTATCTGGCTCTTCTCTGTTCTTACAGTGACTCAGCTGGCAAACCCTGGTTTCCTAAGTTCCCTGAGCAGTTTTTTGGTTGCTGCATGTGATTTCTCCAAGATCTCCATGTTTCTGAACCTAGCCTTAGTCAGGCAGAAGCAATTTATTATAACACAGAGTTCTGGACGTTTAGTCAGAAGGCCCGAGTTAGAGGCCTGGCTCCATCTCATAAACTATGTGACCTTTGGCAAGTTACTTAAATTGAGGTTTACTTTCTTCATCAATAAAATAGGAAGTTGGGCTAATAATAGATGCCTGTGCTAATAAGTAGGGGTAGCTAGATGGCTCAGTGGATAGAACCCTGGGTCTGGAGTCAGGAAGATCTGAATTGAAATCCAAATTCAGATACTTAGTAGCTGCATGACCCTGGGCAAGTCACTTCACCCTGTTTGCCTCAGTTTTCTCATCTGTAAAATGAGCTGGAGAAGGAAATGGCAAACCACTACAATATTTTTTTATTTTTTTTATTTTTTGCCTTTTGGAGGGCAATTGGGGTTAAGTAACTTGCCCAAGGTTACACAGCTAGGTTTTTGTTTGTGTGTGTTAAGTGTCTTAGGCTGGATCCGAACTCAGGTCCTTCTGACTCCAGGGCCAGCGTTCTACTCACTGCACCACCTAGCCACCCCACCACTACAATATTTTTACCAGGAAAACTCCATGGGCAGCATTGGTATGCTATGGTCCATCAGGGTCATGAAGAGTTGGACACAACTCCCTCCACTGAGGCAGAAGGAAACCTACAGATACTAGATAAGTCCTGACCTAGAGAGATGTCAGAGGCACTAAGACTTGCAGGGATATTGAAACTGGATATGAACATGTGGTATAATGGAAAGATGGCTGTATTTGGAGTCAGGGGAGCTAAGTTAGAACCCAACCAGCCTACAGCGTGATTGGGCAAATCACTTTTCTATACTTCAGTTTCTTTCTTTCTTTTTTTTTTCCCCGCTTTTTTGAAAGGGCAGTTGGGGTTAAATGACTTGCCCAAGGTCACACTAGTAAGTGTTAAGTGTCTGAGGCCGGCTTTGAACATGTATATCTCAAAGACAAAGATCCAAGACAATTACAAATGACTTGCTATAAAGAATGCTATCCACCTTTTTTTTTTTCTTTTTGGATCAGGGAAGGTAGGGCAATTGGGGTTAATTGACTTGCCCGATGTCATACAACTAGTTTTTGTGTTAAGTGTCTGAGACTGGATTTGAACTCAGGTCCTCCTGACTCCAGGGCCAGTATTCTATTCACTGCGCCACCTAGCTGCTCCATATACTTCAATTTCTTTAAGAAGGTTGAACTAGGTAACTTCTAAGTTTCTTTCCAGTTATAAATCTGTACTTTTAAATACCCAGATCATAGAATCATAGAATTTAGATCCATAAGAGTCTTCAGAGCACATCTAGTCCAGTGGAATCAAACTCAAATGCGAGGTCATTTATCTGTACATATACGGCAGCTATATGGATAGAGGGCCAGGTCTGATACTAGCTGTGTGGCCCTGGGCAAGTCACTTAACTGTTTGCCTCAGTTTCCTCACCTGTAAAATGAGCCAGAGAAGGAAATGGCAAACCACTCCAGCATCTCTTTCAAGAGAATCCTATATGGGGTCACAAAAGGTTGGACATGGCTGAAATGATTGAACAACAACAACAACAGATCTGTACATAAGGATCCCTATAGTTGCCTTTAATTTAATATTATTTGTTTATAAATTTATTTTTATTAATTTTGTTAAATATTTCCCAATTACATTTTACTTTGGTTTGACCACATTAAGAAGTATCATGGGCTACACACAGCCAATAGCTTCATGTTTGATTTCTCCTATATCGTCCAATACCCTCTTTTTACAGTTGTGGAAACATAGGTCCATAAAAATTAATTAACTTGCTTAAGGCCACCCAGGAGTAAGCAATAGATGTATAATTCAAGCCTAAGTCCTCTAACTCTAAATACATTTCTCTTTCCCCTACACCAAGGTTCAAGCCCAACTCTCAAATACACTACTGTTTGGCTATGGTAAATAGGTTTATCATTACAAACATCTTACAATACTAATGAACTATCACTAGAATTGTAAGAGATAAGGAAGGCAGGGTAGATCACTTTTGGGAAATAGTATAGGGCTTTTAATGACTCCAAGCTTCTTTTTGAAATAAAATTGAGTCTTTTTAATACCAATATTTTTCTGCTGATTTTTCATGGCTGGGGATTATGAAATGCCACAAATTCCCATTTCCTGGTTTTAAGAAAATGTTCTCAGGGAGTAAAAGATGTTTAGCAGACAAAGAACAATGCCTCCTCTTAACAGTTTTGTTCATTATTCTTAAAATATAATCAATAGAAAAATTTAGAACTTTAGAAAATTAAAAAACACACAGGAAAACAACTGATCATTAGATTAATAAGAATTTGTTATTCTATTACTATGTACTAAGTACCAAGCAATAAAACAAATGAGAAACTTTGGTGGGACTGGAGGGATGGGGGGGGGATGAAACACTTCTCTCTGCCTCCTTCCTCCCCTTGGGTAAATGTGTGTGTGTGTGTGTGTGTGTGTGTGTGTGTGTGTGTGTGTGTGTGTGTTCTGTGTGCTCTAATACATAGGTCTTCAAATCTCTAAAACTGAATCTGACTCCAGATTTCTCTCTTATATTGGCTCACTAATCCTGGTTCATATCATGTTGGCTATGATTAACCTAGTGGCTCACTTTCTTCCTTTGACAAACTGATGTTCCTTTACTTGCCTCTGCTTCTTCCTCCTTCCTTTCTGCCCAAGCAAATAGGTAGCCAGTACTTAACAATTCTATGGCACAATATAGTTGCATATGTTGTCTCATTTAATCCTCACAATAACCCTGTGGGGTGGGTGGGTACTATGATTATTCCCATTTTACAGATTGAGGAAAACAAGGTCCAGAGGGGCATATCACTTTGCCTAGGGTTATACATCTGGTCAGTGTCTAAAAGAGGATTAGAAATCAGGTCTTCCTTATTCCAAATCTAGACATTAAATCAAAAGTGATTGGACACTAACTGGTTGTTTGACCTTGGACAAATCTCTTGACCTCATTGCTTTTTGGTTTCTTCATCTATAAAGTAGGAATAAGGTTGCTTTCAGTGCCTACCTTCGAAGGGCTGTTTTGAGGAAAGTGACTTGTGAATCTCAAAGCAACCTAGAAACATGCACTGTTAGTATTCAGGGCTCAGCTCCAGTCTCTTCTTCTTTTATACAATAGACATTTATTAAAAACCTTATATATGTCAGGTACTGAGGACACTAAGACACATACAAAAAAAAAAATCCTTGCCTTCAAGGAGCTTACAATCTATTAGAGGAATATCATGTACACATTTAAATAAACAGAAAATACCTTTAAAAAGTAATTTCAGGAGAGAGGAAGGGCACAAGGGCACATATGAAGCTAAATTTTTTAATAACAGTAACTTCCAAGGACACAATGGAAGGGCAGTGAAGAGGGACAGAGGGGTATAAGACCGGTGGGGCTGACAGAGCTGAATATGATGGAATAGAAAGTGCTGGCCAGGGGAGGGACCTGTAGCCTAGGCAGCCCACAACTCCGAATTCTCCATGAGTCTTTTGCTTCTCCCTCTAGTCCTCATTGCTTTTCTTCTTTCATTTCCTGAATTTCTGTAACATTTTTTCCCACATCCCATTCATTTTAGCACTTAATATATAGTGCTTTGTATAGTTACTAAGATGTTTAGTTGGTACCTGCTATTTTTAAAATTCTATGAAATAACTATGGTATACATGTTTTGCTGGTGATACATTGTAAAGTCCCAGAGGGTAGGGTCTATATTGTATAGGCTTAGGATAGGAACTGGTCTTGTGGTTTCATTGGTAAAGAGAACTAACTTCCTCTACCAATGCAAGTTGGTACCTGCTTTGCAAATGATAATCTTAGGAGCTTCCTAGATCAGGAAGAGGTTAAGTAACTTGCTCAAGGTCATATGAACAGTTTTTTTTTTTAATCACAAGTAAGATATCAATCCAGGTGTTTCTAGTTCCAGGGCCAACTCTCTATCCAATATGCCATACTCTTTTTTCTAATATGCCCTATGTTCATTGTATATCCATTTCCTAGATTTCCAGAGCTATGCACATAATAGACAGCCAGTACATTTCATTCATTCATTTATTCAATAAACATTTATTGTCTACCTACTATGTGCCAGATACTGTGCTAAGCTGTGAGGATATAAAAAGAGGGAAATGGACAATCCTTGCCCTCAAGGAGCTTACAATCTCATAGGGGAGATAGCATGTAAACATATACAAAGCAAGGATTAATAGGAAATTCTTCACAGGGAAGGTACTGGAATTAAGAAAGGTTGGGGAAAGCTTCCTGTAGACAGTGGGATTTTAGTTGGAACTTAAAGGAAGTCAGGGATGTCAGTCATCAAAGAGGAGGAGGGACAGCATTCCAGCCATGGAGAATGGCACCAGCCCAGAGCTTCAAGAGGGGTGTCTTGTTTGAACATCAGCCAGATGTACTAGATTAGAATACATGTTGGGAAGTAAGGTATGTGAAGAATGGAATGACAGGAGGGGCTAGGTTAAAAGGCTTTAGATGCCAAAAGAGTATGCTATATTTGATCCTGGAGGCAATTTGCTCCTGGAGTTTATCGAGTAGGGTAGTTACATGATCACACTTGGGTCTGGAGAAAATCACTTTAGTGGTTGAATAGAGAATGTATTGGAGTGGGGTGAGGCTTGAGGCAGGCACATCTATTAGCAGGCTATTGTAGTAATTGAGGCATGAGGAGATGAGGGTCTGTATTAGTGATGGTAGTGTCAGAGGAGAGAAGGGAGACTATTCAGGAGATTTGCAAAGGTGAAATTTATAGGTCTTGGGAACATCTTGGATATGGTGGGTAAGAGATAGTGAGGAATCAGGGTAACTTCTGGTGGAGAGTCTGAGGGACTGGAAAGATGTTGTTTACCTCTAAACATTCATCTAATAAGTGAGTGAGAGAATAAGAGTTGAGTGTATCAGGGAACTATGCAACCAATCTCAGGAATCAGTCTTATGAGATAGAAGACCAGTGAGAACTTAGCTATGTCTGGCTACAAGGGTTTCCTGAACCTACATTGTAGGGAAACACTAGTTACTTTTCAGATTTCATAGTTGTAGAAAATTAATTCCACAACATTTTTCTTGCCCAAATAGGTATTAATTAATATGCTATCAGTAATGAATCCTCTCTAAATACTGCCCCCAAAATGTGTCAGACATCATATGGAGAGATTCTACATTTGCTGTGTCTTCTGTCAAAGTGCTCCCTGGGTTATTATGTATTATCCCCTCACCTCTGCCTCTTGGAATGCCTAGTTCCTTTAAAGATTCAGCTTAGTTGATACCTCCTTCATAAATCATAGACCCACAGATTAAGAGCTAGAAGGTTATTTAGTCTAATACATTTTTTAACAGCTGAGGAAATTGAGATTCAATGAGGTTTGGTGAATAGGCAATAGATATCAGAATCAAATTTCAATCCAAACCTCTTAACTCAAGAAATGGTATTTTTCTATTGTATTATGTTTCTGGTAGAACTTTCCTGACTCCCCCAATTATCAGTCTTGATAGTATAACCACTGTTAAAATTACTTTGCATATATTTTGCATTTGCAGTTAGATAGTGCAGTGGATAAAGTGCTTGACCTGGAGTCAGAAAGACCTGAGTCAAATTCAGCCTCAGACACTTAATATCTCTGTGACCCTGGGCAAGTCATTTAACTTCTATTTGCTTCAATTTCCTCAACTGTAAATTAGGAATAACTTCCCAACTTAATTGTTGTTGTGAGGATTAAATGAGATAATATCTGTAAAGTGCTTAGCACAGTGTCTGACACAAAATAGACATTTCCTTCCTTCCTTCCTTCCTTCCTTCCTTCCTTCCTTCCTTCCTTCCTTCCTTCCTTCCTTCCTCTTTCCCCCTCTGTCTTCCTTCTACAATCTGTGTAAACATCCTTCTTCCCCTTAACCTTCATAAAATGTAAGCTTCTTAGGGGTAGGCAGGTCTGATCTGCTTTTATCTTTGTCAATCAATCAATCAATCAATCAATCAACATTTATAAGTGCCTACCAGTGGCCAGGCACTGTACTGAACAAAATAGGCACTTAATAAATGTTTGTTGGATTAAATAGAATTGGAGGCCATACCCTTAGAGCATAAATTACCTGGATGGTTTTACTATTTTGGAAGGGCTTTAGTTTGGGCTTGGAGATGAGCTTTGTATCTATCATCCTGGGACGAGGTTAGCTAAATCCATAGAAGCTCATCACCAGCTTGGTCACAGGTGATAACTTTCTCAGACAGAGCAGCTTTCAAAGAGTATCTACTAAGTTATAGAAGAATTCTCAGCTCCATCAGGATGTGAGGTGGGACAGGGGGAGTACCCAAAAGGAGAAAAGTAAATATTGAAGTAATTACATCCATCATGCTCTACAGATGAACACAAGGTCGTGGAAAAGCAATAGGAAATCTTTGTTATCTGGTTTGGTGCCAGTTAGAGTATTGATTCATTTAATTGTCGTCACTCGATAACCTCTGAAGTTTTCTACTTCTGGGTTTTCAACATTTAAAGAAAATGTTTTTGATCTGGGAGAAACAAATGGATTTAGCCTGTTGGTACATTTTACCCTGTTAGCTAAGAGATGGTGAAGTAGGAGTGGGGAGGACACTGTTGGGATTATATTTATATTTTAAAACTCAGTATTTTATGGTCAGCTCAATAGATTTCAGTCATCTCTGGCTCTTCACATTTCTAATAAATATATATTAATGGAATAATATACTGAAATTGAGAATGACAAGTTGAGGAATACATAATGTAGAACCCTCTCTGGGATTCTTCCAACCCATTAAACTCACCATTCATATTTGCTGATTGGGTTCTCAGAGTGGCTATATCAGGTTGTACAGGCATCTCATCGGGTCACCTTTTTATAACTATAACTCATGTGCCCCCACTAGTGTGCCTCCACTTAACAGTCAGCCAGAGGACATAATTAGTACTTAGCAAAGACATTTGACACATGAGAACAACAGCTATAAAGCATTCTTTCTGCATATTCTGACACAAAATACACATAGTGGTCATGGAAGAAGTAAGCCAAAAACTTAATAGTACATAGTGAGGTATACATGTAGAGAACATGTGTGACCATGAAGGCCTACAGTTCTGGAGCTTCAGTACCCAATGTACTTTTTCTTCTAGTGTAGTCCTCAAAAAGTTTTCCCACTAAAATAGCATCTCTGCTGGAAGGGCCACTCATCTAAGCAACCAGGGACTACTCCTGCCCACGTTTTGACTCTTGAGTGCCAGTGCTAGTCCCATTTTGAGTCTATAACCAGTCTTCTTTCATGTTGATAAAAGTCTTGTTCCTTGAAGATGCTTCTGGGCCTGACTCCCTCTCTGTATCTGTGTCTCTACTCCCTGCTGGATACAATGTCCCCTACTGGTAGAGTAGCTCTGCTTCAAAGATACATATGGATTTGGATCTGTGATTTTACAGGTATTGACAACTCCTAGTGAAGAAACTGCCACTACAACTGTCATGCAACTTAAAATCAGAGATAGTTGACTGAAGCATTAATGGTCAAATGACTTGCTAATTGAAGGCCATACACCTAATATGTGTCAGAGATAGGACTTAAACCCAGATTTTTCTGCCTTCGAGGCTAGCTGTCTATCCTACTAAACAGTGAGACAGTAAAACAATGTAAGGCACAAAAAGAATAAGAGAGTACATAGCTAAGAATAGCACCATAAGAGGACAAATGAAGGAGAATGGACAATCCTTTTGAGGACTTAAGGGGAGGAAGTAAAGAGTTATGATATTTTATGCATCAAAATGGATTCACTGAAGGATAAATGTTTCAAAGCATTTTAACTAGCTGGAGAGATGTTTAATGTTATGTTTATAACAAGCCATTTTAAAATTGTTGTTTCTGTGTTTTTCTTCAATAATTAACAAGCTATCTCTTGAATATCTCCTTTGAGGCCAGAATTAGGCTACACCTGAGGGGAATGAAAGAGAAGTAAAATGCAGAGAACTATAACAGAATTACAGTATTGGGACGAATGTATATTGAGAGAAACAATAAAATAACAAAATAGAAACTAGATAATTGGGTTTCCATTTTTTTGTGGTACACAGGATCTATCAATGGAAAAATATTTACTAAGTACCTGTTACCTGTCAACACTAGCATAGACACTATAGATGCAAAGACAAAAATGAAATGTCCCTGTTCTCAAGAAGCTTATATTCTGGGGCGGCTAGGTGGTGCAGTGAGTAGAGCGCTGGCCCTGGAGTCAGAAGGACCTGAGTTCGGATCCGGCCTCAGACACTTAACGCACACACAAACAAAAACCTAGCCATGTGATCTTGGGCAAGTTACTTAAACCTAATTGCCCTCCAAAAAAAAAAAGCAAAAAAAACAGCTTATATTCTATCATAATAGAAAATGTGCATATGTTATACATATAAGACATAAACAAAATAAATTCAAGGTAATTTTGAGAGAAACGGTAGAAGGTAAGATAACATTAGGGTATCACCACATCTACCTTTCCATTTTTTCTAGCTATATTTCATCTGTTTCTATGTTCTAGGCAAGTTGAAATATATTGACTATTCCTCATAAACATACTGAGCTTCCTTTCCCATACATACTCCACGAATTCCGGCATCTGTACTTTTGCTCTCTCTCTTCCAAAAGTTTGGAACATTCTCCCTGCCTCTTTTTACTTCCTGAATTTCCAGCTATTCTCAATAACAATAATCAAATACTGCCTCTTTTAGGAAGCCTTATTTGATTGCACCTGTCCCTTGGAATGACCTCCTTCTGATCTATCCTATTCCCCATTAGATTTTACAAAACATGTTATTTGTAGCTTTTTTCATATCTTTATCATGTATTATCATTTGTGTATGTTTCATATCTCTCTATTAGATTGAATCTTCTATCTCCCATTGTCCTTAGCTTACTGTTCAATATATAGCAGTTGCTCCGTGAATGATTGCTGAATTGAAAGGAGAAATCAGTAAGAGCTAGCTTTGAGGAAAGTAACCAAATAAATACTATTATTCCCCGTAAGACTATCTTAATAAATTGCCTTATGACTCCATTCATCATTCCTTAGACTTCTTTGTTCAAATCACACATCCCTGGCTATCATTGCATTATATGCGATGTTTTCCCCAATTAGAATATAAGCTCCTTGAAGCCAGGGATGATGTTGCTTTCTTGTATTCCCAGCTCTTAGTACAGTTTCTGGCATAAAGTAAGTGCTTAATTTTTTTCTCTCATTGATTCATAAGCAGTTGGGGGTTTCAGAGAACCTGAGGGAGGTTTTAAATAGTGGATAGCATTTGAATAAGTTGAGATGAGAATTACACATTTTTAGGCAAAAGGAAAGATGCAGAAGTGGGAATGAACATGATGTAAATGTGTGAAGCAGGGGCCAGAATAGGAATGGGGATGGAGAGTGGGGGTTGGGTTAGAGGGGGATCATATTACATGGTGGGAGATAAGGCTGCTTAGGGTAGAGTGAAATAATGGAAGATAGATGGCATTTATCTTAATCAAGTGGGGGATAATAAATGATTGTGAGATCTTGAGGAAGATTGCAACATGGTAAAAATTGTATTTTAGGAAAATCATGGTATTGGACCATGTTCTTGGTTCAATGGTAAACACTGCTGCTTTCTGAGCAGCTGACATGAGTTGATTTCCCCGTTGATGATCATAGGATCTCAGACTTCGGGCTTGAATTAACCTTACACAAATCACTTCACCCCTCTAAGTCTGAGTTTCCTCATCCATAAAATGAGGGGGTTGGACTAGATGACCGCCAAGGTCCCTTTTAGCTCTAAATCTAAGATCTAGTGCACTTCATTTTACAGATGAAGAAACCGAGAATCAGAGGCTAAGGGAAATGAGAATCTATGTGTTACTACAGAAAGAGGGAAAAAGTACTCCTGTTACCAAAATGACAGCCCTGAAAGGGCTGGCATCCCATGGACTATTTAGAGGGATCCTTGTACTTCTCCTACCAGTGAGGGAATTTTCTGGGGCAAATATTAGAAAAAAGGATTAATAAACTAAAATGCTGACTAAATATCAAGCTTAGTCCTAAGGCTGCCACATACCTGTTGGCAGGACAGGGACTCTTAGGGAATGTCTATTCTTAGAGACGGTCCCTGTGGAGTTGTGTGAAAAATAATGGAAAAAGGGGTCAAAGGAGCTACCTTTGTGTTTGCTTGCTACCTGTATATTTGTGAGGTTTAGTTTCCTTTACTCTAAGATGAGGGGCAGAATGGTATAGTGGAAAAGATCTTGGATTTGGAGTCTGAGGCCCAGGATTCAGTTTTTTGGTTTTGCCATTTACTGTCTACAAAATGAAAGGCTTTTCTTTTGAGTACCCATGGGACCTAGGACAGGTCAGTTAACCTAGAATTCAGGTTTTTTTATCTGTAAAATGAGGGGCATGCACTATATAACTTTTTATCTTCATTCCTGTTCTAAATCTCTGATTTTGGGGGCCCAGGATTAGGTGGTCTCTAAAGTCCCCTCCAGCTATAAATTCCACAATCTATGAATTATGGTCCTCCTTGAGGAAATCCTTGAGGGGTACTTAGCCTAAAGAAGACTCAGGTTGGGCATGATGGAAATATTCAATATTTAAAAGACTAACTTGTAAAAGAGGGATTAGACTTGCTCTATTTTGCCTTGGATGGAAATTTAGGTTACATATCAAGGGAAGAGAAATTCCCTTACTATCCATTACAAATCCTTACTATTCCTTAGAGCTATCCAATAGCAGAATGGCTACCTTGGGAGGTGGTGAACTTACCCTGTTTGGGAGTGTTAAAGCATAGACTGTATGACTTTTTATTGCTTATCTTATAGAAGGATTCTTGGATCATAGATTTAGAGCTAGAATGCATAAATCTTAGAGACTGCTGATTCTAGTCCTTTCATTTTATAGGTAAGGAAACTGAGGCCTGGAGGAGTTGAATGACCATTCCCAAAGTCACTCAGTTAGGAAATGTTTGAAGTAGAATTTGAAGCCAATCCTTTTGACTCCAATCCCAATTCTCTGTTTGGGATTCTTTTTAAGTATAGTTGGATTAGAAGTCTGCTTAGGTCCCTTCTCACTTTCAAATCATGTGATTCTATGATTCTTTGTAACCTGGAGATTCCAGATTAGAGAATCATCAACTTGATGCTCATCTTTATGACTTATTCTTGTTATAATAGCTAGCATTTATTTAACACTTTAAAATTTGTGAAATATTTTATAAATATTAACTTATTTTTTCCTCACAACAACTATGGGAAGTAGGTGCTATTATTATCTCCATTTTTACAGATAAGGAAACTGAGGCATATAGAGGTTTAAGTGTCTTACTCAGGATTACACAGATAATACATATCTGAGGCTGGATTTGAACTCAGGTCTTCTTGACTCCAGGTCCAGTGCTCTATCCACTGTACCACTAGTCATCTATAAACTAAAGAATGAAACACAATGATGAAGTTCAACAAGACTTATGGAAAAGTTACTGACTGTCAGTGAGTTCCTAAAGAATTCAACTCAATAATCCTCTGTATGCTCTATCAGGGAAGGCTCATTTTGCTTTCCTAAACAGTTCATCTTCCAGAACCAATAACTGAACAATTGTAACTATTTTGCCTTTGCTTCAGGGACTGTTTAGAAATAAAGATGTGCAAAGTTTTGCTTTCTTTCTTAAAATTTCCAATCTCCTTTAAAATTTCACTAAGACTAAATCAGATAAGAGCAAAACACAAAGGCAGAGAGGAAAGATTAAAAAGACAGTCATATATAACAGATTAAAAATTACACCACTGGGAAAGGCATAAGAGGATTTTTATTTTTGTTTTTTTGTATTAAAGGAGGTTCTCCAGTGATGCTATCTGGGTGCATTAATAGTGCAGGTAATTAATGGTTGTAAAATACTTGAAAAGCATAAGCATTGTATCAGTGCTAAAAATAATTATGCCATTATATAAGAATGGGGAGCTTCATCTCACACACATACACACACACACACACACACACACATCCAGAGGGTGATGCAAAATAGGTGATATTACTATTGAATCCCTGGTGGGAAATCTGAATGTCTCTACCATTTTGAAATGTCAATACTTTCTAGTGTGAATATCTAGATCCATGCCCACTGTTGCCATATTACCAGCCAGAGACACACCAAAAGGAATACCTGCATTAGCACATGGATGGGGGAAGAGGTCCATCTCTTCCTCCTTCCATAATTTAATTTGACAAGCATTTATTAAGCACCTATTATGTGCCTGATCTTAGGCTAGGTGCTGAGGGTACAAAGATAAATGCAAGATATGCCCTATCCTCAAGGATTTTATCTTCTACTAAATATTCTGAACTTATTCCAAATTTATCTGTCTTACTCACGGGAACATAGGTATTAGAGTTAAAAAGAGCTTTAGAGATGATCTAGTTCAACCCTTTTGTTTTTCAGATGAGACAAGGAGGTTTAAAGGGAAGAGACCTGCCCATGTTCATAGAGATAGTTAAGTATCAGAGGTAAGATTAAAACCCAGGTCTTCTGATTGCCTCTCAGATGACTTCACTTTCTACCCTACTGGGATAGCACCATCTCATGTGAATCCATCAATTACTACAATAAACTTTTTTTTTTCATTCTCATGCTTCCTTTCTTCCTTCACTTTAGTCTTTGGGGAGAGAGATGA
This sequence comes from Gymnobelideus leadbeateri, assembly GCA_011680675.1. Taxonomy (NCBI): domain Eukaryota; kingdom Metazoa; phylum Chordata; class Mammalia; order Diprotodontia; family Petauridae; genus Gymnobelideus; species Gymnobelideus leadbeateri. The sequence continues at coordinate 148,422 of WOXC01002583.1, forward strand.
GCCTTCTCTTTGCCAAGGTCTCTTCTTGTGTTCTTCTATTTGTATCCTTGAGTCTATCTGTTTTTATAATTAAATGATAATCACATTAAAGAAAGTGAATGGACATCTCTTTTGCTGCTGCACCCTAAGGACTATGGGATTTTTCATCTTGGTTGCAGCTGAAACCCTCTATGTGTGTTGTCTCCCTCAGAATGAGAGCTCTTTGAGAGCAGAGATTGAGTTACTTTTCTGTTTTTATCCTCAATGCTTATCAGAATGCTTTGCACATTTTAAGCAATTATCAAATATTTCATTCATTCATTCATTCATCTTACTCGACAAATCCCTCCACTTTTCTCTTTGCATCTTCAAATACCCTATGCACTTGATGTTTCCCCTATTCTTGCAAACATTCTCAAATCTTCTCTACCTTTAAAATACCTTCCTGTAATCCTGTTACCCCTTCAGATTCTCAGTCTTCCCCTTTTAAATGTTAAACTTTTAGAAAGAATAGTATAAACATGCTGTCTTCACTTCCTTACCACCCATTAATTCCTTAGTTTTTGGAAAACTATCTAATGAGTCTGTCTCATCCAGTGTTACTTATGACCATCTTTTCACCAATTTCAATAACTTTTTGAGTAACAATACTTTCTCTCTCTTTAGTATTTCATGCTCAACCTCCAGCTTCTACCCTTTTCTCAGTACTCTCTCTTCCCTTTACTTCCATGGCCCAACATCCCCATGGCTCTCCTGCTACTTCTTGACCACAACTTCTATCTTATTTTCTGGTTCGTCATTCTTCCTACTCAATCAGTCATTGATTCTCAAATGTTTATTAACCATTGGGTATGTTAGATACTTCTCTAGTTGCTTGGCTAGAAAGAAAAATACAAAACAATCCCTGTCTTCAAAGTGCTTACATTCTAATGAGGGAAACAAATGGAGATTTTCTACAAGACACATTTGAAATAGATAGAAGATAACTTTAGAGGACAAGGTACTGGCATTTGGGGAGAGCCAAGAAAGGACTTCTGCAGAATATGATATGTGCTCCATCTTGAAGGAAACCTGGGTTTCAGAGAAGTAGAAGGAAGGCGAGTGTTCATTCTAAGCATGGTAAATAGCTTGTGCAAAGGAACAGAAACAAGAGATAGAACACTGTATGAGAAGAGCAGCAAAGAGACCAAAATGGCTAAATTACCATTTAGCCATTAATATGTAAGAGAAACAATATGTAAGAAAACTGGAAAGACAGGAAGAGACCAGGCTGTAAAGAGCTTTAATTATCCAATAGAGGAGTTTTGATATAATCTTAGAGGTAACAATGAACTGCTAGAATTTCATGAGTAGGGGAGGCTGATCTAGATCAGCACAATTGCTTCTTTGGCCACGTGTCCCTCTGTGATCTTCACTGGGTCTTCTATTCTCTCCCTATGATTATTTGGCTACCTTACTTCAAACATGTGACCTACCATTTTTATACAGATGAACCTCTTATTTATCCATTTAGTCGCAATCTTTCTAGAAAGCTCTGATATTTTTATAGTTTGTTATAGAGGATCATGGGCTTCAGAAATAGGATATTCTCTTATAGGTCAGTACTTCAATGGATCTGTGGTCTCATCCATGTAGATATACTCTCAAATGGTTGCAGTTCCAACTCATCCATGCTTTCTCATCCTGTGTTCATGTGCCCCCATTAACCCTCCACAGATAAGCCCCCTGCACTCCACAGGTTATCCTTGATTTTGTTTAGCTATTCTCTTATTATTGCCCCCCCTTTTTTTTTTCAGGAAAAGCTCATTAATGCAGATAAAATGAGGGAAGGCTGGTATGAAAGTGGAAAATAATAGTGGAAAGTATCTTAGAAACATAAATGCACACTAAACAAACATTTAATGAATACCTACAATGTAAAAATTATTCCTTCCAAAAGAAAGTTATTTGGCATTAGGCTAACAATGTACTCCTTAGTAAAAGTTCACATGGAATTTGCCTTAATGATCAGATGAAAAGCATCTATTAGTGTCAGGAAAAAATAAGTAAGGTACCCAACCTGTTGGGCAGACTCCCTATGGTGAACTCATGGAGGTTACAAAGACCAGAGTTGTATGGGAAGAGTGTGCACGAACATGTAGCAATTCACTTCTTGAGAGGGAATAGCCATATTAATCGTATCCAATTAAAGGATTATCTTTGACCCAGAAATACTACTACTATGACTACCTAGGTCTATAGCCCAAAGAGATCAAAGAAAAAGAAAAAAAGGACCTATTTGTACAGAAATATTTATAGCAGTTGTTTTTGCAGTGGCAAAGAATTCGAAATCAAAGGGATGCCCATCAACTGAGGAATGACTGAGCAAGTTGTGGTATGTGATTATGATGAAATTCCGTTGTGCTTTAAAAAATGATGAGCATAATGGCTTCAGAAAAACCAGGGAAGGCTTACATGAACTGATGTAAAATGAAATGAGAAGAACCAAGTGAACATCATATACAGTAACAGTGTTATTGTAAGGATGATCGGCTGTGAAAGACTTGCTACTTTGATCAAGACAATTCCAAAGGACCCATGTTGAAAAATGCTATCCACCTCTGTCTGGAGAGGCAACTGATGAACAATGAATGCAGATTGAAGAATACTTTTTTTGGTTTTCTTCATTTTCCTTGTTTTGTTTTTTGGTCTGTGTTTATTTTTGCAACATGGGCAATATGGAAATATGTTTTTAATTGGTATTAAATTGCTTGACTCCTCATGGAGAGGGGAGAGACAGAAGAGAGTGAAAGAATTTTGGAACTCAAAATGAAAAAAAATGTTATTTAATTTTTTACATGTAACTGGGAAATATTTAATGAAATAACTAAAATATATTAAAATATATTATTTGATACTACAAAATCATGCAATCACAGAATTTGAGAGAGGGAAGAGATCTCAGTAGCCAGCAGGAGGAAGTCAAAACTTCCTGATGTAACCCATTCCATTTTTCAACAGTTCTTTAATTGTTAATAAAGTTTTCCCTATCATTAAGGTTAAATTTGTCTTTTGGTAACTTCCATTCATTATATTTGGGATCAAACAGAAAAATTTCACCAAATTGTAGCCCTTCCAATACCTGAACACAAATATCATTACTTCCATGTGACTTCTTCAACAGATCCTTATGTCACAAAATCTCAAAGCTCTTCACCTACTGATTGCTGTCCTATGGATGCTCTGCAGCTGATCAACATTCTTCTTAAACCAGAGAACCCAGAAGTGAACAACCGTCCTCCAAGAGGTTTGATGAGGGTAGAGTACAATGGGTCTATTATTTTCCTCTTCCTGAAAGACCTAGCTTAAGCATCAATTTTTTCATGAAGCCTTTTCCTGAATCCTTGAGCTGCTAATACCTCCCTGAGAAGAAATTCAGTTTATCTTAACATTTGAGCCATTTGACTCATGCTTAGGAATTTTGAAAAATGCACATAATATTCTAGAAAGTCAAGTGTGAGAAAAGATCTGGGACTATATGAACTAAGTTACAGTGGTACTGGATGGGGCAGCATGGTTAGGTCCCATTCAGGACTTAATAAATCGAGCTGGAGTGAGAAACAGAAACCCAGAGTCATGTGCAATCAAAGAGAGAGGGGATAGCCACAGAGAGGGTAGAGATTGTGGTTGGTCACTAGATCTTTGAAGGCATCTTGGAAAAAATTCCAACTGAAGCTGCTAGTGGTCATAGCCTCTTAAAGGAGTAAGGGGATTCTCAAGGAGCTATTTATTCTTCATCTCTCCCCTCACCATGCCTATCCAATAACAGACACATATATTTTTTTCCCTTTTTATCTAAGCCACTTCCTTTAATCTGATTTTGCTTATATAAAGATCCAAGGTCATGAAGGCTTATATTGCATGTCTATATACTTAGCCTGTGCACAAAATAGATGAGGGATAAGGACTCAACTTCTGTCCAAATGTTAGAACTTGTCCTAACTCTGTGTGTATATCTCAGCCATTACGATTTTATTAACTTTTTTCTGATACAAATTCTATAAAATAGAGAAAAGGGAGCATGTGGATCTGAACACCATTATATTACTTGAAGGCTAAAAGTGAACTAATCTTTGCAACCAGATCTGGCTTATTAAGTTTCTAGCCTCTTCCCTTTGACAGAATAGGGGACATAGGAGAGGGTAGTCAAATGGCAAGGTTACATCTTGAACCATCAAGGCTGGAAATAAGCAAAGCCTGAGCTCTGCCCCTTTCCACAAGTGAAGAGGGGGCAGAAAGGAGTGAGTACCTTCTGGTCCATTGCCATTGTACCATTGTACACTGGTATTACATTTAAATCCCACATTTCTTACAAAATAGCAATGCTCACATACCACAAAATCATTGGCCAATAGAGGAATATGTACTTTGTTTCCAATTTTTTTCTTTTTTTTTTTTTTGGAGGGCAATTGGGGTTAAGTAACTTGCCCAAGGTCACACGGCTAGGTTTTTGTTTGTGTGTGCGTTAAGTGTCTGAGGCCGGATCCGAACTCAGGTCCTTCTGACTCCGGGGCCGACGCTCTACTCACTGCGCCACCTAGCCGCCCCTTTTTTTCTTACCACAAAAAATGTTCCTATGACTATTTTGGTATATGTAGGATTTTCTTTCTGTCTTTGATTTCTTTGGAATAATTATATACCTAGTAGTAGGATTTTTGGTCAAGGAGTGTTTAAGAATCATTTGTAATTACTGTACCATATCATTTGTTTGTAAATAAATGGGCTCTTTGAAAGTCAACGGTACTTGAAAAGTTTATTCTATTAGTTACGCAGTATCTCAAATTTACTAGCTACTAAGATGCTTTTGGATTAATTGATAATTTTAAGTATCATCACACCCTCCAATCTTGTTTTCATTACTAATCAGCTTAGAAAAAGCAACCCTATAGATGGTAAAAAAAAGGCAGATTTCCTGCTATCAGGGAAGCCCTTACATTCATTTCATTTTAGCAAACATTTATTAATTTCCTACAGTACAAGGCACTAAGAATTCAAAGACAAAAAATGGAAAAGCTCCTGTCCTCAAGGAATTGAATTTTGCTTACTTTCTACAGCTCAGATGTTGCTCTAATTCAGATAAATTCTAAATAAGCAAGTTATAAAATAAAGAGGCTTTGCAGCATTTAAAGAAATATCTAACGTGTCCTTAGGCTATAAAATGTCCATTTAATTAAATTTGAAAATGTATTATACCTACTTCATGCAAGTCACAATAGTAGCCCTTGAGATGAATATCTCTATGTATTTATACTGATATATACACATATACATCTGCATATAAACATATGTGTACATATATACATAGGCAGGTCCATGTAATACATGTGTATAGATATAAGCTTATGCACACATTGCACATTATAGATAGATTACTGTGTATATAAACACATGTGTGTATGTATGTATGTATGTATGTATGTGTATGTGTATGTGTATATATATGTATGTATGTAACACATTTCCTTATAATCCAGCAGGAATACAACTATGATAACTAAGTACTCCAATGTACTATTAAAAAATGGTCTCATTTGAGGCCAGTAACAACTCTTTAAGGGAGCTTCTTATAGTCATGATTGCTGCTATTTTACAGTTGAGGAAATTTGAATTTGTCTATGTTCACACAGCTAGGGATGGAAGATGGGATTAGAAGTCAGGTCTTCCTGATCAAAGGCTCAGAACCTTATACCATTATACACTACATCCAATTTCTAAATTATATGGGAAAGGGGTGATTAGTTGGCTCAGTGAATAGAGCACTGGCCCTGGAGTCAAGGGGACCCGAGTTCAAATCCAGCCTCAGACACTTAACACAAAAACTAGCCATGTGACCTTGGACAAGTCATTTAACCCCATTTGCCCTCCAAAAAAAAAAAAGCAAAAAAAAATAAATTATATGGGAAAGTAGTTAACTATATTCATTAGAATGAGTGGTCTTCACAACAAATCCAAGGCATTATCCGTCTTCCCCAAAGCAATTATTTCCACCTGTGCCAGAACAAGTAAACTTCCATCTCTTGCTACTGTTCTAATCTCCCAACTGGGACATGGCCTTTGACACTGTTGATCAGTCTTTCCCCCACAACACTTTCTTCTCCCTAGGTTTTTGAGACACCGCGCTCTCTTGGTTCTCCTTCTGCCTATCTGACCAGTCCTTCTCTTTGCTGGATCTTCCTCCAGATCCCACCCTCTAATTGTAAGCATCCCTCAGGGTTCTGTCCTGGGCCTCTCTTCCCTCTCTTCTCTCTTCCCTCTATATTACTTTACTCAGTTATCTCATCATCTACCATGGGTGTAATAACCCACTCTGTGCTGATGAGTCTCAAATTTATCTATCCTGCCTAGAAATCTCGAATTTCCAATTGCCTTCCAGAAATTTCAAACTGGATATTCAGTGGACATTTTAAACTCATTATGTTCAAAACAGAACTCATTCTCTCTTCTTAAACTTTATCCCCTCCTACTTTCCCTGTTATTATAGAAGGCAACACCATCCTCCCCGGCCTTCAGGTTCCCAGACCTAGGACTAATCCTGAATTCCTCACCATCTTTCACACCACCACCTCCTCCCACCACGTCCAATCTGTTGCCAAGGCCTGTCAATTTCATCTTTACAACATTTCTCATAAATGCCTCTTTCTCTTTTCTGACAATCCCACCACTCTAGCTTAGGCCCTCATTGCCTCCTACTCTGATTACTGCAATAGCCTGCTGGTCAGTCTGCCTGCCTCAAGTCTTTCCCCACTCCAATCCATCCTCCGTTTAGCCACTAAAGTGATTTCCCTTAGTTGATTCATGTTGTCCCTCCCCCCACCCCATTCGATAAACTCTAGTGGCTTCCAATTGCCTCCAGGAGTACATACAAAATGCTCTGTTTGTCATTCAAAGCCCTCCATATACTGGCTCCCTCCCAATTTCCAGGCTTCTTTAACACCTTATTCCCAGACATATACTCTTAGATCCAGTCGCACTTGACTCCTAGCTGTTTTTCAAATAAGACACTCCATTCATTAGCTTCAGGCATTTTCTCTGGCTGTCTCCCATGCCTGGAATGCCCTCCCTCCTCTGCTCTGACTACTGGTCTCCCTGGCTTCCTTTAAGTTCCAACTAAAATCTTACCTTCCACAGCAAGCCTTCCCTAATCCTCTCTAAATTCCTATGCCTTCTCTCTATTAATCATTTCCTATTTTTCCTGTATATATCTGGCTTTGTATAAATTTCCATGTTTTTTTCTCCATTAAATTTTAAACTCCTTGAGGGCAGGGACTATTTTTTTTGTCCCTTTTTGTATCCCATGCTCTTAGAACAATGACTGGCACATAGTAGGTACTTAATAAATGTTTACTGATTGATTTAATAAAAACTGGGAAGTGGGAGACAAATTGTGGAGAGCCTCAAATACCAAGACTTTGTAAGACTAAGAAATTACAAGAAAGATATACATATAAATGACTAGGTAGATGGATTAAGCTAGGATATGATATAAATTCAAACAGTGCTATGCCTTCAAATGAGCAAGTGACCACAACGGGTGGCCTTTGAACTGAATGAAATGCTTCTTCTATTATAAAAACCATAGCCATTGACAATAGTAACCAAAAAAATAACAGAAACACAAACCACATTAAATACTAATACCAATCTATGACAGAAGGCCTTCCTCAAGCTGTGAAGAACTGACTTTAATACAACTCCACTGAAAGATAATTCGATAACAAACAACCAAGGAAGAAAATGATGCAGTGGTGGCTATCTGCCCAAGCTGAGGATGGAAAGAAATGCCATCCTGGAAAATTATTGCTACCAAGGGTCTCTTGGAGATCATCATTAAATGGTGTTTTAATATATACATTTTTTTTTCTTTTCAGGCAACCCTCTACACAGAGGAAGTCATCAACAAACAATTTAAGCCTCATGAGAGAGATCTAATTATTGCTTTTTTTTTAAACTTACAAGTTATGGAGATAGCCCTCTTAATTTGGTTCTAATAGGACTCTAGGCAGATAACAAAATGATTTTGAATGTTTAAAAACATTTTCCTTGAGCTGAGCTGGAGCTTCCCATTGGAAATCAACATAATGCTGAGTAACTTGGCCTCCCACATCAGGAAGGTAGTCATGTGCCATATAACCATTTGGAGTCAGAGGACCTATGTTCAGATCATGAATCTCTTAGTTGCTACCTGTGTAACTGTAGGGATAAATAATTTTCCTTGTGAAGGTCTCAGTTTTTTTTTCTCTGTAAAATAAGTGCCTTGGATCAGATCTTCTAAATTTCCTTCTAGCTCAACATTCTATGATCTACCCATTTGCTTTTAACCTTGTAGGCTCTTCATGGGGCCCAGAGGGTTATTATCAACATGGGTGGTTTAGATATTAAGACTTAAATCTAATTATCTAATCAAGTCATTTAACACATTTCCAAATTGAATATGTATGCATATGTATATGCTTATACATATGTACACATATGTATGAATATGAGAATATTTTCTGGAAATTATTCAAAGAATACCATTATGATTATTTCCATGAGATAGGAAGAAAACTCTTATCTAATAATAACAATCACAGTTCCATAGCTTTTTAAGGTTTATAAAGGGTTTCTCTTATAACAGCTCTATGAAGTAAATAGAACAAGTACATGCTTTGTATGATGATATAGCAAGAGAAACTGAGACGTAGTCACTCAAGAAGGTAGAAGAAGCAGTATCTTGGAAAAATAGGGAATATCTATAAAGAGCTGCAGAAAGGTTGAAAAAGATGAGGACTTAGAAAAGACCATTATACCAATTAAGAGAACACTAGTAAATCTGAAGAGAGTAATCTGCACCCAAGGAGAAGCCAGATTGTAAAGAGTTGTGAGATGTGAGATGAGAAGAAATAGAAACAGTGAATATAGAAAGTGTTTTCTAGGATTTGGGATGAGAAAAGGAAGAGAGATATAAGATTATAGCTTAAAGGGATGGTAGCATCTAGTAAGGGCTTTTTTTTAAGGATGGAGAGACTTGGATGTGTTTTCAATCATCAGGGAAGGATCCAGAGGACAGAGTGACACTGACAATTAGAGAGGGAAATCTGGTTGAGAAGATGGGAATGGGTGGTGTCCAGGGTGAAAAAATAGAAATTGGACTCACCAAAGAGCTACTTTACTATGAGAGACTGGCATATAGGAGGACTTAATTAGGCATTATAGTAAGTGAGTATGAGATGTAAGGATGGAGAGAAGAGGAAGTCCATGGAGAATGGCTTTTACTTTCTTATTAATGTATGAGGTGAGATCCTCAGCTAAAAGGATGGGGGTAGAAGGTGGTTTGAAAGACTTGAATAAAGAAGAGGTTTGGGATAGTGATGATGGGGAACAGGATAAGCAAATCAATTATGGATGAATAAAAAAACTGCTTTGTTATAGTAAAAGCCTGGTTGGGACTGGACAACATCGGTTTGCAGTGGACATGAATTTGTGGTGGGCAGTGTCACACTTCCTCTAATTCTCTTCAGTAATATGTGAGTAGGAGTGGAGGAGGTAGATTGGAGTAATTCAGGGTTGGAGTTTGGCAAGGCAGTGTTGATAGGACAAGGAAGTAATAACTTTCTAGAGTAGAGGATAGTGTATGTTGAACTAGTTAGCTAAAGGATCAAGATGGAGAAAGGAGAAAACTGAAGTCAGAATAGGGGAGATGGCTTGGGAATATTAAAATTGGAGGTCACAATGAGAATGAAGGATGGGTTTAATAGTGAAACACAGAAAGAGTTGGAAGGGTAGGAGGCTATGATCAGACAAAGGACATTCTCTTTTAGAAATTCACTGTGGGGGCAGGGCAGCTAGGTGTTACAGTGAATAGAGCACCGGCCCTGGAGTCAGGAGGACCTGAGTTCAAATCTGGCCTCAAACACTTAACACAAGCTGTGTGACCTTGGTCAAGTCACTTAACCCCAATTGGTCTGCCTTCCCCTACTCCAAAAAAAAAAAAAAAAAGAAATTCACTGGGGTATAGCAGATTGATTGAAGGACTTAGAGTGAGAAAGTCCTGAATTTGAATCTTGCTTCAAAAATTAGTTGGCCTACTATGGACAGGTCACTTAAATTCTCTGAGCCTCGATTTCATCATTTGTAAAATGAGGGGGTTGAAACTCTAAATCTATGTTTCTATGATCCAAGTTTATGATCATGGAAGTGGAGCATATGGCAAGCTCTAGGAAGGTGAAGTGGCCACTGAGGTCATTGGACAAAAATATGATAACCAAAACCTTGGAAAATGATGGGTGGGACTTAAATTTAAGTCTCTTGATTTCAAGTCCAATGTTCTTCCTACCACAACATGCTGCCTCAATTGTAAGATATTAGATGAGATCTCATTTTGCATCCTTCATAAAATAAATTTAATGAGAGAGGTTGATGAATATTTATTTGATTTTTCTCTTAGAATTACAGAGGTCCTTGGGCTGGAAGGATCTATAACAGATTTTTAGTCTGACCTTCTTCCTCTAACTAGGATCACATTTAACCCAACCCAGAAAAAATGCTTTGCTTATTTTTAAAGTACCTTAGGGATGAACAATTCATAAAATCTTTGGATAGCCCATTGACTCATATTTTTCTTTCTTTCAGAAGCTCTCCCTATTCCCTTTGCTTATGAAAATGTCAGGGTAGAAAGAATGCTAGATTTGGAGCCAGAGGGATCTTGGTCCGAATCTCAGCTCTGCTACTTAGGTCCTATGTGACCTGAGCAAGTCTCTTAAAATTTTCAGGCTTCAGATTACTCATCTTTAAAATGGTGTTGTTAAAAACATACAGCAGGGGCGGCTAGGTGGCGCAGTGAGTAGAGTGTCGGCCCTGGAGTCAGAAGGACCTGAGTTTGGTTCCGGCCGCAGGCACTTAACGGACACACAAACAAAAAAAAAAGAGGTGTGTGACCTTGGGCAAGTTACTTAACCCCAATTGCTCTCCAAAAAAGCAAAAAAACCCAAAACCCAAAACCCAAAAACAAAAAACAACAACATACAGCTATAGTTCCTTCCAGCTCTAAGATTATCATCCTATTCATTCTTTATTACCCAGTAAGTTCTCTTCACTCTCCAAAATCATCCCTGATTATTCAAGCTTACAGTGCCCTCCCTCTCCTCTGACCTACCAGAGCATTTAAAAGTCATTTTATGTCATTTAATATTTTATTATGTACTGTCTCATATTGTTTTCTATTTTATATGTATTCATTTTGTTTACATCTAATTGTAAGGAGTTTCAGGGCACACAGCACAATTGCTTACTCATAGACTCAATAAATAAGCACCTACTAAGGGTTAGTCATTGTGATAGCCCAAAGTGAATCAGTTTTCTACCTCAATAAGCTTACATTCAATTGGAGAAAACAATACACCTATGTCCCATTGTGTTGTATCTTGGCACAATGACAAGCGCATTATTTGCTTTCTGCCAATACTTATTGACTGGTCCTCATACAGATTTAGGAGAAATTTTTTTCTTTCTGGCCAACTTAAACTTTTATAACAATTAATCAACTCATCAGTTGAATCTGATAGTATCTGCAATATTCCACATCCATAATCCTCTACCTCTCCAATTAAGGGGTGGTGTAGACTCGAAGAAAAGTGAACCTTCTTTTATTCCATATAGCTGCTTTTCATGAAACAGAACACCACAAAATTAGCTTATTTGAAAACAGCCTCACTTATCAAAATTAAATAATATTTAGTTTCTTTTTTGTTTATTTTCTTTCCATTAATATTTTTGTAGTCATCAGGCATACTGTTTTCTTGGTTCTGCTTACTTTGCTTTGCATCTGTTTATATGTACCTTTCAATACCTTTCTGTATTCTTTGTATTCAATTTCTTACAGTACAATAATATTTTAGTAATAGGGAAGTTGATCAGAGGATGCCTGATCAATAGAGTCCCACTCCCACCTTTCCAAATAAAAGACAATGCAGTACTTAGGTTTTATCCCTTCCAAACTTTGAGTCCTTTAATTTCCAGCTAGTATAGAACATAAAACTTTGAGAGGCTTATTCCCTGAATAGCTTATTTTTAGATTAGAAAGGACATGAAAATGGTAATGATGCATCTGTAGCTTATAAGGAAAATACTTAAACAAAAAAATATTTAAATTTCTTTGCTTCTTAGGATGTATGAATATGTTCATCAATTAACGATAAAGGAATTATAAGTTAGCTAGCCATGGACTAGATGAAAGATAGGTCAAACTCTTGGTGGCCTTTAAAAATTAAGAAGTGAGTTAACCAGCTTTGCAGTCAGCTGAGAACAGTTATTCTTGACAATCATGTCACCAGTCATTCCTGTTAGTAGAGAAGAGAGTCAGCTATGGGATAACAACCCATTTCTTGAGGGGAAATTTCTCTGTCTTTTCTCTTTGACCATTTTCAAGGTATATTGGGGGGCAGGAGATTTCTTTCTCCTTCCCCCTCTATCCATTAGCTGTGGTGTCATAGTGGGGTAGCTTACCCAATAGTGAACACAATCCATCAGAGAATAGGACCAAAGAGTCTAGCTGTGGAGTTGGGTCAAGATATGGATAGGAAGACCAATTTAGCAACATTCCCAGCAGAGCCTAGTAGGAGCAGAGTGTGGATCCCATGAGAAGGGAAAGGACATTGGAGTCTTGCAGTGCCAGAGGTGTGAATAGTCTTAGAGATACATATACAGACACACATACAAACATATATGTATATATACACATTATATATGTATATATACCCATTTATATATACATATATATATATGTACACACACATACATACATACACATAAATGCCTCTTTAGTAGTGTGCTCTTATGTGTACATCTACTCTTCCCATTTAGGTTATGTGCACTTTAAGGAAATGGGTCCCACTTTGGGGGGGAATAAATTATAGGTGTTACTGTATAATGTATATGACTTTGCTTAATTTCTTTTGGATGACTAATGATGGAGATTGTAATATATAGTTTTAGTTGCATATTAAACCAGAGGTAGTTTCTCTAGGGGATCAAATCTGCAAGTGTGAATTAGGAGGAAAGTATAGAGGGATTGCTATATTGCACTACATTCATGTACCAAGATTATTTAGCTATTCTCCAATCTGTGAGCATCTACTTTATTTCTGATTTGTTGCTACTATAAATATTTTGGTGTATATGGAGCTATCATTCCATATTTGACCTCTGTAGCTATATTCCTAGAAGCAGAATTTTATCAAAGGTCATTTTCTTACTGTAGTTCCAAATTGTTTTCCAAAGGAGTTGAGCAAATACTCAGATCCACCAACAGCATATTAATATACTTGTCCACCCACAACTCCTCCAGTGTTGACTTCCCATATTTTGTAATCTCTGCCAATTTGCCTGATTTGAGGTGAAAACACACTTATTATGCCATTTACATGGCGATGAAATCAGCAGAATCTTGAAGGATTCACTTCTTAGATCACACTGACTTGTCAATAGAGAATGTTTAACCCACTCCATCCCGAGTTAGGCAGCAAATTAATTATTCTGTTACAGCTCTAAGAAATAGTCACAACCTGTTACTTAAGAGAAAACTTTGAAGTTTGTTTTATCCTTTTCTCAAGCTCTGCTGTTTCTAACTTTGTTTATTTTTCTTCCTTTCTCTCCATGAACAGAAAGGTCTACAAAGAACAGAATACCTCAGGCTTTTACTTTTGCTCCATGCAGCTGCTTTGCAGGAAGCAAAACAGCATGAAATGAGCTGGGGAAATGCCAATGCATTAACTTCCCACTTGTAAAGGGCTACCCCCAGCAGAAGGTTTACTTTAGTTCCTAAACCACAATGTCTGACTAATAGAAAATGGCATGATATCATATGTGGTCCACTGCAGCCCAAAAACCAGAAACATCTCACCCCTTACTCATCAAGAGGGCAGTGGGTTTCACTGATGCTTCCCAACTGAAATGAATGCTAGTCTTTGTTTTGTTTTGTTTTGTTTTACAAAATTGACTCCAGTTCACAATCACAGCTGATCTAGTTATTTTGATTTTCCTCCCATCCTTCCTGTTTTCATGAGAAGCAATCTTAACCTTTCTTATGGCATGGACCCCTTATGCAGTCTGGTGAAACCTATGGAGAGCCCCTTCTCAGAGTTATATTTTTAAAAGCATCAAATAAAATACACAGAATTACAAAGGAAACCAATTATATTGAATTACTGTTACTAAAAAACTAAAATAAAATTCATAGACCTTGAGTTAAGAAACCTTGAAAAAAGCATCTCCACTGAAAGTTCAGTTATTTTTTTTTATTCAGCTATGTTTTTCTGGCTTGGATGATTTCTGGTAAATGATGTTCATTCCAGACTTGGAAACATTTAGGAACAAAGTAGTCTATTACATAAGCAGAGTACTCATAATATAATGGAAAGAGCAATAGTTTTGGGGTCCAAGAACTGGAATCCTTTGTATCTCATTCTGAGATAGATTGGGTTTTGTTTTTTTTTTTTTTTTGTATGTGTAAGAGACTCAGCTCTCACACAATGACTTTGATTGGTTTGAGGTGTACAGATCCTGTTTGAACTCAGTTATGAATGTTTGATTTAATCAAAAAGTATTTGTAACAGCAAAAGCACAGTGCCAAATTGGGTGATTTCGACTTTATCCACATATATACAAAATGGATGCAAGATGGTTTTGGAATGAAGGGCATAACAATTATACAGATCAAGAAATGAGCCATGTAGAAAGTGGTGCCTGAGCTAAGTATTGAAAGAAACAAGTGATTCCAAGATCTAGAAGTAAAGAAAGAGTTTATTCCCGGCATGGAGGATAGCTTGAATGAAGGTAGTTAGACAGAAGGTGATACTGTATATGTGAGGAATAGAAAATGGGGAAAAAAAAGAAAAAGAAAGAAAGAAAGAAAAAAAAGAAAATGGATCAGTATGGATAGACCATAAAGTTAGTGGAGGTGAGGCCTATTAATGGGTGGGGAAGATCTTCAACTCCCATTAACATTACAGTTACCCAATCTAATAGAACCCAACCCAATAAGCATTTATGAAGCACCTACCATGTGTAAAGCTTGGCAATGAGAATAGAGAGACAGAATTTTTAAAAATAACATTTCTAGTCCCAAGGGATTTATATTCATAGTCATAATAATTATATATTCATAGTCATAATAATTCACATCACATAATAATTCAAAGTCAGATTTCACTGACCAACCAATCTTCCATGGGATGTTTATAAACCTGGTTATCTTGGGCTATCTTTAGGTTAAACTGGAAAGGAACAGAACTGACTGTCCCACATCCATTTAAAGTCATGACTTTGGACTTGTGTCCTTCTATTATTCTCCCTTCTAGAAACTAATCGCCCAAAGACTTAACAATTAACTCTTTTTTTTAGATAGGAAGATAAAGCACTTACTAAGCATGGACTATGTTCTAGGCATTAGGCTAAGACCTGGAGACACAAACACAAGCAAGACAGTCCCTATGCTTAAGGAGTTTACATTTTAATGGGAAAAGACACTATTTAAGGGAATTGGAGAATTAAGGCTGTAGGCAGTACACATTATAGTGAGGTAGAGGCCTTATTTATAGTGAAATAACATCGAATGAGTTTTACCATCACCTTTAAAAAGTAAAACCAATTAAATATATATTTTTAAAAAGACCCTTTTATAAAAACTTGGTAGTGGCCTGAATAGAGCCCCAGACCTGAGTTCAAATGTAATCTCAGGCACTAGCTAGTCACTTAGGTTCTGTTTGCCTCAGTTTCCTCATCTGTAAACTGAGGATAATTATAGCAGTCACCTCCCAAAATTGTTGTGAGCATCAAAGGAGATAATTGCAAAGCACCTAGCACAGTGTTTAGCACATAGTAAGCTCTACATAAATGATAGCTGTTATTAACATTATACCTTAATTATTTCCTCTGAATCCTTTTCCATTCTCTCTATTTAGGCCTGGCACCTAGAGGACTTAGTGTTATAATAACCACCACAAAATCTAGCATTTACACAGCTCTTTAAGGATTACAAAACATTTTACACTTGTAGACAACAGGGCTTAATGGATAGAGGGCTGGTCTTAGAGTTAGAAAGGCCACAGTTCAAATTGGGCCCATCCTGGGCCCAACTTAACTTCTCAGTGCACCAACTAACTCTCTATGGTAAGTTGCAGAACGACTATGGATCTACATTGACAGAAGGTGTTTCCTTGTTTCAGAAAGAGATGAAATCTTCAGCCCAAAACATCAGAAACCAAAACAACCCCCTCAATGTAGGTATTCTGGGTATTATTATGACCATTTTTACATATGAAGAAATGGAGGTTTAAAGAATTGAAATTACACGATCACATGGCCAGTAAATGTCACTGCTGATATTTGAGCTCAAGATTGTTCTGGCTCCAAGTACAGCACTCTTTCTACCATTGATATCAGGAAGATATCAATTATCTAGTTCAGCTTTTGTTTTATAGATGAGAGAAATTGATGCCCAAGAGGTTATGTAACCTGCCCAAAGTAAAAACTAATTAGGAGATCTAGAATTTGATCTCAGATCTTCTGAATTCAAATTCAATATTCCTTCTACTGCCCTACCTGGATAGATTTGAGTCCTAGAACATTCTAATCTCTGAAAAATTAAGACAGTAGGTGAGGCAAATGGAGAAACATATGATTGGTGTAAATAAACTGCAGCATATTGCCAAATATGACATGTCCGAGAAGTACTATAGAGGATGTTAGGGAATATATAATTAGAAAGTTAGGTGGGTGAGAGATGGATGGATGACAGATAGCCTGAGATCTGTTCTGGTACCTGTGCAGAGTTCAAAAACTTAAAGGAAAGTCTCCAGTAATATGAATACACTGGAGGATTTTTGAGAAGTAATTGGCAAAGAAGTGCCAAGAATGAGAAAGTATATTGATAGAATCTCTAATGATGAAAGTATTTGATATGTCTAGGACTTTTGCTATATAACTAAGTTAAATATCTCTTAAAAGCTGTTAAAATATTAGTAAGCATATATTTACAGTACTTTAAGGAAAATTAAATGACAGAAAATACTTATTAAATACTAACCATTTTATTAAATGTTCAGGATACAAATAGAAAATGCATGACAACCCTTTCCTTCAATGAGTTCACACTTGAATTGGGGGAGATATGAGAAAGTTTCTTTACAAGGTGGATGGAAAGGTCCATAAGTCATAAGAGTGAAGTGGTGAGATGAATGGTAAGGCCCAAGGGTCCTTAGGGTACATTATTAGGTTTGATGGCAATGCCTGGGCATCTGGAGGGGGTAACATGGGGAAGATGATCAAGCCTGAGGGACCTCCATCCCAGCAGAAGAACAGAAGTTGATGATTCCCATCTTATCTGAATGGTATGAACAGCCACGTTTTTCTCACTAGTGTGCCCCAAAAGCTATAGGAGAACTAGGGTTGCAGAGAGACCTAGACTATGGACAGAAAAGGCCTGGCAGGTCTTTCTACATCCTGGCTGCCCTAATAGAATGTGGAATGTCCAGGATTTTAGGAGAGCCAAAAGGAAGGCAGGGTGGTAGTGGGGGTGTTCTACTGGCACTTAACCACCTTCAGGCTGCTCAAGCATTTAATAGCATAGTATGAAATAACCCAAGCCTCTCCCTCTAAATTTTAATTGAATTCCTAAAATGTGGAAGGCACTAGAGAGTAGACAAGGGCACATAATACACAAGTCTTTCAAGAAGGACTGCTCTGAGGTAGACAAACTGAAAACTTTGACGCATCACATAAACATGAGTTATGCTTACTATTTATTACTATGCTATGATCTGGAAAACTGTATAGTTCCTTTGGGGAGTGGGGTGAAACTCTGGAGGATGAAGGATCATTTCTCTGTCTGAGTATCTTTTCTTCATAGACAGTCTCAATCTTTCCTTAGAGGCTTATACAACCTTCTATTATAGCTACATATCTACCTATCTACCTATCTATCTATCTATCCATCTATCTATCTACATATCTGTCTGTTTGTCTATCTATCTAACTATACATGTATATGTGTATACATACATGTCCACAACAGGGGCAGGGTTATACATGCATGTATATACATGTGTCACAGGTATGTATACACACAAACACATGCATATACACATATGCACATCTGTATATGTACATGTCACAAGCATCCTTGATAACTAAATACTATATGTGCTTGTTGTTGTTTAGTAGTTTTTTTTAGTCATGTCTGACTTGGTGACCCCACTTAGGGGCTCTTGGCTGAGATACTGGAGTAGTTTGCCATTTGCTTCTCTAGCTCATTATACAGATGAGGAAACTGAGGCAAACAAGACTCAGTGACTTGCCTGGAGTCACACAGCTCATAAGTGTCCGAGGCCAGATTTGAACTGAGGAAGATGAGTCTTCCTGACTCCAGGCCTGGTGCTCCATCTAATATGGTACCGCCCAGCTACCTCAGATGTGTGTATACATAAATATTTATATGCCCATGTATGTGTATATAACATACATGTACATGTGTATAGAGACATCGGTGAACATATAGTACAATGTATATGCATGTATATCTGTATATACATACATACACATACACTTACACATATACATACTCTCTCTGTTGTAGGAAGCATTACAACATAGTCCTGAGCTTGCAGCCAGTGAGACCTGTGTTTAGATTTTACTTCTGACCACTAAAGTCTCTAGGACCCTGAGAAAATTAAACAGCCTTAATGCTCCTTAGGCCATTCTCTAGGACTTGTCACCTTAACTATAAATGGATAGTAATCTATAGCAATGGTGGAAGGGATTCCCCTCCCAAGAATTCCCTATCCTACCAAGATTGTAGATACACTATATAGATCATTACACAGAAAAATATGATGTTCTTGGAGACAGAGATTTTTCATTTGCCTGACACTGGTCCTCCCATAACACCTCATACAAGATGTTCTATTTTCTATCCCTGTGTCTTTGTACTGGCTATGTATGCCCCATCCCAGGAACATTCTACTTCCTGACTTCTCCCTCTAAGCTCTAGTTTCACTCAAGATTTATCTCATCTTTCTATCAGAAGCTTTCCTGATCCCTACAACTGCTAGTGACCCTTTCCATCACCTTATGTACATGTGTCTCCTGATAGGAGGCAAACTCCTTGAGGGAAGTACTAGTTTAACTTTTGTCTTTATATTAGCAGCATACTGCCAGGCATATAGTAGGTGCTTAATAAATGCTTGTTGATTGGATTGGCCTTGAACACAGAAGGCAATCAATAAAGGTTTGTTGAATTATACTGAATGATAATTGTTAATAATACTAAAATCTTTATTTTAAAGAATCAGAAAATTTCAAAATACTTAATATTTGAAGCAAAAAATATATCCCACCCCTAAACTTTTGAAAACAGACATTTTAGACTCAATCATCTGCTCATAAAAGAGGCCTATGTGTAACTATACTTGAAAACCCTAAAAAAACCCCTTTCAGACGAGCAGTTCTCTTTAATGTAAGTTTTATAGCTAATCACCCATAAAGAGAACAGGCTTATCTCTTCAAGCTCATAGTATTTTGGTGGCTGGGGAAAACCACTCTAACACAGAGGCAAACAACTCTTCTAATCATTAAGGCTATGTTTTCAGGGCTTCCAAGAAGACTTGTGTCAGTATCAGCCACCTGCTGCTCTCAGAATACCCTCTGCAGAAACAGCAGGAAAGTTTAAAGGGCTACAACTAGATGTGAACAAAGGGACTGGAAACCTAATCACACCACTTCCAAGAATTGGCTGCCAGACTTTCCAAAATCTCCTCCCAGTCACATTGAAAGCCCTGCTTATTAGTCTAAACTATTTTGCAGTAATGAAGTGTGTGTACTGGAGATATTGATATTACTCAAAAGTTGCCACCCGTTGATGTATTTTGTATCCTCTGAGCCCCATACTGCAGCCCCTGCAGTTTACCCCCTTTAATTTTTAAAGGTTTTGATTTTTTTATCAAGTTTATAGCCCTTAGTGACTGTAAACAACCATTATACATAAATGTAGACAACATGACTTTTCCTGCCTCCATCAAATATTCTTGGACAGCTCCTACACTGCATCATCTCTAGGCAATACTAGAAATGGAATGGAATTCAACTCCACAAACAGGGGAGATCACATGGAGAATAGGGCTTTGGAAATATAGTCTTCTGAACCTGGTAATGAAGGCAAATTCAAGACTATATCTCATGTAAAAATAAAATGGAGTGTAACATTTCAGAGTCTTTCATGCTTGGGAAAAAATCATTTTTTTTAAAGTGAGTTTAGGTTGAAGACTTTTGAAATGAGTCATAGGTGGGATATGAAAGAAACACTGCTTTCTGAAAATGAAAATGCAGAAGGACTAAATATTTGGCAGGCCAAGTTTAAAAAAAAAAGGCATTTATTGAATTCCCACAGTTATGTATCAGGCCCTTAGGAGCATATACTAAAAAGTAATGTAGTTACTGTCCTCAAGGGCATTACTACCTAAAAGGGGGAGAAAAATTAATTCATACACAGATAAGTAGGGGTAAGTACAGTAGTATGCTCCAGGAATACAAATCTCACACTTTGCATAATTTTCTTTTCCTTTTAACTAACTTCTATGTGGCTGCTTATGAGTGGGAAGGACAAGATGAGGGGGAGAGGCTTTATTTCCTTCCTTTTCATTATGAGTTTGACATCAGGAATATGAACATTTCCATATATAAAGGATAGAAAGAGGATCACTATGATATTGTGATTTTTCATAGTATATAGATTATTGTTTAAAGTATGTATTAAGATAACATAATACTCATACTTAATGTCTTAATCCCATTATGTTCTTCCTTCTCCCTTCTTTATATTAAAAATGTTTCATTGATGCTATTCTCTTTTTCCTCCCTCTCTTCCTTTCTTTCCTCCTTCTTTCTTCCTCATTTTACTTTGCAAAAAAATAATAGTTTTATTATCTCAAGGAATAATTACTCTATTTGCTCTGTTTTTTTCCCATTTCCATTTTCTTTCTTTCTTTTTTTAGGGATTCTTTTACTTGGATAAGAGTTTCCTCCTTCTGTTCCAAGCTATTTATTTTCCTTCTAATTTTTCCAGCAGACCCTATATTTTACTTATAATTTCCCTTTTTATCTCCTGCCTTATTTCTTCCAAGCACTTAAGTCCTCACAGCCAAGACATCCCCCCCAGCTCTCTAGTCTCTCATTATACTTCTGGTAGTTATTTTCTTCTCCTGGATTTGCCTTTTAGGCCTCTCTAAACCTATAGAATTTCTTCATTGTGTTTTGTGACTTTCTCTTTTTACTAATATCTGTATCTTCTGTTATTGCATTTGGACTTTACACAAGGACTGGACTTTGCCATCTTCCATATTTTTGGAAGGGGTTGGAAGATTCTATTTGGTCCTGATACCTTTATTATTTGCATGTTGCTGTAGTTGTGAATAGGGCAGCTTGGACTTTTGTTTTGTTGTTCGGTTATGCCTGGCTCTTTGTGACTCCATTTGGAGTTTTCTTGGTAAAAATAGTGGAGTGGTTTGCCATTTTCTCTCCAGATCATTTTACAGATGAGGAAACTGAGGCAAATAGGGTTAAGTGACATGCCCAGAGTCATATAGCTAGTATATGACTGAGGTCACATTTGAACTCAGGAAGATGAGTCTTCCTGACTCCAGGCCTGCCACTTTATCCTCTGTGCCACCTAGCTTTCTGTCTCAATCTCTAGCTTATCTCAGTCTCCTAGTAGCCCAGTGCGATTAAGGACTTGATCCTTCTCTTTCTCCTCCTTGTACAGTAAAGTGTGAAGAGTAAGCTTGATCTGTTGCTATGGCCCTGACAAGCCTTAGTTGTATGTTGGATACCTAGTGGTCTCAGGACTTCAGTAACCCCCCCCACCCCAGTGCCACATGGTTTATCCCCTCCTGTGATTTTCTTCAGTCCTGGGGAATGTACAATTCAGTCCTATCTTTCTATTCAGTGACCTATGGGGCTGGCTCTGTTCCTCACTTCTTTTGTGGGAGATCAGAACTAGATCTCACTGGCTGTAGGCTGATCATTAAAGTTACTGCTTATGTTCCCACCGGCTTCCTATTCCCCTGGCCTATCTCAGCTGAGAACACTGGTGAGCTTTCAGCCCTCTCTTAAAATCTGTACTCACAACACCACCAGCAGGCTTATGGCTCCCCTGGATCATCCGTACTCAGGATGCTACAGGGTTTGTACCTCACCCCCAAGTGACTGGCTTCTTACTCCCCTGGTAATATCCCACATCTCAGCACCCACCCACAGGCTTCTAGGCTGTCTTCTTGTCCAGTCTTGGACTGGATGGAGGGGCTTACTTCTGTTTTGCTTGGACCTTCTTCATCATCTTTGAGTTCGGGCACATTTTTTTAATCTTTTCTGAGCTTCTTTAAATTTTTGAATCCTCCACTTTTCAACTGAGTTTAACACAGTGCCCTAGTGCTCATAAAAGTTTACTGATGGTATTGATGATTAGTACAAGTTGAAAATGTGTCTATTTGTCTTTAGGATATCAAGTCTTAAATAGTATGCTTTTAAAGCAAAGTTTGACTGATACTAAAGGAGCTAATGAAGTAGTTGGTGGTGCCAATACCTGCTATATAATTCAATCTCTACCTTGATGAAAACAGAGTAAAGGGAATAGGGGAATTTCATGATTCTGGAGAGTTAGGAATGAGGCTAAAATACTGAAAATGATTCTCAGAGACTGTGGGCAAATCAATTCAACCTTTGTAGGCCTCAGTTTCTTCCTCTGTAAAATGAGGAACATGGATTATATGATCTCTAAATTTTATTGTGTCTCCTCTAAAATTAGGGTTTTTTACTCTTTATATATTTTTATGTACTCGTATGTAAAGATATTGGCTCCCCCAGTAAAATGCAAGCATCTTGAGTGTAGGGATTATTTCAAAGGTGCTTCATAAACATTTATTTGATATAGCATAGTAGAAAGGGCTCTGATCTTAGAGACATTGGACCTATGCTTGAATTCCAGTTCTTCCTTTTACTACTTATGTGACTTTGGAAAGCCCACTGCATTTCTCTGGGGTTGTTTCCTTATCTATAAAATGAGAGGATTGTACTCTAGGACCTTTAACATGCCTTCCAGCTTTTGATCAGATCTCATAAGAATATGGATTGGCTAGAAAAGGGAAGACCCATAGTAAGAATGGCTTTCCCATTCTTGAAGGATGTAGCCAGAGAAAATACAATGCATAGTCATCTTTTAGTACAGCTGCAGAGTACCTGAAAGAAATTCAGCAGTTAGAGCACCCGCAAAGCCAATTGGAACTTCACCCCTCCTCATCCCCTCAGTCTTTTCTCTTGGGAGCTAGTTGACTGACATATGGGTCCTGAAAGGAGAGTCAGCTGTATGTTATCACTGGCAGACCACAATAATACTACTCCATTGAGTCTGGGAAAATCAATGCATTCCTGTCTTCCTCTTGTCAGCTCTCTTTCCCTCTAAAATGACACAGATTAAGAGTTCCCTTAACATCATCCTTTGATGTGTTTTTAAGTTTTACCCTCAGGACCACTTTCCTGTTCACTTTCTAGCACTCTTTTGTTCTCCAAATTTCTATCAACTGATTAAAAATTCCAGTTAGAGATAGCTTTTCAAAATGGGATACTCAAAACTAAGCAAAGAAAAGCAATGAACTTGCTGGAGTTTAGCACCTTTGATTAATCTTTAATTAACATTTCACTTTAATTTCCAATTCTGCCTTTAAGACACATGCTTGTGTTTGAGCCATGAACTCATTACCTTATCATTTTGAAAGGCAACTATCTCCCAAAGAATAAAAAAGATGCAAAGAAGAAGACTTGGTGAATCTTATGTTGTTATTTTTGTTTGTTTGTTTTGTTTTGTTTTAAAGGATCACTGTCTACTGGGCCTTCTTAGCAAGAATCAGTGGCACAAATATTATTTTAGCACAGGGTAAAATAATAGTCTATGGCACTGGCATTAATTTATCTTTGTTATTTATCCTAATGATTTTTATGCTTTTATTGGTGTGCTACATTCTCCCCAAATGTGGTTTATAATTTAATTTTCACCGTCATACACAGAGAAATCACTGGAGGCATGGTAATGATGAAGGAACAGCTATACTAATACCGCCAAAAGGATGCAAAGATGATTTATGTGACTTTCTTCTCGTATTTGCAGTTCATTAAGTCACTGTCTTCTTGTAATGACCAAGTGAAAATTAAAGTACTTTAGAGAAGAACTTTAGGTTCAGCATCATTAGAGGAAGAGAAATGGGTTCTTTGATGAACTTGACTGCAGAAATCTATAGAGCACAACTTAATCAGACTCCACATTGATCCCTGATGCTAGGAGGCAGGTTTAAGATTGAGCAAATCATTTTAATGCATATTTTTCCCTTAAAAAGGAGCATATGATCCATGAGAATGATTTATATATAATTTGAAGCTTTAACTTCATAAAGTGAAATTGTATGGAGACCTTTTAGGAGTCTCATCATCAATACAGGGACAATAGATATTCTTCATTAGACTTGCTTTATTCATCCTTAAGTCATTTAACCTCTGTTTGCCTCAGTTTCCTCAACTGTAAATTGGGGATAATAATAGCACCTACCTCAGAGGGTTGTTAGGAAGACTAAATGAGTACGTAGTAGGTGCTATAAATGCTTATTCCCTTCCCTCCCCTTCTTCCTGTACTGCCTCCCATTAGCCTGAAAGGATCATCTCTCTGCCAGCATTGAGAAGGCAGGGAAGTACCCCACAGTTACCATTTCAGATTATGCACAAGCCCTACATAAAGAAAGTAGCAGTATCCATATCCATACCCCAATGCTTCGGGGATACCTGATGGGAAGAAACAGGGGAAGTACCTTATGTGGTTGTTTTGAGGATCAAATGAGATATTTATAAAATGCTTAGCACAGCTTCCAGTATACAGTGGGTGCCTAATAAATGCTTTCTCCCTCCCTTCTACCTCTTCTCCCTCCCTTCCTCTATTCTGGAAGATATACAGAAGTCTAATAGCATTGCCAGTTGTCTTGACTTTTGTCTTGCCACTGGATTCTGAGGACGCTGGAGGAGAGATTGAGTCTGCAAATTGTTATCCTGCTTAAATCCAATTCATGTGCAAGTCATTAATGAATGAAGAATGAACAACAATCTCGAAGGAGTAGTAACTTCTTCTGGAGACTCAATCTGCTAGTTTAAATTGGGCAATACTGTTTTCTTCTCCCCTCCTCCTCCTCCATCTCCTCCTTCTCCTCCTCCTCCTCCTCCTCTTCCTCCATCTCTTCCCATTTTTCCTTCAACACATGTGGTCCTTCTGTCCACATGGGGTATCATACCCTTACATGTGGATGCTCTGTCTAAAGGAATATAATTTTTGATCACTTATATTTGTAAGATATCTTAGTGTTAGGGGGCTAAATTGCTTTTAAAATTTCTATTCATTTTGTCATTATTTTTTTAAAAAGCTGGGACAATTAACTCTTTGTCTTGAGCAGTTTTCATTTGTGACTTTTGAAATATAGCTCTGAAAAAACAGGTTTTTTAAAAGCCCATTGTGATTCAAATGGAGCTACTCCACTATGCCTTTAAACCCAAATCACTCTGGCTTTAATTGAAAGGCCAATAATAAGTCCCAGTCCAAGCCTTTCTTGCTTATTGTTTGGTTTTTGATGGCTCAGAGTAAGTGTAAATAAGCAATTGTTTTTTATTCTGGCCAGAAACTGAGAGGGTCTTTCCCTTGCAGATAGATCCTTTTGTGATAGCAAACTAGTCCATTTTTTTGGTCTCAATTCTTTCTTAGACCTTAAGCATGGAATAGGCATTATTTCAGACAAACTGAGGCCTGGGAAAGACCTTAGTTCAAAAAGGTGAAGGTCACCCACCATATCCTGGGAAATCACCAGTTGTGTTGACTTTTGTCTTGCCATTGCACTCTGATGACTCTGGAGGAGAGAGAGTGACTACTCATCCCTGCCTCACTTAAATCCAATTCACAACAAGTCAAGACATGACCCCAAGATGTCATTGGTGCTCTTTGAAAATGAAGGAGGAACAACAACTACAATAATGGCATTGTAGTCAGAGCCAGACATCCTGGGTTCAAAACTTTTACAACTCATGAGACTTAGGAAGTCTCTTTTTATCTTTTGGGTGTCATTTTTCATTGCTACTGATATTAAATATCATTTTCAGTTATTAGCAGTAGGATTTAATAAGTTCTATATTACCTCATGTGTCACCATTGTCTAAGACTAGGTTTTATTTAGGAAAAAAATTTACCACTGTAAATGTATGACCTCCCCATTAGCTAATATCTCCATTTACTAGGTGTGAAGATGGAACCCATCTGAATCATGAAGACTAATTTCCTCAAAATGAGAGAAAACACTTTGGAAATTTTAAAGTCACATTTGTATGTATGTATGCATGCATGCATGCATGTATGCACATATGTAGATTTGTGTGTATGTATCCATAAGCTATTATTGCTGTTGTTTTCCCATACTTAGGTTTTAATTCCTCTTCCTCACATGTACTCCTAAAATACACATGTCCCTGACATTTTTATCATGCAATCATTTTATATTCATACATGACTTGGTTTAGTGTTTTTATTTTATTTTTGGAACAGACCTGTGATTTCATGTATTCCATAACTTATAGCCTTAAAAAAATCTCCTAATGCATTAAGAAATGAAGTAATTTATGCAGGGTCATACAGATTATCCTAGTATCTCCTCAATGGTAAGACTTGAATATAGGTTTTTCCTCTTGGATAGCTAGCTCTCTGTTCACTATACCGTACTGCCTCTCACAATGTTATAATAAATTTAATATGATATGATATTTAACATAGCATAATATTAATATACTATGATAGGCTTTGTCTATATTACATGCATTCAGTAATGGCTGAACTTTGTTAATGCTTCTTCTGAAATGCTGGTAACTAAAATGCATTTTATTTAGGAAAAACCGCATTCATATTAACATAATTTTATTCACTTCCCGCCTTTTAAGTTTTTCTATTTCTTTTCTTCCCACTCTTAAAATAATTGTTTAAATAAAGTCACTTATCTCTGAATGTGTTTAGCCTGAAGAATAGAAAACATTGGAGTGGGTATAGTAGTTTCTATTTCTATATATTATATGATGCTTTTATTATGCTGTCTATATTATTTTGTAAGCAATATATCATCTGTCAATATTACTGTGTCTATGTTAGGTTGTTTATTCTCAGAGGGGCAGGCTAATGTGTACTATTTGTCCCTACTATTCTCTCCTCACTATGAGAAAGACAATTTCTCCATAGAGAGCAAGTACTTAAATTTGTGAGGCCTCAGCGTACTCATGTTAAAATGCTGTCGAGTTGGGGTGGCTAGGTGGTGCAGTGAATAGAGCACTGGCCCTGAAGTCAGGAGGACCTAAGTTCAAATCTGGGTTCAGACACTTCACACAAAAACTAGCCATGTGACCTTGGGCAAGTTACTTAACCCCAATTGCCCTCCAAAAAAAATTTAAAAAATAAATGCTGTTGAGTTATTTCAGTCATGCCTGACTCTCCATAATCCTATTTGGGGTTTCCTTGACAAAGATACTGGGGTGGCTCACCATTACCTCCTCCAGCTCACTTTACAGATAAGGAAACTGAGGCAAACAAGGTTAAATGATTTGTCAAGGGTCACATAGCTCATAAGTGTCAGATTTGAATTCAGGTCTTCCTGACTCCAGAGTTGGCATTCTATCCACTGTGCCATGCCCATTACTTGTTAAATAGAGGACTGGAATGGATGATCTCTAATGTGCTTTCCATGTCCACACTAATCTCATGTTTCTATGTTTCCAATTAGGTATATAGCCAGATCAGGGGTCAGATCTGAAAAGAGTTTGGTCCTGAGCAATAGCAATCAACTGTTTATCTTTTAGGTTATTTCTATAAGCAAAAAAAGCAGAACAAAACTATTAGAGCTTCATAGATACTTACTATCTGGCAAATACTCATCCTCTAAGGTTTTAGTCACATAGATGGGACCCACAGAGATAGAACTACATAATTCGTGCAAAAGTATTAAGTATACAGAGTTAAACATCATGTGCCATGAGAGAAAACCTAAGCCCTAGACCAAGTCATGGAATTCTAGAATTAGAAGCAATGTCATCAGGGGATCTTAGAAATAGACCTAAAAGATCTTAGAGGAAATTGGTCCAGCTTTGTCATTTTACAGAGGAAAAAAACAACAACTAACAAAGCCCAAAGTGGTTAAGTAGGATGTTCCTTTTCAGGCATGCTTTGGACTAGATGAACTTTTACTTAACCTTAAACCCATCCATCCCTGAGATTTTGTAATTGGGCTATTTTGCATGCTATTTCTACTCTTTCTCTGTTGGTCAGACATGGGATAGCATGCTAATGAATAATGTCATTATTAATCCCAGAAACATTTCTCCCAAGAGCTATCACCCCTTTGTAAATTGGATGAGATGATGTAAGTGACAATGCTTTGAAAAAACTTAAAAGCATCCTATAAGTGCAAAGAATTATGATTATCGTAAAGAAGCCAGCATTGTTATTTTCAGAGACACAGATGGCCAGATTGAGACAACTCAGGATGACAAAAACCCTGCCAATGTCAGCAGAAAAACAAAGAAATCTGGTCTTCTGGTTGCCAGGCCTGTGCAATGATAAAGTTGCATCATCTTTAACTATATCTTTATAATATATACACAAGAAAACACCATGTACTTGAGCAAGGAGGAAAAAAAGTTTGGCCTTTTTATTAATTATCAATATATAATAAATCTATTCAACTTATTTTCACACTCTCCTCCACATGAATAGCAGGTGGGAAAAAGGATCAAGTAGGGGAGATAAGGAGAAAGAACTTTGAGAAGAGTACAGTATAAATTTCATTTAGTTCCATTCAATTCTACAAGAACTGTGTTGACCCTAGGGAGATAAGGCCAAAATTGAAACAATTCAAATCATCAAGGAATTTATATTGTGAGGAGGACACTATTTACATAGATAAGTAAATATGCTATACATGAGTATTATGTATTTATATAGTATTAAATATTTATGAATATACATAATATCACATAAAAATAGATTTGTACAAGTTGGTAGCTACCTAGGGAAAAAAGTCTCTGATAAAAGAAGGTGTAGTTTTAGAAAGCAGTGCTGTGTAGTGGAAAGAAACAATAAACTTAAAGAACTTGGGCTTGAATCCGAGCTCCATCAATTACTAGCTTCATGACCATGGACAGCTCACTTAACTCCCTGCATGACCATGGACAGCTCACTTTACTCCCTGATCCTCTATTTCTTCACCTGCAAAATGGGAATAACAATAAGAGCAGTACCTAATTCAGGAAGCTATTCTAAATTTTAAATAAGATAATATATTTAATGTGATTTCCATATTTTAAATTATGATATAAATGTTAATTACTAGTGTGGCCATGGTAACTTCACTTAAATTGTCTCGGATTTAGTTTCCTTATCTATAGAATTAGGGTGTCAAACTAGACAACCTCTAACATCCTTTCTAGTTCTAAATCTATGACCCCTATGAATCAAAGAAACTGCCTAACATTTCTGGCATCTTCTCAATTTCTACTGTCATTTTAGTATAGATCCTCATTCCCAACTATCTAGATCAAAGGGGTCAAATTCTAATAGAAACCATACATAAGGGTCCCTATGGGATCCATATTGACTTAGTTTTAAAATGTTTTAATATTGTCTGTGTTTTATTGAATTTTTATTTATTTTGTTAAATATTTCTCATTTTGTTTTTGGAGGGGGGAAGGCAGGGCAATTGGGGTTAAGTGACTTGACCAAGGTCACATGACTAGTACATGTTAAGTGTCTGAGGCCACATTTGAACTCAAGTCCTCCTGACTTCAGGGTCAGTGCTCTATTCACTGCACCACCTAGCCACCCCACTCTCAATTAGATTTTAACCTAGTTCTTGCCAAACTCGGGATTGTTGTGGGTCACTCTGATCTGGAGTATAGTAGTAACTTCTAAGCAGTTTTCCTAGCTTCTACTCATTTACCCTAATTCCCCAACTTCCATAATGCCAATATAGTCTTCTCACTACCACCAGAAAAATCTTTCTTATGCAAAAATTAGTGATGTCAATCTTTTGTTCCAAAATTTTCAGTGGCTTCCAATTGCTTCGTCAAACTACTTAGGCCAAGTTTGTTTCCTTTATCTGGTATGCCTCCTGAAAGGTTTCCTCTTCATTTGGTGAATATCTTAGCTATCTTTTTAAGTACAATTCAAATAACACCTCTCTGGCAAAATCTTCCCTGACCTTCTCTGATCAATAGTGATGTTCCCCTTCACACCCATTATAGCTCTTTATTTTGCAAATCTCTAATGCATTTATCATGTAATAGTATATATTATGTTTATTTGTGTTTATTTCTTATTGGTACTTGAATGCAAGCCCCAGGAGTGAAATGATGATGTCTTTTATAAATTTTGTATCCTCCTGGTCATTCTTCATGCAGTGTGCTCTTAACAGATGTTTAAGACATAATAATTAAATTAATAAATTCAAGAGTGCAACAATACTTCTCAACTAGGCAAAGAGCAACACTAATCCAAATCACAGTCATAAAATGCTGTGAAGTTTATAAGCACTATTCTCACAACAAAGTAGGTAAAACATTGACAACTATCTCCATTTTGTAGATGAAAAAAAAACAGAGCCTTGGGAAGGTTAAATGACCTGCCCACAGTCCCACACTTAGAAAATGTCAGAGGTGAAATTCAAACTTTATTCCCCCATCTCTCAATCTTCTAGACCACCATCCCTGCGTCTTCTTAGTCATTCCACCTGAACTCTGTCCTAATCTCATTTCTTTCTGTGGTCCATTTCTAGGATCCATATTAACATGGATGTTTTCTGTCACCACCAGGAAGCTCATGATGGGAAATGCACTTTCAAATTGAGTACTGTATTTGCATTCGAGCTGTTGCAGGAATTTGGCTATTTGAATTACAGTCTCAGAAATCCTGAGAAATGTATGAGGAGGAGGCTGGTGTGTTAACTCAATTATAGGGGATGACACTGTTTAATTGCTTGGAGGAGCTGAATTACATCCTTTGGATTGCTCAAAAAGCAGTTATTAGTCAAAGTGAAAGAACCTTGTTTCTTATTTTCTATGAGGACTGACGATTATTTTCTTGATGTATTACTAAAATACTCACAGAAATTCAATGAGACACTCAGAAATAAAGTGTTGATTTTTTTTAAAAAACTGAAACAGGAAGAAGACTTTCCATATATACTCATTGTAGTTGGCAGTAGATAAAAATAAGGATTGTTCCCCTTTCCCCCGAATAGCATATATTTCTAACCAAGACAGCTCCCCTGAACTGGAAATCAGGAGACATGGTTTCAGTTCTGGTTCTGTTTTTCACCTTGTAACCTTGGACCATTCATTACATCCCTTGTGAATTTGTAAATTGGGTATAACATCTGTACTATTTTCACATAAAGATGGCTAATAGATTATTTTATTATATAAAATCCCAGAATCAGAAGATTATGGAATCTGAGAGTTGGAAGCCATCCCTACAGCCACCTAGTCCAACCCATACATGAAAAGAATCCCCAACAAGTAATAATGGATTTCTCAAGTCAGTGTGATACAAATGATGAATGGCTAGGAAACAGAAGGAGACCCATTGGCCCAGACGGGGATTGAAATTGATGATGTTGGCCTTGGGACTGAAATCAATGATTTTGGCCTTATTTATAGCACCACCCCAAATAGAAGTATAAAGTACAATTTATTAGCAATGCTCAGGTTAAAAGTTTTGGATTTGGATTCAGGAAGATCTGGATGTATATACATATATAATATACATATATGCATATATATGTGTGTATGTGTATATATTGACAAGATATCCTGAAATGTGTCATATACTTCAGAAGCAAGGTTTCAGCTAAACCAAACTAACCATGTGTTCACCATAGCACTGGCTAGAGTTGTTAACTTGAAGTTAGGAAGATATATCTCGTCCATGTTACTTAATATTTTAAGAAGAGATTAGACATAATGGCCTCTAATATTTTAATGAAGAGATTAGACATAATGGCCTCTAAGTTTTTTCCAGCTCTAAACCTCTGATCTAACTATTCTATGATCTGCAAGAATGCCAAGTTCTCTCCATGAAGAGTTGAAGGTCAACTCATGGCAAATTCGCAAGGTTGGAGAAGTCTCTCTTTGGTATGTATGTAATGTAATGACATACTTCCTATGTGACCCTGGAAAAGTGCCTTGACCTCTATGGGTCTCAGTTTACTCATCAAAAATGAGAAATGGGATTAGATATGCATTGAGGCTCTTTCTAATTACAATTTTATGATCCAACAATCCCTCTCTCTAGTGAACCATTTTCTCTTAAGGGGCCTAGTATCATCCTGCTCCCTGGCACCCTTTCCATAATCAATTTTGAGGTAATTTTTTCCTCAGTGAGCTTTTGTACCTCTTTTTCCATTTGCTTAAGTTTGCTTTTAATAGTTCTTTTCTTTAGTGAATTTTTGTGCCTCTTTTATTGTTGGGCCAATTCTGTTTTGTAAGGTGCTATTTTCTTCAGTATTTTTATATATCTCTTACTAAGTTGTTAATTCTTTTTTCATAATTTTCTTGCATCACTCTCATTTCCCAAAATTTTCTTGACCAATCATATCTTTCTTTAACTCTTCTAGGAATTCTTACTGTCATTAGAGCCAATTAGTATTTTTCTTTGAGGCTTCTTTTGTAGCTATTTTCTCATTATTATTTTCTTCTGAGTTTATATTTAATCTTTTCTGCCACTGTAGCAGCTTTTTGTGGTCAAGTTTTTTTTTGTTGTTGTTGCTGTTTGCTCCTATTCTTTACTTTGAACTTTATGTTAAAGTTATCACTTGGGGATGGGAAAGCAGGGTGCCAAGCTTCGGGCTTTCTCATGCTGTTGTTTTCAGAGCTAGTTCAGGGGTCTGTAAGTTTTTGATGCATCCAAGGTGGTGTTTTCCTGGTAGAGGGGTCACTGCTCTCCTGGTCTGCATTCTGGTCTTTACCCAAGAAGGCCCTTTGCTCCCATGCAGCTTCAAGTACTAACGCTCTTCTTGGGCCTGGAACTGTGACCAGGTCTCCTGCTCTCCTGTAGCTACAAGTGCTAGAACTCCTCCTGGCCCTTTAACTGTGAACAGGGCCTCTGCTCCCTTGTGACCAATCACAAATGCTGCTTTCCACCCTAGGTTTCACAGTGGGCAGTTTATTAGAACTGTTTATGGACAATAGAATTGCCAATTAATTTCAGTTGCACCCAGTGCCAGTAAAGGGTCCTCTGTATATTTTCTCTAACCAGTTATCTGGCTCCCTTGCCATCTCTGGGATGAGAATTCCCAAAGTTGCTGCTGCTTGTGACCACATCCAGAGTTCAAGACAGGTATTCCTGCCTCTCTCTGGGCTTGTGCCTACACCCATATTACAGACCTCTAAAGTGGAAATCATAAGTTGTCTTTGGCTGGATAAGTACATCCCTCTGACTTTTTGTTCACTCTGCTGCTCCAAAATTTTATTTGAGGCTTTCAGAGAGTTCCTCTGGGTCCTGGCTTATACTTCAATCATCTTGGCTCTGCCCCCAGAAGGTCATCCCTCTTTGTATAATCAAAAAAGGAAATAAGCTGACATCAATTTTTACTTCTTCTTATTAACTGTTTTAATCAATTTGTTAACTGATACTTTGGTGTTAATGAGTTTAAACCAATATGTCAACATAGTCAGTTATTTTCATTATAAAATGAGATGATCTGGGAATCAAGAGGGTAGAGCAGAAACAGGATTTCTGTGAGGCTCCTGCTCCTACCTCCTCCAATTCATGTAAAAATGACTCTGAACAAACTTTGGGGCTACCAAAGTTCTCTTGGAGAACCCAGAAAATGACACAGAGAAGCTAAGCCCCTGTTGAAAACAGTCTGGCAGGCTGGTAGGAAGGGGCCAGCACAGTGCTCTGGGAGCCAACCACAGCCCCGGGCAAAGTTTTAGCCTCAGGGTGGCCACAACCAGCCACCAGTTGGAGGAACTTCAGATCACCAGCAGCTGTGGCTGTTTCCAAAATTATCAATCCATAGATACTAAGGACAAGGTGAGAAGTCAGTGCAGTGTGGACTTTGGGACATAGGAGCTTGGGAGTGTGGTCTGGCCTTTTCCCCCAGGGCAAGAAGAGGCTGAGGTGTAGCAGCCATGCAGCCATTGCCATGTGGCTGCTTCAGAGCTCTGGACCTACAGATTGTAGGGGACCAAGAAATCAGTCTGAGGGATAATCACTCTTACTTTAACCTGCTTGGATCTGGATCACTGTCTAGGGTGGAGGTCCTGGGGTGCATAACCAGTATGCCAGAGGGTGTGGAGGCTTCAAAGAGGGCAGCCAACTAGTAGCTCCTGTAGCTGAGAAAACCCCAGTAATTGGGACAAAGCTCCCCCTTCTGGTAGCAGAGTTCTACTGTGGCAAAAAGCTCAAAAATCAAGTAATTGAGTGGTAACATGAGCAAATGGAGGAAGCAAGGCAAGCACAGAGGTCCGACTTTGGATACGTTTTTTGTGGACAAAAGGACTGGGGCATGGAACAGGAGGAAGACAGCAAAGTCAAAACTCCTGCATGAAAAGCTTCCATCAAAAGAATAAGCTGCTTACAGGCCATGAAGTCACTTAAGAAGTATTTTGAACACCAAATAAGAGTAGTGGAGGAAAATTTGGGAAGAGAAATGAGAATGATGCAAGAAAATTATGAAATGAGAGTCAATAACCTGATTGAAGAAAATAACACCTTAAAAAATAGACTAACTCAAATGGCAAAAGAGGCTCAAAAAGCCAACGAGGAGAAGAATGCCTTAAACAGCCAAATTTGCCAGATGGAAAAAGAATCTCAAAAGCTCAATGAGGAGAATCATTCCTTCAGAATTAGACTGGAGGAAATGGAAGCTAGTGACTTTATGAGAAATCAAGATACTATTAAATAGATCCAAACAAATGAAAAAATAGAAGGCAATGTGAAATATCTCATTGGGAAAAACCACTGTCCTGGAAAATAGATCTAGGAGATATAATTTAAAAATTATTGGACTACCTGAAAGCCATGATCAAAAAGAGAACCTAGAAATCATCCTTCAAGAAATTCTCAAGGAAAATTTCCCTAAAGTTTTAGAACAAGAGGGCAAAATAGAAGTTTAAAGAATCCATCAATCACCTCCTGAAAAAGATCCCAAAAAGAAAACTCCTAGGAATATTATAGCCAGGTTCTAGAATTCCCAGAACAAGGAGAAAATATTACAAGCAGCCAGGAAGAAACAATTTGAATACTGTGGAAACACAATCAGGATCTGGCAGCTTCTACACTGAGGGATTGAAGGGCTTGGAATATGATATTCCAGAGGTCAAAGGAGCTGGGATTAAAACCAAGAATCACCTACCCAGCAAAACTGAATATCATATTTCAGGGGGAAATATAGTCATTCAATGGAATGGAGGACTTTCAAACATTCTTGATGAAATAGTTGAATAGAAAATTTGACACTCAGATACAAGAAGCAAGAGAAGCATGAGAAGGCAAACATGGAAAAGAAATCATTAGGAACTTATCAAAGTTGAACCATTTACATTCCTACATGGAAAAATGATATTTGTAACTTATGAAACTTTTCTCAGTATGAGAATAGTTGAACAGAATAGACATGTGTGTATATGTATATGTTTATGTATATGTATGTATATGTGTATATGTATATATATACATACATATATGTCTATATAGGAGGGTATATGGGCATATGAATACATATGTTAGTGTGGTATATATAGACAGAAGGCAGAGGAGCAATTGAATAGGAAGGGATGATACTTAAAAGGTGAAATTAAGAGATGAGAGAGGAATATAATGAGAAGAGATGGGGAAAGATTGAAATGGGTAAATTATCTCATATAGAAGAGGCAAGGGAAAACTCTTACAATGGAGAGGAAGAACAGGAAAGTAAAAGGGAATGAATCAACCTTATTCTCATTGAATACGACTTATGGAGGGAATGACATACACACTCAATTGGGTGTCTCACCCTACAGGAGAGTGGGGAGGGAGAGGGAGTTAGAGGAGGGATGATGGAAGGGAGGGCAGGTTGGGTGGGAAGGAAGTTGAAAGTGCCCACTTTTGAAAAGGGACAGGATCAAAGTAGAAAATAGAACTACTGGGGGGTGGGATAGGATGGAGGGAAATATAGTCAGTCTTTCATAATATATCCACTATGGAAATGTTTTGTATAGGTACACATGTACAACCTATATTGAATTGCTTATCTTCTCAATAAGGGTGGGTGATGAGGGAGGTAGGGAAAGAATCTGGTATTAAAAGGTTTAAAATAAAATGTTTAAATATATATGTGTATATATATGTGTGTGTGTTGTTGTTGTTGTTGTTACTATTATCTTACATGTAACTGGGAAATAAGATATACAGGCACTGGGGCATAGAGATCCACTGTGCTCTCCTAGAAAGTCAGAGGGGGGATGGGGGAAGATATGGGAGAGAGCAGATTGGGCAGGGGATATTCAGTGGGATTGGTATTTTGGAGTGGTGGGTAGGCGGAAAATGGGGAGAAAATTTGCAACTGAAAATCTTGTGGAAATGAATGATGTAAACTAAAAAAAAATAAAAATAAAATAAAAATGAAATGATTTGTTACTATTCTCAAGAATTTCAGAAATACTCCCCTCATCAAACTCCATTATCCAGTGACACTGCCCTACTTTCTGTTCTGTGCACATGATATTCCATCCCCCAATTCTATGCCATCTCACTGGTTAACTCTTAAGGCTAGAATGCCTTTCTTCCTTATCTCCAGCTATTGACTTCCCTGGTTCAAAGTATCAGCTCAAATCCCACTTACTTCAAAATGCCTTTCCCAGTGTTTGCCCATGTCTTCCTATTTAAACTAGATTTTGCATGGGCATAGCTGTTTGCATGTTATCTCTCCCATTATAATGTGATTTCCTAGAAGATAGGAAACCTATTTTTACTTTTTAAAAAACATCCTTAGCATTTGTCACATTTTAGTCATTCATGTCTGCTTCTTTGAGACCCCATTTGGGATTTTCTGGACGAAAATACTGGGATGGTTTGCCATTTCCTTCTCCAGTTCATTTCACATATGAGGAAACTGAGGCAAATAGGGTTAAGTGACTAGTCCAGGGTCTCATACCTAGTAAATGTCTGAGACCACCTAATTGCCCATTTATCACATAGTAAACACTTAATAAATACTTATTAATGGTGACAACAGGCAGCAAGGTGGCACAGTAGATAGTATGCTGGGCCTGGAGTCAGGAAAACTCATCTTTATGAATTCAAATCTAGCCTCAGACACTAGCTGTGTGACCCTGGGCAAGTCACTTACCATATTTACCTCAATTTCCTTATCTGTAAAATGAGCTGGAGAAGGCAATGGCAACTCACTCCAGTATCTTTGCCAAGAAAGTGTTACAAAGAGTCAGATTAGACTGAAAATGACTGAACAACAAAAATCATTTGTTGTTGCTTGGTCATTTCATTTGTGTCCAACTATTCATGACAACAGTTGGGATAGATCTTGGAATGATCTTGGCAAAGATACTGGAGTGGTTCGGCATTTCCTTCTCCATCTCTTTAGTTCTGTGTTGGGAACTGAGGATACAAATAAAAGCTACAACATAGACCTCATTTCAAAAAACTTACAAATTAATAGGAAGAAAATAGTATGTACACAAATATCTATGAAACTAGGAACAGTAGAAAAAGTACAAAGAAGAGATCTAAAAATGTGATGTCAGTTAACCAATCTACAAGCATTTTTACATATCTCCTATGTGCCAGACACTAGGTAAAGACCAAAATGTTTTAAAATTGAAGAACAACAACAATGGTGCAACTCATACAGTGACTTGGAATTCCAATGACATATACTTCTAAAAAGGTATTATTATCATTAAATAGTCAGGTTCCTAAAAGTTCTAAACAAATACAAAAATTAGAATATGTAAAGTACACACTCACAATTTGGTGTTAGTAAAGTTGCAAGAACAAGGATGCTTAAAAACTATTTGTACAATATAGAAAGCAAACCCTTCATGGAAAATCAACTTATTTCCCTTTGGATGACTGAATATAGTATATGAGTACCATTCCCTTCTTTACTCATTCTTCTGAATATAGAAGGATGAGTTAACAAGGGAATGTACTCAGTCTCTCTTACAAGATCTATCGTTCTCTGGTGATGGATGAGCTGAATTATGACAGATTAGTGGATGCAGAGAAATGTGTGTCCCATTATCACTAACAAAATAAAGCCCAATCTGCTTTAGCACATATCTGCTCCTCAGTGACTCTATGAAGATCCTGGCATTTGAATATACTTCTTTGAGAAGCAGAAACACATTCTGCTTTCATGCTTATACCAGCTATAAAAGAATACTCAAATTATGTGTGTTGAGCACAGCAAACTGTTGTTTAATTTCTAGCTTTGATTTCCTGGATTACTCCTACATCACTGAGTTTTGTCACATTTTTCACTTATTCTATCTCTACCTTCTGGATATTTGGCTTGGCTTACAATTCTTCTCTTATATTTTTGCTAACTTCCTTGGCATGTTGATTGTAATCTCTCTAATGCTCAATTTGACTGTTGGTCTAGATTCTGACAACCATATTTTGTTTTTCTTCCTTGGGTTCTAAATTTCAGTATTTCTCCCTCTTTCACATTTGCCCCACCCCCAACTCTACTTAATAAAACCTACATCTACCTTCTCTTCATGAATACATGAATTCATATATGTGGTTAAACTTATCCTGGACAACTTTTTCTGATTTTAAGTGACATTGTCTATCCTACTCTATCTGAGTACAGGCTAGGCTATATATAGCTATAGATGAATATAATTATATATGTATATGTAATACATTTATATATACATACATGCATATATGACAGGTTCAGTTGTGTCTGAGTCTTCATGTGTGTATGTGTATATATGTATATGTGTGTGTGTACATATACACATATGACATGTTTTTTGTTGTTCAATTGTGTCTGATTCTTTGTGACCCCATTTGGGGTTTTCTTGGCAAAGATGCTAGAATAGTTTGTCATTTCCTTTTCCAGTTCATTTTAAAGATGAGGGAACTCAAACAGGATTAAGTGACTTGCTCAGGGTCATCCAGCTAGTAAGTGTCTAAGACCAGATTTACACTCAGGAAGATGAGTCTTTCTGATTCCAAGCCCAGTGCTCTATCCACTGCAACACCTAGCTGCCTTCAATATATGATGTGTGTGTGTGTTTATATATCACACACACACACACACACACACACACACACATATATATACACACACACATACCATGTTGTATGTATATATTAAACATATATATACCACATATATACTTCCCATCCCACATATGTACATACACACTTATATACATACACATATTATTTGTATTATATATTTCATGCATATGTGTATGTACACATATAAATGTGTATGCAAATGCATATACATATTATATATACAACACACAGGTATAAATATATGTGTACATATATATGGATATGTAATATTTAGTATAATGTTTTATTTTTTGCTAATATTGAATTATATTCTTACACAATGCTTTCCTTTCTCTTTTTGATGTGCTGAGATATTTCCCTATGTCTTCTTTATTATTTCTTACTATTGGAAATATAGTTTCTGGTAATAAAATACGATGAGGAAATGTGCTCATTCATTAAGTAATTCAACAGATATTACCTGCCTACTATGTGCTAAGCAATGGTGATGGGGATGGGAGGGAGGAGAAGAAATAGAGATTAGTAAAATGTATCCTTTCTCTCCTGGATCTTGTTTTGAGAAATTTATGCTCTGGCAAATGTTTACTCTGGTGCTGGGGAAATTGTCTTGGTTTTCATATTAATGGTTCTTAATACATGGAGTCCTTCATAAAAAATAACTAAGTTGAAAATAACTTGGGAGGGAGTTACAGAAACATAAAATATTTAAACATGATGCCAATATAACTGAATACATTCCCTGACAGAGAAATCACTCACTACCCAGATCTATCTATTTTAAGGAAGTAACAATTACAAAATTTTGCTATGTTCACTTGTTGCTAATACACAAAAAATATTCCTGGAAAAGATCTGGCATTTCATGACAGTGATGAAACACATATAGATACACATAATTGTATCTACATTTTTTTCATTCAGGTTAAATTGCTTTTGCCTTCAAGAAAATTTATATGTCAATAGGAAAATAAATAATAAAATTGTAAGCATTTGACTTAGGGAGGCATGACAGTTCATAGAATCATATATTCTCAGGGCCCAGCCTCAGCAAATTTCCTGAATTCTGCAGAATAGGCCTTCTGTTAGAATCACAGGAATAAGAACATATTTTAAGGCTTATTTGGTCTGATCCTCTGTCTGTAGCCAGTCTATATCCAAACTGTCCAAGAGAGGTGTGTTTGTTTTCTCTTTTTAAAGACCCTCAAGGACAGAGTTCATACTGTTTCCAGATCATTGAAATAAAAAAAAAATGGCTACTACTGCTCAGAATACTGTTAGTTGGGAGGAGATAAGGACTGGGCCTATGATTTTATCAGGATAAAGACCTTCTTGGAGAGGAAACTGCTTCTTTTTCTTTATAGTCATAGAGAGGTACCTCATTTCTCAGGTGCCTGAAAATTTAAGTGACTTGCCCAGGATTACAGAGCAGTACATTTCAGAAGCAGAGCTTAAACTCAGGTCTTCTTGGCTGCAAGTAAGGTTCTCTATTCACCATTCTAGTGGCATCAGACTCAAATAGAAATGGATCCCTGATGCTGAATGTTGAGTTAGAAAACCACAAATTAACATTATCTGTGTTGTACTGTATTTTTATTTATTTTGTTAAATATTTTCCAATTGCATTTTTTCTTTTCTTTTATTTTTAGTTTACAACATTCAGTTCCACAGCCCAATTACATTTTAATCTGGTTAAGATAGTACTCTGACTTGTTGTTGTTTTAGGGTACGTCTGTTCTATATCACACTGCTATCTTAGTCATCGATTATGTTCTTAAATGTCTACATATCTTGTCACCCTATGAGTTTATTTTAAAAGTCTCCTTCTCCCTCATAAACCATCTCCTTGCTTCTAGTCTCTTTCCCAGTCTATTACATATTCAACTGCTACCTTCTTAAACCATACCTCTGTCTATGTCATTGCCCTGCTAAAAACTGTCAATGTTTCCTAATAGCCTATCAAGTAAACACCAAACGTTTCAACCCAGCAGTATCCATAACAGGACTCCAGGACTGTTTTCAGTCTTACCTAGGCTCTGGATAACCCAGTGACTAGAGCATTGGTCTTGAAGTCAGGAGGACATGAGTTCAGATCCTGAAACCACTTGCTATTCTTATGCCTGATATCCTTGATTAAACTATAAACTCCTTGATGTTATTGGCTGTCTGGTGGTGCTGCTACCTCTATGGTATATCTTCTCTAGAGACCAGTAAATGAAAATAAGCTAATATGTCTAAAACATGTAAATAATGCTGGGCTGGATAAGATTATACAGGCTTTGACTTCACTACTGAGCTACTTTTTAACCTAGACTGTTGTAGGCACCAACCACAATGGCGGCAATCACTGAACCATGAGCCATTAACTCATCTGGCTCTCACCAAACATGATGTGACTACAAATATTGGTGTGTCCCCAATATATCACCAGTCCACTCCATGCCAGTACCATTCCTACATTTCTGTTGTTCAGTCATTCAATCATGTCCAACTCTACATAGCCCCATTGGTGGGGCTTTCTTGGTGAGGATACTAGAGTGGTTTGCTATTTCCTTCCCCAGTGTGTCCTCTTTTTACATATAAGGAATTGAGGCAAATATGGGGTTAAGTAATTTACCCAGGGTCACATAGCTAGTAAGTATCTGAAGCTGTATTTCAACTAGGATCTTCTCACTCCAGGCCCTGCACTCTATCTACTGTGCCACTTAGTTGTTCTGAATTGTTTCAGGAGTATGGAGGTCCTGGGTTCCTACATTTTAGCTTAATACCTTAAGTATGATCCTTAAATATCCCATGGTGAAAAAGAGTTAGTTATCCCTTATTTTAGTTCTTACTCACAGAAAAAAGCAAGACTTGCCTAAAGAAAATAGATTCTATTTTTCTATGGTCACATCTATATTCCCTTTTGCCTCCCAGGTCAGTCTCCTAATCTCTAAGAATATATGAGATGACTACCTCTATTTGTGTAAGTTCCATGGTTCCATGCACATACATAGTAGGTACTCTATGAATACCTGTTTTAATGAGTTTCAAAGTATATCTAATGATAAATCGTTTCCAACCACAAACCCCACCAATTTTAAACAATGATATATCCTTCTTCTAAAATACTTGATTATAGTCATTTCTCATCCCATTGCTCCTAGATAAAAGGATAATATTTACATCTTTGTTGTAAGAGTTTGGGGGTGAATATAAGAAAGAGGAAAAAAGGATGGAG
Organism: Gymnobelideus leadbeateri; assembly: GCA_011680675.1. Taxonomy (NCBI): domain Eukaryota; kingdom Metazoa; phylum Chordata; class Mammalia; order Diprotodontia; family Petauridae; genus Gymnobelideus; species Gymnobelideus leadbeateri. The sequence continues at coordinate 191,051 of WOXC01002583.1, forward strand.
GCATAGAAAAATTTTACTGATCCATACTGCTGAGACAAGAAAAGGCAAGGATGTGCCTGGAGATATGTTGGTGAGAGATGGTAGCATCATTGTCTTGGAATCAGTCAATGACAAAGATCCATTTATTCCTTTGATGCTTAATCCCTGTGTAATCAATCTAAATCTATGATTCTTGGAAACAATTTAGTTCAAATATCTCATTTTGCAGACAAAGAAACTGAGGCCCAGGTAGGTGCAGTGACTTATCTAAGGTCATTCAGCTAGTATGTCACAGACAGAGTTTGAATTCAGGTTCTCTGATTCCAGAGCTGGTGCTTAGTCCATTGTGCCTGGTAATCTCTCTTCTGTTTCTTTATCCCCTTCCTCTCTCCTGACTGTTCATGGGTGTAACATCTGGCTCAATTCAAATTCCCCTCTTATCACAACAAAGGTTTTCTTCCTTCACAGCTGTATTAACTTCTCAAAATTCCTCTTTCTAGTCCTTGCACATATTCTGATTCAAATAGACTACCTATTGCCTCTATAAGAAAAACTAACATTAACATTATAGTTTCTTCTCTTAGGCATTTTAAGTCCTTCACAATCTGGCTCCAATTTATCTTTCCCAGAATTATTTTCTATTATTTGCATGCACACACACCACATTCCAGTCAAAGTAGCCTGTTTATTATTCCCCATACTCAACATTTAATATCCCACCTCTATACCTTTGTATAAGGCGAGGACTGACCTGTTGGTTGCCATGACTGGCATGGATGGCCTCTTCACTCCTGCCTCAGAGAATCTTCAGCTCCCTTCCCCTTAAAGACTATATCTTATAAGAGGCCCTTGATGATCTCTCCAACTGCTAGGCTATATCCCTCCCAAATTATTTGTATTATCTATAGCTATACACATATACACATATTTACATATTTTTACTTTCCACAATGCACATGCATGTAAACATGTACAAACATTCATGCACATGTACATGTATACAAATGCATAATGCATACATACACACACACCTTTTTCCTCTCCCCCTCTGCCATCTATCTCATCCCCAATGTTAACTCCTTAAAGGCAGGTTTGCTTTTAATTTTTCTCTTAGTGCCTGTCATGTGGTAAGAGTTGAAGTGAAGAAATCTCTTTCACAGGAAGGAAGGAAGGGAGGGAGGGAGGAAGGGAGGAAGGAAGGGAGGAAGGAAGAAAGGAAGGAGGGAGAGAGGGAGGGAGGAAGGAAGGAAGGAAGGAAGGAAGGAAGGAAGGAAGGAAAGAAGGAAGGAAGGAAGGAAGGAAGGAAACAACATATATTAAGTTCCTACTTTGTGCCAGGTACTATACCAAGTGCTTTATGAGTATCTCATTTGATCCTCACAATAACCTTTAGAGATAGTCTCTAAATATTATTTACATTTTACAGTAGAAGAAACTGAAGCAGGCAGAGGTTAAATGACTTGCTCAAGGTCACCAGTTTTGAACTTAGTTCTCTATAAGTCCAGATCCAGTGCTCCATTCACTGTGCCACCTAGCTGCTCCAGGAATCACAGAATTTTCTTAATTTTTTCCCTCACCTTTGAACACGATGAATGATAAACAAACAACCAAAATAACTACTATTCTTTCTTCATATCTGAAGTTACTCATTATCTTCATAACCTTTAAAATTAAAGAATAAATAGTCTGTAGCCTTCTCTGTTACTTACATCAGAAGAAAATAAGCCCTTGGATATGGGTTTTGAGACCAAGCTTTCCCCTATTAAACAAATAAAAATAACAGCTAGCATTTATATTGAGCTTTAAGGCTTGCAAACCATTTTACAAATATCTCATTTGATCCTTACAACAACATCAGGATCTAGGTGTTATTATTATCCCCATTTTACATGGAAAAACTGAGACTGACAGAGGTTGTGTTACTTGCACAAGGTCATACAACTAATAAGTATCTGAAGCCACATTTGAATTCAATTCCTCCTCACTCCAAGTCCAGGCCTCTATCCACTGTACCACCCAGCTGCCTTGAATAGATTGGTCTTTGCTTCTATGTTACAGTTACTGTGTCTATCCAGTTGGCTTAGTATAGGAGAGAAAGAGCAAGGGAAGGAATACCTGAAAAGGCAGGATTCTGCTTCTTTTTTTCTTTTTGGAGGGCAATTGGGGTTAAGTGACTTGCCCAAAGTCATACAGCTAGTAATTGTGTCAAGTGTCTGAGGCCGCATTTGAACTCAGGTCCTCCTGACTCCAGGGCAGGTGCTCTATTTATTGAGCCACCTAGCTGCCTGGCAGGATTCTTCTAATAATTAATTGGAGAGCCAGAGAAAGAGGAAGAATGGGATGATAAGGAGAAGGAAGGTTGAGAAGAAAGAAGATGAAGAAGAAAAAAAAGATGATGGAGAAAGGAAATGAAGGAGGAATATGAGATGAAAGAGAGAAAGAAGTAAAGAAGGTGATAGAATAAGCAAGACTATGTTGTCAAAACATGATATGATATGAAATAAGCTATGATATAAGATGTGATACAATGTAATATGATATATGACATGATATATAATGTAATGTAACTATGATATATAATAATATATGCAATACAATAGAATATTGAGTTCACTTCTAATGTGATCACAATTGAACTGTGTTAAAGTAAAAATATCCTGTACTGTGAATGATGAATTGCATTCAAAAGATCTGGGTTAGAATCCTTGCTAGTTTTGCTCTGCTGCTTTCTATCAATGTCACCTTTCTGAGCCTCAGTTTACTCTCATGAAAGAGTTGGATGACAAGGCCTTTAAATCCCCTCCAGCACTAAACCTATAGGCTTATCATTTCAGGTGTCTTTGTTCTAGATTCACACCTTGCTCCTACTATCCCCTCCCTCCCTTCCTCCTGATTCATGTCTGGAATCTTTGTTCTTAGCCCAGTGCTTGTTGCATAATAGGAACTTAACAAATGGTTACTGACTGGCTGACTGATTAGGAACTCCTTCCTTGGCTAACTAATCGCTGGCAGCTCTCTTGCTTTCATGACAGAGACTTGCTATCAATCAGACTGGACTCAGTAAGGTTCCTCTTCTAACAATAAAACCCACAGCCTGGTCCTCTTCCATTCCTGCCACTGGAGGTGGGCTGCCTTACTTGGCACACAAGGCCAAGTTTGGAAATATTGGCTCCTGCTGGGCCTAGTTTAGAAGGTTTCTGTGCTTCTGCTGTGTGTTCATGAGTGTGTGGGCATGTGTGTGTGTGTGTGTGTGTGTGTGTGTGTGTGTTGGGGGGAGGTGCTAGGTGGGAGATATAAGACCCCAGGTATTTCCCAGCCCAACTAGGAGAAGCTGGGGAGCTGAAGCTTGGCTTGGCACCAAAGTCAAGGAATAGCTTCCCTGCAGTATCTTCATTGAACACTCTTTCCTCTTTTATTGTGGCCCAGAAACCATAATAAGATTTGAGAACTGGTACTCCCTTGGCTGTGTCCTTCCTTTGTTGTCCCTGCCTTTCCTCTGTGCCCTTGGTGTACTCTTAAGCCTTGAGCCATCCCTTGTGAGGGTTAAAATACACCAGATAAAGTCATCTTGCTTTTAGCCTCACTGGCCAGAACAGTTCTTTTGAGAAAGCCTCTTAAATCCCTGAAGCAGCTGCAATGAACCAGAACAGCTGTAAAATGCATAGCCTGCCAACGATCAGATCTTTCATCCAATCTTTAAACACTCCTAGATGTCAGCAAACTTCCTGTTTTCTGTTTGTTCCATGGTTTTGATAAAATATTGTGGCAAGCAGCATTTTCAGCCCCAGGTCTGGCAAGTGAATATTAGAACATCAATAAACTGTAGAGGAATCCTCATATGCACTATGGGGGCAAACTTCTTCAATGTTTTGTGCATATGTTAAATAAATACAGAAAAACAGCGTTTATATAGAGTGGTCTGCCAGAATTGGGAGGGATGGACTGCTTTGCCTTTATGCCATGAAATGGGCAAAAAATTATCATTTTAATTAGAGCAGTGTTTCACTACTTTTTTTTTTAAATAAAAAAGGCTAAATGGATTTTCATGCCACATTTCTGAATGCCATTAATTAGGAAATCTTATAATTGGCTATGACAGGCAGATGAGTTGGCTATACAGTACTATGAAATACCTTCTGTAGTTATATAATAAACCCAGGATAATTCTCAGAGGCCTTATATGTTAGGTAATCTGTTTTCAGTCAACCAAAGATTTACTTTAAGTGGATACTGCTAAGGAAGGAGGAAAAAAAGATTCTGAGTCTTAAATCAGCTTTCCTGCATTAAATCTTCCTGTTTAATCCTTGGCTCCAAGTAATTTTATAAATAGATAAAACTCTTAACCTACCCAGGAATAATATAATCAGATGAATACCAACAAAATCCTTTTTCTGCTGGCAAAAACTGTTAAGGAAGATCTTTTTCTCTTTCTTGGGTACCCACTGTGTTGTTATTTGTCTAAAGCTTGGATCATCCCATGGAGAGTTCATGAATAGAGTCAATTCTCAATTATCTGGACTAATGGAGGGGAGTGGGGAGTAGTGGTGTGTCTATTTCAAGACAGAGGATAATGAAAAAAAATCATTTATATCTGGCATCTGCGTACATTATATATAATTTCCTGATGGTAGAGTTACCTTCCTAATTATGCTTGACTTCAGCTAATATTAAATTGAGTTTGTGTTTCCTGATCTCATTCTAATTGCTAGATGGCAGATGCTAGGGAGGAAGTCAATGTGAGAATAAAAAAATTGCTATGGATGATCCAAAAGCAAGAGGAAATTAGAATGATCCAGTTAGAAGTCTTAGAATTCCTTGTTCTGTGCCCCCCCCCACCTATAACTTAATAGTATTTTATTTTTTTCCAATTACATGTAAAAGGTAATTTTCAACATCCATTTTTATAAGATTTTGAGTGCCAAATTTTTCTCCCTCCTTCCATTCCTTCTTCCCCAAGACAGCAAGTAATTCAATATAGGTAATATATGTACAGTCATATTAATCATATTTCCATGTTAGTCATGTTGTGAAAGAAGAATCAGAACAAAAAGGAAAAACTGTGATAAAGAAAAAACAAAAAACAACAAAAAAAGTGAAAATGGTATGCTCTGATCTGCATTCAGACTCCATAGTTCTCTCAAGAATCTTTTGGAATTGTCTTGGATCATTGTATTGCTGAGAAGAGCTTGCTCTATCATAGTTGATAATCATACAATATTGCTCTTACTGTGTGCAATGTTCTGGTTCTGCTTGCTGAAATCAGCATCAATTCATGTAAGTCTGTCTAGGTTTTTCTGAAATCCACCTGCTCATCATTTTTTTTAAAGCAATTGCGGTTAACTTGCTCAAGGTTACACGGCCAGTCATTATTTAAGTGTAGGTGCTCATTTTCTGAGGCTGGATTCAATCCCGGGTCATCCCAACTCCGAGGCTGGTGCTCTTACTCACTGCGCCACCTAGCTGCCCCTGCTCATCATTTTTTATACCACAATAATATTCCATTACAATCATGTATCACTTGTCCAGCCATTTTCCAGTTATTAGGCATTCCCTCAATTTCCAGTCCTTTGCCACCACTAAAAGAGCTGCTATAAATATTTTTGTACATATAGGTCCTTTCCCCTTTTTATGATCTATTTGGGATACAGACCTAGTAGTGGTATTGCTAGGTTAAAGGGTATGCACAATTTTTATAGCCCTTTGGCATAATTCCAAATTACTCTTCAGAATGGTTGAATTGATTCACAATTCTACCAACAGCACATTAGGGTTCTAATTTTCCCACATCTTCTCCAACTTTTATTACTTTCCTTTTCTGCCATATTAACCAATCTGATAAGTGTGGTGTGGTACCTCAGAATTGTTTTGATTTGCATTTTTTTCTGATTAATAGTGATTTAGAACATTTTTTCATGTTACTATAGATAGCTTTAATTTCTTCATCTGAAAACTGCTTGTTCCTATTCTCTGACCACTTATCAATTGGGGAATGATTTGTATTCTTATAAATTTGACTTAGTTCTCTATAAAATTCTTACTCTTAAATGATAGTATATGAATATAACAAAACATTATTGTACTTGTAAGAAATGATGACTATGAGAATTTCAGGGAAACATGGTAAGTAAGACTTTTATGAGCTGATGCAGACAGAAATAAACTGAACTGGAAGAATAATATACATAATGACTATGAGAATATAAGCAAACTTAAGACAGAAAGGCAGCTGAACTCAGATTATCAGCAATGCTGATACCAGAAGACAGAGGCAGCTAGGTGGCTCAGTGTATAAAACATTGGAACTAGAGTCAAGGAGACCTGAGTCCAAATTCAACCTCCGACATTTACTAGCTGTGTGACCTTGAGCAAGTCACTTAGCCTCTGTCTGCCTCAGTTTCCTCACCTGAAAACTGGGGGTAATAATAGCACCTACTTTCCAGTATTGTTGTGAGGATCAAATGAAATAATATTTGTAAAGCATTTTGCTAATGTTAAGGAACTATGTAAATGCTAGCTGTTGTTATTAGAGATGATGAAGCACTTGGGGTAGATGACCTGTAGATACTCAACATTACACACATAGAAAGATGTGGTTACTGTACTGGCTATTTGGTCTCGACTTTTTTACTTAATATGAGAGGCTTCAGGGGATAGGGCAGGGAGAAGGGTACACTGGGAAATTATTGCTATGTAAAACACATGAAGACATTGATGAAACTTTAGAAAAAGGAATCTTTGTTCTTCTTGGTAGTGAGTTGTGGGTTTCCCACATTTTAAACCTTTACTTCCATCTTCTAAATAGAGCTAAATACAGGCAAAAGGAAATAATTTGGCAGAAGAGGTGGCCGAGGGCTATCAACATGTGGAAAGGCATTGGCCTGGAAGAAGGGAGATCTAGGGCTATCCAAATATTAGTCTTGTTCTGTTTTGCTCTAGAAGCAGACTATGAGTCTTAGGTGAAAGCTGAGAAGGTTGATTTAGACCTAGTGTGACCCCTGACAAGAAGAGCTCTCCAAAAGGGGAATGTGCTATCTTATATAGCTAGGGGTTACCTTCCATTTGAGGCCTTCAAGCAGTGACTGCATGGATACTCATTGGGAAGATGACAGGGGGGATTCTAGGTGGCATGGTATTTAGTGCTGCACCTTGAGTCAGAAAGACCTGAGTTCAAGTAAGGCCTCAGAAGCTTACTAGCAGTGTGACCCTAGGCAAGTCACAACTTCTGTTTGCCTTAGTTTTCTCAACTGTAAAAAGGGACAATAATAGTACCTACTTCCTAATGTTGTGGTGAGTATCAAATGAGATAATTTTTGTAAAGTGCCTGGCAAACCTTAAAGTGCTATGTAAACACTATCTATTATTGTTCTTGCTAAATCTGGGTTAGACTAGATGGTTTCTAAGGTAGGTCCTTTTCAACTCTGAGATTCTGTGATTCTGTAAGAGGCAGGAGAAGATGTGTGCAGAGGAAAGGGTGTGTAGGGCATTCAAAGCCCCAGCTGTCAGCTTGTACACATCATAGAAACTGGCAGAAAATGCTTCAGACATACTGTTAGGGGCGGAGTGACTTCTATTTCATGCTGACAGAGATACCCTCAGTCCTTGGAGCTGTTCTCTTGGGCCCAATGAATGTTTCTCCTGATAAATATCCTGCTTCTCCAAGAAACAGGAAACTTGAGGCAAAATCCCAAGTATTAATTAAATACCTTTAGATTTCAGAAAACTTCAGGTTTCAAAGATTTCTTTCTCTCCCTATACTCTACTCAAAACCTCTTATTTTTGGGAAATGGAACCAAAATAGATTTTTTCTGGATTGGTTGGAGCTTTGTGATATTTGGCAAAATATTTCTCTCTGACAGTAGTTTTTGACTCTGCTGATGATGCTCAGTTCATAAAATTAAACAAAAATAATATCAAGGCCACCCCCACCAGTCCAGGATCTAAAAGAACTCATTGTTTAAATGTTTCAAGTTGGAGAGGAGTCATGTGGAACCTAGAAATCTGAAATCATACTGACAGATATATGTGGCATATGAGAAAGAATACCAGATTTGGAGTCAGGAGACCTGGGTTCACATCCAGCTCTGCTGCTTACTCCCTATGTGACCTTCAGCAGTAACTTCAACCCTCTGGTTGTCAGTTTCCTAATTTTTTGGTCTATTGCATTTCTAAATCTATGATCTTATGGTCAAGGAAAATCTTCCCACCTACAAAGTGTGGAGACTAAGTTAGGTGATCTCAAGTAAAATATTCCCAGAGACACAACACATGAACTCAAAGCTGTGCCTCTAAGATTTCCAAAGGGACTTATAATTTGCCTGATTTTGGTAATGAATATTTCCTACCTTCCAATTCCAGATGGCACTTGGTTGTTTCTAACTTATTCACATTCCTGTTTCTTAGCTTCTCTGAAAAGCCAACTTCTATCCATTAACTGATTCCATCATCTGTCTCCAAATTAGAAGCTGCTATCCACAGGAGTCAAGACCATTCCCCACAGCAAGAAATATTAAAATGTCCTTGAGTAGGACTGAAGTTAGAAGGTGCATATCAGCTTCTATTTGGAATGCCAAGAATGGGAGGATTCCCTTATAAAATGCATAATTTACTTTGGATGTGACCATACTGTATTTCATCCCATTACTAGGTGATGCCAGATTTACTTACCGGTTCCTTTGCCTCCCTTATCACTTGCCTGAAACTCTATCTTCAAAAACTTTCTCTCCAAGATTACCAATATCTCTTCACTGCCTGATCAAAAAAACTTCTTCTTAGTACTAATTTCTATTTGATCTCTTTGCAATATTGGGCACTCATCCCTCCTTGATGCCATTTCCTTTCTTGGCTTTCATGTCATTTCTCTTTTGGTTATTCTCCTGACCAGCTGTTGGCACTCTCCCTTTTGCAATTTAGACCCTCACCTGCTCTGACCTCTACTATTGCAATAGTCACATAATTGATTTTTCTGCCTCAAGTTTCTCTCCAATCCAATCCATATTCCCTGCCAAAGTGACATTACTAAAGTACCAGTATTATCAGTGTCATTCCTCTAGTCACCAAATTTCAATGCTTCCCTACTATGATGATCTAGGTTAATATATAGACTTCTCTGTTTGGTACACTTAAATACCCTCATAATCAGCCTCCAATTTGCCTTTCTAGCCTTATCATTTTCTGTTGTTCCTTATACTTAACACTCTTCCTGCTTTTCATGAGCTATACCATACCATACTATACTATAATACTATCCTATCCTATCCTATTCTATCATATACCATACCATACTATACTATACCATACTAACTGTTCTAATGTTAACTGTTGGAGAAGCATTCATGTTTAGTGAAACAGGAAATATTCAATGGGTAGACATACCTACAAACACAAAAAACCCCCCCAAAAACATAAAGCTAGGTTAATAAATGTGAAGAACATGATCATTCACTACTTCCTTGACAAAGATCACAAATATACCAATGAAACTAATTATTATACAAGGACTATTGGCTCTGGCACATGGGATATCCAACTAGATTAGACCTGAAAAAAAGAGGTGAGAAAGTTCAATCAAGAAACAAAACAAAATGAATTTGAGGTAAAACAGGAGGAACCAGACCAAAAAAAATGAAACTTTCTACAAGTAGCAGAGAAATTAGCATAAAAGATTGCATGAACCAACTATACTTAAGCAGTTATCTCGGCGGAGCAATGGATGCTAACTAACCCAGACATGTACGTGCACATCATTGCTCAACCCAATGGAGAAACACTGGTAAAAAAAATACTGAAATGTTCCTATTGAAAATTTCAAAAACTAAAACAGCCTTTAGGCTGATCACAGAGAAAGCAACAGAAGAGATGATTGATCTGGAAGACATAAGACTTTTTAAAGTGTGGAAACTAAATAATTATAATCCTTACAAAGTCACGCATGCAATCATGTGCTGCCTAAACAAACAAATGAGTAAGAGAAATACCATCTTACTTAATGGTCCAGCACACACTGACAAATCTCTCATTGCTCAGAAGCTCTGTCACTTAGTTGGTGATGTTGGCTGCTCCAATTCAGCTAACTTATCATTTCCTTTCAGTGACTGTACCCACAAAAACATAATTTGGGTTAAGGAGGCAAGAAATCTAAGACAACAAGTCAATCAATTCAAACAGCTAATGCCAGGGCAGGCAGTTGGAATAGATCAGAAAAGAAAAGGAAGCAAAACCATAGAGCCAACACCTATAATCATGACCACCAATGAGAACATAACTGAAATCAGAATTGACTATGAATTAAGACCTGAACATACTGAGTCAATTAAGCATAGATGCTAATAACATCATGGACTTTCAAAGCTGGAAGAAGTGGACCAGCTATTACATCTGGCCCTGTTTAGTCATCTGTACAAGATCAAATAAATACAGGAAACCAACAAAGAATCATCTATGATTACCAAAACATGGAGCCAGAGATTCAACTGAGGATAACAGAAAGTGACTGACAACACAAGTGGGCACAAACCACGACTTAGAAACGGGTACATTTAGAGACAGTCCTAGAAGACAACAGACCAATGCAAGATCAGATGGTTAGAGGAATTGGTGATCTAAATATTTATCCCATGGACTTTTTTTATATGACCCTAATTTACAATATCTATGGGGACTAATATGAGACAAACATCCATGCACAAGTCACATCTAAGAACTCTTGCTCCATTTATGTGTGAAAACAATCCTCCAGCACAGTTATTTGTAAAGCACCAAACTGGACTGATGGCTACAATGACACTAGGAATACATGCACAAAACAGAATAATAATATGTGCATCATTCTTTTGGAAAAGAAAATTAACATTAAAAGGAAATCTAAGAACTCCATAAGCCTTCGGTATATATGGGGGTTCAGCACCTGATTCAATTCAGTTTAATAACCAATTTCCAGATGCAACAAGAAGATTTGCAACTCCTTACTTAGATGGTAGAACAATTTCTACAATATTCTACTGATACTTTTCTAAAAGCATAATAAAGGTAGTTACTTACTTACATTTATCTCTACTAACACATACACACATGTACACACACAAATAAAAAAATAAAAAACACAATAAAATTTTTAAAATTAAATGCCTATGTCAGATTCTTTTTCTCTTGGAAACCAACTAACCTTATGCAACTGCTTTCAATGGGGTGGGTGGGTGGGAATGGCCTATTCTGACACATTAATATATGGATAGTGTAAGAAATACTAACAGTTTGGTTTCCACAAATTCTATAGGAACAATGGATGTTGCACAGGATGTGCAGGAAGGTGTAAATCAGGATGAGGGAAGGAAGAACAGAGCGACCCTATCCAATCACATAGGTGGAAAAAGTCTACAATTTCTTTTTCAAGGGCGTCTCGGCTGAAAGGTCCCAAACTGACCAGGGTCAGAGGATGGTCATGGACATTTTACTAACACACATACTTAACTAGCCTCATACATGTTAACTGACACACCCCGCATACAATTAGAGCCTTATTATCCGACCATGCAATCCATGTTGGCCCATGTTCAGGAGGAGGAAACACATGAAGGAGTAAAGGGCAGTCAAGGAAAAGGGATGTCTTCTTCATTAATGTCCAATGGATATAATGAGGGGTGGGGTAAGGTGAGGTTAAAGTCAAATAATCCTATATAACTGCTTGCTCTGCTTCTGTATAGGCTTCTGTGTGTGTGTGTGTGTGTGTGTGTGTGTGTGTGTGTTTTGTCAGAACACACAGACCTGCTTTTCCAGAGAATCATCAATAAAAGTATTTCTTCTTTCCCTCCACAAACTTTGATTTCATCATTACCCAGCTAGCTCTAGTTTGGGAAATTCAGCAAGCCTTCTCTGGCTAAATTTCAAATTGAGTTGAGTCTGAGGTCTTTATAACAATTATAATTTAGAAAATCTTACTAACCAACCAGCTAGCTAGAACCAACCGCTCCTAGAATGTGCTCCCTTCTCGTTTCCACCTCTCAGAATCCCTAATTTCACTTAAAGTTTAGCTCAAATGCTATTATATACACAAGACATTTCTTGACCCGTTAGCTGAGAGTACCTCCCTCTCCTTCCAAATTCACTTGCATTTAAGTATTTTTATGTACCTGTTCTCTCTCCAGATAAATACAAAGTCCTTAAAGGCAGGTATTGTTTCATTCAATTTTTTTCTTTTTATTCCCAGGCTCAGAAAAGCAGTCATGACATAGTAAATAGATAGCTGACTGTAATGGTAAGTAATTTGAATTTGAAGATCCCTTTGTGTTGGCAAAGGTAGAAGGTACTTAGCATTTAGTAACTGATCAAGCCTCAGTTGGGGAAACAGAAGGTATGAACTCCTGTCTCCTGTTCCTGATGTAACAGGAAGGAGTTGGCTGAAACAGGAAATAGCTAATGCTGGGTATATAAGAAAAGCCCCAGAGAGGCACAGTCAGAACTTCTTGGGACCAGCATCTGGTCCCAAGAAGAGCAGCTACAGAAAAGAGAATAGAGAACTGAGCCAGAATTTCCTTAGAACTTTTGGTGGTGGAGCTTCTTCTGAACTTGGTGGAGCTTCTTCTGGGCCCAGGAGCCCAGGAGCCAGGAGCCCAGGAACCCAGGTGACAGAGGAGCCCAGGAGCCCAAGAGCCCAAGAGCCCAGGAGCCAGGAGCTCAGGAGCCAGGAGCCCAGGAGAAGACTGAAGAAGCATGACTTGGATGCTAAGACTTTGTCTGTTTGTGGCTTGCCTGAGCCTTGAATTCCCAGGAGCAGAAATTATGAAGGATGTGAGATGAACTGGACCCTGTAAAGTTCAGTGTGGAGCAGGACAATAGAAATGGACAAGGAACTGGGAGCTGTCTGCCATTGAACCCAGGTGACAGTCTGGTGAATCCAGGTGGAATCTGGGACCATGGAAGGGGATCCAGGGAATCTGAGAACTGGCCTCAAGTCAAGATGAAAAGACCTCTCTGTGAGTGCTGAGTAATGATGAAATTGTAGTTTACTAGTGACCTAGGGGTAGAGGGTCTGTATTTTCTACTGTATTTAGTGATTAAGGATACTTAGTAATTGATTGCTGAATAAGTGACTGATTGAGTTAACTTAAATGTGCCCCAGGAGTGGAAGACTTTGCCTATTATACTTTGAGATGATTGTTCATTGTTCAAAATATTGTGACTGCTTTGTTGAAAACTATGTGGCCATTTTAATGATAAGCTGTTGTGAATACTATATTGTGATTTTCTGTGATAAGTTATAATATTGTGAATGCTGTACCTTGATTTTATGTGAATGTTTTGCTTTGATTTGTTATGGAATAGAGTGTTCACTATACTGTGTAATCAGAACCTTAAAAGCTCTTCACAGTAGCAGTCTTCTGGAAAGCTGCTTGTGCATGGCATTACACTGACCTCAAAGTCAGGGAGACCTGAGTCCAAAGTCTGTCTTCGACAGATATTGCTTATGTGACCCTGGGCAAGCCACTTAAGCCTCAGTACTCTAAGCATGAATACAATAAATTGTTGAGAAAGTGTCAACATACATTATTAATCTCAATGAAATCACAACCACAGTACTTGGCAGAGATTGATGCTTAGCAAATTTATATTTATGGATTTGTGTTACTCTTTGTGTGTGTAAATATATATGTATATACATGCATATGTATATATAATACACACATATATACATATGTGTATATATAATGCACACATACATATGCACATATAATTTACTTTCTAGTAATATATGTGTGTATGCATGTATCTGTGTATATATGTGTGTATATTTATATAAAAATTTACTTTCTAGTGTATGTGTTGATATTCCCAGTAAAACATATTCCTTGAGGGCAGAGAATTATTTTTTGTTTCTGTTTTTATATTAACAGAACCTAGTATGGAGCCTGGCACCTAGTAGGCACTTAATATATGTTTGTTAAATTGTATTGACTGGCAGCAGAGGCACACTCTTCAGCATGCAATTTAAGACATATTTGAATCTCAGTTTGATTTTTTTCCACATGGCCTCTAGAAGTAAATCACTAAAATTAAATCATAGGAATTATTCATGCCCCTTTCCTAACAGCACTACAAGTTAGGAATTAGAAAAGGAGCAAAAAAAATAAGTTGACTTTGCTCTCTATGATTGCAATAATGTTAAACTGAAGTTGGGTTCAGTGGAGAAGAGGAACTTGGACTTATCTGTAGAACACCCCTACTGCAATGTGGAGTGGCATGTTGGCAGCAAATCAATAGCTGCCCCTTCAAAAACCATGAATGATCAAGGGTTGATGTGTACATTTTTAAAAATTCAGCAGGATGCTAGTATGCTATAATAAGCATTTATCAAGTGCCTATTATGTGCTAGGCTATACACTGGGGATACAAATAAGAAAAAAAGAAAAACAATCCTTGTCCTCAGGGAGCTTACAATCTAATGGAGGAAAACAATATATAAAAGCAAACCAAAAGGAGAAATAGGGGAAAGGATCACCAGAGGGTAGATGGTATTGAGGCATAATGCTTGAGGAATCAAAACCATGGACAGTATCTGATGGAAAATGGAGTTAGTGGGAAAATTATAAGCCCTCTATGAAGGGAGGCTTCTGGAAGAGTTCATTGCTCTTCCTTTCAGTCTTCCAATATAGGAAGCAGCAGCTGAGGAGGTGTTGAGTATCAAAGCTGAATCAATTTCCATGGTGATGGACCTTCAGGTGATGAGATTATCCCAAGAGAGGCATGAGGATCATGGAGTCAAAACCAAAGAGAGCAGTTGATTTAAGAAAGGCAGAAGACGGTTAACCAGCGAATGCATCATTTGGTATGTGACTGAAGCAAAGATCTCAACTCATTTAGTCATCTTATTCCTTCATTTGCCCATTTATTCCTCATCATACTTGATTCATTGTTGGAAACCTCCCAGGTGAATAAGCAAATGATACTCAGAATTCCTTCACCCTGCTGCTCTACCAAAGGACTCTGTCCTTTACTTTTCCAAAATTCTGCTTCCTCGGTTTTTAGTTAAATTCAAGCCAATATGCAGTGACTGAGAACCTACTGTGATAGGCATTGGGGAAGATACAAAATTTAGATAACATGATCTCTGCCTTGTGTGTACCATATAAAAACGATAGTACCAAGTAATATCTGATAAATGCTTTAGAGACATGGAAAGCACAATATGAGGTAGGGGCTTAATAAATGTTTATGAAATTGAGGTTTGAGAGGACAAAGATCATTACTGATTTTAGGGTATCAAGGAAGAGTTCTTAGAAGACACAGCAATAGAGGTGGGTAGTAATTCAATAGTAAAAGAGAGGAAAAAGTTTTCCATGCATGGGGAACAATCCTTGAGCAAAGGCTTAAAAGCAGGAAAGTGCAGGAATTGTTCAGGGGTGAGGGTGGGGCTGAGTGGTTCAATAAAGGTAGCATGGTATCAGATGGTGGAAAACTTGGGGAGACTTGAATTCCAGGCAAAGGAATTGGCACTTTATCGGGCAGACAATAGAAATCCAGTGAAGGATTTTGAGCAAAGGAGTAGCAGAGTAGCATAACCAGATTTACATAGAAGAAAAATAAGTCTGATAGCACTGTAGAAGAGGAACAGTAAAGGCAGGGAGACTTATTAGAAATGTAGGTAAGTGAAAGTTACAGACTGATAACTATGAAAACAGGAAATATGGTAGAGATAGACTCACTAGGACTTAGTAAGTAGATGTTCAAGATAAGAGAAGGGGACAAATGAAGATAATATCAATGTTTCAAAAATGGGAGATGAGTAAATAGTTGATACCCCTGGAAGAAAAGGGTATTGTATAATATGTTTGATCAGATACAGGTTGAGTTTGAAATGCTGAGGGATATTGAATAGACCTATATTGTAGGCAGTTAGAGATGTAGGGGGCAGTTAGACAGCACAGTGGATAGAATGTAGGACCTGGAGTCAGGAAGACCTGAGTTCAAATCCAGCCTCAGATACTTGCTATCTGTGTTACTGTAGGTGAGTTACTGAACCCTATGTGGCTCAGTGGATAGAATGCTAAGCCTAGAGTTAGGAAAATTCATCTTCCTGAGCTCAAATCTGGCCTCAGACAATTACTAGCTGTGTGACTGTAAAAAAGGATCTGTAAAAGGAACTGGAGAAGGAAATGGCAAACCACTCTAGTATCTCTGCCAAGAAAACTCCAAATAGGGTCATGAAGAGTTGGACATGACTGAAAAATGACTGAACAACAACAAAAGATGTAGGACCAGAGCTGAGAAAGGTGCTGTAGAAGGGGCGGAGAAATGTGGAGATCCAAGAGTAGCAAAGCGGTTATAGCAACATATTGAAAAGATAATATACTCCAACCAATTTAGAGCTGTGCCAGGAATGAAGGGCTGCTTTAGTATTAGGAAAACTATGAACAGAATAGTAAACAAAATAAATATCACATGATTATATTAGTAGATGCAGAAAAGGCTTTTGACAAAATTCAACATCCATTTTCATTAAGAAGCATAAATAGACTTTTCCTTATTATGCTAAATAGCACTTATCTAAAACCAAGAGACAGATTATCTTTAATGGTGAAATATGTGTCTAGAAATGCTAGCATTCTAGAAATAAAAGTAAAAATAAAAGTATATTTCAATTTTTTCAGAGTTCATATAGAAATAGGCCAAATCACTTATCCTGCTATTATTCTTTTAAAGTTCATGTTATGGGGTTTATTGCACAGATGGATAAAATAACTACTTTCTGGTATTAAATAAGAATATTGGAATATAGGCTCATCTTCAGTAGACTCACTGTCAGTAAAGAGACAAATGATTAACAAATGATATCAATAGAGATAGGCAATGGAACTGTGATTACATTGATAGAGGTAACTTATGGATGAGGAAATACTCTCCATCATATCAGGTTGGCATCTCTTCTACAACTTACAGTCCTAGAGACTTGCCTAAACCACTGAGAGATTAAATGACTTGTCCAGGCAATACTTTCAATATATATTAAAAACAGGACTTGAATCTAGGCCTTCCCCCACCCCCCATTAAAATTTTATTATTTGGGTTGGCTTTCTGGGCAAGAGGGGGGGAGGGGAGTATTTTGGGAAATTAAGTTGATGGAAAAACAAAAAATATCAATTTCTAATACTTAAAAAAGTCCCAGACTCCTTAAGAATAGCCTTTTTGTAGATTCTGGCAATGATGACATTTCTTGATGCCATAAACTTTTCTATTTCTTATAAACAAATCTATATGACTAAATCATGTGTCTAGTACTTCTTCATATACGTATCACTGTTTAGATGTATGTGGATATTGCCCAAGGAGGACCTTTTGATTCCACCATTTGATATTAGATATTTCAAAGGCTACACCAAGAGATGTCCACTTAAATTACATTTGATATATCCAACAACATGAACCATTGTCAGCCTTTAGTGTTTGGTTTTAAACACATCTGTAATGTGCTCTGAAAACATCTATCTATTCTCTTGCTTCTTTTGGGCAAGAATGTGTGTGTGTGTGTGTGATGTATATATGTGTATGTATATGTGTATATCTATATATATACATATACATACACATATTTTTGTTAAATATTTCCTAATTACCATAAAATTTTTGACATTAACTTTTGAGAATTTTGAATTCCAAATTCTCTCCCTCCTTTTTGTCCCACCCCTCCCCCTTGGGAAAACAATGAATAAGATGTCAATTTTACATGTTAGGTCATACAAAATATATTTCCATATTAGCCATGTTAATCTTCCTATGTGTGCCTTAGAGTGATGGGTCCTGTATTTTTTAATATTGTCTAGGTTTTTGTTAGGATACTTTCCAAATCTGTTATGGTTCATTTTACAGCTCTGAAAGTGTACATTAAGATTGCTACTGCATAGGTGTTAATTGCTTTAAATGTGTTCTTCCCATTAAGGTTTTATTTCAGGATGCCAGTTAGTGTTTTTATAAAGGGTCACAGCTTTTTCCTTGATAACTTTATCCTTCATGTGCCTTGCCTGGAGGAGACCAATTTATTTGTAAGTATACCTCTTTGTTCATAGCTTCAATTTGATCTCTGGATTCATACTCAAAATATTCAATGCATTTTCTAGAAATTATTATTATTAATAGTTATTATGGACACTAAAGGCAGCTAGGTGGCACAGAGCACTGGTCTTGGCATCAGGAAAATTCATCTTCCTTAGTTTGAATCTGATCTCAGACGCTTACTAGATGCGTGACTATAGGCAAGTCATTTAACTGTATTTGCCTCAGTTTCTCATTTGAACTGGAAAATGACCTGGAGGAGGAGATTGCAAGACATTCCAGTATCTTTGCCAATAAAACCCCAAATGTAGTCATGAAGAGGTGGACATGATTGAAATGACTGAACAGCAAAACTCATCCTTAGTAAATTTACTGTCAACATGTCAACAAGCATTTATTACATATTTCTTATGTTCAAGGCATTGGCATAAGCACTAGGGATACAAAAATAAGTAATGAGAAAGACAATCATGGACCTAAAAAATCCTATATTCTAAAAGAAGAAGAATATACTAAAATGGAAGCTGAAAGCTGGGGGGATTTGGAGGCTGTATAGTAAGGTGGCAAGGAAGAATGAAAAAAGGTTGGTGTAGACCCTTACTCAAAAAGAAGGTTTCAAGAACTCATCAATGGGAGAAGGGAACCACAAGGACAGGAAAGGAAGCTGAGTCATGATGGTGAGGTCTGAAGAATGAAGCTTAACTGCTCTGGGTTTACCTCAGAATGGAAAATGGAGGTTCCATGAAGAACTCCCTAAAGCGAGAAGGGGACAGCATCTTTGGGACAACTCCAACGACAAATGTATATATATATATATATATATATATATATATATATATATATATATATATATATATATATATATATATATATATATATATATATATATATATATATATATATATATATATACATATATATATGTATGTATGTATATGTGTATGTGTATGTGTATGTGTATGTGTATGTGTGTATATATATATATCAACCTATATTATAAAAGCTTTATTATCATAATTTTTTATTCTTAGTGGAAAGGGTGTCCATACTGAGGAAATCACAGGTACTTGAAAAACCAAAGTAGGGAAATACTTACAATTATTTCTAAACTAGAAACAGAAATCTATTGCTCAAATACCCAACCCACCACAGGATTCCTCATTTTCTCTTTCTTTTCTTTTCTTTTTTGAGGGGGGAAGGCAAGGCAATTGGGATTAAGTGACCTGCCCAAGATGGCAGCGCTAGTTAAGTGTGAGGTGTCTAAGGTGGAATTTGAACTCAGGTCCTCCTGACTTCAGGGCAGGTGCTCTATTCACTGCACCACCTAGCTGCCCCTGCCTTTTTTTTTTCCAAAAAAAATTATATAAGGAGAATGTAAAGCTGTGACACTTAGATAAACAGGATATAGATGATGCTTCTGAACTTTCCGATGTGACTAAAGCAGTAAGTGTCTATTAGGAACTTTGTTCATTTTGTATTATATTAGAAAAGGTGATCTGGTTACTTTTTATAGAGGGAAATACTGAAGTGCAAGAAAACTGAATCATAGCTCATAAATTCTGGTGTGCACTAATTGTAGACCAACTCAGGCATTCCTTTCTCATTTTAAAGCCCTTCATAAGCTGGCCCCTCCCTACCTTTCCATTCTTCCTAAACCCTACCCCTTCCACAGACTGTGATCCACTGATTCTGACTTCCTTGCTTTTCCTTGAAAAACACCATTTCCTCTCCCAGCATTTTCACTGCATGCCCCTATGCCTGGAACTGTCTTCCTGCTCATCTCTACCTTCTGGTTTTCCTGACTTCCTTCAAGTCTCAGCTAAATTTCTAGCTTCTTCAAGAAGCCTTTCCCAGTCGTCCTTAATCTTAGTGTTTTCCCTCTGAGATTACTCCCTATGTATCTCTATATGTATCTTTATTTTTGCATATTGTCTCCCGCCATTAAACTGTTAGTTCCTTGAGCAAAGGGCTGCTTTTTTGTTTATTTATTTATTTTTTTCCTTTCTTTTACTCTTCAGTACTTTGTACAGTGCCTGGGACATAGTAGGCACTTAATGCTAGCTAACTGACTGGCTGACAATTTATTGGTACAGTTATAGATTTAGAGATGGAAAGGACTTTTTAGTCCATCAAGTCCAAGTCCAAATTGAGGCCTAGACAGGTAGAGTGACTTACTCAGGATTGTACAGATGATAAATATCTGAAGCAGGACTTGAACCTAGGAACTCCCAGTCTTCTAACCAACACTCCATTTATCATACCACATTGTCTTTCCAAGTGCACTGAACTTACAGATGGAGGCCTGCATTTGAGTCCAATTTTGGCCACTTATTGTATAACTATGGACAAGTCACTTTCTGAATTTGTTTCCTTATTTGTAAAAGCTGTACAATAATGTTCATCCTTGGTGCCTTAGAGTGTTGTTGTGGAGAAAGTATTTTGTTAAGCTAAAGGGCTATGGAAATGGGAGTTATGATGCCAACAATGAGATGGCAGATGGCTCCTCTCACCCCTTACACCTGTCACTAGATATGAGTTACACAGCAACACCACAGGGATGGAAGAGAAACTGTACTTGAGGGAAAAGAGAAGGGCATTCCTTGCATTTTGAAAGTCACAGTAAGACAGGCAGTGGGGAGAAGCCCTTCCATTCATTAGAGTCTCCATTTGCATTTTCCAGTGGAAGGGCCTGTGGGCAGCTTCCATTTTAGTTGGAAAATTTAGACAAATGAAAGGGTCTGCTAAGTAATTACTGACTAATAATATGAGAGTCTGAAGCAGAGCAAGTTAGTCAAGTAACTTCCTGAGAATTACTGAAATGGTTCCCTGGACTCCTCTTTCCTTTGGGGAGAGAAAGGTGCTTCCCTATCAGTAACTTTTTTCAATTTCCTGAGTTCTCAGTTTCAAATGGCGGGGGAGGAGAGGGAGGTGCAACTAGGGTCCTGAAGGTTGTATTAGAAAGTCTACCCCACAGCAGATTTGGCAGACTCCCAGAGAGGCAGGTCACTTGGCAATGTCTGGTTTCATGCCACTGCAAATCTTGTCTCCTCTCTCTTCACACTTCCTAATAAAGCATAGATTATACCACAGGACTCTTTGCACATGTACTGCTGCCTACTAGGGGAATGGGATCTTTTTTGAAGGACTTGGACAATATGACTGTCTGAAGATAGGACTAAAGTGCAAACATCAAGGGCAGCAGTTAGAGGAGGAGAGGCTGTGAGGTTGGAACAACTCTGGGCAGGAGAGGTAGGGGAGAAAGAATCCAGCAAGGGGTAGTGGTTGTTTTGAGGGTAAAGGTGGGTAGAGTTGTTTGTTTGCTTATAGGACCCAGTATCTTGATTGGGTGGTTTCTTCTTTCCTTCCTTTTTTCTTTTCCTTCCTTCCTTCCTTCCTTCCTTCCTTCCTTCCTTCCTTCCTTCCTTCCTTCCTTCCTTCCTTCCTTCCTTCCTTTCTTCCTTCCTTCTTTCCTTCCGATTAGGGTTGGGCTCAAGTGCCTAGAAGCAGCTAGGTGGTATGGTTGATAGAACACTGGGGTCTAGAATCAGCAAGACCTGAGTTCAAATCCTTCTCAGACACTTACCAAGAGTGTGATGCTGAGGAAGTCACTTAAATTTGTTTGCCTCATTTTCCTGAATTGTAATGTGGGGATGACAATAACAGCACCTACTTCACAATTGTGGGGATCAAATGAGATCATATCTATAAAAAGTGCTTAACAGAAAGCCTGGCACATAGTAGGTACTTAATAAATACTTATTCTTTTTTCCTTCATCATTTCTTATACTTAGGGGAAAAGTGAGAGAGCATTCATAAGGTACTTTGATCCGTTTTGATCTGTTATGATCTGACTTTCATAAGACAACTGTGAATTGTTCTTTTCATTTTTCCTTATTGCAAGCTTTAGTCTCTACTACTCTTGTGATCTTGAGAAAGTCACTTCCCAAGTTCAATTCAAGCCAGTAATATTTATGGAACATCTACACTATACAAGGAATTGGCTTGTCTCAGATCAGTATTTCTTATTCCATTGATCTGG
Organism: Gymnobelideus leadbeateri; assembly: GCA_011680675.1. Classification (NCBI taxonomy): domain Eukaryota; kingdom Metazoa; phylum Chordata; class Mammalia; order Diprotodontia; family Petauridae; genus Gymnobelideus; species Gymnobelideus leadbeateri. Next base: position 213,108 of record WOXC01002583.1, read on the forward strand.
ATATTTTATATTTTGTAAATATGCATCCATTTCATTTGTTTCAGTTTTTTGGGCATTGGTATTACAAAGACTAAATCAAAATAGTCCCTGCTCTCAAGTCTCAGTTATCTTGCTATGCAGGAGGGGATGGTAAGTAAGAAAATAATAGATAAATATAAGATGGAGATAAAAGAAAGGGACAAAAGAAAGATCCAGAAAAATGCTTTAGGAAAATTTGAGGAAGGCAACAGCACTGGAGGATGCAGTAGGGTATGGGGATCCAGGAAGGCTTCATGGAGGCCATACTGTAGGACCAAGTTTTAAAGGAAAAGAAGGATTTCATCATCTTAATGCATTTCATGTCCTGGAGGGTAGCCTGTGTAAATCCACCAAGATGGGAAAGAGCAGGCTAAAATCAGCTACTAATCCCATGAATCTGGTACCTAGGATCTATGGAAAGGGAGAAAATGTAACATAAGGTTGTATAGGGCCCGTAGGGTTGGATTAAGGACGTACTGATAGATAAATTGAGGTAGATCCAATTTGAATGAACTTTAGAGCCAGATGGGATCTCAGAGATCATTTTAGCTAATCCTTTAATTTGAGAGATGAAGAAATTGAAATTTGAGGTACTCAACTGACTTGACTAAGATTGCCCAAGTCTAGTGTCCTTTCCCCTCCATCTTACTGCACAAAGAAGAAAAAATGTTATGTTAAAAATTACTCAGGAGGGGCAGCTAGGTGGCACAGTTAGTAGAGCACCAGTCTTGGAGTTAGGAGGACCTGAGTTCAAATCTGGCCTTAAATACTTAACACTTACTAGCTGTGTGAGCTTGGGCAATTCATTTAACCCCAAATGCCCTGCCTTCCCCCTCCAAAAAGAAAAAAAAAAAATTACTCAGGAAATCAGGTATTAGATGAGCAAGGAGGGTGGAGAATTGAGCTATATCAATGAGAAGACATCAATAGTGGTCAATAGCTCAGAGGAATGTCCCAATTTCTGTTCTACAGTGGGGCTATTTGCAGCTAACATACCAAAGCAGGGAGGAGGAGTGTTTGGAAGCTGGCAGAGTGGGGTGTGGGTGGGGAGGCAGACTCCACAGATCCGACCATACTACAACCTCTAATTTTTCTTCCAAGGCTAAAGTTTTATGATTCTAAGGGGAAGGAAACATATTTGGTCTGAGATAACTGAGCATGAATATGTGAATTCTAATGGAAGAAAATAATCTTTCCCAACTGGAGAAGAGGTTAGAAGGTGTAATGGTAATGGGAATTTGGAGATCTTCCCTGCCATTTAATAAGCCTGAGGGAATTTAAAGATCTTTCCTGCCTCCTAATAGGCTGAATGTAATTACATGGAACATGTGGTTGGAGGACTTTGCTGAAGGGTAGAGAAGAGCCTATAGAAAGCTGGGAGTCAGAGCAGTTAGAGGTGGAGGGAGGAGAGGACACACCCAAGTAGACAGGCTTGTGAGTGTTTGTTTGTGGGAAGGTTAAAGGATGGTGTGGCTCTCTGCTGTGTTATGATATATTTAACTTCTTTGTTACTATGATGGATTTGGCTTTCTGGTTTTGGGAATTGGTTTTCTGGTGTCTGAATGTTTTGTTTCTGTCTTCTATATGAAGAGTCTAGGATAGGTTGCAATTGAGAACTATGCTGGCATATTCACAGCCACCACTTGCATTTCTAAATGTCTTTTTCTGGGGTCTGTATTATATATCTTTCTTTAATGAAGGGAGCCAGTAGATCCATGTCCTTATGGTGTGGCAGTGGTAGAGAGGGCATTGAAGGGATTTGGAGTAAAAGAACTTGGGTTAGAATCCAAGTTCTGTAACTTAATATAGTTATTAAAACCTTTAAGGAAGTTACTGAACCTCAGTCTCCTAATCTTTGATGAAGGGAGGAGGGAAAGATCTGTGGACCCCAGGTTAAGAACTCCTTCCTTAAGGTTATGGTCACAAAGAAGAACTTTCTAGTGATTAATTCATATCACACAGTCTCTACTCAACTCCACTAAACTCTACTAAATTCTACTCAACTCTGTTTACTTTACTAAATTACTCTCCTCTCCTCTATCAAATTCTACCAAATTCTATTATACTAACCTCTACTCTACTCTTCTAAATTCTACTAATTCTACTCTTCTCTACTAATCTGAATTCTATTCAACTAAATTCTATTCATAGACTAGTGAAATAAGTAAGGCATTAGGATCCTATTTTCCATGCATCTGTATATTTCCTGTATATTTCTGGTCAGGTTTCCTTTCTGGTACAAAAGGAGACAAGGTAACTCATGACTTGGGGAAAGAGGTACCAATGAAACACATTTATGTCTATTCAGGACAAAAAGAAGTCCTCTCCTGCCCATTGTGCTTCAGTGTTTAGGAATTGAGTCTGATGACAGTGGCATCCTTGAGCCAGAAAATGGATAAGTTCTCTTCTATGATGGCATCAAATGATGTCATTGCTATAATCTGGTCATTAAGGTCATAGCCTTAAATCAGTGGCCTATCAACTTTATCTACTCTACTATACTAAATGGTACTCTATTATGAAATGGAACGTGATATGATATAATAAAACACTAAGTAGTATGGTGTGATATAGCATAATATAATATAAAACAATGTAATACAATGAACATTTGTTAAGCACTTAGTTGCTTAAGGCACTGTGATAAATATTGAGAAAGCCATAAACTTATAAACTTTAGATAGGATCCCTGAACTTATAGTTTACTAGGAGAATAAGATAATAATGCAGATAGCTGTTAATTCTCAATATTATATGATAAATGTATAACAGCATTCATAGGATCATAGCTCTCAAGCTGGAAGCATCTGTTAATGTGATCCCTTACAACTTTCTCACTTCATAGATGAAGAAATGCTAAGTGACAGAAGCAATATTTAAACCCAAAGTTCAGCACTTTCACTACCACACCATACTTCCACTCTACAAAATGAAATTCCTTGGGAGACACAAGGGGGTACCTTCTGAGCCATTTTTTTTCCTTTTTCATTGGGATGAATCAGGTTCAGAGGTAATTGATTCCTGACAGCAGACTCAGAGATCCACACATTTAAGGCTCTGACCTTGGTGGCCAGATTCTGGTGAAGATGCCGCTTGACATGTTCACAGAAGATGGTATACCCGTTTTCTGATTTGAAGATGCCATCATCATCACATCCAGCTCTTGAACATGGAAGCACAATGGGCAAGATAGGCCTTCCTTTTGTCCTGAATAGGTCCAGCTGTGTTCTGTTGGTACCTCTTTCCCGGAGTTATGAGTTACCTTGTTTCTTTCTGTACCAGAAAGGAACCTTGACTAGAACCAGCAGGAAATGTATAGATGCATGGAGACAGGGACCCTAATGCTTTACCTATTCCACCAGTTTTTTCCTGAACAGATTTTGAGCTGAAAAACGTTCCACTGCTGTGTAATAGCTCCAGTTACAGCTGAAAATGTTTGTCATTTCATTATACACACTCCAAAAAGTGTGTATAAAAGTTGTTTACAAGGGCAAAGCTGCATTGCTGAATGCTGGTTTTAAGACCCACTTCTCCCTCACCATATTTTCATTCTTGGTGCCTACAGCAACAATTACATTTTTATAACTGCTTGCACAGGAACTTATTAAAGCACTTGGCTGCAGCATTACTTAGTACCTGCCTCTGCTGGGATGCTATAAATTGTTATGGCTGGAGCACTTGTGCATATCTGCTGAGGAAAATACTATATTAAAATAATTTCAGGGCTAGGAAAGGGAAATTAAGGAGAAGTCTAAAATGGTTGGTCTTTTTGATTCTGAATCAGGGCTGGTATTCTTGAACCTGTGATAGGAGTGCTATGTATAGTCATGTTCTCCTTCTCCTTTCCACTCCTTCTCCAACCTCATCCTTGCCCCTCCCCACCTCACCTTGCTGCTCTGGCTACTTTAGATCTCATAGGCTACAAATATTAAAAATTTCCACACCTTCTCAAGTAGCTCTGCCCAGGGTTCCTAGTCCACAAGACAGTTTACAACTTTTGCATGACTATACCCTTGAGTCAATCAGCAAAAAACAAGCAATTATTAAAAGCCTATTATGTGCTAGGCACTGCAGATACAAAGATAAAAAAGTAAAACATGGAAAATGAAAAATTAAGGCAGAAATTTTGGAATTTTTTATCACGAAATCAGAATGTCAATGGAGCAAGAAACAAATCACTTGTGTTATTTTTTCTTTTTCTGTGAATCACAGATTCTTGAGTCATGTGCTTACACTGGGAGAAGATACCCAAAACTCACGCCTCTGTTCTCCACACTTCCCTTTGGAGACATTTCTGCAAACAACCTAGGCTAATTTGAATAATCTAGCTCAACTTTGGGAAGGAAGATGGACAACCTCAAAGCAACAACAACAAAAAACTCTAGTGTTCCTCCAAAGCCTAAGATCTAGTGGGAGATACTGACTTGAATAAGAGGCATGCCACCCTGACATATGGAATTTGGGGGGCCCTGGGGGAGGAAAAGGAAACAAATGGGACTGACTCACTGTAAGTAAGGTGGACTTTAGTGTGTGTAAAGTGGATTTTTGTTATTATTTCTTAGAGATCAGTTTCCCAGGATCCATAGCCATAACAATCTCTTGTTCCCAGGTATTAGATATGATTTCCCAAAACTATGGTTCAAAACATCTCCACCATGTTTGTGCAGCATTATATAATGATAAATAACATAAACATCCACCGCAATTGCGCAGTGAGTTACAGGGATGAGATGATGTAAATTTGTTATGCTATTGCTGGCAATGTGCCTTCTTTGTCTGTTGCCCCTATAAAGCAGGTGGTCAGTGGTCAGTGAATGGGGAACCTTAGGTTTGAATGCATGAATGCTGTGTGTACCTCAGCTGGCCCCCATTGAGGCTTGAGGAGATTTAGGGGATGTACAAATTGTACCTGTCTCAACAGACTCCATCGAGACATAGGGGTAGTTGCCCTCCCTTCTCTTCGGCCCCTGTGAGAAGGGTGATTAGAGAATGCTGTAGGAGTCTGTGCTCCCATTATCATCAATCCTCTTCTGAGAAAACTAGACTAGAATAAAGTAAGGTTGTTAACCCCTTCTTAGTGTCTTTCTGGCCTGACCAGATGAAGATCGAACCTGTGCTAGCAGCCCTCCTCTGTGCTGTGTTTATCTGTCTTACACTCACCATGTGCTGATCCTAAGTGGAAAATAAGATTCATTCAAGGAGAACACAAAAAGTTCCACTGCATTTGGGGATGTTTTTTGGGTCCCAGTTTAACAATAACCCAGAAAAGTTCAAAATATTGGAGGCATTCTTGCCCAGAGGCATGAGAGGAATTATATAATGGGGCACAGGATAGTTGTGAGAGAGCTAGGGCCTTAGAGAGGAGGTAATGAGCATCCTTTGCTGGAAGGAAACGTGGAAGTAGCAACGAAGACTTGAAGAACAACATTGTCAGATGATCCTAACAATGGTCAGGATAAGGAGATGCCAGGAGGACTGTGTGGCATGGAAAAGGGGTTTTGAGAAGAAAATACTGATGTGAAAAGATTAACGTACAGGTGATTGATGGAGGACTGCTTACTGAGGGAAGGGGCCTTGACTCTTTGTAGGCTTAGATATGTCTTTTCTGTGTTTTTAAGTTTGAAAACAGAACTGTTTTGCATTTTTAGCCTTGTGAGTCTGAATGCTTGTAAGGGAACTGGTGACTACCCACGGAGGAGTGCTGTTTACTGAAGTCCAGAAGAAATGTGCTTCAGTAGAGGGAGTAATAGGTTTGGCATCTGAAGACCTGGGTTTGAATCTTGTTTCTGCTTTGTAGTACTCACTTTGGCAAATCATTTGCCTTCACAGAATTTCAGTTTCCTCATCTGTAAAATTATAGGGTTAGAATGAAAGATCTTTAATGTCACTTCCAGTTCTAAATCCTAGGCTTTAAATGTTTAAGCATCCTTTCTTTTTAGCAAAATGAGTCACTCACATTTTGTCAGCTGTTCATACCAAGACAAAAGTATTGATCAGCCATAGGAAAATTATATGGAATTGGCAGATATGCGTAGTTTCATCAAAAAATGTGAGTATAATGAGCACCCCTACATCCCCGTAGTCTCTTCAGTTCAGCGGCCATATAGTCAACACCTACAGTTTTAACTAGACTTAGGATCTGAGTTCAGTCTTTCCTCAAGACAGAGGAAATATAATATGTGCTATATAAATATTTTCAAAATTAACAACTGATCAAAATAATCACAACCACCATGATTTCAGTGGAACAATGATGAAGAATGCTGCTTGCCTCCTGACAAAGAGGTGATAGACTATGCAGGATGAGACACATTTCTGGACATGACCAATGTGGGATTTTGTTTTGCCTAATTGGTTTTTCTTTTTTTTTCTTTTTTCTCAAGAGAGGGGTGCCTAGAAGGAAGAGAAAATGCTTGTTAAATGGGAAAAAATAAAACTCACTGAAGAAACAAACAAACAAGACCTTTGGCTGAATAGCTTTATGTCTGAGTATCTACTCTGCCTTGCCTGGATCTTATCTACCTTATACTTAGTAACTGGGTCTCTCGGCTTCTTCCCAAGGGCTTTGTTTGATATACCACTTCTACTGGGATTGGATACATGCCCTACACCCTCATCCCTATGACTGGATTCTTATGACCTTCTGCGGCTAGACACCCTTGAAGTCAATTACTGGCTTACTTAGACCAGCCTACTTTGCTTGTTGTTCTCATTCTATATGCCAACTATTCAGGAGCATTTTCTGCCTACAACTGCCTGCCTCTGAAACCCTTTGTACACTGTTGTTTTCCCCTGCCATTGGGTAATGCCCATCTACCAGGACAGTTGCCTATAGTTCATGATGGATTTCTTTGGTTCCGAGACCACCTAGTACGGAATTCTTATTACTGTCATTTACCAAGCTAAGCCTGACTCAGAAGTTCCCCTAATGAAATTAGACACTTGTAGATGATTAAATAGTTAAGAAGGGAGATTTATTGAGCCATAGCATAGAAGAGTATTCAACAAGAACATCACGTTCAGCTCACGTAGACCTTCCCTTTCTCCCCACACACCTTCTGAATTAATGTGGTTAGCAGGAAACATTGCGGTGACATAGGTAGCCTCAGGACATACCCAAAGTGAAAGGTTCCTAGGGTGGGGATCTTCTTTATGACTCTTAGGTGACCAGGAAGGTACTGCAATATGTCTAGAGGACACTAGGAAGCCTGATTAACAGATTGGTGGCTTGAGCCTTAGCCTCCTGTGCCAAAAAGTCTTGTAATCATCTTCCCTGGCTTATAAGAAAAGTTCCAACTTAACCTAATTGTGGATGGGCTAAGACCAACCTATCCCAGTTGAATGTGTTTGTCTCACAGCTCTTTTAAAGACTCCCATATTCCTAGGAGGCTATTTTCAGAAAAATTCCTAATCAAGTAATGGTACTTCTTCCCCATTCTACAGACAAATTGGTGCTCTGAGAGAAAAAGAGAACTGGGTTAAACTTAGCCTATCCTAATTTAAAAGTACTGCTTTCCATTGGAAGTACAAAAAGACATGCATTGGGGAGAAGGGGTAGGGCAGAGAAAATTCATGGAGATGGATAAACACCAGGCAATACAGTAGAGGGTAGGAATGGATGTGAGGAATTAGGATAGATACAGAGAGGACTTGTATTGCTATCTCATTAGATAAGTGATCTCATTGATTTGGGAACTTCCTTTTCTGGTATAGCCTCAAGTATAATAAAATGGACATAGCTATTTATTATGTGTCATTTATTATGAAAATAATCTAAGCTCTTTGTTTGTTTCCCTTTCTTCTCTTAGATTTCCCAGCCTACCCTTACATTTTCAAAATCTGTTACTGGAAAACCTTTCTCCTTAGGTCTCTAGAGACCCTTTTGACCCACGTCAAAAGAGGTGGACTTTGCACTAACCAAATATTAATTTTTAAATGGCAGATGCTTTTAAGGGCTGGGGTCTTGACCCCATGAAAGCCCTTGTCCTGCCTTTTCTGAATCAGCCAATTACAGAGACGCCTAAGGACAGTCAAATTTGTGATGATGATTTCCCTGCCAGCTCTGTGGGCCTTATTTGCAGTATCCTTTTGTTTTTCTCTTCCTGAAATACTCAGTAAATTGGGTTGCTGAAAAGTCTCATTCCAAGCAGTGGGTAAGAAGAGCAGGCTAAACACATAAGCTGCATTACAGTTTTATGATAAAGAAAGACAATGCCTTTCCAGAGTCTGTTATTCACCTCTCCAAATATGAAAGGAAAGGATTTTTGTTTGTTTTTGTTTTTGAGACTAGGTCTCCCTATCTTGAACCAGGATAGAAATGCATGGATTACTCAGCCTGCTTTCACTACTGACTGGCATGAGACTTTTGACATCCTTTGCCGACATAGGTGCATCTGCCCTTTCTTAGGAAGTCTGGTGCCTTACCTCTCTTCCAAGGCAGCAGGGGCTTACATACTGATGGTAGACTTAGTTTTTCCCCCATTTGGCTTAGTCCACTGCAGCTCAGAACTCTTGTGTTCCAGAGATCCCTCAACCTCAACCTCCCAATAGCAGGGATCATAGGCTTGTACTAATACCCTGTGAAAGGTTTGTTATTAAATATATATACTTATTATTATTATTATTATATATAACAAAAAAAGAAACAAGAGGACTTGCTATACTCAATGTCTATGGCTCCCTGCTCTAAGAATTCTTACTGAAAATAAGAGCCGTTCTGCAGAGTTATATATTAGGCCAAGGCTTCTAAATCACTTTTGTGTGTCATATCCCTGTGGAGGCCTGGTAAAGCCTATGGACCCTTCTCAGAATAGTATTTTTAAATCCATAAAATAAAATACATAGAATTACAAAGGAAATCAATTAATATGGAAATTTACATGATAATTTTGTGGTATATTTGAAAGGAATAGCAAGTTGTACATAGTTGATTTGCTGTTACATGTGTAATCATCTTTTTTTGTACTATGTAATAGGAATGCTTGTTTATTCCATAAAGTAAAAACAAAATTAAAAAAAAGAAATACAGGTATCAAAATATTACTTAAAAAAACAAGCTCACAAGTCCCTTGAAATCTATCCAAGGACCTGAGGCTAAGAACTTCAATATTAGACCCAATTTGCCCTGCTCCTGAAGGGGAAGAATCATCAACAAGTAGTTTCCTTTGGTCTCCTCAATTTTAAAATTGTGCTGCAAAGTCATTTCATAGATTTTTTTAATGATGTATTTATATTTACTGCCAGTGATGGCAGAACCACTATTGATTTTCCCCCCTCCCGTTAAAATGCCAACCAGTGGTGTAGAGAACACATAATCCAACAACAGCTGCTGTCACAGACAGGAATTCAGGAGAAGAGATTAGGGTTGAAACCAACTCTATAAGAAACAGACATCAAAACTAACTTATATTTCCAGGATATCTATCTAATTGTAATGTATTGATGTTAAAACTAATGCTACAGAAAGAACGTGGGTCAGCTGGTGCCAGTCACCTGGATCTTCTTTGTCACAATTCCAGATGTGGACAACACATGTGATGTCCATCCACTCTGAGGCTAGTCACCTCTAATAGGACTACAGACTGGCCTGAGCCCCAAAACATCTAGGCTCATAGTGTTTTATATTGGGAGCTCTTATTCTTTACAGGTACACCAATCATGAGTAAGCTAGATTAGGATACATAGTAGATTTACCATTACAACTTTCCAGAATAAAAAGAAAAAGACATGCTTTTAAATTTAATTTGCACCATGAAAATTTTCTCTATCACTCTCCTAAGTCTAGGTAATCAACTCAGCAATAAGTTAAGCCCTGACTTGTAATGTGATTTCTGAGTTGTAAATGCTCATAATGAAAATTTAACAACCAGCTCAGGAGTCAGGTTAGAGATGGGTCAAAAATACCCCAGCTATGAATTCCTCCATCATTCTGGTTGTTTCTGTTGATGTGTCTGTCCTCTTTCCTCCCTTTGTCAGAGGGACCTAGGCCAATAAGCCTGTATCCATGCATATCCATCTAGTTATTGAACATTCATAGGTTGTCTCCAGGGGCACAGTGAAAGAGATAACTCTTGGCTGACAGAAGAGTTCCATAGCATGCAGCTGGTTCATTGCTTCACTTAGGAACCCTAGCAGTTGGAGTGTGGTTTCTTTGTAGAAATGCAGTTTCTACTAGCCTTTGAGGTGTGTGTATGTGTGTGGGGGTGGGGGTGGTGATAGTGATGGTGAATGTCAGAATGATATTTTTCTTCCTCATCAATAACAAATTCTCATGACCACCCCTTTCACTACTCCAATCTTGTCTATCTAAACTTCATCCCAGTCCTTACCCCTTCCCACAAGAAAAAAGGAAGGAGAAAAGAAAACAAAAGAAACAGGTGGGGAGAGGAGGAGAGAGGACAGAAAAAAAGAGATGAAGGAAGAAAAGGAATGAAGAGAAAGAAGGTCGAAGGAAGGGATGAGATTTAAGGGCATTCCAAATTAGTTTTCACTTATTCTCCCTAAAAAGTGGGGGCCTGAAATGAAAGCCCTCTAAAGTGGAGTGCTATTCTTCCTCCTGGCATTGCCCCATAAGCTCTTCAGAGCTGAGTGGGCTGCCTTTGGAACTCTACTGATATAATTCAAGTCTAGTCCAAATTTGCCTAGAGGAACTGTCTAATGAGAAGAATAACCATTTAAAAGTATTTATTTGGTCCTTGTGTGTGAGCTGAGATAGTTTAGCCATTTTTCTGATGGAGAAACTGCCAGTGAAATATGGTGGTGAATGAGGGATAATGCCATTGATATATTCCCAATGACCAGTGGAGTTCCTACCCCCTAGATTGCTAGTTGGCACAGTGCAGAGAGCACTAGACTTTGAGTCAGGCAGACCTGCCATCAGAGGTGTGCTGGTAAATGTTTAATAGCTAGTCCTCTAGGTATTAAAAAAGCATGCATGACACACTTTTCAGTTTAATTCACATTATTAACATTTCCTCCATTACTTTAAGTCTAGACAATCAACAAAACAATAAATCAAGCCCTGATTTATTATAGCATTTACTGACTTCTAAGGTGTAAATATGCTCATACAGAAAATTCGCTCTAGTAATTCCACTTGCATTCAAATCAGCACCTTGGAAACTTACTATCAGTGTTACTCTGGGGCAAATCATTTAACCTCTCTCAGTTTCAGTTTCTTTTTCTACAAAATGGAAATAATAATGGCACCTACCTCTCCAGGGGTTGTTTTGGGATCAAAAGAGAGTATGTCAAGGCTTTGCAAATCTTAAACAGTTATATAAATGCTAATTATAACGACTTCTAAGCTCTGAAAACCTTTTTGGGCTTATGATCTATTTAAATTACTGCTCTGGCCCCCACCCTCTCTCACATACAATTAATCACATGACATGCATCACAGTAATGCCTCTCCCAGATAATTAACTTTCAAAAGATAAGATAAATATGAGGAAAATGCATAGAACAAGAAACACTCAAGATCCATGGATCCATGTTTCAAAGAAAACCATTAACAAAATCTCCAACTTCCAAGTCCAATCCCTTTCTATTCCCTTTATACCTGAGGATATTGGGATAGGGACCCAGGCACTTAGTAGGCAGTTTCACTGCTTCCAAGATAATCCTGACTCCCTAACAAAGCAGAAGAGGGGACAACTCACTCATGGAAAGTAGAAAAACCTTAACTGTACTTCATGGTGGTCTATTAGTTGAACTGCAGATGAGGGAGAAGTTTTCTATTGCTGTTTGTATCAGGGAAGCACTAATTATATGGTGGTCTAGGCACAACTGTGGTGAAAACCTCTTGAAGAAAAACAAATCAGTGTTATACCCAGCAGGATCAATTGTGACATAGGGAGAAAGGCCTTAGCAATATGGCCATTTCTCTTACCTACTTCCTCTTTTCCTTTATTTCTGTGGCAGTTTTTCTCTACTTCTGTTTCTGTCTCTCTGTGTTTCTGTTTTGGTCTCTATCTCTGTCTGTCTCTGTCTCTCTTTACTTAGGATAGCTCTATAGGCATGTATGACTATTTCCCATATTTAAATACTGAGGATACTTATTAAAATACATATATGCTATAATATACATATATCGCTTAAATTATCTCATTAAGCATACTGAAAAAAGGGGTGCTACTTGTAAGAATATTGAATATGAAGACTTCAGAGAACCATGGGAAGACTTATATGAACACATGAGATGTGAAATAAGTCAGGAAAACAATATATATTATTACACTAATATAAATGGAAAGAACAAAAAAAGGCATTGAAATGTGTGTTTTTATGATGACCAAATTTGCCCCCAAAGAAGAGAGGAGAAAATATAACCTTATAACCTCTATCTTTCTTTGCAGAGGAAGGAGGGCCTATAAGTGTAAACATTGCCTCTACCTTAAGACACAATTAATATATTGGTTAATTTTGTTGCCTAGATTCTTGTAACAGCCTTGCGATAGGTCTGTTTATGCAATTGATGGAGCATTAGGCCTGGAGTCAGGAAGACCTGAGTTCAAATGTGACCTCAAACATTTTCTAGCTGTGTAACCTTGGGCAAGTCACTTAACCCTGTTTGCCTCAGTTTCTTCATATGTAAAATGAGCTGAAGAAGGAAACGGCAAACCATTTCAGTATCTTTGCACACACACTTGCACACAGATGCACACATCACTGAGTTCCATTGTTCAGTTACTGCAATTGTTATTGCAAAGTGCTTTTGAACTGGAGGCAGATAGGTGGTACAGTGGATATCATACTGGATCTAGAATCAGGAGAGAGATGAATTTAAATTTGATATCAGATACTTATTCACTGTGTGATCTGGGCAAGTCTCATCACCTGCCTCAGTTTCCTTATCTGTAAAATGGGCAAATAATATCACTACCTCTCAGGATGTATTAAATGAGATAATATTTGTAAAGTGCTTTGCAAACCTTAAAGTGCTATATACATGTTAGCTATTATTTTTATTATTTTAAATAACGTTGTAGTTATATCTATTTTATCACAATTTTAGGTGGAAGAGTTAGAATCATGCTTTTACTCCTCACTAACTATCCTCATGACTATCAAACTACTCTCACATTACACACCCATCCAACCCTACACCAGAAACTAGCCCAGTACTCAGTGCCCAAGAACTCAGGAAATGGCAGATTACCTGTAGAGCTTCCTGCCTGGTCCCCATAGCCATCTTGAAGGGGAGCAACCCTAGATGAGAAGGGATCCACCTTCCCCACCATCAATACCACCTGTGGAACATCTGACACTAGTGGGTAGATAAGCCCCAAATCCCTAAGCACATCAATGTACCTATTTTCCTTCCCAGTCATTGCTATGTTCTTAGACTGTTTTCTAAAGCCCTTATAAATGGCACCAATCCTTCTGAATGAGGAATCCCTTATCCCTACCATCATTACCAATCCCCAAGGATGTAGTAGGCAAGCCAACCTAACTGAAGCAACCTAAGGGAGAGACAGTAGACTTGTCCCAGGCAAGTCAAAGCATGATCACAATCTTTACCACCATTTCCCCTTGGATCCCAATGGAATCAGCATAGGACCCAGAGCCCCAAGATCCCTGGGAATTGCAGTATTGTCAAACCACTAGTTCTGATTTCAGCCAGTCTCCCCAATTCCTTGGTAAGTGGATCAAAACTAGTGGAGAAGGGGTCCACCAACCCTGCCATCATCAAAACCAATCACTGACTGACTGCCCAATAACCTGGGTAGCAATAGCATCCCCAAGACCATCAGTCCTGCTGTGGTCCCAGCCTCCAAGCATTTGTCTAGGGTAGCAATTACTGGGATATGCAACCTGGCAACTGCTTGGCATTGTTGTTATGCCCTATTCTTCAGCCCCTGTATTACCTGAAGACTGGGAAAAGAAAAGTTCCACCATCAACATCCTTGATGCTGTTAAATAGTTCAACAGCAGAAAGAAATATGACTTTACAGATAGAAATTACCCTGAACACAATGAATTATCATTTGCTTTGCCATAGGACCTTAAAGTCCACTAGGAATTTCAATTTTACTTTCAGCTGAAACATCCTGTGTTATCTCCCCCATTAGAATGTGAGCTCGAGAGCAAAAACTATCTTTCTTTTCTATTTGTACCTCCAATGCTCAACACAGAGCCTTGTACTAACAAGTGCATAGTAAATGTTTTTTTCATTCACTCACTCACTTGCTCACTCATTTATTCATTCATCATTCATTCATTCATGGCAATTTTGCAAATGGAAATCTTTTGAAGACAGAGGGCTGAGGTTTGTAGGGGTTTATCTGAGACTGTGTATCATATAATTGTCAAAATCAGGACTGGGTCTTCTGTTGCAAAATTAAGGTATTTCATCCTGTGCCCTACATAGCCCCAGGAGGACCTGATAGACTCTATTCAAAGGAAATGATTAAGAAATATGGTTACCAAGGCTACTCACCATGACAATGTTTAGCTCTAGGCAATAGGAAAACATCCCCAATTCATGGGTTAAATGCTGAGAGGTGTGGGAGCAGGAATTTGGGTAATGCTAAACAGAGTGAAACAAACTACGCCAGTTAAGCAATTTTCCCTTCTACTTGCTATTAAAATCAAAGAAGCTGAGTCTGAGAAGTTTGAAATAGGTCATTACTGCAGGTATGTCTTTAAAAGCAAAATGATTCAGGTCAACTTTCTATAAAGTAATGTTCCATACTGTTGTTCCAAAGGAGACTATTGGTGCAGCAAATAGAAGAATAAAAAATTCATGCCAAAAGCTGCAATCAACATAGCATAAGCCTTTGAAAATTAGCTAATTAATTTAGCTTTGCTTTGTTTAGTCCATATCAAGGGACCTGATTTCCATAAAAGAGGTCTAATGTGAACAATGAACACATACAATAAAAATAGGAGCTGAATAAAATATTACTTATGTATATGAGAGACACTTCAAAGGCACAGAGTGAAAGATGAATCACCAAAGGCTACGTTTAAAAGGAATTCAGAAACGATGACTTTTCTTTCTTGAAAAGAGCTGAAATGGGCTTCATAGAGCATCCATTAGGCTAGAAGCCAGGTTGCAAGACCTCTTGTGCCATTAAGTGAAAATAATCAGCCTCTTGCCTAGTGTAGTTGGAGGACTACCATGTTCATGCACAGGGGCAGGTTAGTGTTGATCTCCCGATTCCTATTCCCCAAGCAAGGTGAAATCCATTCAGTCATCTCATTTCCCAACCACAGAATTCTGGAGTTGGAAGTGTTTGGGGGGAAGTGAAAACTTCTGTTAACCAGCAGCAAGCCTTTTCAGAAGGCTTTCTGATTTCCTGCCTCTGTGGGCCCCTCCTACCAGCCAGTGGGAGTCAGGGGCAGCCCTAGCTCACTCCTCCCCATTGCTTTGGGACCCTTCCCCCCTTTCCCTTGCTGTCAATCAGCATCCTAGTTCTTTGTAGGCCATAGTGGCAGGCTCCTCTGTTGTTTACCATTGGGGAAGATTTTCGATCCCAGACCTGAGCCCACCTCTCAGCCAATGGGAGAAGGGATAGCCATGAATGGATTTGACTGCCTTAGGGTATAAATTCTTGTTTTGCCTTTTGTAACTTGCCTCTTCCTCAGGATCTGTCATAGGGAAGACTGCCCTCTTCTCCCAGGGAAGAGAATAAATTCCTGTTCTTATCCTAAGAGATCTCCATGTTCTTGATTACATTTTGGATGAGGTTTTTCATCACAAACAGAAGGGACCTTAGTGTCCATCTAGTCCAATCCATATACCAAAGAAATCCATACTATATATAATATAACCTACATATACTATAATTAATATAACATATATATGATATATAAAATATATACTATATATTATATACAAAATAGTATATATATACATATATATATATATATATACATATATATACTATATATAATAGAACCTATTGTTGGACCCAGCTCCACTCTGCCTTTGCCCTTCCTGAATGTCAGACACAAATCCACTCACCCTTCCTTATTGTAAAACAGGCAGCCCAACCTTTCCTTCACTGATTTGTAAAACAGAGAACTCCACCTTGTTTAATCTGTAAACAGGCAGAACCCCCACCCCTAGCTTACCCTCCATTGATCTGTGGGTGGGAGCCCCAGCCTAGGGTTTGGCGCTGGCGGGAATACTGACCAATCACTAATTGTAGTTTCAAGTGTACACTGACCAATCATTGGAGTTTCAGCTTACATCACTGTAATTTCAGCTTACATAACCTGGCTATGGAACCTCTATAAAACCTGTACACTGTCTGTGCAAAATGGCTGTCTGATTTGGGTAACTATGTACCCCGGCAGTCCCGTGGTGTTCCGTGGTAATAAAATCCACTCTTTAAATTTAATCTTGGGGATCTTCTGTCTCGCTTTTATTAAGGTGCAACACCTACAAGTGGTTATCCAGTCTCTCTTTGAAGATTTCTAAGGAGGAAGAATTCACACCACCTAGGGAAACTCATTCTATTTTTGGTAATTAATTGTTATAAAGTTTTTTTTTTTTTTTCTGACAACAGATATAAATTGGCTTCTTTTTCACTTTTACCTGCTGCTCCTGATTTTGCACTCAGGGCCAAACAGAATAAATCTGATCCCTTTTCCACATAACAGTCTTTCAAATACTTGAAGATATTCCCCTGGATCTTCTTTTCTCCAGGATACAAATGCCCAGTTCGTTCAACTAAATCTCATATGATATGAATTCAAGACCTGTGGGTGTCCCTGGACCATTATCCAACTTACTAATGTCCTTAAATCTTGGTGACCAAACTGAACACAGAATTCCAGATAAAGTCTGACAAAAGTGCAATAGAATTGGACTATCACTTCCCACACTACTTTTAATGCAGTTAAATATAACATTAGGTTTTTTTTGGCTGCCATATCACATTCTTGATTCATATTGCAGTCTATTAGACCTATGGGATTTTGCTAGGGATGTCTTTTCCCTCACTCCAGTGATCACATCAGCAAATCCAAAAGGACACTTACTGTTTTGTGTAAGAGTTATAACTAACAAAGGAGTTCTTGTTTCTGGGTAGCAACAGTCAGAAAGAACAAAAATGTATAATAGGCACTCCTTCAGCAGACTGTAAGTTGCTATAATAACTCATTCACCCTCTGGCTCAGTTGGATTTGTATTAATTACATCTTATATCATTTTCAGATCATAAATTAAAAAGTCAATTTGAGATTATGTACTGTACTTCATGCCCCAGGTGCCAAAATGGTAGTTATAGCTCTGCTTTGTCTTAACAAAGAATTTCTGAATCAGTGCTCCTTTCCCAGAAGTTATATACAGGAAGCTTCCTAGAAAAGCAAAGGCAAGAGCTCTGTAGTAGGGCATGGTTGTTGCTTGGACAGAAACAGGAGTTTCTCTACCTCAGCTTCCTCCCTCAATGTTATATAAGAGACTATTTGAGATCTCAATGTTGAATTCATGTAAGAAAAATCATAGCTAACACATATATAATCATTTTGGTTAAAAAGTGCTTTAAATTCAATTTAATTACCATTTATTAATTCCTAAAAGTGCAAGGCACTGTGCTGTGCAAAAACAAAAGTGAAAAACAGTCCCTGCAGTCCAGGAGATTATTTTCAACCTGGGATACATGTCATCAGTTATGTCATTTTACAGATAATTAGAGAATGGAGAGATCTGGTGTTCCCTATACCATGCAATAAAGTCAGAAAAAAAAGGGGAAAAAAGACCCTTATGTATACAAATATTTATAGCAGCTTATTTTGTGGTTTCAAAGAACTGAAGACTAAAGGCATGCCATCAATTGGGAAATGGATGAACAAACTACAGTATGTAAATATAGTAGAATGCTATTATGTTGCAAGGAATGATTTGTATGAACTGATCCAGAATGAAACAAGCAGCACAAGAACAATTTAGATAGTAACTACAGCCTTGTAAAGAAAAACAACTTTGAAATACGTAAAAACTCCAATTAATGCAAGGGACAACCCTATTTTCAGAGGACTGATGATGAAGCATGTTAACCATCTCCTGTGAGAAAGATACAGTCTCAGCAAAGAAAGACATTTTTTTTTTTTAGACATTGCCAGTGTGGAAATTAGTTTGCTTAACTATGAATATTTGTTTTAGTTTTTTTTTTCTTTTTCTTTTCTTTTTCTCCCTGCCCCATCCAGGAGAGGGAGGTAGAGGGGAGGAAAGAGAAATGTTTGTTAATTAAAAAAAAACAACAGCAAAATAAATTTAAAAAATAGTAGTGGTGGGTATTATACTTCTGAGTTTGGGGGACTTACTTTCTTGAAGGAAGGACATTTCAAAAGGAGTAATGAGAAGTAAGTCTGAAAAGGTAGGTTTTATGGATCTTAAAACGTCAATCTGAGAATTTTGTACCTGATCCTACTGGTACTTTGAAGCTATGGCTATAAGTAGAGGAGTGATAGGGTTAGAACCATAAGATTTTGGTTGCAGACCTATGATTTCAATTGGGGGAGTGACCTTTGCTTAGGTTCACCAGCTAGTATATGTCAGAGATAAAACGACTACTACCTTGGTCTTTCTAACTCTAAGGCCAGCTCTTTATCTAAAACACTAAGGGACTTCTGAACTAATACTTTTGGAAGAGTATGTTGGCCCTGACCAGAGGCAAGGACGCCAGATTGTTGCAATAGTGTCAAAGTGAGATATGAGGAAGGATTGAATTAACAAAGTAGTTGTGTGGATGGAGATATATGAGAAATGCTGTGGGTATAGAATCATTGATATTTTGGCAATAATTGGTTATGGGTGATGAGTAAGGGTGAAAAATCAAACTCAAGAGGTTGTAAACTTGAGTGAGAGCGGCAATGCCCACAACAGTAAAAGGAAAGCTTATGGAAATCAGTCTGGCAAAAATTATGTTTAGAACAACATCTTATGCCATATATAAAAAACAAAAGCAAACTAAAACAAAATCCTCAAAATGGATATGTGATCTGAATATTAAAGATCACTTTACACCCACACAAATTAGAAAAGAAACATCAGATATTTTTCTTTTTAAATGTTTTTCAAATGACAAACATTTATTGTCCCTCCCTCCCACCCTGGAAAAAAGGAAAAACAAAACAAAACAAAACCCTTAATAATAAATATGTATTGTCAAGCAAAACTAATTCCCATATTACATAAATCCAAAAATGTATCTTATTTTGCATATTTAGTCTATTATCCCTCTGTTAGGTGGATAGCATCCTCTATCATTTACCCAATAGAATCATGTTAGGAGGTGCTTTTGAAAGCTATGGCTGGGTGGGGGCATGTGGTTAAGCAAAAAAGATAGAGGCAATCATAAAATAAAATAATTTAAATTATGTTAAGTTGAAAAAGCTTTACATGAATAAAAGTAACACAACTAAGATAAGCAGGGAAATGGTTGACTGAGAAAAAAATCTTTGTATCAAATATCACATACCTGATATACAAAATATCATAGACTCATAGAATTTGAGGTTTAGAAAAAATCTCAGCAATGATATATTTCAACTCATACCCACCAAAAAAATTCCCACTATAATATACCCAACAAAAGTTTATCCAGTCTCTGCTTGAAAATGTCCAAGTAGTGCAGCTAGTACAAAAGTATAGGCTCAAGACTTTGAAGGGGGGTAAAGTGAGGCTAGGCAGAATGAACTGGAATGGGAGAACAGGAAGGGTGACATGAAAACAGTTATCTCAGTCTTTGAGGGAAGTACTATGGGCATTATTAATCTCAATTTTGAACATGGGAAAACTGAGGTGCCAAAAGGTGAGATGAATTATCCAAAGTTATACAATTATTAAACAATAACATGTGTAATCAAACCTGAATCATCTGATTGGAATGCCAATGGTCTTTCTAACTCTTTTCAACATTTCAATGACCCTTTACAGTATCAAACACACCATCAAACACTGATATATTTGGAGGTATCTATGTTAAATGACTGAAGCTTTCATTTTACATACAAGTATTTGACCCTGGGTACACACAGACTATTGTCAGACACGATATATAGATACCAACTCTCTTTAAAAAGACAAAGTTGACATGATGTAAAAAGTAATTCACGAAGAGGATGTCAAAATAATAATAACAACAGTTAAGGTTTACCTTACTACTTTACATATTGTTTCTCATTTGAGCCTCATTTTTGCCTTATCTAACTGGGAAGCATACCACTGTACCACTTCCCTGCAGTTTCTCCATCAAGCATCACTCTTTCATGATTTCTACCCCACCAGAAACTAGGATTCCCCTCCTGCCTCCTCTGCTCCCCCTAGATCTTGATCAGTTTTGATAAGTGAACCTTAAGTTTTATTTAGGGGGGAACCAGACCACCACACCACTTTCTGTAGTCTACTTGACATGTTATTGGAAGTATTTTGGGACCTCCTGGCTTAGAGTGAATGTCAATGGTAACTGTGTCTCTTTGGAACAGTAACCCTGTGGGTGTTCCCCTCCCAACTTATTTTTTTTCTTTTTTCCTAATTAAAGGGGCCATCCCTTGAGTCACTTCTTAAGGAGGCCAATTCACTGAATGGTCTTTATCTCACTCTAAGTGAGTATGTGAAAAGGTCTTAGCTTAAAAGGACAAGGTCTCCTCCCATTGCATCCTGGATCATCTCTAGTCATCCTGGTGAATATCTGGTCCTGGACCCGGATGGCTTTGCAGGACAAAGTGAAGCTGGTGACCTTGCACAGCCCTCTCTCACTCAAATCAAAGTCAACTGCAAGTCATGTCATCACTTCCCTGATGCTATGGTCCTCTTCAAAAATGAAGGATAAACATAAACATCCTTGCCTCATTCAACATCTATGTCTATCTTCCTCCATTAGAAAGTGAACCCCTAGAAAACAGGGACTGTCTCATTTGCTTTGATATGAATCCACAGTACTTAGCACATTACAAGCCCTTAATAAACTTTATTTAAAAGATCTATGCAATTGAGTCATCTCTTTCTTTGTGAAGAAAGTACAAGTGCTGTTATTCCCATTTTATAGATGAGAAAATTGACACTCCAAGAACTTATGAAGGGTTTCATGTCTAGTAACTTGTCAGACCTTGTATCTGAACCTATTTTAATGTATTTTATATTAATATTAATAATAATAATCATATATCATGCTTTCAGGTTTGCAAAGTGCTTTGTGGGCATACACACATATATGTGTGTGTCTGTGTGTGTCTTTAGATATATACACACATAACCTCACAATCTTCACAAAAACCCTATGACATAGTTGTTATTATTATCACCCTCTTACATATAAAGAAACTGAATCTAGTAAGTATCTCACATAGGATTCAAACTCAGCTCTCTCTGACTATATCGACCATGCCACCTAGCTGTTCCTGTTTCCTTGATTCCCATCCTTCCTACCAAGATACAAACAACATCTCCCTCCCCAAAACTCTGCCATTGATGTTCATTTTCAAATGGGATTTTGCAGTTGATGCTAAGGACAAAAATATTACAAAATCAAAGCCTGTCTGTCTGTCTGTCTCTCTTTCTCTCTCTTGCTTTTTCTCTCTGTCTTTCTCTCTCAGGAAGCCTGATGCACGAAAGTATTTCATTCCTGGCATTCCTCTCCACATTATATTAATGTCATTTGAGTTACTACCAATCCATTCCATATTATTAGCTAAATCAATAACTAACCTGCAGGCATTGAGCTCCCTGGTTGTCAGGCGGCAGTTCTCACCACTGCTAACTCAAACTGATATTCTATTTTGCAGGAGCAAGAACACTTTGGAGACATTGAAGGATGGAGTTAGGTGATGGTAAGAATGAATTTTTGATGAAGACTTTTGTATCTACTCAGTTGAGATCCATCAGGTTTCCAGAGCTCAGATTCCTTGCTTTCCTTAAATCTGCCCAAAATTTGGACCCAGAGAAAGATCATTGGAGATTAAATTGCCCTGAACTTTGCTGGCAAGGTAGTCATTACCTCCCTGAAGTAGACATCCTTAAGCCAACAATTCCTCCTCTCCTCAAAAACCAAACCAAATCAAACCCAGATATCTAGTAGAAAACTTAACATGCCCAAAACAACTCATCATCTTTCCTCTCAAACTCATCCCTTTTCCAAACTTCCCTATATTGAAAATACCATGATCCTTCTGGTCACCCACAGGTTCACATACTTGCAATCGTCTTTGACTGTTCCATCTTCCTCAACCTAATCATTAGCCAGGTCTGGTTAATTTTTTTCTCCATAAAATATCTCTCAATGTACTCCCTTCTCTTCATTCCCACATTAAATTACCACCTTATGATGTCATAGATCTTCATCAAGAATGAAGGACAAACAACAACTTCCACCATGTCCACCCTGGCTTAGGCCCTTATCAGCTTTTGCTTAAAGTGTTACAATAGTCTCTTGTTTTCCCTGTTGCCAATCTCTTCCCCCTCCAATCTACCTTCCATATAACATCAATCTGATCACATCACCACCCTATTCAGAACCCTTTAGTACTTAACAAGATTATAGACTCAGGCCTGGGAAATATCTTGGAGGCCTCTAGTCCAGTCCCCTCATTACCTAGGTGAGAAAATTGAGGCTAGTGAAGAGAAGTGACTTGTATAAGGTCATTCAGAGTGTCATTCAGAGTGTAGGGTTCAGGCTTATCCAGATCCTATGACACCAGAATCAGGGTAATATTTCCTGGTACCTGATTTAACTTAATGATAAAATTTAAACTTTCCAGCCTGGCATTTGAAGTGCTCCTCGATTTAGTGCCTACCTACTTTTCCAATATTATCTGATATTACTTCCTTTCACACACTCTCAATTTCAGTCCAAACCCCTACTTGTTCTTCCTTATATACATCATTCCATCTTCCATATCTTTATCTTAGGCCTGGAAGACATACATTCATCTTCCACTTCAGAGAATCCC
Organism: Gymnobelideus leadbeateri; assembly: GCA_011680675.1. Classification (NCBI taxonomy): domain Eukaryota; kingdom Metazoa; phylum Chordata; class Mammalia; order Diprotodontia; family Petauridae; genus Gymnobelideus; species Gymnobelideus leadbeateri. Next base: position 236,028 of record WOXC01002583.1, read on the forward strand.
TAGCTTCTTTCTTTTTTTGTTTTTGTTTTGTTTTGTTTTTGGAGGCATTTGGGGTTAAGTGACTTGACCAGGGTCACACAACCTTTAGGTCTGAAGCTAATTTAAACTCAGTTTGATTTCAGGGCCAGTGCTCCATCCAGTATGCCACCTATCTGCTCCCCGCTACCTTGCCCCACCCCAGCTTCTTTCAAAGCACAACTCAGGCACCACTTCTTCCATGATAACTTTGCAGAAACCATAATTTACTCCTCTTAGAGATTACATTGTACTTCTTTATACATATGCTATACTTAAAGCTGATTAAAGCATTGTTTAAATCAATCCAGTAACAATCATCCATGAGGTAAGAATCATATAATTTTATGGTTTCTCTGGAACCATTCATGGAATCATTTCCATGGTACCTGCCTCCTAACAGAGGTGAGACACTCAAGATGGAAAAGGAGACATATATATTTAGACATAACCAATTGAAAATTTGCTTTGGCTGACTATACATATTTGTTACAAGGGTTTATTTTTCTTCTTTTTTATTTTTTCCACTGAGGCAGAAGAGATGGGAGGGAGAGAAAATAAATGTTTGTTAATTGAAATAAAAGTTAAAAAGTTAAATGTACTCTTCCAGTGAATACCAATATGATGGAAGACTCCAGCAATTCATATCATTGTTTCGTTGGCAATGAGATATATAGTAAAATATAGAAACAAATGTATAGATACATAGATAAATGAATGACTGAATAAACATTTGTTTATTATAATATAATATAATATAATAAGGAAACAGAATCACATAAATTTAGAGCTGTAAGGGATCCAAAATATTTATAATATCACGGTGCTCTCTTATACTGTTTATCAACCACCACTCAGATTCTTTCTTTTTTTTTTTTTTTCAATAGTTGCAATCAATTTATTAAAAGAGATGATTGGTTAGGCATCTGCAATGGTGACTTCAACTTCTACACCTGGTTCAATGCTGATAGAAGTGATCTGTTTAACAATTTCAGAAGGACTGTGCAAATCAATAAGACGTTTGTGGATTCTCATCTGGAACCGATCCCAAGTCTTTGAACCTTCACCACAAGGAGTTTTTCTAGTTGTGATTCGAAGTGTCTTGGTGGGCATTCGAACAGGTCCCTTCACTTTCAGGTTCTTCTCTTTGGCTCCTCTGATGAGGTCGGCACACACTTTCTCGAGTGATTTCACGTTGCGGCTGGTCAGGGTGATCCGGATCCGGTGAATGGCCACTTCGGGCTCCACAAGGGTCTTGCCGGTGTCTTTGAATGCCATGGCGGCGGGGCGGCTTCCTGACCGACTTATTCCTCGGTGAGAGCGAACAGCGGTGAGTCAGGAGTTAGAGAGGCAGACACTGCCAACTCCAAGCAGCTGTGGCGGCGATACCTTCACCAAAGAGCCACTCAGATTCTTTCTAAGAACCTTCTAAGCATATATTAGACATTAAAGAAAGGCTGAATGGGTGATATTACCATGGGAAGAGTAATGGGTTGGGGTCACTGTCTCTGGTTTCAAATCCCAGGTCACAGATCTGGGGCCACTGAGTCCAACTCTTTTGTTTCACAGATGAGGAACTGAGACACAAGGAAGTTAAGTGACTTGCCCTGTGTCACAAAACTATAAAGTATCTGAGACCAGATCTGAACTCAGGTCTTCTTGACTGTAATGTTTCCAGTATGTCACTTACTACCTGTGTGAACTTGGTCTAATCACATCTTTTGTTTGGGTCACAGTTTCTTTATCAGGCAGTTAGTTGGTGAAGTAGATAGAGAGTGGAACCTGGAGTCAGGAAGACCTGAGTTCAAATCTAGCCTCAGACACTTACTAGCTGTGTAACCCCAAGCAAGTCACTTAACCTTGTTTGCCTCAATTTTCTTATCTGCAAAATCAGCTGGAGAAGGAAATATCAAATCCCTCTAGTATTTTTGCCAAGAAAACCCCAAATGGGGTAACGAAGAGTCAGATATAACTGAAAATTACTGAAATGAACAACTTCTTCAACTGGAAAATAGGATGGGTGGACTCAATAGCCTCTTAGGTCCCTTTGAACTCGAAAGCTTATGATTCAGTGAAAGGACTCTGAGCAGCCAAAGTGTCTGCAGGAACCTCTGTCGGCATGCACATGTGAGAGAAGGGTTACGCTTTGCTACTATTTGCAAGCAAATACTGGGTTGGTAAGGGTGGGGCAGGAAAACTGCAGTAAAAGAGCTATTCATTTTCATCAAGGCCAGGATGGCAATGTCACTGCTGGTTATCCCTCAAGATGGATCAGTAACAGCCAAAAGCAAAGGAAAAGAGCTGGCTGGAAACAAAACAAATGCCAGGGAAATGAAGGGCAGATGTTGCAAATGCATCTGTTACCTCCTCCTCAAATTCCAGGAGAAATGTGCCCCTGTTTAATAGCCTTGAAAACTATTACACACAAAGGAGCACAGCAAAAGTTTTAGTGCAGGTTAGACATGTGTTAATTGGCAATAGCACAATTTAAAAGTAATTGTTGGAAGAATAGCTTCTCTTCAACAGCCTCAATTCTTGGCAACCAGCATCCCAGCAATACCTGGCTCTGCACCCTGCCAATGAATCCCAAGGCAATAGATGACTCCAGCAATTTATTTCACTGTTCAGTTAGCAATAAGATAGACATATTTCCTCTTTTTCTCTGGTTATTGGAAAGAGCCTTTAAATTGAGACTAGTGCCCATTTTGGTAAGAAATCGGGCCACATGTCAGTAGAATACAGGCAACTGGACATTTAGAAGAGGGCAATGATGCAGAATTGATTAGGAAGGGTAGTTTCAGAAAAGTAAGATGGTTTCTGCTATAGGGAGAAATGAATAGTAGCAAATCCAGAGGAAGGATGTACACAATTCTTCTAAGGAAAGTAAGCTTCCACATGTGGATGGGGCCTATATGTAGAAGTAGGCACAATAATGATTTAATCAAAGTAGTTCTTGCATTTCAGTATCTTCCTGGGGGGAAAAAATAATTATATCAGTTCCTTGAAGGTAGCTTTTAGATCTCATGGTGAGTCAAATCCATTGAATCTATAAATCCCAACCTATTTATGGTAGTCTGGTACACAAAACATTTCAAATTTTGCCTTGAGAACTCAAGATATGGGTAAGAGTGGAGATATCATACACAAAGCCCACAGACCATGCTGGGAAGTGTGATCCAAACTAGACTAAAATGTAATTGGGAAATATTTAACAAAATAACAAAATATATAATTAAACATAGATTAGATTACATTTTGAAACTAAACTAATGTGTAGTCCTCAGTGATCCTTATGTACAATTCACTGACCCCTGTTTCTATTTGAGTTTGGTATCTCTGGATTAGAAAATCATGGATTATGATGCTGAAAAGAGCTTAGTGATTATCAGGTCCAACCTGCTCATTTTACAGATGAGGAAACTGAGGCTGAGAAAAGTGAAATGACTTGTCCAAAGCTGCATTGGTTATAGATGTCAGAGACAGGTCTAATGTCTCCAAAACCAGTGCTCTTCCTACTCTACCACACTGACTCTGGAGAAAGCTACTCAGGAGAAGACAAGTAAAACGGATAGGGGTAGATTAGTTCTGTGATTTCATTAGCATAGGGAACTCCAGGGAGAGGAAACTTCCTTTACCAGTGCAGATTGTCACCTTGTCTGAAACATATTCTTAGAGAGTTGCCTAGAGCAATGACAAGTTATATAACTTGTCCAGGATCACACATAGCTAGAATATGTCAGAAGTGGGACCTTAACTTAGGTCTTCTGCACTTTGAGGTCAGTTTTCTGTCTACTCTTTCACAATGTGCATTTAATTTTAATGAATTCTTCAAAAAAAGAAGAAAGCATACATACACATGCTCCCTTAACTAATTTTATGTAATTATAAATCCAAACAGTTTGATGATGCATAATCCCACATTCATCATCCTCACATCCCTACTCCCATCCCCCTACACAGAGTTAGCCTTAAACAATTCAGTCACATGATTAAAATGAAGCAGGTGTAAGATGCAAAGAGTCAAAGGAAGATTTTCTACCCTGGAAAACCAGCCATCTCATCTGTTCCTCTTTCTCTCTATTTTAGTAAACATTAATCTGCACAGATGGTGAAACATGGTAATCTCTGCTACCAGCTGCAGAGAGGAATTTTTAATGAAATGGGAATTTAGAGGTTTTTACAGAAAGTACTAGAATCTCTTCTATTATTCCCTATGATCCTCAAATTACTTTTACCACTATTTGCAATAAATGCATGACTGCAGCATTACTTCTAGGAAATTTGACTTCATATCCTTCCTATGGAAATCTTACAGAAAGGAAGGAAGTAAAAATAGTCAAAATTCCTAATAATAAGAAAATGAACCAGTAATCAATCACTAACTGCATTTTCATAAAACATTAATTCATGTCTAATACAATTTGGATTCTAATCTGTTTTTTAATGAGCACATTTTTTTTTTTGCAAAAAAAAGGCATTCATTTTTTTTTGCAAAAAAAAAGGGATTCATATACTGAGAAAGACATTTATTCAGCTTTCATGCTGGATGATTTTGATGCTTGTAATTAAAAAAAGTCACAAAAATGTAAAAATATTGATATGAAATATAAGAAAGGAAAACCACTAAGTATTGCTAAAGGAAAAAAAAACCTTTGTAACAAAAGGGAAAAACATTAGCTATTAATAAAGGTAAATGGGATAAAATTTAAACTCAAGAAGATTCACTCTATAGAAGCTCTAAAATGTGGACTAGAACATTATTTTCAAATGTTGGGCCTCATCAATTTTAACCAATATAGGCTATTAAAAACTGTTTAAACCATTTAAAGAAAAACAATGAAAGGAAGAAAAATGAACAGAGGTAACTCTAACAGGTGTTAAGTAAAGGACCTAATTTTGTTCTAGGTTCTGTTTACTCATTAGTTTGGGGTTAACGTTCAGGGAATAACCACCAAAATGATAGGTTTCAGGACCTAGGATAGAGCTCTTAGGTTCTGGCCAAGAAGAAGAGAGACCAAAAAGCAACAAGGAGGAAGAAAAGGTGTGCCCAAGTGGACTTGAAGGAGTAGAATAAGCAGATGGGCTTGTTTTCTGTCTCCCTTCAAGCTAGTAAGGTCAGAGCACTTATCTTTGGCTCTCCCCATAAATACTTTGGAAAGCAAAACCTGAGGATGAATATGGTGCTGAGTAGAAATACATGAGTTCATTCTGATGTTGACTTACTGCACTTTAGCCTCCAGGGGCTCTTGCTAGGAGACTGCCTTGTTGCTCCTGGTATCACCAGTCACTTGTCCTGGATTATTGCTCAACATAGCATGTTTGGCAATTCTGCCCATAATGAAAGAGCCTATGGTCCACAAATAACCTGAGGGCAGGATCACTGCTCCAAAATGACTCCAGCAAATGATTTGTGTAAGTTAATGTGTGCCTCCTACAGCAGTGCTGTCATCAAAATGTTGGGTCAAATCAAATGAGTCAGTCAAGGGACTATAAAATATGCATGCAAAGGGAACGGATGTGATGTTGTTGGGAATAATAAAATAGCCCATAAAAGCTATGAAATAAATCAGCCATTCTTTCAGGCATGGCATACAAAACACTCTGGACTATATACAGTGACTCTTATTGGTATTACGTGGCACAAGTGATAGAGGTGTTTGCATGAGGGAGGCCTTTGCTATTATTGAAGGTATCGGCAAATCTAATGGAAATAATGCTGTAATCTTTGACAAATTACTTTGCCAAGGACAATCATTCTGGAGTGCCGGGCTCCTTGTGATGTCTGTGTATATCTTGAAAAAGAAAGATTAATGGGAGTCATAAATGTGCAGAAAGGGACAAGGGAATAGACTATTTCCCTAGGGAACATATTGCAATAACACATTTATGAAGAATCATGGTGTAGGGGATAAAATGTTGCACTTGGAGCCAGGTTTGAATCAATCAATCAATAAACAAGAATTTATTAAGTGCCAATATTATATTTGACTACAAAGAGGGAGACCTGAGTTCAAATCCTTCCTTTGATCCTTTTTTTTTTTTAAACAAATACTTTATTAACTTCTGTTTTACATCATTCATTTCCGCCAGATTTTGAGTTACAGTCATTTTCCCCCCATTATTCCCCTACCCAACCTCCCAGAATAGCAGTCCCACAAGATATCGCTTCCTCCAATCTGCTCTCTCCCATACCTTCTCCCATACCCCCTTCGACTTTTCCATTAGAGGAAGGTGAATCTTTGTGTCCCAATGCCTGCACATCTTATCTCCCAATTATAAGCAAAAGAGTATTAATAATAGTATTTATATATATTTGAAACATTTAATGTTACGACCTCGAATTTCAGATCCATTTCCTTCCTCCCTTGTCACCCATTCCTTCTTGGGAGATAAGTAATTCAGTATATGTTGTACATGTCTAGCTATGCAAAACATTATCATAGTAGAAATATTGTGCAAGGCTGCTTATAATTCCCTCCCACTCATCCCACCCCCCACCTGGTCCATTCCCTACATGATCCTGTCCCTCTTCTACAGTGGGTACTTCCAACCTCCCCTCACCCCAAGGATGCCCTCCCATCCATCATCCCTCCTCTCATCCCCCTTCCCCCTATCCTGCTGCAGGTTGAGATATCCCATTTAGTATGTATGTCATTTTCTCCCTGAACCAAATTCAATGTGAATGTGGTTTTGCCTTTTTAGCCTTCCTTATTCTCCCCCTCCTTTGCACCCACTTCCCCTACATGAGATAGTTTACCCTACCGTGTCTCTCCCCATCTCCTCTTGCCACTTTCCTCTCTCACCTCATAATTTCATCCCTTGAGTACTCTCCCTTCCCAACAAAATCAACCTATGCCCTCTATCCATATATAACTGTAACCATATACACACACATTCACATATGTATTCGTATGACCACACCCCTTCTTCCATTATTTTCATAGTGAGAAAGATATCATCAGTCACAGATATTGCTTTTCCATATAGGAATGTAAATAGTTCAACTTTGATAAGTTCCTTTTGATTTCTTTTCCCCAATTACCTTCTCAGGCATCTCTTCCTTCTTGTGTCTGGATGTCAAATTTTCTATTCAATTCTGGTTTTTTCCTCAAGAATGCTTGAAAGTCCTCTATTCCACTGAATGACCATATTTTCCCCTGAAACAAAATACTCAGTTTTGCTGGGTAGGTGACCCTTGGATTCATTCCCAGTTCTTTTGCCCTCTGGAATATCATATTCCATGCCCTTCGATCCCTCAGTGTAGAAGCTGCCAGGTCCTGGGCTATTCTGATTGTGTTTCCACAATATTGAAATTGTTTCTTCCTGGCTGCTTGTAGTATTTTCTCCTTGATCTGGGGATTCTGGAACCTGGCTATAATATTCCTGGGAGTTTTCTTTTTGGGATCTTTTTCAGGAGGTGATCTGTGGATTCTTTCAACCTCTATTTTGCCCTCTGGATCTAAAACATCAGGGCAGTTTTCCTTGAGAATTTCTTGAAGGGTGATTTCTAGGTTCTTTCTTTGATCATGGCTTTCAGGTAGTCCAATAATTTTTAAATTGTCTCTCCTGGATCTATTTTCCAGGTCAGTGGTTTTTCCCATGAGATATTTCACATTGCCTTCTAATCTTTCGTTTGTTTGGATCTGCTTAACAGCATCTTGATTTCTCATAAAGTCATTAGCTTCCATTTGCTCCAGTCTAACTCTGAAGGAATGAATCTCCTCAGTGAACTTTTGAGATTCTTTTTCCATCTGGCAAATTCGACTTTTTAAGGCATTCTTCTCCTCATTGCCCTTTTGGGCCTCCTTTGCTATTTGAGCTAGTCTATTTTTTAAGGTGTTGTTTTCCTCAGTCAGGCTGTTGACCCTCATTTCATACTTTTCCTGCATCCTTCTCATTTCTCTTTCTAATTTTTCCTCCACTTCTCTTATTTGATTTTTTTTTTTATTTTTTTTTTATTTTAAACAAATACTTTATTAACTTCTGTTTTAAATCATTCATTTCCGCCAGATTTTGAGTTACAATCATTTTCCCCCCATTATTCCCCTACCCAACCTCCCAGAATAGCAGTCCCACAAGATATCGCTTCCTCCAATCTGCTCTCTCCCATACCTTCTCCCATACCCCCATCGACTTTTCCATTAGAGGAAGATGAATCTTTGTGTCCCAATGCCTGCACATCTTATCTCCCAATTATAGGCGTTACGACCTTGAATTTCAGATCCATTTCCTTCCTCCCTTGTCACCCATTCCTTCTTGGGAGATAAGTAATTCAGTATATGTTGTACATGTCTAGCTATGCAAAACATTTCATAGTAGATATATTGTCAAGGCTGCTTATAATTCCCTCCCACTCATCCCACCCCCACCTGGTCCATTCCCTACATGATCCTGTCCCTCTTCTATAGTGGGTACTTCCAACCTCCCCTCCCCCAAGGATGCCCTCCCATCCATCATCCCTCCTCTCATCCCCCTTCCCCTATCCTGCTGCAGGTTGAGATATCCCATTTAGTATGTATGTCATTTTCTCCCTGAACCAAATTCAATGTGAATGTGGTTTTGCCTTTTTAGCCTTCCTTATTCTCCCCTCCTTTGCACCCACTTCCCCTACATGAGATAGTTTACCCTACCATGTCTCTCCCCATCTCCTCTTGCCACTTTCCTCTCTCACCTCATAATTTCATCCCTTGAGTACTCTCCCTTCCCAACAAAATCAACCTATGCCCTCTATCCATATATAACTGTAACCATATACACACACATTCACATATGTATTCGTATGACCACACCCCCTTCTTCCATTATTTTCATAGTGAGAAAGATATCATCAGTCACAGATATTGCTTTTCCATATAGGAATGTAAATAGTTCAACTTTGATAAGTTCCTTTTGATTTCTTTTCCCTGATTACCTTCTCAGGCATCTCTTCTTCTTGTGTCTGGATGTCAAATTTTCTATTCAACTCTGGTTTTTTCCTCAAGAATGCTTGAAAGTCCTCTATTCCACTGAATGACCATATTTTCCCCTGAAACAAAATACTCAGTTTTGCTGGGTAGGTGACCCTTGGGTTCATTCCCAGTTCTTTTGCCCTCTGGAATATCATATTCCATGCCCTTCGATCCCTCAGTGTAGAAGCTGCCAGGTCCTGGGCTATTCTGATTGTGTTTCCACAATATTGAAATTGTTTCTTCCTGGCTGCTTGTAGTATTTTCTCCTTGATCTGGGGATTCTGGAACCTGGCTATAATATCCGGAGTTTTCTTTTTGGGATCTTTTTCAGGAGGTGATCGGTGGATTCTTTCAACCTCTATTTTGCCCTCTGGATCTAAAACATCAGGGCAGTTTTCCTTGAGAATTTCTTGAAGGGTGATTTCTAGGTTCTTTCCTTGATCATGGCTTTCAGGTAGTCCAATAATTTTTAAATTGTCTCTCCTGGATCTATTTTCCAGGTCAGTGGTTTTTCCCATGAGATATTTCACATTGCCTTGTAATCTTTCATTTGTTTGGATCTGCTTAACAGCATCTTGATTTCTCATAAAGTCATTAGCTTCCATTTGCTCCAGTCTAACTCTGAAGGAATGAATCTCCTCAGTGAACTTTTGAGATTCTTTTTCCATCTGGCAAATTCGACTTTTTAAGGCATTCTTCTCCTCATTGCCCTTTTGGGCCTCCTTTGCCATTTGAGTTAGTCTATTTTTAAGGTGTTGTTTTCCTCAGTCAGGCTGTTGACCCTCATTTCATACTTTTCCTGCATCCTTCTCATTTCTCTTTCTAATTTTTCCTCCACTTCTCTTATTTGATTTTTAAAGTCCTTCTTAAGGTCCTCTATGGCCTGCAACCCGCTCATGTTTTCCCCTGGGGCTTTTGGAGCAGGACTTCTGACCTCACAGTCCTTTTCCCGCTCTATGCCCCCAAAATAGGAGTCTAGGGTTGCATTTTTCTGTTTCCTTTGCCTTGGCATGTTGCCACTTAATTGCTTGACTTTTGGGCTTGTTGCCACACTATGGCTTTAAGGCCAGATAGAGGAATTTTCGTCCCGAACGTGTGGGGGGCAACTTCCGTTTCTGGCAAGCTGTAAACCCACCCACAACTTCCACCCTAGATCACAATCCAGATCCAGGGAGGTTAAAGCAAGAGCGATTACCCCCCAAGACTGATCGCTGGATCTCCCCACGATTTGTAGGCTGGGAGCCGGAAATGCCTCTGAAAACTACACAGTGGCGTGTCTCCTCAGCAGCTTCTAGCCCCCAGGGGAGGGAGCTGACGCATTCCCCAAATACAGGTCCCAAAGTCCATAGGACACTAACCTCTTACTTTGTCCTAGGCAAGTCTATGTTGATAATTCTGGCGTCTCCACAGTTCCTGGTGTTCTGGGGTTCCTCCAGCCGGCTGCTGGCCCTGCCGCCCTGGGGCTAAAACCTCGGCTCACGTGGACCTGGGCTCTGCTCGGCTCGGCTCCTGCGCTCTGCGCGCTGCCGGCTCCCAGACCACTGCGCTGGTCCTTCCTGCAGGGTGCTGGGCTGTCCTCAGCGGGAGGTTAGCTTCTCTGTGTCGTTCTGTGGGTGCTGGGGCTCCAGAAGATTTTCAGAGTCCTTTTTTACATAGTTTGTGGAGAATCTGGGGGCAGAGAGGCTTGGACGAGCTGTTTCTACTCCGCCATCTTGGCTCCGCCCCCCCTTTGATCCTTTTTAATTATCCTATCATGGGCAAATAACTTAATGTTTCTGAACCTCAGTTTCCTATTCTGTAAAATGAGGTTAATATATATAGTAACTGCATCAAAGGGGCATTATCAGGATCTAATTAGATAATATTTGTAAAGAATTATATAGTTGGAGGTAAACTATACCTACGATATCTCTAAAGCTCTGATTGTAACCAGATGTTGGAGCCACTTCTTTGCATTGGCTGCTATGCCATCTTGTGTGAACATCATGTACTCTCATACCTTGAAACCCAATGACAGCTCTCTTTTTGTATCAGGGCTTAGCTCACTCTTGGTTCAGCAGTGGAAACCCATATTCAAGCAATTCATTTGTATGTGGCAACCCTGCTCAGCAGCTCTTCAGTATTTGCATAGGAATTCCATGTAGTAGGATCTGGAGCTGTATGATGTGTATGGATGCCCAGATATACATGAATTTAGTATACACATACAATGTAAATTCCCAACGGATTTGATATGTGAACCTTATTCAGCTGGCTCTCAATTAGTTGTGCTACAGCAACGAAGGCACAGATAATCCACTTATTTTTACTTGGGGATGATTTCTTCCATGAATTTAGCATGGTTTTACTTGGGATGATATTAGATTAGCTTACATTTCCTGAATATTTAGCAGCTTTTGGTGAAAAGACTGAAAGAAGATTCAAGTATTGGAAGGAATATTCTGGTCAGGGGAAGTGGGAGGACATGCCCTAATGAAGAATTCTGGGAATTAAATGAAATGTTGATAGAGCTGGCAGTATTACAACATCAGTTTCAACAACCATCATCATAATAGCATTTACATAGCACTTAAAAACTTGCAAAGCATTTTATATACATTAGCTTATTTGATTCTTACAGAAACCATGTGAGGTAGGTGCTATTGTTATCCTAATTTTATAGATGAGGAAACTGAGGCAGAGAGGAGTTAAGTGACTTCTCCAGGATCAGACAACTGGTAAATATCTGAGAGAGGATTCAAACTCAGGTCTTTTCTGACTTCAAGACCTTCTGCCCATGACACCACTCAGCTTCATACTTCCATTGTTTGATATGCAAACATCCACTCTCATTTTTATGATAATTGTCCTGTACTAGTGTGTACAGATCATAGACCTAGAGTTGGAATTAATGATTAATATAACTTTTGATTTTATAGATGAGGAAGCTGGGGTTCAGACAAGCTAAGTCACTAACTAATACAAGATCACATGGGTGGTAGGCAGCAAAACCTATGTCTTTGAAGCCCAAATCTGACACTCATTCAATTGCACCATGTTTCCTCCAAGTAGACTCAACTTCTTGTAGGGGATAAAACAACACACTATACCACTGCCTACAACTTTTACCCAAGGATACAAACCTCTTTATTCTCCCTTCTTCTTTATTCTGTCTTTTACCAGGATACCAGGGTTTTGGCAGCACGGGTGTCTTACCATCTGCCCTGTCACTGCTTGCTTCTCTCTATCAAGAATGTTGACTGTTGGGGTGGCTAGGTGGCTGTAATGGTAATGGGAATATGAAGATCTTCCCTGCCCCTTGGCCCCTTGATAGGCTTAAGTGACTCTGAGAACATTCCCTGATTTGAAAATATACTCTGCCCCCTAATAGGCTGAATGTGGTCACATAGAGCCTGTGGTGGGAGGCTTGTTTTTCAGGAATGTCCACACCTTGCTATTTTATGACTGGCAGTGGGTCAAGAGGGTTGTGATGTGCTCTGACCCAGAAGAAAGCTATATATACCCTGATGTGAGGTTTTGCTTTGGGGCTCACTTTGGGAAGAGTTGTGTGATTTGGTTAGATGAGACTCTGGGAAGTCATTGAGTCCTCTGGCTTTGAAAACCCAGATGTTGGTGTTTCCCTCTCTGGTAACTAACTAGGTATGGATGTAATGGTCAGACAACTGGAAGTCCTGTCTGCTGGTTCTCTGTCTGCTTGTAACTTCTGTTTGTATTCTCTGAAGTTCAGAGTGCTGACTTTCCCCCCTGAACCAGGTAAATGACATATGTTTGATTAAAGTAAGATTGTTAACCCCTTTTGAGTTGCTTTCCTTTAGAAAAGCAGGTTTAAGAACTTGTGCTAGCAGCCATCCTGGGTATGCTAGGGTGCTTGCTGCTACAGTGGCACAGTGAATAGAGCACCAGCGCTGGAGTTAGGAGGACTTGAGTTCAAATCTGGCCTCAGACACTTGACACACTTACTAGCTGTGTGACCTTGGGCAAATCATTTAATCCTAACTGCCTTGCCTTCCTCCCGCCCCCCCCCCCCACAAAAAAAAGGGAATGTTGATTGTCTATACCCAGTCCTCTAGAGTCCCTGCCTACCCTCCCTATAGAGGACTTAATACTACTTAGCACTGGGACTACCAATGTAGTGGGACTACTGGAATAGGAATAGAAGGTGAACAAATCAAGCCTTACCTCAGTCTCCTGTATCTAACTTACCAAACAATCCTTCATCCCACATATCCATTTACTGGGACACTTGCCATTACAGAAATCTGGCTATCTGCCCTGACAGAACAAATGAACCATCTTCCCTAACCCCCTCCTCCTCCCTCCCACTGCTTGTTCAGGAATCAGTGGTCAAATCAGTATTACCATGAACATTAGAAAGTTTGTGACAATCTACTATCCCACAGCTCCACCCATAATCCCTATGACTGTTTTGATCAAAGCTCCCTTCTTTGCCCTCTGCTCCCTGATACATGTTGTAGCTTTCTGATCTAGTACTATGTATACTCCCCAAAGACAAGGATTGGCTCACTTTTATATGCCTTGGCCAGTATCTAAGAGTGCTAGATGTTTAATAAACACTTATTGGTAAATGTATTGATCATCATCAGTAGCTGCCAATATTTATTCAGTAAATGATAACTTTGTCTAGAGCTCCCAAAGAGTACTTTCCCCTCCCTATCAAACTAGGAAAGCACTTTCTGTTACAGGGTGCCCCCAAATAGTTTTAAATGGCACCTATACTTTTGGGATACCCAGTACATATAGCTAGAGCATCTAGGTGGCACAGAGAAGAAAATATTAGATCTGAAATCAAGAAGACTTGAGTTAGAATTTAGCCTCTGACACTTACTAGATTGTGAACCTGCACAAGTCACTTAACCTTGTTTGCCTCAGTTTCCTCCTCTGTAAAATGAGCTGGAGAAGGAAATGGCAAATCACTCCAGTATCTCTGCCAAGAAAACCCCAAGTGGGGTCACAAAGAGTCAGACATGACTAAAATGACTGGACAACTACAATGTACATATAGCTTCTCAAAGAATGTCCAATTTTAAAAAAAAGTATCATAGATTCTAGGGATGGTAAACAGTGATTACTTCAACTTGTCAAAAATAGCCTTTCTTCCAGCTAGGGGATTACATCGGAAATGGCACACTCAGACATTGCTCCCCTTGCTATTCGGGATTCAATTTCAAGCCAATTTATTTCCATTCTTTGTGAAGACCATCCCCAGCTGCTGATATAATCACTTTAATCTCTTTCCTTGGGTCATCTAAGTATCCACACTTGGCACAATTATTACAATTTTGGTTCTCTGGTTCCTATTCTTTTATCTGAATCCTTTTCAAGCTGTTTCCTAAGCAATGGTAATTGTTTCAGTGATTAAAATGTCAGGAAGTAGGTACAACTGATTAGGATGGCTTAATAATCATATCTACCAACAAAACTGTGTTTGAGAGGGCTGAAATCCTGGGGATGACCCTATTATTAACAGAGTTTATTATTTTAACCTCATCCGAAATGTGAAAAGTGCTGAATGCACATTCCCACTCAGCTCTTCTCTGAATTTGCCTCTGGCATGTCTAGTTCTCTAGCCAACTGCTCACTATTAGAAATGAAAATTGCAAGAGTGTTAAAAAATGAAGACCTGGGACAATAGAATGTAATAATCAGGGGAACAAAATTGTAACAAAACCCTCGACATCTACTCTCATTTCCCCTACAAAATGCCTACTTTATTAAGTGCTGTCGGGTCTTGAAGCTCCATTTCTAGCCTTGCTAACATGTGGCAGATTTTACTCATGGGGATCTCTATTTGGCTATCTCAACTCTCTTTGCAAGGTAATGTTTTGAACCATGCATCAGGGTCTCACAACCTGTGGCACAGACATGTCCCAGAGAAGCAGAAAGGGCTCAGAAGGTTCTGTGAAGGATGCCATTGCCACTGGCCTCTTAGTTTAGACTCAAGACTGCCACACCTTTCAGTGATGCCTCTACCTAGAGCCTCAATAACTTCACAACCCTGTACCCAAGACATACCCAGTAACATATGCTCTATAGGGGACCACAAACACAAACAGGAAAATTTACCCAGTAACTCCAGACCTCTGTAACTGTTCTGGCCTGCAAAGAGGCTTCACCCTGGTGTTCTCTCTCTCTCTCTCTCTCTCTCTCTCTCTCTCTCTCTCTCTCTCTTTTTTTTTATAAACAGCAGTGAAATAGGCCATTTTGTACAAATGCCTGCCAGTGGAGAAATCATGTCTCTTTCTGACTTTTATCTGTGAGCTAGTAGCCCTGGATGCAGAGGGGTTAGTACCTTTCCAAGTGCTTTTGGCTATTGTTGAGGCTTTATTGCCCCAGAGCTCATCATCCTGCCCTTGGACGTGTGCTTTTTAAACCTGTCACCCTATATTTTGTAGAAATGGTCAAGAATGGTCAGGAACCCTGGTATCATCATAATTTTCCTGCCCTTCTTGCTGTGACAATTCAATCACTGACCCTTATAGATGGACAGACTAAGCACAAGAGACTGAGTCCAGCCATGAGAAAATATCCTTTCTGCAGACAAGGGGGCTAGGCTTTGGAAATGGTTTTTTGCATCCTACCCATCTTGTAATACTTAGCTTGATTCTCACTCCAAAATTAATAATACCACATCCCATTTATGCAGTGCTTTGGATTGTCAAAGCATTGCCACATCCCTAATCTTATTTGATCCTCATAAAATGCTTATATGCTTCAAAGAGCTAGAGAAACGTGAACTAAAAACTAACAAAAAAGGATGAAAAATGTGAAGCAGGAAGTGTATTTTTCTTTCAATTTTATAGGTGTGAAAAAAGAAGTCACCTGACATCCAAGATCACACAGCTAGTAAGTAATACCACATGAACATATTGCTCCAGATCTAACTGATGCTCTTTCTGCTCTAGCATTGCCTCTCATAGCTTTTCCTACAAAAACAAGGTGTCCCAAAAATCTTAGTGCAAGTTTTAAAAGGCATATATTTACGTACATGCATATATGTGTGTGTGTATATGTATACACACATGTATGATAGTTAGGGGCAGCAGATGCTCAGAGGGGATCAGGAAAAGCTTCATGCAGGGAAGTGGTGCTGGAGCTGTGTCTTGAAGGAAGGGATTCAAGGGGAAGGAGGTCAGAAGGGAGTACAGGCTAAGCATGAGGAAGAGCCACTGTAAATTGCAAGATGAGAGAGGGAATAGCTTTTTTGAGGAACATCCAGAAGGCCAGTTTGTCTGGACTGCTGTGTAAAGGAAAGGGAGTAATGGATAATGAGACTGGAAAGGGAGACTGGCACTAAATTGTGAAGGGTTTTAAAATGGAGGTATTTAAATTGGATTCTAGAGTCAAGAGTTGCAGCTATATGGCACAGTAGATAGAATGTAGAACTTGCAGTCAGGAAGATCTAAGTTTGAATTCTGTCTCTGACACTTACTAGCTGTGTGATCCTGGGCAAGTCACTTAACTTCTGCCTGCCTCAGTCTCCTCATCTGTCAAATGAGAATAATAATAGTAACTACTTCCCAAGGTTGTTGTGAGGATCAAGTGACTTAACATGTATAAAGTGCTTGGCAAAACTTAAAGTGCTATATACGTGCTACTGAGGATGATGATGGTGATGATGCTACCGAAGTTTACTCAGTAGGGGACTTATATCAGATCTTCAATTAATGAAAACCACTTTGGCAGCTATGTGGAGGGTGGACTGAAATGGGGAAGGACTTGGAGTAGGATCTCTGACTAGAAGGATGAAGAAACTGAGACTTGGAGACTTAGTCATTTATCACATCACATCACATAGCTAGTCAGCAATCTCTAGTCTTCCTGACCACTTCCTTAAAAGTGATATTGCCAACAACAACAACAACAACAACAACAACAACAACCACAAATAACAAAAGCAACAAAGACACAACAGATATTTACATTGTGCTTTAAAAATAATAGGTCATTTTTGTTTCTACCCGGCCACTATAGTGATTTCCTATAATTACAGCCTGACCATGACACTCCTCGACTCAATAAACTCTAGTGGCTTCTTAATGCCTCTAGACTAGAATCAAATATGTTAATTTTTAAAAGCTCTTCACAAACAGTGCTTATAGTGCCAATAACAACAAACAAACAATAACAATAATAACAGACATTTTTCCCAACTTATCTTTCTCTAGTCTCATTGGACATTACTACTTCTCCAATGCTTGACTCTCTCTTTTTCCTCATATGTGAAACTCCATCTCCTTTCTCCATCTCTTTGCACTGGCTGTCCTCCATGCCTGGAATGCATACTACTCCCACTTCCACCTATTAGAATCCCTTTCTTCCTGCACAATGCAGCTGAAATGCCACCTTGTAACTGAAGCCTTTCCATATCTCCCTAACTCCTATTGCCTTGCCTCTCAAACTAACTTGTAAATACAAGGGCTTTGTATTTATCCTTCTTATATTAATTGTCTGTACTGATATATGACCCTGTTATTAGATTGTAAGCTTCCTTGTGAATAGGAATTGTTTCATTTATTGTCTTTATATCTCCATCACTTAGCATAGTGACTGACTCATAGAAGATACTTAATAAATGCTTATTGATTAACTGACTGAACTTCAGAAAATTCTGTGAGGATGCTTTCAAAGGTATTATTATATCCTCATTTTACAGATCAAGAAAATGAGGCTTAAAAAGGTAAAGCAACTTTTCCCACATAGCTAGTAATTGTCAGAGGTGATATCTGAAGTCAGATCTTGACTCTAGGTTCAGAACTCTATCCAACTCTCTCTATGAACTAATTAACAGTCCTATACATCACTCATTTGATACTCAAACTCAAAGAGCCTGATGACATCTCTTATGATGCTATCTGTTTGTATCTTGTATTTTAAAAAAAATAAAGAAGTGTATTTGCCTTTCATATCCCAAATAATTGCATATTCTATTGAGGGCAGGCCCTATACAGGCTTCTTTATGTGTCCTTCAGCTCTGAGCATATGGCTTTGCATGATACATGTTTGAGTGAATAAATAATGAGCAAATGGATATCTGGATGAATAAATGAATGAATAAAAGGATAAATGAATGAATAGTTATTTGATGGTGAACAATATGCTAGAAAGTTCTTATGAGCTCAACAGAAATGAAATAACTCTAAACATACTTTGCCATTGTGGTCAAAGACCTCCCTGACTATTAGTGTTGGGAGTGAGGCATATATGTAGAAAGAACAGAATGCCTCTGCAAACCACACTTCTGTAGGTAAGAATTGAATCATTAACAAAATATGCATTGATTTCTATGGAGAAGGCTTGGAATAGGATGCACACAAGAAATATGAAAAGCAATGGCATTTTCCTTCCCAAATTGTCTTATAAAGAAAACATAATCCAGCATTTTAAAATATCCAGATATTTTTAAATGGAAAAAATCAATTCCCTCAGAATCATTCTATAGTATATAAACTTAACTGGGCAGATGATGTGCAGAACAGTCAAAGCGTTTGACTCAGTCAACCTATTGTAATTTACAGTAACAGCTCCTTCCCTTCCTTACATTAATGGTACAATGCAGGTGCTCTTCCTAAGTCTCAGAAGAGACTGTTCCTAAACTCCTCATAATTGATTTGGTGTGGTCAGCTATATGCTCAACATCAAAAGGTGGAAGAGGGGAGAGAACTCCATATCCACATTGTTTGGACTACTGTGTTCTCAACACTTAGCTCTGTGCCTTGAATATACTAGGTGCTTGATAAATACTTGTTGGCTTGACTTCTAGGGCATTCTGAGGTACTATGAAATGACAATCTAAAAGAATGTAAAGAACACCAAATTTGGAGTTAGAAGGTCTAGGCTATGTTTGAGCTCTGTTATTTTCAAGAAGAAGGAGGAGGAGGTGGAAGATAAGAGAACAAGGAGAAGAAGGAACATGAAGATGAAGAAGGAAGAGAAGAACAACAGTAGTAGCAACAACAGCAATGATGATGACAACAAAAAAGCAAAACAAAACAAAACTCTTTGAGAATCTCAGCATTATCCTTTGTGTAAACTAAGGATAACAATACCCCTACCACCTATATTACCAGATTATTGTGAAGAAAGTGTTGTGTAAAACCAAAAAAAAATGGGAATGATCATTATTATTGTTTGTCTTTTTGGAGGGAAGAAGGGAGGGCAATTAGAGTTAAGTGACTTTTCCAAGGTCACAGAACTAGTAAGTGTTAAGTGTCTGAGGCCGGATTTGAACTCAGGTCCTCTTGACTCAAATGCCAATGCTGTATTCACTATAGCACCTAGTTGCCCTCATTATTATTATTATTATTATTAATTATTATTTCATGGAGCATTTCTTTCCATACTGCCTCTGGGATTCTTTATATTAATTAATGTAATAGTAATAGAATGGAACTGGAAATTCTCTGCCTAGTCAGGCCATCATAGATAGTCAATGTTGATAATTCAGTCTTAAAAGGTGCCTTTTGGACACATGGAAGTAAATAAGTTCATATCAGATTACTTACATGATTTTTCAAGGCCTAATTGCTCACTTTAAACTTTATTAGGCAAATCTTTTGATTTTCTTTCCTTGGCTGTCTTTGGCTTTATTCTTTTTAAAAAAATTATTTTTAATTTATGGAATAAAACATTCCCACAACAGTATAATAAAACAGATGATTGCACATGAAACTATTACATAAAATTTGCTATTCCTTTTAAATATAGAGAAGGTGATGCTTTTTTTAAAATTTTCACATTAGTTATGTTGTAAAAAAGAATTAGAACCAATGAGAGGCAACAAGAGGAAGAAGAAACAAAACAAAACAACAATGAAAAAAGAACAACTAGTATGCCTCAATCTGCACTCAGACTCCAAAGTTCTTTCTCTGGATGTGGGATTTTCTATGTGATTTTCCATCATGAGTATTTTGGAATTGTCTTAGATCCTTGCATTGTTGAGAAGAGCTAAGTCTTCTCAAAGTTAGTCATTACACAATGTAGCTGTTACTGTGTACAATGTTCTTGTGGTTCTGCTCACTTCATTTAGCATCAGTTCATATAAGTCTTTCCAGGTTTTCTTTTTTTTTTTTGCTTTTTTTGGAGGGCAGTTGGGGTTAAGTAACTTGCCCAAGGTCACACGGCTAGGTTTTTGTTTGTGTGTGCGTTAAGTGTCTGAGGCCAGATCCGAACTGAGGTCCTTCTGACTCCAGGGCCGACGCTCTACTCACTGTGCCATCTAGCCGCCCCTTTCCAGGTTTTTCTGAAGTCTGTCTGCTCATCATTTCTCATAGTACAATAGTATTCCATTACATTTATGTACCACAACTTGTTCAGCCATTTCCCTATTGATGGGCATCCCCTCAATTTCCAATTCTTTGTCACCACAAAAAGAGCTACTACAAATATTTTTGTTCGTGTGGGTCCTTTTCTCATTTTTATGATCTCTTTGGAATACAGCCCTAGAAGTGGTATTGCTGAGTCAAAGAGTATGCATATTTTCACAGCCCTTTGGGCATAGTTCCAAACTGCGCTCCAGAATAGTTGAATCAGTTCAAAACTCCACCAACAACATTAGTGTTCCAATTTTCCCACATCTTCTCCAGCATTTATTATTTTCTGGTTTTGTCATGTTAACCAATCTAATAGGTGTGATGTGGTACCTCAGAGTTGTTTTGATTTACATTTCTCTAATCAATAGTGATTTAGAGAAGTTTTTCATGTGACTATAGATAGCTTTTGCTTCATCTGAAAACTACCTGTTCATCCTTTGACTATTTATCAACTGGGGAATAATTTGTTTTCTCTTACATTTGACTCAGTTCTCTATGTATTTTAGATATGAGGTCTTTATCAGAGACACTGACTGTAAAAATTGTTTCCCAGCTTTCTGCTTCCCTTCTAATCTCAGTTGCATTAGCTTTGTGCAAAACCTTTTCAATTTAATATAATCAAAATCATCCATTTTGTATTTCATAATGTTCTCTATCTCTTGTTTGGTCATAAATTGTTCCCTTCCTATTCCCTTCCCTTCCGAAACTATTTCTTGCTCTCCTAGTTTGCTTATAGTATCAGCCTTTATATCTAAATCATGTACCTATTTTGACTTTTATCTTGGTATACAGTGTAAGATGTTGGTCTATTCCTAGCTTCTGCCATAGTGTTTTCCAGTTTCCCCAGCAGTTTTTGTTAAATAGTGAGTGCTTATCCCAGAAGCAGAAGTCTTTGGGCTTATCAAACAGTAGATTATTATAGTCATTGACCAATGTGTTTTGTGAACCTAACCTATTCCAGTGATCTACCACTCTATTTCTTGTTGCTTTATAATACAATTCAAGATCTGGTACAGCTAGCTTTGGCTCATTCTTTGCTTGTTCTACCCTGATACTCAGAATTGCAGATTCATGGATTGCTAGTGGTGTGGAAGAGGCTTTAGAGGTGATCATTTAATACAACTTTCATTTTAAAATTGTCAAAACAGGTCCTTAGAGGTAAAATTGTTTGTCCAAAGTCATAAAGCTCATTAGTGGCAGAGCAAGGACCCAGGTCTCCTGGTACTTATGGCTAATCTCTTTCCACTATGCCACACTGTCTCAGAGAGGACAGCCTAGGTCAGGTCAGCTCAGGTAAGATGGAGAACTGGCAGCATTAAAAAGGTTGTCATCATTATTTCTAAGGGTGACAGTTCAGACACAGTGTTACAGTCAGTTAATGAGTCAATTCAGCAAATATTTAAGTATCTAATGTGGGCAAGTCACTGTATTAGAAGTTTTCTATTTTATGTGAACATCTATTTAGAGTGAATTAAAAGGCTGGAAAAGAAGGCTGGAAAGGTACATTGGAGTTTGATTGTGCCACCTCTTAAATGTAAGAGTTAATAATGTACATATTATTGTAGAGGCAATAGTGAGCCAGTGACGATTTTTGAGTAGGGGAGAAACAAGATCAGACCTAGAACAAGTCCAATAAGATCAGTTAAGGTATCAGCCTAGAACTCAACCCCTTACCCCTTCCAAAAAAAAGGTTAATAATAATTGCTCACTGTTTATAGCCCTTCACACACACTTTTCCTATTTATCACTCTCAACAACATTGTAAAGTAGGTACTATTATCATCTTCTCTCTTTTACTCATGTGGAAACTGAGGGGGAGAGATGTTAAGTTACTTGCCCAGAGTCACACAGCTGGTAAGAGTAAGGCAGAATTTGATCTTAGGTCTTGATTTCAGTTTCAGCACTTTTGGGCAAGTTCAGGCTGTCCCTGAGAGAAAAGGAAATAGTCTGAGTGATAGGCACATGGTGCTAGGAGTAGTAAGGGAATCTGAATGGAGAGTTGAAAGCTCTATGAGTCAAAGGGTTCCATATATTTACTGCTTAAGGCAAGGACTAGTCTCAGTAAGAGGCAGGTAAGGAGACCTGCTTAGAATTTTGAGGGAGGGGATAAAAAGTTTAAAGCCATTACTGACAGCATCTTAGCATTTCCATTAGAAATCAGTCAAGGGAAAAATGTGAAGGGAGAAGCTTGCCTCCATAGACAATTTTTCTATTCTTTAGCAGATTTAAGAGTCAAAATGAGCATTTTCAATTATTCATCCTGTAACCCATTATCATGGATAATCTAACTTTGGGGAGATCCTGGAGTAGGTGAGATGGGTAGTTTTGCCCATTATGTTCAACAAATTAAATGGTGCTTAGAAATAAAATGCTTTATTTCATATTTCAGTCAAAACTTTGAAAAATGTGCATTTATGTTTGGGTAGGAGGCAACAAATAACTAGTCGGCTGAATAAGAATTGTTTTCCGGAGCTCAGAGAAAAATGACATGAAAGTAAACATTAGAAAGCTCTTAAAGAAACCAAAATTGTTTTTTCTCCCTTCAAATGTCAAAATACCTGTCTCAATAGATATGCTTAAATTGCATTCCTCTTTCAAGATTTGGCTATCCCTGGTGTCTCAGGTAAGAAGAAAAAAAATAATGACTTGGCTCGAAACACTACAATACAGGGGGAAAATTAGTTTAACAAATTGTAATTTGACTAGCTTTTTGCATTTTAGTAGAGATGATTGTGTTTCTGCTTCTACTTTTATATTGCCTAAGGGAGAAGAAAAATCTCTACCCAGCCTACCTATCTTGTAATTAAACTACCCCTGTATTTCCTCTTCCCACTCCCAGAATGTCTAAGAGACCAAAACAAGAGCCACAAAATCACTCTAAACACACACAGTCAAATGATTCCACACAAATGTCTATGAAAATTGATGATCTTTTTGCTTTGCTTTATATCTTTAACATTTAACACTGCTTGGAAAACAGTAGCTGTTTAATAAATGTTTATTGGCTTATTAGCTTATTGGCTATTGAGTGACAAAGCTAAGGGTATTAAATTTAAGAATATCAGGAGGGTTTTCCCTGTTAGGCTCCCCCAACCCCCCTAGTCTTTGTGTGTGTATTTCTCCCTCTCTCTCTCTCTCTCTCTCTCTCTCCATTCATATATATATATATGTGTGTGTGTGTGTGTGTGTGTGTGTGTGTGTGTGTGTATGTATATATACATATATATGTAATTACACACCTACACACCCACATTCACACATAACCAGTGACAGAGTTCTATATCCATGTATCAGTGTAGATATACATGTCTGTATCTATTTGTACATCTAAGTCTAGATGTAAATATTATTTACATGTTTTCTCCTTCATTAGCATGTAAGCTTCTTGGGTATGCCAAGTATGATATCCAGTTTCACTTTTCCTTAGCTCCATCATCCTTGATTTAATTTTTAAGCTTATCTGCTTTCTCAGTCCTTTTAGAAATTGCTTCTGTAACCACTTCAACATCCAACATTCAAATGAATTGAAAAGTATTTATTTATTTATATTTTTTATTTATGACATAATGCAAGCATTTCCATAACATAGCAGAATAAGGAAAGATGAGTGTACATGAAACTGCAAATCTATTAAGTACAACTTGCTTTTCCTTTTAAATATATAATAAAGTTATCACATAACTTTCTTTTTCCCCCCTTTTTAAATTTCCCTCCCCTCACCTTACTCTAGAGAGGGCTACTATTAGAAATCTGTACACACACATGTAAAATCATTCTATACATACTTCTAATTATCAGTTCTTTTTCTGGATGCGGATAGTGTTTTCTGCATTTATATTACCTGAGGTGTATCAGGTCAGGACTCTCAAAACTTAGTTATCTACTGTAGTCATTGACACACTTGAAAAAGTGCTCTAAATTACTATTGATTAGAGAAATCCAAATGAAAACAAGTCTGAAGTACCAGCTCACATACCTATCAAAAATGACAAATGCTGAAGCAGATGACGGAAAATAGATACACTAATAAACTTTTGGTAGAGTTGTGAACTGGTCCAACCATTCTGGAGAACAATTTGAGACTATGCCCAAAGAGCAATAAAACTCTGCATATCCTTTGGCCCAGCAATACCACTACTAGGCTTGTACCCCAAAGAGATCAAAGGAAAAGAAGAATGAACTGTATGTACAAAAATATTTACGGTAGCTCTCTTTATCATGGCAAAGAATTAAAGCTGAGAGCATACTCATCAATTGGAGAATGGCTGAGCAAGTTGTGACATATGATTGTGGTAGAAAATTATTGTACCATAAGACATAATGAGGGGGTAGTTTCAGAAAAAAAAATATAGCAAGACCTATATGAACTTACGAAAAATGAAGTGAGAAGTACTGAGCGATCACTATGTATAGTAACAGCAACATGGCAATTGTGATAAACTATGAAATACTTAGCTACTCTGATCAACATAATGATCCAAGACAATTCAAAAGGATTCATGGGAGAAAAAATGCTGTCCACCCCCAAAGAAAGAACTGATGAACTCTGCGTGCAAAATACATTTTTCTCACATTTTTTTTGCATGTGATATAGCTAACATGGAAAATGTTTTATATGATTTTGTATGTATAATTGATATAATCTTGCTTGTCTTCTCAGTGGGTGAGAGAAGTTAGGAGGGAGGGAGAGAATTCGGAATTCAGAATTTGAAAAGAAAAGGTTAAAAATAATAATTTTATTTTAAAAATACAACTCTATAAGCTGAAGAAAAGGTGCCAACCTGAAATTAGTAGAGAGTTTCCTCATTTGTGAATTCCTATATCTGTGACATCACAGTTCCATGTTGTATATATGTCTTACTAAGGATAAAAGTGTCTTATCACATGTTAAGACCATGATAGGTCAGTGCTTTGTGGGACACTGTTGTTGAAATAAAAACTCCTGGTTATGATACAAACCTATGGAAATAGAATCCTTATATTTGATGCAGAACAATTTTACATTGGTGGGATACAGAATTTGCAGTGGAAAAGGACCTGAGAGTTCACCTAGAAAAAACCTCTTTCACCATAGATAAAGAAACAGACCTACAGGAGTGAAGTAACATCCAAGGTCCCACAAGTAGTAAGGCCCAGAGCTGAGTGTTGAATTCAAGTCCTTGGACTTTAGTTTCAGCATTCTTTACACTGCACCATAATGCCTCCTTCTTCCGTGCCAAATTTGCCTAACTTAGAACTTCAAATAGTAGAACAAAGGTTGGAATGACAGTATCCCAGTGACTTCATAATGTTTTAAAGTTTTAACACTTTCCTTAATAGGCTTAAGGAGGTTTAGATATGTTTCTCTGATTCTGTTTTTGCTTCTCACTCCCAGATGAATGAATGGAATTTCAAAGCGAAGGCAAACCTATCATAGCAATCTGGACACAAAACATAGCTTTCAAGTTATCTACAGAGTTCCCCAAATAAGCAAAAGGTCTGACAGGTCAGAAATCATGTTAGCAGTATTGATCAGTCTGTCTATTAGGCACAAAACTGAAGCCAGTTTTCCACCCCACACACAGCAGACCATTTGAGCCTTATCAACTCAGCACCAGGATGCTTTCTTTTGCTTTCACCATGCTTTTAAAAGTTAAACATAGATCAAAAAGAAGACACTTCTAAAGTCAAGGAAAATAGTTCAGAAAATCTTTTCAACAAAAGGTGGAAGTTTTAGAAAATGGGGAATGTGAGCATCCAAGGCAGCAATCAAATGGATTCATTTCTTAAGCAGAATTACCAAGATGCTTAAATTCAACCCACTTTTATTAATTCCCTGCCATGAACTATGTACTGTGTAACCAAGGATACAAGAACAAGGGAGAAATAGTCCCTGTCCAGAGATCACACTCACCTGTAGGAATGGGGATGTAGGAAATATAAAGTATATGCAAATTATACAAAGTAAACTGAAGAGGAGAGTGCACTGATAACAAAGGAAGAAGAGAATCAGGAAAGGTCTCATGTAAGAGACCTAATTTGACCTCCTTTAATGTCTCATTACAGTGGGGAGGTCACCTAGGTCCTCAAAGCTTATGGCAATGGACTCCAGGTGCAGTAGATCCTGACATGTTAGAAAGACTTGTATTGTCAACTCAATGACCAATAGTTTGTCTTTTGAGGATCAACCTGGAAAAGTCTGGACTAAGTCATCTGCAAAAAGTGATACTAGGTGATGAGTATTTTTCAGCAACAATATCTCATTGACCATTGGAGTGGAGAGGTTACAAAGCCATGGAGAGGTTACCATCTGTGTCTGTTGAGGGACCATTCCCATTAATAAAAATACAAGTCCTTGAGTAAGTTACCATGACTACCAAGTGTATCAGACAGCTAAAATTTCTATCTCAGCAGAGAATGATTGGCTGCTGTGATGGTTTAACCTTTGTCCACATGATGCCTACCCAAACCAGTCAAACTTATTGGAATGGTTTATATTTTATGCACACACACACACACAAACATACACATATAAATGTACATATATTCATATTAATTCATTCAACAGATCTTTAATGCAAAAATGTCTTTTGACCAGTTTTTATTTTCCTTCTAATTGTTTTGGCATGGAAAGCTGGGCAGGAGCTTCAGATTCTAAGTACAGTTAGTCCCCTGTATTATTAATATTATCAGTTAATTCAATCCATACTTAAAGAATTCAAAGATCTGTGACTTCATTGATTTAGGTCCTTCCTCCACTGATACAGATTTCAGAAGGAGGGCTTATTTTACATGTGTGTGCATGCATATGTGGACGTGTGTGTGTGCATTCATGCATGGATGTGTGTGTGCTTGCACACGCATGTGTGTGTGTGGAGGTATGTGATGGATACTTTTCACAGTCTGATGAAGCCTATGGACCTCTTAACAATGTTTTTAAATACATAAGACAAAAGATATGAAATCATAGAGGGAACTACTTCTATTGAAATACAGTGACCAAATATTTAAAAAAAAAAACTAGTTAATGCAGATTAAGAATGAAGCAGATGTTCAAGACTTGATGAAACTGATAAATTCAACACTTTGAGACCAGTTTGGTGGTTTCTCTGAATTTAACTAGACAGGTTTTTTGATAACTAGCAAAACAGTACAACAATAGTACCATAATAAAGGACTTTATAGCTTAGAGTGGCATGCCAGGGTTTTGGTCCACTGGCAGAAACTTAGGAAATTCCAGGTTGTCTGCCACAATGAGAAATTAAAATGGGACTGAATCTAGTAGAGGTCCAGTCAAACAAGCCAGCAACTTTACTGAGTCCTTTCCACAAATAAGGAAATGGCATGCTGTTATTTGTTTGTTAGTTTAGTGGACTAAATCTCAGTTTTGAAAAAATGGTGTGTAAAAACAATAACATTTAGTTTACTAGCTGTGTGACTCTGGCAAGTCAATTAACCACTACTGCCTCATCCCCCTTCCCAAAAAGAAAAGAAAAGAACAAACATTTAGGCCAAGGTTGGGAAACCTGCAGCCTTAAGGCCACATGTGGCCTTCTAGGTCCTTACATGCGGTCTTTTGACTGAATCCTAATTTTATAGCACAAATCTTTTTATTTTTATTAATAAACTTTTGTCCTTTTAAATTTTATTTTAAAAATGAACATATTTGAAATACCAAAGAATAAAATAGGTTTCAAGAAAATAATCCTCCCAGATTGACTGGCACAATAAGAACATTAGTAAGCCATAAGGGCTACATTGATGGCTGCTATGGTCACTGTTTAATTCTAACTTCCCCAACATGATTGATGCCACTACCCCATAAGACTGGTTGATGTGAATTTATGGGAGTCAAGTACACCAGTCTGTTATCAGTTTTTGACAATGGTGCACCATGTTTCTATTTGAAGTAGAATTTGTGAATAGTTGCACAGTTCAACAGTATTTTTAAATTCTGTCTGCTTAATAGCCCATCATGTCAAAAAAGATCAAGGGAACGCCAAAGGAAGAAAACAGATTTTTTAATGAGGACTGGGAATTGCAACATTATCTTGGTTCTGCTAAAGATAATATGATTTCCTTGCTTTGTGATACTGCAATATCAACATTAAAGAAATTCAATGCTCATCAGCATTGTAACACTCCTAAAGACCACAAATATTTTAAATTAGAGGGAAAGGCACAAAAGATTATATTGCAGAAATTAAAAGATGAAAATCAAAAGCAAAGACAATTCTTTCAAGTAGCAATAAGACCTCAAAGCAATGCTACTGAAGCAACTTATAAAGTAGCTTATATCCTTGGGCGGAAAAGGGAAACCATTCAATGATGTAGAAATTGTGAAAGAATGCATTGTCAAAATTCTAGGATGCTGAGACCTCAATAAAAAGTACAAACAACTGCCTCTTTCAAGAAGAACCATAACTGATCAGCAACATGAATTAGCCTTCAACTTAACAGAACAACTTCATGTAATACTTCAAAAGGAAAATATATATTATCCAATCACTTTGGGTGAGTCAACTGACACTACTGATTTGGCATAGGTTTATACTTCATTTGGGTCACAACAGAAGATTTTCTTTGCCACAAAGAGTTACTTGCTTTGGACACTCTTGCAACCAGAACACAGGGAATAGGTAATTTCAACAATTTTCAAGATAAATGTTGTGAAGTTGGACTGAATTTTGGTAAATTTAGTGAGTGTATGTACAGACGGTGCACCTTCCATGACAGGATAACACGAAGGGTTTGTTGCACAGATAAAAAATGTATTAACAGATCCAGATGCTCTCATTTCTTTTCATTTTATCTTGCATCAGCAAAATCTATGTGCTAAAGCTACTATTTTGTGACACTTTGTGACAAGTCATAAGTATTGTTAACTATATTCATGCAAATGCAACACAGCATCACCCGTTTTGTGACATGTTAAAATTGAATGATGAGGTATTCAGTGTGGATTTGCTGTATCATTCTAAAGTGTGCTGGCTGTCACAAGGACAGGTGCTAGCCAAACTTTTATCTCTGTGAGAACAGATAGTTAAATTTTATGAAGAACAGAATCAGCAATGTGAATTATCGAAAGAAGATTTTTATAGGAATGCTGTATTTCTGTGTGATATACCAAATCAAAATGACTTGAATATTTCTTTGCAAGGTGAAAGTAAGTCTATATATGATATGTAGCAGAACATCTAAGCATTTTGAAAAAAGCTATCTTTTTTTTTAAACATTTCTTCTTCAAAAGGAAATTTCAGATGAACATTTTCCCCAATTAGCAAAGGTCGTTGATGAGCAGGATTATATTTGTGAATCACTTGAAGAATACATATAGACTTATTAATTGGAGAATTCAAAGTCAGGTTCACTGACTTTGAAAATCATGACATCACACTCAAATTAGCATTTCAGCCTCTCCTAATTGATATCACCAAGGCACCTAAAGAACTACAGATGGATTGATTGAGCTCTCAGTTGATGAGATTTTAAAGTCATTGTTTGATGCTAAGAAAGATCCAGTTGAAATATGGAAATATGTAATAGAATACTTACACCTTCAGCAACATGCCTGAAAAATGCTTTCCTGCTTTTCAACTGGAAAATCTACATTTTCCTACATAACCCAAATCAAGATGTCCTTAAGCTCACAAATGACTGATGCCCATCTAGGAGATCAACTGAAGCTGTGGACCACTATACTGTGACCAAATGTTCAAATGTTTTTCAACAAAAAGTAGACACAACACAATCATTATAATGTTGGTTAACTTTAATTAACAAAGAGTTTTCATTTTTTGAAATTATTAAATATATAGTAGTTAGATTTTTTACAAACTATTGTACCTTTTAAAGTATATCTGGGGGAGCAGAGTCAAGATGGTGGAATAGAAACAGGACTTCTATGTGGCTCCAGCTTCCACCTTCCCCAATTCATGTGAAAGGAGACTCTGAACTTTGGAGCTACAGAACCCACAAAATGACATAGAGAAGCTAACCTACTGCTGAGGACAACCCAGCAACCTGGCAGGGAATGGCCAGCACAGTGTTCTGGGAGCCGAGCCCAGGCCCGCTTGAGTTGGAGGTTTTAGCCCCAGGGCAGGCCTGACCAAACACCAGCTGGAGGAACTCCAGACACCAGAAGCTGTGGCCCTTTCCAGAATTATCAGCATATAGATGCAAAGGACAAAGGTCTGTGCAGTGTGGACTTTGGGACTACTAGTTGGGAGAGCATTGGCTATTGCCCACAGGGTGAGAAGCTGCTGAGATGCCTTGACACAGCCAGAGCCACATTACAGCTTCAGCTCCTGGCCTGCAGACTGTAGGGGGACCAAGCGACCAGTCTGAGGGGTAATTGCTCTTGCTTTAACCTTCTTGGATCTGAAGGGTGGAGGTGCTGGGGTGTGTGACCAGCTTGCCAGAGAATGTGGAGGCTTCAGAGAAGGTACCCAACTAATACCTCTGGCAGCTGAGAAAAAAACCAGCATTTGGGATGGAAGCTCCCCTGTCTGGTAGCAGAGTCCTACTATGGCAAAAGGCCCAAAAGTCAAGTAATTAAGTGGCAACATGACCAAGCAAAGGAAGCAAAACAAAGGGAAGAATCCAACATTAGACTCCTATTTTGGGGACAAAAAGCATCAAAGCATGGAACAAGAGGTGGACAGTGAAGTCAAAACACTTGCCCCAAAAGCTTCAAAGGAAAATACAAGCTGGTTATAGGCCATAGAGCACCTTAAGAAGCAGAGACGTGGAGGAAAAATTGGGAAGAGAGATGAAAACTATGGAAGAAAATTATGAAATGAGTGTCAACAGCCTGACTGAGGAAAATAACACCTTAAAAAATATACTAACTGGGGCGGCTAGGTGGCGCAGTGAATAGAGCGCCGGCCCTGGAATCAGAAGGACCTGAGTTCGGAGCCGGCCTCCAACACTTAATCCGCACAAACAAAAACCTAGCCGTGTAACCTTGGGCAAGTTACTTAACCCCAATTGCCCCAAAGGGGTGGCTAGGTGGCGCAGTGAGTAAGAGCGCCGGCCTCGGAGTTGGGATGACCCGAGATCAGATCCGGCCTCAGAAAATGAGCACCCACGCATAAATAATGACTAGCCGTGTAACCTTGAGCAAGTTACTTAACCCCAATTGCTTAAAAAAATATATATATACTAACTAAAATGGCAAAAGAGGCTCAAAAAGGCAACAAGGAGAGAAATGCCTTAAAAAGCTGAATTTGCCAGATGGAAAAAGAATCTCAAAAGCCCACTGAGGAGAATCATTCCTTCAGATTTAGATTGGAGCAAAGGGAAGATAGTGACTTTATGAGAAATCAAGATGCTGTCAAAGAGATCCAAACAAATGAAAAAATAGAAGGAAATGTGAAATATCTCATGGGAAAAAACATTGACCTGGGAAATAGATCTAGGAGAGATAATTTAAAAATTATTGGACTACCTGAAAGCCATGATCAAAGAAAGAACCTAGAAACCATCCTTAAAGAAATTCTCAAGGAAAATTGCCCCGATGTTTTAGAACCAGGAGGCAAAATAGAGGTTGAAAGAATCCACCAATCACCTCCTGTAAAAGATCCCAAAAAGAAAACTCTTAGGAATATTATAGCCGGGTTGCAGAATTCCCAGATCAAGGAGAGAATATTACAAGCAGCCAGGAAGAAACAATTTGAATATTGTGGAAACACAATCAGGATAACACAGGATCTGGAAGCTTCTACACTGAGGGATTGAAGAGCCTGGAATATGATATTCCACAGGTCAAAGGACCTGGCATTAAAACCATGAATCACCTACCCAGCAAAACTGAGTATCATGTTTCAGGGGAAAATATGGTCATTCAGTGAAATAGAGGACTTTCAAGTATTCTTGAAGAAGAAAACAGAGTTGAATAGAAAATTTGACATTCTGATACAAGAAGCAAGAGAAACATGAGAAGGTAAACAGGGAAAAGAAATCATAAGGAACTTATCAAAGTTGAACTATTTACATTCCTACATGGAAAAACGATAATTGTAACTGATGAAACT
Organism: Gymnobelideus leadbeateri; assembly: GCA_011680675.1. Classification (NCBI taxonomy): domain Eukaryota; kingdom Metazoa; phylum Chordata; class Mammalia; order Diprotodontia; family Petauridae; genus Gymnobelideus; species Gymnobelideus leadbeateri. The sequence goes on from WOXC01002583.1 coordinate 268,335, forward strand.
TTTTTCAGTATGGAAATAGTTGAAGAGAATGGAAATATCTATCTATCTAAAGATAGATGGATAGATATAGACATAGATAGATAGTCTTTATTGGAGGGTATATAGGTGTATGAATACATATGTGAATGTGTATATATATATATATATATATATATATGTTTAGAGGTATACATAGAGGGAACAGGACCAATTTAATAGGAAGGGATGATACTTAAAAGGTCAAATTAAGAGGGGAGAGAGGAATATAATGAGAGGAAACAGGGAGAGACAGAATGGGGCAAACTATCTCATATAGAAGAGGCAAGGGAAAATGAGTACAATGGAGGGGAAGAACAGGAAGGCATAAGGGAATCGGTCAACCTTATACTCATTGAATTTGACTTGGAGGGAATGACATACACACTAAATAGGGCATCCCACCCTACAGGAGAGTAGGGGGGAAGGGGATGAGAGGGGGGATGATGGAAGGGAGGGCAGGCTGGGGGGGAGGGAAGTTGGAAGCACACACTTTTGAAAAGGGGCCAGACCAAAGTAGAGACTAGAACAAGGGGGAGATGGGATAGGAGGGAGGGAAATATAATCAGTCTTCTACAATATATCTACTATGGTAATGTTTTGCATTAGCTACACATGTACAACCTATATTGAATTGCTTATCTTCCCAGTAAGGGTGGGTGACAAGGGAGGAAAGGAATGAATCTGGAATTCAAAGTTTTAAAACCAAATTTTAAAAAATTATACACACACACACACACACACACACACACACACACACACATATATATATATATATATATATATATATATATATATATATATATATACTATTATTAATACTATTTTACATATAATTGGGAAATAAGAGGAGGGGATATCCTAGGGGACCGCTATTTTGGGGAGGTGGGTAGCGGAAAAATGGGGAGAAAATTTGTAACCCAAAATCTGGCAGAAATGAATGAAGTAAACCAGAAATTAATAAAGCATTTGAAAAAAAAATAAAGTATATCTGATTGAAGTTTCTTGAATGTGGCTGATTACAGTTAAATATTAATGTGTCCTTCCAACATGAATCTTTTCCCTGATTTAGGCCCTTAAAGGAAATCCTGAGTGTTATGAGGTAAATTCTCAGAACTTCCCTCATATCAGAAATGAAGCTGAAAAAGAAGGAAATAATATACATACTCATTTGGGTATCTTACCCTACAGGAAAATAGTGGGGGTAGAGGATAAGAGGGGGAATGATAGAAGGGAGGGCAGATTAGGGGAGAGGGTAGTTAGAAGCAAATATTTTTGAAAATGGATAGGGTCAAAGGAGAAAATAGATTAAGTGGGGCATAGGATAGGATGGAGGAAATATAGTTAGTCTTTCACAATATAACTACTATGGAAATGATTTGGGTAACTACATATGTACAACCTATATTAAATTTTTGTCTTCCCAGTGGGGGCAGCTAAGGAGGGATGAAGGGAAAAAATCTGGAACTCAAAGTTTTAAAAACAAATGTGTAAAATGTTTTTTTTTTTTTAATTTCAACAACCACCCTGTGAGGGAAAAAAATTAAATATGAGAAAACTGAGGTTGAAAGAAGAGATACTTTCCCATGGTCATAGAATGTCAAAACCAAGATAACCTACCAGGAAAGGACCCTCAGAGTTCGGCATTTTCCACTGCTTTAGAACTGAACTAGTTAGCAATTTTAAGCTTAGGAAATTCACTGGCCATGGTGCTTACAGTGAAAGACACTTTGATAAAATCACAAAAGTGTGATTCATTCAACATTCAATAAGCATCACTAAGAAAAGTATTTTTCTAGGCCCTGGGGGGATTTAAATTTTATATAAGATATGACCTATGCAGTCATTGAGTTTACTGTCTAGTAAGAGTAAAAGAAAAACATAGATTACATGCACAATATAAGCATCCATATGTTTCATATAAATATCTGTATATATATTATGTATACTTTGATTGAACCTATTATTTCATTGATGCAAGAAACTATCATTAATGAAAAGCCCTTTACCAAAGTACGTTTTAGCTGTTTTGCAAGGTAAAGTCAGAGTTGCCTGAGGGTATTGGTACAGCAAACAATAGTAATAAATAGCTAATACATATTGTTTTAATATTTACTAATCATTTTCCACACACAAACTCTGTTAGGTAGGCATTAAAAAGCCCTTTAAAATGAGAAAACTGAGGCTAAAAGAAGAGAGATTTGCTCATGGTCATAAAGTATCAAACCCAAGGTTTGAGCCCAAGTCTGATAACAAATCTAGTGCTTCTTCTTCTATCTACACCCTATGGGAGAATGCATTAAAGGATCTCCTGGACTGGAGGTGTTAGATAAGAGGCTTCTTAGAGGTCTGGGCTTTAAAGGGTGGGTAGGAGTTAAGGTGGTAGGGAGGAAAAAGCAAAACATCCCAGGAAACTACCAGCTGAAGCAGGGAAACTCAGCTTTTTAAAAGGGGGCTAAGGACAGAATGGAAAATCAGGATGACAGTGAAGAATAGGCATAAAGTAAAATGCTGGAGTTTAGATAAGGAAGGAGCTCACTAGATATAGAATAGAAAAATGGTCATCTTCCTTTGAGTGGAACACTCTAAAGACTGGGAGTACTGGGAAGATCTCCTGCAGAAGACAGAATGAGCTGAGTATTGAAGAAGCCAAATGATTCAAGATGTAGGGATAAAGAGAAAGAACAGTCCAGGTATGGAGTGGGGTAGGGGGAGCCAATGCAAGGTCATAGAGATATGAGATGGAGTCCATGTGTTTGGGAACACATGTAATTTTCTGGGCAACACCATTCCCTGACAAATAACTTGAATTCAGAAGGATAATAAAAAAAATGAAAGAAAACACCTTCAGATTTGTGATGAAAAGAAGTAAATAGGTCAAGTACCATTTAAATCACTCAAGTTTTTGTGTCTAAAACCAAATGGCTGTTCCCATTGTAATCTGAAATGATGAATGTGGCTAGAAGTGGATCGAAATTTCCTATTTGGCTTCATTGAGTCACACATAATGTTTCCTTGTGGATTTGACTTTGACAGAGGATACTGCTTCACCAATGACCCGTAAAAAATTACCAGTGTTACAGTTCAAAGAGAAACCCGGCATTGCCCAATGATAAGCTCTTTTAATTCTCTATAAAATATGATGAGTTAATCCCATCATTTGTTATATAATAGCAGGGAGACACTCTTCCGAATGGATTGAGTGACCTAGTGGCTGGCATGGTGAACACTCCACTTAATTTAATCTTTCCCTCTGCACTAGAAAGATTTGTACAAAGGCACAAAGAGGGTAATGGTCCCTTTCAAATATCTTGAAATGCTTTCCAAGTCCCCACAGTCAACCAATAAAAATAAGCATCACTCTTTAGACAGAAAGTACACAGACTACTCAAGAAGGCTTAATCTCATTGGGCCTCTGTTTCCTCATCTAACTAGATATCTTGAAGGTACCTTTCAGTTCTGACACTATGATTCTAAATGCTTTGTTCTCTTGTCGTCACTAGCTTCTTTTTTTTACTGATTATCCCTGAACATGTAGATGTAAATCTGAAGTGAAGTGCATGGGAGAAAGAAAAAGGAAAGAGAAAACAACCAAGAAAGAGAAGTAAAAAGCAAGGGAGGAAGTCAATTATGAGAGCAGTGAGAATAAAGAAGAGAAGGAAGAAAAAAGATATGAAAGGAAAAGGAAGTAAATAGAAAAATATATTAAAAATAGAAGTAACAAATTTAGATTATTCTCACATGGTGTAGTAAAATACTTTGAAAATTTTATATTTTAACCCAGAGAGATAAGAACCTAGCATTTTTTTTAATCTTTAGAGAAGAGCATTTTACACACTCCAAACTGTCACTTCTGGCCATTTAGATGGGATTTATATTTTTCTTTTTCTTTTTAATCTCTGTTAGGGTTATATCCACTGAATTGGGCCATTCTTGATGGTAAGAGGCCTCACCCTTTAGATAATTTGCAAAACATATTTATAATGTCCTTTCACAAGCACTACCTTTTCTCAGAAATGCATGTGTACAAGCATTAAGATAGGGAAGCTATTAGAGGCTAGCCTGCTTCAACTCTGCCTCCTAACAATTTAGAAACAAATGAGCCAGTAATTAGCTACTTCACACTGCTGGGGAACTGGTAAACTAGAATATGATGGAAACATCATCTTTCTGTGTTGGAAATCAATGCTCATTGTTTGGCAGGAAAAGAAATTGCCCACTATTCACTTATCTTCAATTCTTAATCCTAAAGTAGGTTAAGTGGAAAGGAGTAGAGAAGCCTAGAGAGTGGAGCAAGTCCTAGTCGCATGGGGCTGGAGTGAGTGAAAATGGAGATGAAAAAGCAGTCAACACCATTGAAAGTTGAGACAAAAAGACAAGGACCACAAATTTGGGTCATGTAGGAGCCACAAAGAACAGAATCAAAGTGACTGGAAGCAGTCACACTGCTTGAGTAAATGCTGAGGTTGTATTCTCAATCCTTGTTTCTTAAGAGCTTTTTGTTTCAAAATAAATTGATTTTCTAAGATTAAATGGCGAACTATTGCATTGTTGACTTATATGTGCCCTTGAACAAATGATGAGAGGGAGAAGCAATAGGTAGAAAAGTACAGAGGAAGAGAAAAAGAGATTCTATTATAGTTGAACCTTTTTTTTCTTTTGTTTTAACAAAATGGGGACTTATAGCTGAACAAAACCCTTATTGATTCATATTTTACAACATCCTGTAACAGAGGGAGAAAAAGTGTATCTGGATAATTTTCTAGACAAACGAGTTTAACAGGTTTAGTTGGAGGAGTCTACGAGCGGTATGGGAGGTGATGCTCTCACCCTTTCCTCTTTCCAAGCTTCCCATTTTATTAAAAGCTTAAAAAGAAAACCAAACAATGCTCGAAGGGTAGAGCCATGGGAGTTAACTAGGAAGGAAGTTCTGCCTGAGAGAGTGGAGTGGTTCATACAGAGCTGGAGGGTGGGAGGGAGTAAGTACTTAGCCCTTTTTTCTATCAGAATATGAGTAATCTTCACCTGCCATACACATATAAATGCTAGATGTGTAAAATGTAGCATAATCACTGGGCCAGTTATGCAGTGTTCTTAGGAATGGGAGAGATGGGAAGAATCTCAGGATTTGTAGAAAATAAATTATTGTTTTTCAATGTGAGTAGAAAACATAAGGGCAGAGGTTAGAGAGAATCAAAATATAAACACAAAGACAAGGTTATAGCAAATGTGTCACAGGCCAGAATGTAGAGAACTATGTCCATGAGAAGCATTGTTAGATGAGAATTCTGAATGATGACTTCAGAGGAAGACAAGTGCCCTGCCTCTGGATAAGGAATTCTCTGGCAGTGGCCTAAACCCAACACTTATAAGTAAAGGGGGAAATTGAACCGACAAAGATAGTCTGTAGTCACTAGCAAAGAATTTAGAATTTTTAAGTGCCAAGGTCTGTGGCAATGAATTACTTTGTGGGTACTGTATTCATCTGGTGAAGGCAACAAATGGCTGATTAACCAATTCCTCTAAGAAATCGATGGTAAGAAATAAATACTTATAAAGGTGTGTAATATGTCCTGAGCCATATATGGGCATGACAGACTAATAGGCCTTTGGTTCTTAAAGCAAATGCCAAGCCAGGTCATTATTCAGAGAAATGCCACAGGGCTAGTCTGGAAAAAAATGAAACAGAGAATGCTAAACCGCCCAAAGGACTCTGATGGCAAAACACCAAATTCTCACTAATTATATTTTGCAACAGGAAGAACTACAACCAAAGTGTCAGGGACAGATGGATCCCACAATATCCCTGATTATAGCCCTGACCAGATAGAAATATAAATGGGAAATCTTTAACAAAATAAATAAAAATACAATAAAACATAGCTAATACTAATATGTTTTTTTCTAAGTTAATATGTGGCCCACAGGGATCCTTATATCCAGTTTAGTGGCTGCCATTTCTATTTGAGTTTGATACCACTGGCCTACAAAATTATAATAATAATGGTAACATGTACATAGAGCTTATTATGTACCAAGCACTAGGTTAGGTGCGTTATAGTTATTATCTCACTTGATCCTTACCACATTCCTGCGAAGTAAATGCTATTATTATCCCTATTTTACAAATTAGGAAACTGAGGCACACGGGTTAAGTGACTTACTAAGGGTCACACCACTACTAAGTGTCTGAGATTGGATTTGAATTCAGTTCTTCCTGACTCTGGGCCTAGTACTCTATTCACTGTATCACCTAGCTGCCGACCTGTTTTCTTATTTGAAACACAAAATGAAACAAAACCTAGCATGGCATAGGAAAGACCTTACTCAAATATAAGCATCCTCGACAGCAGCGTCAGTAGCCATGATATTAGCAATAGGCTTCATTAAGTGGCCACCAGTGCTATTCCAAGTCACTGAAGAGGAGACTCTTAGGTGATGTCATCTCTTTTCATAATTTATGCTCTCTAGGGCATGACAGCTTTTTCTAAGATTCTGCAGAAGAAGCAGCCTTGAAGTGTCCTACAGTATTGTGTGGGTACATGGATATTATTCCAGTCTATTTAATAACTTTCATATTAGAATTGCTCATTTATGCCAATGGATAACTAATAGTTTTCCTAAAGCCAAGGTAACATGACACAGTAGACAGGCTACTGGACATAGAAGCAGGAAGATGTAGGTTTACATCCTGTCTTGCATTTAAGAGAATTATGTGAACATGGGCAGCTAAGTGGCTCAGTGGATAGAGAGCTAGGCCTAGAGTGGGGAAGACCTGAGTTCAAATCTGGCCTCAGTCACTCACTAGCTGTGTGACTCTGGGCAAGTCACTTCACCTTGTTTGCTTCAATTTCTTCATTTGTAAATTGAGCTGGAGAAGGAAATGACCAACCACTCCAGCATCTTTGCCAAGAAAGCCCCAAATGCAGTCACCAAGAGTCAGATATGCCTGAAAATGACTGAATGATAAAACAACAATGTGCATAGGAGCAAGTTGATAAATCTCTGTGTAGTAAAGGGATTGTGCACATAGTAGACACTTGCTGAATTCTTACCGAATGATTGTGCCTCGATTTTCTCTTCTATAATATTGGATAATGATATCTTAGCACCCACCTCATAGAGTCATAGTAACACCCAAATGAGATAATGTATATAAGATACTTTGCCAGTCTTTAAGCACTATATACATGCTTGTGAGAGTCATTTCTGTTACGAATACAGATAACAAAAAGCCAGGGATTTTTAACACATTTAAATACTTGCATTAACTTTCCCTACATCTAAGGATATTTCATGCTATTTGCTGTGTCCCATAGCCATAGTCTTCTACTTGAAGTGAACACCACCAACCACACCCAGCGTAAATGGTATAAAATGCATCTTCATCTGAGGGTGTGGGAATGATCTTAACATTGTCCCATGGGGAGAAGTTGGGGATCTCATGACACTGGTCTTGGGACACTGCTGGGGAGGCTGCTATGGAGGTGAGAAAAGAAGCAAGCACAAGCATGCTACCTGATAACTCCCTATCTTGACTAAATTTTTCTCACTGGGTTGATACTAAATTCTAATATTGCTTAAGGACTGAAAATACTACATCTGAAGGCTTGAGGCAAAGCCTTGATCACTGCATCCTAGTTAAGACTCTGCAATATCTTGGCCTTTTAGGACATGTCAAGCACTAGGTGAGGGAGAGGAAGGATATAGATTAACCTTATATCTTCACTACAAAGTAGTACAGAGCTTCACCCTTTATTATTTTTTTAGCAGAATGTAATTATTACAGTCAATGTCACATTTGTTACTTTGTCTTCCTGGCATATGAATCAAATTTACCACTTAACCAAGCATGAAATTACCTTTTCAATACTAATTCAATAATAAACGTTGGATAAATGGCGGACAATTATCCCACATATCAAGAAGTCCCATTTTCATACACTGTTACACCCTAGGCACTTGAGTACATTGTTCATCACTCCAACCACATATCAAGACATGGTTGATAGTGAAATTATTTTTCAGTTTCTATATAAGGATGAGAATGACAGAGAGCTTATTGATTGGAATGAAAATAATACCACAAAGACACAATGATGCATGATCACCAAGACTTCCCTACCTTATTGAATCTATTTGTGAGATTCTAACATTGTCACCCTCATTGCCAGTTAGTACTTACTGAGACTCATCTTTGCCTGAATGTGGCATGAGACATATACTGTCATTATACAATGAGAGACTACATTCTTAAGCCAGTGATAAAATGGTCTGGAAAGATCAGATAAGTACAACTGCCAAGAGGACAGTACTTTTTCAATGAGTCCACCAAAATTCTCCTCTGTTCAATTTAATCCTCAATCTAATCTCCACAATCAATTGATTAAGAAGTATTTGTTAAGTACCTACTATGTGTCAAGCACTGAAGACAAAAATAAAAATGGAAGGTCTCTGCCCTCAAGGAATTTACAATCTATTTGGATAACACTATGGCATTGAGATTACCAGGGTTCTCACAAGTTATATCATTATCTAGCAGGATTCCTCAAGCTGGAATATCTTCAAATATAGGCCCATCCAAAGATCAGATTAATTAAGTTCAACAGGTCATCAATAGAACCTAGTAGGTTGAGGGCAAGGGCTTTTTCATTTTTATCTTGGTATCCCCCATATCTATCACAGTACTTAAAATATAGCAAATATTAATAAGTATTTGTTGAATTAAATTATGGCTTTTCTAGAAATTCTCTAAGAGTTGACTACTAAAGCTATAGAGGGCTGTAATCTGTGTTAGTGAAGGGTGTATTCACACTCATGAAATACAAAACCGAATTACTGAAAAGTATTAGTGAAAATATTCATGGTGTTGTTGGCATTGAAGAGTATCCTGAATAGTGAAAATGGAGGTGGGGGAGGTCTCCAAATAAAGGCATAGAGGTCACAGAGTCAATCACAATCCATAACATTTTCATTCCCATTTTAACTTATATTAAAAAATCAAGATAGTACAAGTGGGAATATGGGACCTGAATTCTGAATGTTCACCTTGTTGCTCTTGCCAGGAAGCAAATTGGCATGTTTGCTTTAGGCCACCTCATCACTAACCAGAGACCCAATTCAGTCATTTAGGTTACAGTCACACTGGTACAATTAACTGGGCAGTTTATTGAATGGGAATCTAGCCCCAGGCCATGCTCTCCCCAGAGAAATGGAATCAATTTGAATGTAATAGGGACTTTGCCCACTTGCTTTCCTCACTCATTTTGAATCTAATCCATCTTGGACCCACTAAAAGGTATGGAAAATGTCTCAAAGTCCTTGAATGTAAAGTGAACTTCCATTGTTATTCCCTAACATAACTCTAATGGAAATTGAGATCACTGAAGTCGAACTCCCCAAATTGTCTCCTTCTCTGGGGGAAAGGGCAAAACTTGCAGGTGCTCGAAGACTATCTGTGAGAGCCAGTTCAAAAGGGGGACTTTGTCCCATATCCAGAAAGAATGAGTCATTCAGGGTTTGTTGTTCTTCTAGGGATGCTTTAGAAAAGAATTCCCAATTTCTTTCCTACCTTTTCTCTGAAGTCAGCAGAGACACTTCTTCGGATTTTCCATAGTTTTTTTTTTTTTAATAAAAAAGAATAAGGACCAGATCTGTGATTTCAATGATATCCAACTGATCCTGATCTCAGAAACCTATTGACAATGTCCCCTGTTCAAGGCAGTGTTGTGAAAATGTCTAAAGGCTGTCCTGATCCTGCCACTTAAAACTACTTGATACTTTCCCTCTTTGGATTTCAGTTTCCTCAGCTATTAAAGAAAAGGGACTGGCTAAGATCTAATTAATTCAGCTCAAGAAACCTTAATTAAGTGCCTACTATGTGCAAAACCCAGTATTAGGTGCTGAGCATACAAAGACAAAAGAAACTAATCCCTATCTTAAGGAAGGATAATGGCAGATTCTCAAGAACACAAATATTTATGTGCATATACATACATACATACATATACACACATACATATAAAGATATATACACATATATATGCACATATACATATATTGTATACAAAAACATAAATATGTATATGTATATGAAATAAATTTCAAGAGGGAGGGAGTATAAATAACTAGAAGGAATGGAAATGGTCCAGGAAAAAAAAAGTCATCATGGAGGACACCACACATGAGTTGTGGTTGGAGTGAAGTTAGTAATTCCCTAAGGAGGGGAAAAGAAGGAAGGGCATTCCAGACAGAAGGGACCACTTGTACACAAAGTACAGGTGAGGGAGAAGATGGAATGCCTCGTATAGGGGACACAGCTTTTCGTATAAGGGATACATCTGGGGCAGCTAGGTAGCACAGTAGTTAAAGCACTGGGCTTAGAGTCAGGAATATCTCAGTTCAAATCCAGCCTTTCTAGCTGTGTGACCCTGCTTATCATCTGTAAAATGGGGGTATTATAGAGAAGGAAATAGTAAATCACTCTGTTGTCTTTGTCAGGCAAACCCCATGAGCAAAAGTCCATGGGGTCATATACAACTGGGCATAATTGAACAAATGAACAACACTAATGGGTCAGCTAAACTTAAATTAAGAATTATGAAAGGGAGTAATTAATATGGAATATATTAGTAATATAAATAAGGGCCATATTGGGGGATGGTGGTGCTTTAAGTGCCATGCTGAGGATTTTGTACTTTACTCTCAGAGAAATAGGGAGCTAACTCTTGAAGATTTTTGATTGGCAACGTTATTATTAGAAGGCAGGTCTCTTGACCCACGAATGACTTAATTTTGCTCCCCCCATTATACAGTATTTGACATTGGCTGTTAACCTTTCTGGCACTCATTTTCTGCATGTATAAAATGAGGAGGTTGGATGAGAAGGATTCTAAGTTTCTTTCTAGTTCTAAATCTCTTATTATTTGTCCCTACAGAATATGTAATGTTTTTGGCCTAGCCTATGAGGACCAGTCTTTGAAACATTCAGAGAAATTCCCGGCCTCATGTCAGATTAAGTGACCATTTGGAAACTTGGGAACCAATTCCAGACAAGTTGACTCAGGGGTTGATGATACTATGTGATGATGGGATATCTATTTGGCTACACAACTGGAAGAGCTGATGACTCAGGTTGATAAGTCAGAACTGAGTGCATATAAAACAAAGGGAGACCTCCTATATGATAGCATTTTTTTTCTTCCATTAGGGCTATGAATGAGGAAGGACTACTTTGAGCTGGTTCCAAGAGCTGGTTCATGTAGGGGCATCAGTACTGGCTCTCACCCAACCTGTAGCTATTGAGAACATATGGCTATTCATTATCTCTTTGTAGTTCTTCTCTTCTGAACTCAGGCAAATGAATATTCTGAGATGGAATTTCAGGTAACCTTTGTAAGCTCAGGAAATCTGTGGGTCCCATTAGACAGGTTCAATGAGCAGCTGGAGTTGCAAGGTGGCATTAGCAGTGACTACTAGAGTGGCAGTAATTGACAGAATCAGGGAAAGAATCAGAGATGGGGGAGGAGTGGCTGGCCCAGCAGTGGCTTTTTTGAGCATCCTCATAGATTCCACATGAACTTCATGAGGACTCCACAAAGGGGAAAAAAAGACTTCCAGGGTTAGGAATCAAAGAGCATCAGAATGACCCAGCATAGCAGTGGACTGACTTGTACAACAGGGGTAATGCACCCTTCAAGAAGATAGCCTAGCTGAAGAGCAGAGAAACTCATCCATCACTGTCTCCATGTCCTGTACCAAACTTCATGAGTCCTCCATAAAGGAAAAACAAAACTGAACAAAACAGACTTCCAGAGCCAGCAGTCTGGAGGTATTCCTTTGCCACATTTGTTCTCATTATCATTTAAATTTCAACCTCCTCTCACCATGAATCTTTTGTGTGCCAGGAAGTTTACATCCTCAGATTGGCAGCGGGCTGAGGGAGAGTTAAAGGGGGAAGGTTTTGTTTCATATCAACTGTTTATACTTCCCAATAAATCCTTTTTCTAAAGGCTAATTGATATCTACTGGCTAAGTGTTAATTGGGAACACACCAAAAGGGGTTCATAAGCCACAATACTAGAAATCTAGTCCCTCAATGTTACCTCTAGGATCCTCTGTGTGTGTGTGTGTGTGTGTGTGTGTGTGTGTCCTCAGTATACATAGCATGGTGGATGTTACTAAATGCTTGTTTAATTACATTCCTCCAAGGTCAGCAGGCTCTTATTGATTTCTGCCCCTTCCATGAAGGCTGGCCAGTCAGCACTAGAGGTTAACAGTTCTTTGCCACTTTCTGGCCACATCTAGCAGGAAGAGCTTGGGCCAGGAGCAAGACCTGGAAAGAAGAATGGGACTTGGAAGAGCTGGCACTGGCAAAAGTCATTCTTGTGGTCCTGTAGGAAGTTCTTGTTTCAATGCCTTGAGGAGATTTTCTGCCAAGTTCATCAGATTGACAACATGCTGCCAGCTAGACATTTCCCCCAACTGAACTTTTGAATGAAGAAGAAGAAACTTTCTCTTGTATCCTCTGGGTGCTGACTCCCTGACAGAAAATTAGCATGTTTTCTGAATCCTGAGAAGGACAGATGACAAAAATTTACAGATGCTGATTGGAGGCAGGTTACCTAAGACTACTTACAAACTTTTTTATAATAATCTGACAGCCTCACTATTTTGTCACACACAGCTGCTTCACACCTTCCCCCAATGCATACTGCAGATGTCACCCTATTGCTCCCAATCTACTTATCAAGGACTGAATTAAGACTGCCTATTTCTCTCTGATAATGCAGGCTGGGCATGCAGTTCAAAGATTGCTGGAGAGAAGTCTGCAATCACCTCCACATTATTCATAATAAAACATTAATTCCAAACCAAAAGCATCTTCCGAGGATAACAGATGGCATTGGGAATCACATGTTAGAAGAAATACAAATCTGATTATGCCTCATGCTCATGATCCCCACCCCCCTCCCACCCACCCCCACCCTGAACAAACCATGTGTAACTACCTTGTAGGGTATGGGGATGTGTCAGAATTTAATTTGTGAGCAATTGGACCATGTCCACACTATTTCTGCAAACTGTATTTTGGAGAGAAGAGAAAAGAGCTCATGTACTGTTCATGTTGAATAGGATTTTTAAACACACACACACACACACACACACACACACACACACACAGAAATAAGCTATTTTTCCAGAAAAAGATCTCAGTCTCTCCTTGGTCAATAAGGGCAAGACAAAGATTTGTAATTCTTGGATTGATAGGATTCAACTTTTTAAAAACTAATTTTATTCTTTTTTCAATGATCAACATTTAGTTTTCTCTCCCTTCCACTTCATTCGACCTTATTAAATATAAACAACAACAAAATAAATAAAAAATAAACCCCCTCAAAATAAGCATATATAAACAGGGCAGATTCCTTCATTGGTCATGCCTAAGCATGCATATCTTATTCTGATTGGCACATTATTTTAGAAAATTGCCTAGAACAGGGAAAGACCAAGTGACTTGCCCAGAGCTACACTGCCAATGTGTCAGAAGTAGGACTTGAACTCAGATCTTCATGGCTTTGAGTCATTTCTCTGTTAACTCAGTCTGCCTCTTAGCAGTAGGAAATAGGGTAAAAATAACAAACATTGTGAGAGGTATGCAACTTCTCAAAAATTTCATAACAGAAGACATGCTTGCAATTCATTGGGAGATCAGAGAAGGAAGACTTTGATATAACCTAGATACTTTATGCCATATGGCCATATCATCCTTGGACTGGTGAGTCCTGTAATTCCTTTTATTTTCAGGTCTGGTGTCTCTATATCATTGTCATCCCCACTTTCATTCCTCCATCCCTGGCAATTCTCTTATCAACACCTCCACATCACATGAGTCTTTTTCAGGTAGACTTATAAGCTGGACACAAAAATGTGCTATTATATTAATGATACGCCTTTGCATACATAAAGGACTGAAAAACAAACATTGCAGAGGGGCAGCTAGATGGCACAATGGATAGAGTTCTGGGCCTTAAGTTAGGGATATTCATCTTCCTGAGCTCAAATCTTGTGTTACTAGTGTTTCCACAGGAAAGTCACTTAACCCTGTTTGCTTCATTTTCCTTATCTGTAAAATAAACTGGAGAAGGAAATGGCAAACCACTCCAATATTTTTACCAAGAAAATCCCAAATGGGGTCACAAAAAATCAGACATGATTGAAAAATGATGAAAAAGTATTACAAAGGAAACCATAATTTCAGTGTTTCTCCATCAGGTATCTTCTTTCTTTAGAAATTAAGGTACTTTAAAGTTTTCCTCACCAAAATGCCACTTAAGAACTAAAAGAGAATATTTGCCTAGTGACCTGGTAACTTACTCTTAACCTGGTAACTAACTTGTAACTTTTACTCTCTGGTTGGTAGGAGGTGGGATGGTGGTGGGGAGAAGAGGCAGGGTAGCTCTGCTAGCAGGGACCAGAACTCCTAGGACTTCCATCACATCAACCAATCCCAGTCTAATTGTTGGGAGCCTCTTTAGGAGTTCAAACTTGACTCTGCCTCTGTCCATGTGGAGTTCAAGAAAAAAGCCTTCTTCCTTTATACCACCAAAGCATTGGTTAAGGAGGGGAGAACTGGGACCAACATCTCATGCAAACCTGGGAGTAGGTGTGAGATGGGGCACAATGCCAGTGTCCTCAGAGAGGATGGTCTCACTTTCCTTTTGAGTGATATCAACTTTATCAGCACAATCCACAGGACAGTTGAGATATCCTAAGATAGAAGGGAAGCTGTGGTCTTCTGATGCAGTCATACTATGAGGTAGATTAAAAACAATGGATGTTTCAGGTTGTGTGCCATGTTATTTACAAATAAAAATTTTCTTATAGTTCTTTACCTTCTTAACTTCATTACTGTCTTCTGTATCTTTAGAAATTGCATTCCTGCCGGTAAATGCCAATCTGAGCCAACCCACTGCTTTCCAATGTACCTAGGGCAAGGTACTTTTTGCAGGTACTGCCTTTAGGTTATAAGATCAGCTGTGTAAACAGCCAGGAAAATACACACTGTTGATAATAAAAACTTCAATTAACTGGAACCTAACTGCCTGGAACTCTTAATTAACTAGAATACTTTCACCCCTCTTTCTTTTCCTTTTGTAGAAGAAAGAAATAAATGATGACAAAACAAGCTGAAATCAGGATTTTCATCCAAAAAGCAACTTCAAATTTCAGTCACAGGGCTGACTTAGATTCAGTCCAAAATCTGTCTTCCACATCAACATCTATAATCTTAGACAATAATGACTGGAGTCTAAGCAAACATCATTGTAGTTTACATTTCTATAATGCCTTTATAATTTTCCCTATGCCTTCCTCACTATGCCCCTATTTGGCAGGTAGTACACACACACACACACACACACACACACACACACACACACACACATGCATACACATTAGAACAAATATTACTTTTTTGCAGATGAGGAAATATGCTCATAGAGTTGAAATGACTTGCTCAGGGTTACAGGAAAAAGAAATGGCACATGGAATTTAGGTCTTTTGGCTCAAACCACATGCTTATATGGGGGGGGGGAGGGAACTACTCTACCTCTTAGCACAAGGTTGGGTGGTGCTACCAGAAAAGTAGAGGGGGCTCTTCTGGAACAGAGGCAGCCTATCACAGAGGAGCTATACTGTATCTCAGACATTCCTCCCTGCTCCTCCCAAATAGAGGTGTTTTTAGATGATCATAGAAGAGACAATTAAGACTTAATTTGAATAATTCCCTTTTGTTGATTATTTCCTATTATCCTGTATCTAGCTAGTTTTGCACATCGTTCTTTGAATGCTTTCTCTCCCATTAGAAGGGAACATTATACAAGGAAATCTCAAACCTTGGGACACAAGGCTCTCTTTGGGGAGGTTCCAGGACATTTCCACCACCCACAATTAATCCAAATGCACCTCTAGGCATTGGGAAGATTGCTAGGGAAGTCACCACCTGGGGGAGGGAGAAAGTTGGGACTGGAGTATAGAAGAGCTTAACACAGGTACAACTTCAGGGGGAGGGAGCACCATCTAAAGGCCTCCTCTTTTAACTTAACAGAATTTTGGGGGGATTATTGCCTCTCCCCTCTCTCCATGCTTGGGTCTGTCAGAGAATGACTACTCCAGATTCAAGGTATTCTGCAGGTTGTAACTCCTAAAAATATAGCTTGTGGGCCCCTATTGATGTCTTTACTCCTCCCTAGTGTCTGGGGAGTGAAAACTTAAAAACTTCTCAGAATGTGTCTTAGAATTTGGTGTCTGTTTTTACTGTTGGCTTCCCTCTTCCCCCTTTTTCCCTCCCCCTTCTTTACTACTGCCACATCAGCATTAGATCCTTTAGGAGTTTTCAACCTCCAACCTTGTTGACAACCTTTTCCTCTCTCCCTCCCCTGCTTCAGAACCCCTTTCCCTTGCTGTCAATCAGCATCATGCTCTTAGCCCCGCCCTTCTTCACTTTGGCATTTGCCAAATAAGGATAGGTACATTGAATTGGCTATCCTCTATTTCCTTGTTCTTTGTAAGCCTGCCTCCCAGCCACTGAGGGATAGGGGCAGGCTTCCCTGTTATTTGCCATTGGGGAAGATTTTCGTGTGAGACTTGAGCCCACCTCTCAGCCAATGGGTTGATCATGTTAGGGTACAAATTCTTGTTCTGTCTTTTGTAACATGCCTCCTCTCCCTGTTCCATCATGGAGAGGACCACCCTCTTCTCCTGGAGAAAGAGAATAAAATTTCCTGTTTTTATCCTGAGAAATCTCCGTGTTCTTGATTAAATTCTGAATGGGGTTTTTCATCCCACACACTAGCCAAATTAGCTCAAAGCAATAGAATTTATTGAAATGACATAGCAAGAAAAGTAGTAGTAAAACCCTCCCCTTGGACCCCCCAGTAAACTTGGGATGCACTCTCCTGAAAATACACATCTTTGGGACAAGTGAAAACTCAGAAACTTCACAAATGGGGAAGGACATAAAAAGGGAACACCCATAGCTAAGACAACTCATAACTTTATCACTTCTAGGACTCCAAAATTCATGTCCTCAAGCTTCTTGGGCAAGGTATTCCTGCCAAGCATCCTGGACCTGTTCTTGTCCAGGGCACAAGGCTCTGAGGATTGGCCATAGGTTCTGTCATCTCCAACTTCAGTCCCAGGTGAAATTTTGAGTAGGATCTTTAGGGACTAAATTTTTTATTGCTTCCTTCAGCTTGACGCTAGCCAAGCAATGTAGACTCCTCTGCTTTTAAATTCTCCATCTCTCCTATTCCCCCATCAGTAAATGGAATCCTCTTGGAAAACCTTTGGACTAATTTCCTTAGAGCTTTTCACATGTATGAATGAAAAGCATGTATATGCAAATTGGCCATTCAAAGTTTCATTACCTTTAAAAGCTGCAAATAGACCATCAAAGTCTGACCAGGGAAAAGCTTTAAAAGGTGCAAAAAAACCCAACCCAAAACAAAACAAAACCCCAAATCCAAGGGCCTCTGACTTACAGAGATGATGCTTCTTCATTCTGCCCCTATACTAATTATTCTTGCTAAATTGGTGCTGAGCTTAGTTGTTTCCACCTGCTGATGACACCCTGGAGCAATGCCCCAGTTGCCCTACCCTAATTATGATTCTGTGTAGACCATTCAGCACTACTCATTTCTGCTACCATAAAAACTCAAATAACACCAACTCTGTGGCTTTATTTAATGGCTCTGAGTCACAGTTTCCCATTTATAAAAAGAAGTGGAACTGACATCTTGTACCATATAAGCTTTGAGTGGCAAATATTAGGAGGGGTTATAGGACAGGGACACTGGCGGATCTTTGAAATGGTTAAACTATTCTGGAAAATAATTAGGATCTAATGCCAAAAGTCATTACACCGTATATACTCTATCACTCAGGGATACTGCTACTAAGTGAATACCCCAAAGAGATCAGAGGGAAAGGACATATAAACACACACACAAACACACACATACATATACATAAATGTGTAATATACATGTATATGTATAGACATAGCATATGTGTTTAAAACACATGCGTATACACATGCACAAATACATATGTGTATATACATATGTGTTTAAAACACATGCGTATACACATGCACAAATACATATGTGTATATACATATGTCTTTAACTTACATGTGTATGTGTATACACACATATAAACTCACATGATTTAAAGACATATGGTATGTATGTGTATATAAATATATGTATACACAAATATGTATGTGTATATGTGTGTATGTGCATATATATGCATACATACATACACATACATATATATCCTATTGTAGCACTGTCTGTGTTAGCAAAGAACTGGCTCAACAACCTGCAGTATATGGATGTAATGGAATATTATTGTACTGTTAAGTTGTTGAATATGAAGAATTCAGAGAAACTTGGGAAGACTTGCATGAATTGATGCCAAGGTGAAATAAACAGAACCATGAGAACAATTAACCTAATGATTGTGCTAATGTAATGGAAAACAATTCTGAAAGACTTAAAATTATAATCAGTGAAGTGACCAATTTTGACGTCAGAAGATGCTTAAACAAGCCACTTGCCCACTAACAGAAAAGGTGCTCACTATAGGTACAACATCAGACCTTTTGAAATATGACTAGTCTTAATTTGTTTTGCTTGGAAATACCTTTCCCCACCAAACAATGGCTTCTGGGGTGACATGGGAGTGGAGTTAAATTGGTAGGAAGTAACAGAGATGAACAAAAAGGAAAATTAATCAATCAACTAGCATTTGTTAAGTGCTTAAAAGAACTGCACTCAATAAATGGAAATATAAGACAAAGGTAAACAACTCCTAGGGGAGACAACATGTACCCAAAATAGACATAAGGTCATATATGGGAAGGCACAAATAGTTGGCAGATGGTAGGGATGAGTAAAGGAGAGGCACCAGAGAAGGTCTCCTGCTAAAAACAAATAAACAAACATGCAGGAACTCAGATAAATAGAGTAACTTATCCTTTTAAAAACTAAGTGTTATTCAGATACTTCTTTCTGTCCAAGAGAAATAAATGCTGAGGATGAAGTTCTACAGGCCTGGATGGACATCATTCTGCTTGTCATTATCCACAATATAAAGGATTATGCTTTTAAAGAGACAGATTGACTTCCTTCTTGCTTGGTAAATGGGATTCTCATGAGTACTGGAAAATGATCAAGGCACAGAGGTTCTCTGGTTTGGTTGTACCCTGGGTAGAGCACCACATGTTACACACATGCATACATATATACATACGTGTGTATGTATGCACACACATGTGTGTGCACAGGTACAAGACACTTTTAAGTTTAATCAACATCAGGTAGGGAACCTGTGGCCTTGAGGGCCCATATGGTCCTCAAGTGCAGGCCTCACTGATCTACATTATTAACATTTTCTCCATCACTTTAATTAAATAAACAAAAAAAGTTAAACCTCAATTTATAGCATTTGCCAATTTCCCAAGGTGCTCACACTGAAAATTTAACAATTGGCTGTTAGTATGAGTTTGTTCCAACACACACCATAAATATGGGGAGATAAATAGACTAAAGGGGATAGGCAGGACAGTGATCAGCTTTTGCTTCAAAAATGCCCAGTCAAAAATGTGAAATGGATGAGATACACATCTGGTCATTACTGAAATTTCTCCTTTGAGAAAACATACAGATGTTTTGGGGATTTTTTTTTGCCTTTTCTTTCTTCCCTCCTTTGCCCTGTCCTAGAGCATTTATATTAAGTCCAAAGCTTATCTGTTCTTTGAATTCTGTTTACATTTCTATTTAATTAATATCTAATATCTGCTTAGATAAAGTGATTGACCCTAACTGCTTCTGGTTTGAGTGCAAATGAGAGCTTCAAAAGAGAGGGACAGTGGCGGGCATATTATGAAAAAAAGACCAGAGTCTATTGGTCATCCTGATTTTTTTTCTCTCTTATTACAGGACAGTAAGAAGTTGACAGAGAACAGTTTCACTTTCAGCATTGCCCAGATCAGACTGTGGGCTTTGGAGCTATATGAGAGAAAATCTTGTTGAATTCATACTTTATAAAGCATAATATCCCAAAGAGAAACAGTCACGTGGATCTGGTTCTTTTCACTTAAGCATAACATGAGCTTAAAATATCGCTAGATGTCTGGCAAGGGTTGGGCTGTCCCCATCAAGTCACAGGGCCTCCCACATTTTTCTACATCAAGGATGCTCAGAGAAAGCCTTTTGGTGGGGTTGAGCTGCGGGTGGTGACTAGAGGGTAGTTCTCAACCAGGGGAATGGCTAGAAAAAGTGAGGGATTTCCACATTCCCAAGATGTGGGGATCAGTACAGGATAGAATATTACTCTTCTTTTGGGCAAAAGATAAGCAAATAAACTTCCACCTTATGGAAACAACCCCTCACAGACAGTGTTGGACACATAACAACATTTCCTAAATATTTGTTAAATAAATGAACAAAGGGCAATTCCTTTCATCACTGAGGCCCTATAGTGGGGACAAAGTATCAGATTTTCATGTTGCTATGGGGAGGCCACACTGACCACCAATTTTACCTAGGTGATTTGGGGATATTTCTCATATTCATAACTTTGCAATGAAGTCCAGTTTGAAGTCCTGACCTTCCTTTTGCCTGTGCACGGACATTCCAGGAGACACCATGTGGTTAGTGAAAGATATGGAGATTAATTGAAATAACTCATCCCCATAAAGAGCACATTTTGTGAGAGCCCATGCATAGCCGTATAATTACTTTGGTGGCATTGCCACATCTGAGAGCCCCTAGGGAGACAGGAGTCCAATTCAGCTCTGAGTTTCAATAGTGAGTTTAGATTCCCTTGGCTTTCTATCAGCCTAAGCCAAACAGCATCATTTTAAAAAGTATTTTGTTGTGTGAATCCTCTCTCTGTCTCTCTTTCTCTCCTTCCCCTTTTTCTTGCTGCCCTGGTATGTAAACCATTATTAAAGATGAGCATATTTATCACTTTGACAGCTCCTGCCTGCTAGATTAGATTGCGTTGTGAAGTCTGAGTTCTCCTCAGAGAGCATTAGACTTCGTATCACCTTACTCTTGACTTCTGTGCCAGATACTTTTCAATATTATCCAGCCCTTCACCAGAAGATAAATGAAGGAAGCCAATCAGGACTTCTGGAGTAAACACTACCTTTTATTTGTTTGTTTACTAAATTAGGAACAAAAAACAGTTTAGTTAAAAAATGATAGTGCATCTTCCAAAATGACTTTACTACCATAGGTCTGGGCAGCTAGGTGGCGCCATAGTGCACAGAGATCTGGACCTGCAATCTGGAAGAAAGAGTTCAAATCCAGCCTCTGACACTTATTAGCTGTGTGACCCTGGGCAAGTAATTTAATCCTGTTTGCCTAGGTCTTCTTATATGCAAAATGAGCTGGAGGCGAACAAAAAGGAGAAGACAAACCATACCAGTATCTTTTCCAAGAAAATCCTCAATGGGGTCACAAAAATTGGACAGGACTGAAAAATAACAACAACACAACAACAACAACAACAACAACAACAAATCAGAGATCTAGAATTAGAAGGCCTATTGGTAGCCATGGTACAGAGAGGTTAAATGATTTGTCCAAGTAACATAGCTTTTTAGGGGCAGAATTTAAGCCCAAGCATTCTGAATCCAGAGCCAACGCTCTTTCCTCTGTATCACACTGGTCACTGGTACTTTGGGGCTAAAAGCAAAGCCTCAAAGCTCATTTTCTATTGATATGCTTAGGCTTTTCCTTGATTAAATTACTATTGCTATGGGATGTGACACCTTTCCAAGTGTGGGGAGAATCAGATAAATGGTTACTTTAATCTGATACAAATGTATGGAGGAACATATAATGGGATACTTACACCAAATAATAACATTCACAACATTGAAAACCATTTTCTAGACTTTACCTCCTCTTGTTTTCAGTGAGTGCCTGTCATTCAGATGTCTCTGTGTTTCAGGGAAGATGATTTTTCTGATTATGGTGGGCACGTGCCCACAAACAGAAACATCACAAAGATATAATGCTTTTGGCCTGCAATGAGGTCTTTTCAACATTCATCACAAATGTCTAATCGCCTTCTTGTATACCAGAAAAATGAAAGCTAAAGGTAGTATTTTGATATTAATAATAGTAGCTAGGATTTTTATAGTTCTCTAAAGTTTGCAAAGCACTTTACATACATCATCTCATTTTATTCTTTGTCATCTGGCTTATGCTAAAGATATAAATACATTTTCTAGGTAAAGCCGACTGATTAGGAATCGGTATATTTTCAATTTCTATAAATACTCACTTTGAAGAGTAGCTCAATAATAGTGGAAGGAGAGCTGGATTTGGAGTGGCAAGGGCTGAGTTCAAATTCCAGCCCTATGATTTATTACTCATATGACATTGAGCAAACTGCTTCCTTCTTGGGTCTCACTTTCTGTAAAATGAGAGGGTTAATTCTGGAGAGCAATCTGGAATTGTGCCCAAAGGATTATAAATAATTTCATACCCTTTCACTTCTAGGGTTATATCCCAAAGAGATCACAGAAGAGGGAGGGAGACCCATATGTACAAAAATATTCATAGCAGCTCTTTTTGTGGTTGCAAAGAATTGGAAATTAAGGGGGTGCCCATCAATTGGGGAATGGCTAAACAAGTTGTGGTATATGCATGTAATGGAATACTATTGTGTTATAAGAAACGAGGAGCAGATGGTCTTCATATTTACCTGGAGAGGCTTATACGAACTGATGCTGAGTGAGAAGAGTAGAACCAGGAGAAATTTGTATACAATCACAGACACATCATATGTGTAATGACCAACTATGACAGACTGGACTCTTCTCAGCAATGCAGTGATATAAGTCAATCCCAAAAGACTCATGATGGAGAGAGATGCCTACATCCAGAGAAAGAACTAGAAAGAACTGAGTTTGAATCCTGATGGAAGCAAACCACTTGATCTTTTTCTTTTTATTGTTTGGTTTTATTTCCTCTTTACCGTTTTTCATTCCATCTGGTGCAATTGGCCTTTGTAACTGACTAATGACTAAAGTATTTGCAGATCCTATACTGGATCGTATACTGTCGGGGGGGAAGGGAGGGAAGGAAAACTTGAAACTCAAGGAATTATGTAATTGAATCTTGTAAACTAAAAGTAAACAAACAAATTAATAAAGACAAAAAAATCTGTAAAAAATGAGAGGGTTATTGCAAAACGACAAAGATGGCAAAAATGGGAACAGATGGTCTTCAAGAAGCATGGGAAGTTAGGCATGTGAATACACAGGGAAACTATGAATTGTGAGTGTTGAATGCACAAAGCCAGAAAAATGGCATATATACGTATATTAGAATGCTATATATAATAAATATAATATAGCATAATATAATGTAATATAATTAATGTAATAAAATATATAAGTATATATACATATATGAGAATATTCATAGCAGCAATTTTATGATGGCAAAACACTGGAAACAAAGTGAACGCCCAAATGTGTGGTATGTGAATATAATGGAATGTTACTGTACAGAAAGGAATGACAAAAAAGAGATGAGAGAGTCTTGGAAGCTTTGTATAAGTTGTATGATATAGAATAAGATAAAAAAGAATCAAAAGGATTCAATAAAGAGAGGCTACAGCAATGTAAGTGAAAGCCAAATGCTTAGCAACTAAAAATCGATATCAGTCCTAGATAATGTGCAATGATACTTAAGTCCCTATGCCCTTCAGAGAGGTGAGGGCAGAATGAGGTACACATTGGCAGATACGGTCACTGTATTGGGTATTTTTGCTAAGTGTTTTCCTTTATTATAAGAAAGGTTCATTTTGATGGTGCAGAAGATATTTCAGAAATGACTATTGTGAGAAAGCCAAATTTGAGGCTTGGAATGGTTGAATTTAAGTCTTACTTTTGACATATACTGGTTCTATAACCCTGGGAAAAATCACTCAGACTTTCAATGTTTTAAACGATTCTTTAAATATTTAAATCATAAAGAAGGTACCCACATGCACTCATAGAGCCCCTTACCATGGTAAGGAGCTCCTTACCATGAGTTCCCTTTACCAAGGAAATCATAAGTCTAGACCATTTGTGTGTGTGTGTGTGTGTGTGTGTGTGTGTGTGTGTGTGTGTGTCTGTGTGTGTCCAACTCTTTGTGATCCCATTTGGGCTTTTCTTGGCAAACATACTGGAGAGGTTTGCCATTTTCTTTTCCGGCTCATTTTACAGATGAGACAATTGTGGCAAACAGGGTTAAATGACTTGCCTATGGTCACACAGCTAGTGTCTGAGGTCAGTTTGAAACTCAGGTCTTCCTATCTATTCACTGCACTACCTACCTGCCCTGGTCTAATCCCTATTTCCTATTAATAAAACGTTAAAATAAAATGAGGGTATTGGACTATACCTCTAACTTTCTTCTCAGCTATAAATCCTGTATCTGGGGAACTAGGGTTTCAACAATTGTTTCTGAAAGTATGTGGTTCACTAGAGGAATTGAAAAGTCTGAGCCTCAGTCATTCAAAGTATAGAGATTATTGAATGCTAGAAATGGAA
The DNA here is from genome assembly GCA_011680675.1 of Gymnobelideus leadbeateri. Classification (NCBI taxonomy): domain Eukaryota; kingdom Metazoa; phylum Chordata; class Mammalia; order Diprotodontia; family Petauridae; genus Gymnobelideus; species Gymnobelideus leadbeateri. The sequence continues at coordinate 292,981 of WOXC01002583.1, forward strand.
ATAAATTAAAAAATAAGTATTGGGCTATTCTACTAAGAGCTCTCTAAATACTGTGATAAACTGTACATAATATAATGTGAAAATCCCAATGTTGGCTCTACCACCAAGAAAGATCATCTGCTTATATGATATAGAGCAAAAAGGAGCCTTAGCGATCACCTTGTCCAACCCATCCATTTCACAGAGTAGGAAAGAGAGGCCCAGAGAGGGCCAAAGTGACCTCTACATAAGGTCATTTAGCTAGCTAATGACTCAGTCCACATTTAACTCTTGTTCCAGCATTCTTCCCACTTTCCCACATAACCATTGGCAGGTAGAATAAAGACGAACCATGGTTTCTTTTTTTTTTAATCTTTTTTTTAAACAAATGCTTTATTAACTTCTATTTTACATCATTCATTTCCTCCAGATTTTGAGTTACAATCATTTTCCCCCTGTTATTCCCCTACCCAACCTCCCAGAATAGCAGTCCCACAAGATATTGCTTCCTCCAATCTGCTCTCTCCCATACCTTCTCCCATACCCCCTTCGACTTTTCCATTAGAGGAAGGTGAATCTTTGCATCCCAATGCCTGCACATCTTATCTCCCTATTACAAGCAAAAGAGTATTAATAATAGTATTTATATATATTGGAAACATTTAATGTTAAGACCTCGAATTTCAGATCCATTTCCTTCCTCCTTTGTCACCCATTCCCTCTGGGGAGATAAGTAATTCAGTATATGTTGTACATGTCTAGCTATGCAAAACATTATCATAGTAGATATATTGTACAAGGCTGCTTATAATTCCCTCCCACTCATCCCACCCCCCACCTGGTCCATTCCCTACATGATCCTGTCCCTCTTCTATAGTGGGTACTTCCAACCTCCCCTCCCCCCAAGGATGCCCTCCCATCAATCATCCCTCCTCTCATCCCCCTTCCCCCTATTCTGCTGCAGGTTGAGATATCCCATTTAGTATGTATGTCATTCTCTCCCTGAACCAAATTCAATGAGAATGTGGATTTGCCTTTTTTTCCCCCTTCCTATTCTCCCCCTCCCTTGCAACCACTTCCCCTTGCTTCTTCTACATGAGATAGTTTACCCTACCCTGTCTCTCCCCATCTCCTCTTGCCACTTTCCTCTCTCACCTCATAATTTCATCCCTTGAGTATTCTCCCTTCCCAACAAATTCAACCTATGCCCTCTATCCATATATAACTGTAACCATATACACACACATTCACATATGTATTCATATGACCACACCCCCTTCTTCCATTATTTTCATAGTGAGAAAGATATCATCAGTCACAGTTATTGCTTTTCCATATAGGAATGTAAATAGTTCAACTTTGATAAGTTCCTTTTGATTTCTTTCCCTGATTACCTTCTCAGGCATCTCTTCCTTCTTGTGTCTGGATGTCAAATTTTCTATTCAATTCTGGTTTTTTCCTCAAGAATGCTTGAAAGTCCTCTATTCCACTGAATGACCATATTTTCCCCTGAAACAAAATACTCAGTTTTGCTGGGTAGGTGACCCTTGGGTTCATTCCCAGTTCTTTTGCCCTCTGGAATATCATATTCCATGCCCTTCGATCCCTCAGTGTAGAAGCTGCCAGGTCCTGGGCTATTCTGATTGTGTTTCCACAATATTGAAATTGTTTCTTCCTGGCTGCTTGTAGTATTTTCTCCTTGATCTGGGGATTCTGGAACCTGGCTATAATATTCCTGGGAGTTTTCTTTTTGGGATCTTTTTCAGGAGGTGATCGGTGGATTCTTTCAACCTCTATTTTGCCCTCTGGATCTAAAACATCAGGGCAGTTTTCCTTGAGAATTTCTTGAAGGGTGATTTCTAGGTTCTTTCTTTGATCATGGCTTTCAGGTAGTCCAACAATTTTTAAATTGTCTCTCCTGGATCTATTTTCCAGGTCAGTGGTTTTTCCCATGAGATATTTCACATTGCCTTCTAATCTTTCATTTGTTTGGATCTGTTTAACAGCATCTTGATTTCTCATAAAGTCATTAGCTTCCATTTGCTCCAGTCTAACTCTGAAGGAATGAATCTCCTCAGTGAACTTTTGAGATTCTTTTTCCATCTGGCAAATTCGACCTTTTAAGGCATTCTTCTCCTCATTGCCCTTTTGGGCCTCCTTTGCCATTTGAGTTAGTCTATTTTTTAAGGTGTTGTTTTCCTCAGTCAGGCTGTTGACCCTCATTTCATACTTTTCCTGCATCCTTCTCATTTCTCTTTCCAATTTTTCCTCCACTTCTCTTATTTGATTTTTAAAGTCCTTCTTAAGGTCCTCTAAGGCCTGCAACCCGCTCATGTTTTCCCCTGGGGTTTTTGGAGCAGGACTTCTGACCTCACAGTCCCTTTCCCACTCTATGCCCCCAAAATAGGAGTCTAGGGTTGCATTTTTGTGTTTCCTTTGCCTTGGCATGTTGCCACTTGATTGCCTGACTTTTGGGCTTGTTGCCACACTATGGCTTTAAGGCCAGATAGAGGAATTTTCGTCCCGAACGTGTGGGGGGCAACTTCCGTTTCTGGCAAGCTGTAAACCCACCCACAACTTCCACCCTAGATCACAATCCAGATCCAGGGAGGTTAAAGCAAGAGCGATTACCCCCCAAGACTGATCGCTGGATCTCCCTATTAAGGCCAGGAGCTGGAGCTACCTCTGAAAACTACAAAATGGAGTGTCTCCTCAGTGGCTTCTAGCTCCCAGGGGAGGGAGCTGATGCATTCCCCCAAATACAGGTCCCAAAGTCCATAGGACACTAACCTCTTACTTTGTCCTAGGCATGTCTATGTTGATAATTCTGGAGTCTCCATGGCTGCTGGTGTTCTGGGGTTCCTCCAGCCAGCTGCTGGCCCTGCCGCCCTGGGGCTAAAACCTCGGCTCACGTGGACCTGGGCTCCGCTCAGCTCCGCTTCCTGCACTCTGCACGTTGCCGGCTCCCAGACTGCTGCGCTGGTCCTTCCTGCAGGGCTGCTGGGCTGTCCTCAGTGGGAGGTTAGCTTCTCTGTGTCGTTCTGTGGGTGCTGGGACTCCAGAAGTTGTTCAGAGTCCCCTTTTACATAGTTTGGAGGGAATCTGGGGGCAGAGTGGCTTGGATGAGCTGTTTCTACTCCACCATCTTGACTCCGCCGGAACCATAGTTTCTCTTGCTCTTTTGATTCACTTATCTCAAGAGTCAAGAAGATATTGAAGAAAAATGTCAAGTGTTAAGTATAAGAGAAAGAAAAGCACACCTTTTACAAGAGCAAAATTACAGTGGTGAGATGAGATTGAGCCTGTCCATTTCCAATTTGACATTCAAAGCACAAAGAAGCCTTTTGGAAGAATTTCTACACATGTACTTATGATAGCTTTCAATTGTATTCAACTGGAGGTCCGATCTTCTGTAATTTGGGTTCACCCAGAAAGAATGCGACCCACTTTTTTAAAGAGGCTCAAAGGTGAAAATGAATCATTGTTCACCAACTGTTTCTTCAAGAAGGCAATCGATGTGCCATAAGAGGGACTTGGGTGTTTGTAGATCTTGATAAGAGTATAAAGAAAGACCATCACATTGAACTATGAGCATTTATCAGGCTTGATGGCCACTCTATAATTCTTTCATCCCTCCTCCTCCTTTGTGATAGCTCTATTAAAACTGTCTGGTTAGGGGTGGCTAGGTGACACAGTGAGTAAAAGCCCCGGCCCCATGAGTCAGGAGGACCCGGATCAGTTCAGGCCTCAGTACTTAGCACCCACACATAAATAACTAGCTATGTAACCTTGAGCAAGTTACTTAACATCAATTTCTTTAAAAAAATTGTCTGATTATACAAACCTAGGGGCAGATGGGAGAAGATCTTTGTTTCCTTTAACCTTTGGGCACTGTTGACCACTAATAAAAATTTGATTAGTTCTTTCTATGATATTCCTTACTGTTCATATATTCTTCCCAGTGTCTACCCAATTTCAGTTGATCTTTTCTTTTTAAAATCCTCATAAAGTAGACTAAAACCCATGGAAATTTAGAGTTGGAGGAGATCTTGGAGAAAAATTTAGTTAAATTCACTGCATACAGAGAAGGATATGAGATCTAGAGTGGGGAAATGACTTGCTTTAGGTCACACAGGAAGTTGACTATAATGACAGCTAATATTTATATAATGTCTACAATGGTGTTAGGCACTGTGCTAAGAAATGCTTTACAAATATTAGCTCATAGGATACTCATAACAACCCTAGGAGGTAGGTGCTATTATAATGGCCATTTAATAGATTAAAAAAAAATAGCTGGGGGCAAACAGGTTAAATGACTTGACCAGGATCACACAGCTAGTGAGTGTCTGAGGTTGAATTTGAACTCAGGTTTTCCTGACTCCAGGTCTAGTACCCCATCCACTGTACCACCCAGTGGAGCCAGAACTAGAATCAGTCCTTCTGATTCCTAGCCCCTTAGTCATATAATCATGGGGTCATCGATTTACAACTAGAAGATACCCTCAAGGTCATCTAGTTCAACCCTCTTATTTTAAATGACAATGTAAGTGATTTGGTTGAATTCAAACAAATCAAGTCAAGTCAAGATTTAAACCCAGGTCCTCTAAACCCAGCACCCTTTCTTTTATATTACAGTGCTTTGGATTATGATAAAAAAATAAAGAAAATTCATTGGTTAGAATCAAAGTTTTGGCTAAGATGGAAACTTATGACCTTTTTCCTGCTGATGGTTAAAATATTAGAAATAATGTATTGGGGCAGCTAGGTGGCACAGTGAGTAGAGCACCGGCCCTGGAGTCAGAAGGATCTGAATTTGGATCTGGCCTCCGACACTTAACGCACACATAAACAAAAAAAACCTAGCCATGTGACCTTGGGCAAGTTACTTAACCCCAATTGCCCTCCAAAAAGCAAAAAAAAAAAAAAAAAAGAAAGAAAGAAAGAAAGAAAGAATGTATTGCCTTTTACCTTAGTTCTTGCTTTAAGTTCTTTGTTAAATCTAATTCTCAAATACATAGTTTAATTCTGGTTATAAATATATTTCTCTAACATCAGTGATTAATGGAAGAGAACAGAAGGAGAATAGTCTCTCAGGTTTTTAAAATATACGTGTGCCTTGTTTTATATGATAATCACTTGCCAAAAATGTTGTATATTTTAAAATAATCACAATATATCTTGAATGCATGGAGGACACTCTATTTAAAGGAACCCTGTGATGGATCTCTCTGTAGATCTCATTTGTTTAGATTGTATGTGCTCTTACCACACTCCCCAATAATCCAACTAGTTGCTAAGACTTGTGGATTCTTCTACTAAACATCACTTTCATCTGTCCTCTTCTCCTTAACTCACAGCACCACCACCCTAGCCTCCTAATTGGTCTCCTTGAATTCAGTATATCATTTCTCCGATGCGTATTGTACAAAACTACCATATTATTTATAAAGTCCAATATGACTATGTCACTACTCTGCTCAAGAAGACTCAGTGGCTTCCTTAACTCTTAGGGGAAAAAAAATCAAACTTCTTTTTTGGTATTTAAAGTCTAGCATGGTCAGGTTCCAATTTATCTTTGCAGTTTTATTGCACATTTCTCTTCTTACAACGTATGCTACACTCCAGTCAAACTGGCCTATTCCACAGCTATAAACATTCCATCTCATGTCTCTGTGATTATCATGAACAGGCTGTCATCTGTAGGAAAAACCTCTCTCTCCTCACCTCTGCCTCTTGAAACACCTAGGAAAGCTCAGGTCAAGTGCCACCTTTTTCCACGGAGCTTTCTTGATTTTCCCAATTATTAATTCTCAACCCCATGCCCTCCAAAAACCTTCACTGTATTTGTTTTTATATATATTGGATCTATATTTCTGTGAACTGTGAAATTTATCTGCATCCTTTATTTATCTGGTCATTTCAGTCATATGTGACTCTATGTGACCCCACTGTGGTTTTCTTGGCAAAGATACTGGAGTAGTTTGCCTTTTCCTTCTCCAGATCATTTTACAGATAATGAAACTGAGGGAAACAAGAGTAAGTGACTTGTCCAGGGTCACACAGTGAGAAAGTATCTGAGGCCAGATTTGAACTTAGGAAGTTGAGTGCTCCTGACTCCAGACCCAGAATTCTATCCACTGCACCACTTAGCTGCCTTGTGTCTTTCAGTAGAATGTAAGATATTTAAGGCCAAATATAGCCTCACTTTTATGCTCAAGTCCTAGGGTCCAGCACAGCACTTGACGTTTTTTTAAGTACATGCTTAATTGTTACTTTATCAGTTGATTGGTTGGTTTTCTTAAACTGGGACTTGCCTACGTACGGAACACACTAGGATTTGCCTGTTATGTTATGTGCAGTTAATCCCATATTTAGATATCTTAGAGGAAAACAAATACAGTGCTCATTTTCTAATAAACATTATGATCTTTGAAAAGAGGCAACTAGTACACAGTAAGTACTTAATAAATGCTTTTTTATTTGTTCAGGGCCCACCAATCAGTGAAGACTTCTCTTCTTGTTACAGTGATTTGAAAATCAGTGTGGTAATCTGGCAGGTCTGGGTTCAGTCAAGGTTTTGCCAGGAAGAAGTCTTCATTCATCCTGTAAGGGGCAAACTACAACAGAGAAAGCACTGGACTTGGAGCTCTATGCCCTGGGTTGGTCTCCTACATCCATCACTTGCTAACTGTGACCTTTGGTATGCTCTTAAACTTCCTTACCTATAAAATGAGAATAATAATACTTCCCTCTTGTTTTCATCTCATAAAGATTGTTCTGAAGATGAAATATGATACTGTATACAAACTGCTTAAAATAAAACCACATTACATAAATGTGCTATTATTATTCTATCTGAAATTTTGAACTCATCCTATTTTATACTCTCCTTCTTCTTAGGAGAACTACTGAGGTTGTTATGACAACCACATCTAGTCCAACTCCCTCATTTTGCGTATCTGGAAACTGAGGTCCAGAGAGTTAACTTGCCCAGGAGGCTAAGGAGGGCTTTAAACTCAGGAGTCACGGACATGGCGTTTCATTGAGTATGTGGATTTGTTACAAGAGTTTTATTTTTTCTTTGTTTTTAAAATCAGAGAAGGGAGGGAGGTAAAATAGATTTTATTAATTAAAAATACTTCATTAAAAAATAAACCATCTCATCAAACTCCCTCATTTTACAGATAAATAGAGGGCTAAAGAAGTCAAGTGACTAGATCAGAGTCACACAGGTATTAAGTGGTTGAAGAGGAATTTAAACTCACATCCTCTGATTCTATAGCCATTGCTCTTTCCATTTCACCCCTATCAAAAGTGCTGGGAATCCTTGGACCTAGTCTGGTGCTCCTAGACTACCTTTATGCCAGTATTTCAGAAACCTGTATTTTCATCCAGGTGGGAACTGTCTCCATCATTTCAGATCACCATCTCAACCCATTCCAACTCTATAGGTGGAGCAGTGACTGAGTACTGTACCCAGAGTTAGAAAGATTAGTTCAAATCCAGCCTCAGGTACCTAACAGCTACATGACCCTGGCAAGTCATTTAACTTCTCTGTGTGTCAGTTTCTTTATTTCTAAAACGGGTATTAAAATAGCATATATTTTCCAAGGTTGTTATGAGGAAAAAATGAAACATTTATGTATGTATGTATGTATATATGTATGTATGTATGCATTTATTGATGTATTGCTTTTTGGAGGGCAATTGGGGTTAAGTGATTTGCCCAAGGTCACACAGCTAGTAAGTGTATCAAGTGTCTGAGTCTGGATTTGAACTCAGGTCCTCCTGACTCCAGGGCCCACTCTCTATTCACTGTGCCACCTAGCCGCCCTGATATGAAATATTTATTAAGCACTTTAAAAACCTTAAAGTACTTATCATCATCATCATCACCATCAATCTTAGAAAGCTTCCTGACCCTCAAACAAGTGAAGTGATTTATTTATGTTCATTATAAGTGACAGAGGCTAGGTTGGAATCCAAATCTTCTCAACTGTATGTCTAGCACTCTATCTACTCTTTCACATGACCTCTCTAGACATAGCATAAATACCATCTTTTTGTCCTTATTAGATTTTTATTCACTCAAATAAGAGTGATTAAGAGAGTAAAGTCGTGATATTAACACTCCAAGTAAATGAAACTTATAAATAGGATTGCAGTTGTAGCCTTCCTGTTGACATCACCCACGATGCCAACTGTTTTCACTTGCTGATTTATTTTCTGAAATGTATATACTTCAGTGACTAAAAAAGCAACTGACAATTGACACAGTAGATCAGCCATCCCTCTTCTCCACAGACTCCAAAAGAGTTTGGTAGCATCAGCATGGTCACAAAACAAAAATGTCCCAAGTCTTAAATTGCCCTTTCAAGTACCCATGTTTTAGACGAGTATTACTTGACTCCCAGAATGTGGCTCAGATACTGTGCCAGGAATACAACAAGGAGGAATATTTTCATCTATTACAGGAAACTGTCAAAGAAAAACATTTTCCTGGTATCATACCCAAGAGAGCATCCCGGGAAGCAACATTATCATGTTTTACTGAACTTTTATATATTCTACACAATATAATGTATATTTTATCCTTTGACAAGCCTTAGTAAGAAAAGGAAAGATTATTCATCTGAATTTCAAAATGTATTCAAATAATTCTAGAAGAAAATTAGGAGATATTTTATTTATTTTTCATTTTGGACAAAGCCTCAGCAGCATTCTCCCCTTTACTGAAGAATGAACACTCCACATCTATAAGACAGAGAAAAATCTCCTTGATTGGCCTTTTTCATAAATATTGAATTCCTGTCATTGGAAAGGATCTTAATGGAGCATTTAGTCCAAACTATCTCTCAAAATAGGGCAGCTAAGAGGTACAGTGGATAGAATGCCAGGCCTGGAATCTGTAAGACTCATATCCCTGAGTTCAAATCTAGTCTCAGATACTTACTAGCTGTGTGACCCAGAGCAAATCATTTAACCCCACTTACCTCAGTTTCCTCATCTTTAAAATGAGCTGGAGAAGGAAAAAGATACTTAGCAAAGATACTGTAGTATCTTTGCCAAGAAAACCCCAAATAGGGTCATAAAGAATCAGACACTACTGAACAAATATTTGAACATGAAACCCTTATATAAATAAATACCTATTTTGTACAAGGAGTCATTCAGCCCCCACTGAGAAAACTCCACTGCTGGGGAGCTCACAACTACTAAATTGTGGGTCATGTTAACAGGAAGGCTACAACTGCAATTGGAAAGAAACTTAAAAATTAAGTCAAAATCTCTCATTTTAAAAGTGAGGAAATTAAGCCCTTAGGAGGTTAAATAACTTTTTAAAGAGCAAATAGTTGATACATGTTAAAGTCATGGTTTGAACTAAGTTTTCTCATTTCAGATCTAATTTTTCCCCTACCAAACCAAATGGCTTTGCCCTCTTTGTAAAGTAGTATGTGTAGAGTGCAAGAGGTTGAAGGGTAGGGCAGGTTGTATGGGCACATATTATAGAGTATGGAATGGAGGAGAAAATCTAAGAAAAGCTTATTCTCGAATTTCTGAGTTTTTGTTTTCCTGTTAGGATTCAGAAAAAGACCAATTCCAAATTCCCATCAATTCCCATTATAACCATTCATACTCTGTCAAGAAGAGAATATGAAATGAATGGCAAGTCTAAGAATATTTTGCCCATATTAAATAATGCACATCATCTGAAATAACTAAGGAGACTAGAACTCAGAAATGCACTGGGCAGCTTATCAGTGAATTCAGCTAAAAGCTAAGTGGCCACTCCAAATTATTCATTCATTTAAGGTACCTGGGTTTAAAGATGTTCTTTCTGGGCTATAAGCCCTGGGGATTTTGGAAATGGTCCACCACAGGGACTCAAACTATATCTCTAATCTCTGCGAAGTTTTTTTTTTTTTTATAGGAAGCAGAGAAACAAATGTGTCTCTACTTTATTGGGAAAACAAGGTATTGAGAAGCAAAGATGTTTCAGTAACAGAGGGCTAAGGGAAAGTTAATGGCAACCACAACAATACCAATGACAATAATAATAGCTAGCATTTATATTGCGCTTGAAGGATTGCAAAGAGCTTTACATATGCTATCTCATTTGATCATCCAAATAACCCACAGGGATAAATAATATTATCATCTTTATTTTACAGATTAGACAATGGAGACTAAAAGAGGCTCAACAATTTGGCCAGGCTCATAATATCAGCAAATGTCTGAGTCAGGGTTGCAACTCAGGTCTTTCTGACTCCAAATTCATCATTCTATTTACTGACTTGTAAAGGAATGACTATTGTGGGATGTTGAACTTTTATGGAACATCTATTCAAATTCAATTTAATTCATTACAAAATCATTTATTAAGCATCAACTGCATCAAAGGGAAAGGGGACACAAATACAAAATGGAACTGTCCCTGCTCTTGATAAACTTGCATTCTTCTTGGAAGAATTCAACACATAAATAAGGTCAGAGTATTTACAAAATTTTTGAAAAGTAATTTCAAGGGAAAAGAGTAAGAATACAGAAACAGAAACTCTTAAGTCAGAGGACATGGGTTCAAATTTTATCTGTCTTTTAGTCCTTGTATGAACTTATGCAAATCACTCAACTGGTTGGACTTCAGTTTTTGCAACTATAAAATGAGAGTTGGACATAAAGGTCTCTGACATCTCTAGAGCTATACTTGTACTAGCCCAGTAACTGTTGGGATCAAGATAAATGAGGTGGGAGTGTATTACACATGGGAGGTGAGCACTAAGACCAAGCACTGCATCATACCATTCATACATACATGGATTCTCAGGTTATTGATCAGGCACAAGTGACTTATCCTAGTAATTTATATTTGTATTTAAGTAATATTATATATTTACTTAGTATGGTTATTTCTAGAATGCAGGATAGTGGTTTGCATGAGTATTAGAGACATTTTTTACAGTGTTCATATGAGAGAAGTCTTATAGATTGAAACACCTATTTGGAAGTGAAGTAGCATTTGGGAGTAGTCTTTGTTTGCCACATGGCCAAAGTGAAATAGTATTTAATCAGGCAGAGGAAAAAGCAATGTGTAAGTCAAGGGGAGAAGGGACAAGCATTTATAAAGTGTCTACTATATGCCAGGCACTGTGCTAAAGTGCTTTACAAATGTTATCTCCTTTGATGCTCATAACAGTCCTGTGAGGTGGGTGCCATTATTGGTGCTATTTTTACAGTTGAGGAAACTGAGGTAAATGGAGATTAAGTGACTTGTCCAGGGTCACACATCTCATTTGAGGCCAGATTTAACCTCAGGTCTTTCCTTTATGATGCTGGAGAAAAAAGAAAAAAAAATTGGGGCGGCTAGGTGGCGCAGTGAATAGAGCGCCGGCCCTGGAATCAGAAGGACCTGAGTTCCAAGCTGGCCTCCGACACTTAATCCATACAAACAAAAACCTAGCCATGTAACCTTGGGCAAGTTACTTAACCCCAATTGCCCTAAAGGGGCGGGTAGGTGGCGCAGTGAGTAAGAGTGCCAGCCTCGGAGTTGGGATGACCCGAGATCAGATCCGGCCTCAGAAAATGAGCACCCACACATAAATAATGACTAGCCATGTAACCTTGAGCAAGTTACTTAACCCCAATTGCTTTAAAAAAAAAAAAGAAAAAAATTGCTGCAAAGAAATTTGATTTTGGCAAGATGATATAAAACTAATGACTTGAAGTATAGACACCATTTAGGACATGAGCAAACATTTCTCTATATTATCTAAATGTTGATATAGGAGGGGATCCAGCTGATAGTTTCTCATCAAAATAAAGGCCCTCTGGTTACTATAGACTCCTATATGTCCCCTTAGAACATGGATGACAATTCTCACGAGTTCCTGTGTGGGTCAGAAAACCACTTACTCTAAAATTAACAATCAGAGGTAGATAGGAGATGGACAGGAAGCTTTTATTCAGTTCCCATGAGAAAAGGGCATCCTCACCAAGACAAATCAAAGGAAGGAGGCACCCAAAGTGGGGCAAAGTAAGGTTTTTAAACCCTAATGCAGTCAAGTGACCTCCCACCTCTGTCCCTTGGTCCCATTTGCTGGGAGGTGGGCTTACAGTCTGGGCTCAAAAAAGACAAAGGACAGGGAAGCAGGGTATTGTTCCTGTCCTTACTTGGCAAAGCTAAAGCAAGGGAGGGGAAAAGGTTGCAAGCAATCCTAAAGTGTTTAATGGTGATTGACAGTAGTAAAGAAGGGGGAAGGGGGAAACCAAAACTCAGACCTGTTCCCAAAAGAAACCTTACTAGATTTTAGTAGTTTTCACTTCTTCCACTCATTCCCTTTACATGGATTCCCAGGATATTGATGAGGCACAACTGACTTATTCTAGTATTTCATATTTATATTTAAGTAATATTATATATTTACTTAGTATGGTTGCTTCCAGAATCAACATAAACACAGCCACTTTGCTACTCCGTCACAGAGAGGTAATATGGTAAAAGGAATGAACACTGGCTGCAGAATCCGAGAACCTGGATTTAAAATGTGACTTTTCCACATATTACTTGTGTGACAATACTTGGAACATAGTAGGTGCTTAATAAATGCTTCTCGATTGATTAACCATGCCAGAGTACCTTCACCTCTCTCTGGATGTCATTTTCATTACCTATAAAATGAGGCTTCTGGATTAGATGACCTTTAAGGCCCCTTGCAGCTGCAGAATTATGTCTCTAGACTCTCTTAGCTTCTGTTTCTAATCTGTAAAACAAGGATTATAATAGTATTTTTTCCTTTGGGTTATTTGGATGATCAAATGAGATAGCATATGTAAAGCTCTTTGCAATACCAATTGTTAATTCATATCTTGAAAAACAGCCTTCTGATCCCATTGTTCTCTTTGTTCAGTTGTTTCAGAGTATTTGTGACTCTATTTGAAGTTTTCTTGACAAAGATACCAGAGTGGTTTGCCATTTCTTCCTCCAACTCATTCTACAGATGAAGAAACTGAGGCAAACAGGGCAAAGTGACTTGACCAGGGACACGTAGCTAATAAATGTCTGTGGTTAGATTTGAACTCAGGAAAATTAATCTTCCTGACTCTAGTTCTGGCACTCTATTCACTGTGCCACCTAACTGTGTGATATGCCACACCCATCGTCCTTCAACTCTGCAAAGAAAGCACTGAGGTACATTTTTTCCTTTCTTTCTGTGCATCAATTTGGTCATCAAAATCACAATTTCCAGTTTTCTTTTATTTCTCTCTCTTTTTTTGTTCTTTCTGTTTACATTGCTATTGTCATTATCTACATTGCTTTCTGGCATCTGCTTAGCACTTAGCACAGTGGCCTGGTGCATAATGGGCGCTTATTAAATCTTTATTGACTGACTGATGCTCTGTGCCTATACTTCTTGCCTAGATCCTCAAAGCCATTTATTATCAAGCATATGATCCAGGTAAAAACAACCAGCAAGTTTGTTTGCATTTAGATAACGTCTTTGGGACTGTCCGAACATTTGCTTCAGAGGCTTCAAACCAACTGCTCACCCCTAAAAGGCGTGCATTGTCATATTCCTTCTACTCTGTGCAAACAGTACCATTTCACTAAAAGATAAATCAGCACATGCCAAAGACGCTCGATTCTGCACATGGACGCTATTCTGCCTTTTAATCTCTCAGCAACTCTTTCCATTTAATTTTTTTATCACAGAATTCCACAACAAAGTACATGCAGCAAAGTCTGAATATATGAGTGAAGTTACTTATTTATATTATCAGTGGTCACTTACTTTTCCCATTAAACCTTTCCATGCTGGCAACTTATACTTATTAACTTTCAGGAATACATAATCTATCACCGCATTGTACCATTAGGCCTTTTGGAAATTCATCACAAATCAGTATACAGATGACATTGATGTCTTATTGTTACCCATTTCTCCAGGGTCATTTGTAGCAGCTCATTTTTTATATTCCTGCAATGTTGAAATATGGTTCACCCTAGTATCTATCCTTTCTGTAATCGCAAAAGGAAGACTTGGCAGCTACTGTATATTATACTCTTGAGGAAACTGCTAGTAATGCTTTGAATTGGTTGAACAGCATTGAATCAAAAGGGGTTGGCAGAGGTCTTCTATTCAGATTTTTTAAATTCACATTTGGATATGAATAAGGATGAGAGTCCCACAGGATGGGCAGGCATGGATGAATTGTAATCTGCATTGTTGGAGGGGATTACTTACATCAATTATTGTAGGATCCCACTAGAAAGGATCTTTAGCGGTCATCTGGTTCAACTACTTCATTCTACAGAAGAGGGAAGGGAAGAAAAATCCAGAGAAAGCAAAGGACTGGCCCAAAGTCATATAGGTAGTACAGAGAAGAGCTAGGATTTAAATACATGTCCTCTCAATTCAAATGTCATGCTCTTTCCACTGAAATAACAGTCAATGGATAGAATTTCTATAGTACTTTGAAGATGGCAAAATACTTTGTAAATATTATCTAATATTTCCATATATAATAATAATATGCGATAATAAAGTCACAAGAACTTTAGAGGGCAGGTGCTATTATACCCATTTTGTAGAAGGGAAAACTGAGGCAGACAGAGGTAAAGTGACTTGGCCATAGTCATACAGGTAGTAAATGTCTGAGCCTGGATTTGAATCTAGGTTTTCCAGAATCCAGAGCCAGTACTCTGCAACTTACCTGCACCATCTGTACCAGATGAAATCACAACTGCCTGAAGTATTAGTATATTGGAATATATGAAGGATCCTCCATTAAAGCCTTATTTTGATAGCTTGTCCTGGTATAATACTAATAATACTACTAATAAAAACTAATATTTATATTATTAAGGTTTGCAAAGTACTTAACAAATATTATATAATTTGTTACAACAATCCTTTGAAGTAGGTGTGATTATTATCCCATTTTAGAGATGAGGAAACTGAGGTTAAGTGGTTCTATGATCCAGGGTCACATAGCTAGTTGGTATCTGAAGTAGTAGTTAAATTCAGGTCTTCTTAGACCCTAAATATAGCTAACAATATTGGCAATGTTTCAGATTTTAACTACAAGATACGTCAAGACAATTGTAAAAAGTGCTTAGAGGATCAAAACTACAGTTGTAAAATATCTAAAGTTATGCGAGATAATGGATCAATTTACCTTTTGCTTTGTTGTTCAGTTATGTCTGACTCTTTGTGACCCTATTTGGGCTTTTCTTGGTAGAAATGCTGGAGTGGTTTGCTGTTTCCTTCTTTAGCTCATTTTACAGATTGAGAAACTGAGGCAAATAAGGTTAAGTGACTTGCCTAGGTTCACACAGCTAGTCTCTGAGGCCAGATTTGAACTTACAAAGACAAGTCTTCCAAGGCTCAGCACTTTTTCTACTTTGCCACTTAGACGCCCATCAATTAATTGTGTTCTTTCTGAATTCAGTGTTTAAAATAGCCATCATTATATGATCACAAATATGTAGATGGATAATGAAAAGGAAAGGCAGTTATCCAATCATTTATAAATATTAGATTTTTTTTTTTGGTAACTTCAAGTTCACTAAAGTCAGCAAACTTCCAGGAAGTGACATCTCTTTTACTTCTGTATGAAGGTCTATAACCTTTACCTAGGAACAGTAGGCTGCAGAAGTAATCTAAATGTTCAAACTCAAAGTGGTTAGTTTGGGCAGCTTCAGAGCCTTACTCTAGCGAAACAAAATAAAAATGAAATAAAATATCCCCCACTGCAGTTTGAAAGACCAAACACATTTTACATTTTTTGAAAACAATTTCATTCAGACATGTAGCTGTTTATTATTTTACCCTTGTGTCCTGAATCCTTATTTTATTCTTTTTTATTTCTTGGTTGGTTATTTTTTTGCCAGCTTTTTAGTCTCAGGTCCTCAGAGTACATATACACTTGGTTCATTTTGCTCCTGGCAGAACAGTCTTGTTGTTAGGTTGATTGCTATGGCTGTTGCTGGAGCATTTAACGAAAGATAGAGAGGAACTTGGTAAAATTAAATTGTATTTTCCTCCTCTTTCCTCTAGGGTACAGGTAGAGCAGAGCTGTGTGTGAATTGTACCAGAGTTCTCACTATCTATTACAAAGGGTGACAAAAGAATTATCAATCAGGAAATGGTCTTTGTGTTTATTTTAATGAGCAGACAAACAGAAGACAATTAGAAATGTGGCATGGGTTTCCTACATGTCATTATCCTTTCTGGGGAATTAATTCATCTTTGGGTAAATTTTGTAAGCATCCCAAGTAGGTTTTGCCCATCTCCTCTTTTAATAACTTTCAGATCTTAATCTCAAAACTCTTTTTTGATGTATCTCATGTGGACCTGGATCCTATCCATTTTGTGAACGTTCTAAAGGAAAATCCTTACCTACTAAGTAATTAACAGAATCACCGAGTCCTGGAATAGAAAGATGATAGCCCAATAATACCTTGCCCTTGTCAGGCCACATCTAAAATATTCTACTCAGTTCTGGGCACTGTACTTCAAAAATAATTTTAATAAGTTGGAAAATGTTCAGAGGATATCATCACACTCAGTGAAATGGGGTGCCTTGAGATCTTGACACTTAAACGTTAGTTGGTTAGTTGAAGAAACAAGGGATGATTATTGTGAGAAAACATGGTGAGGGGAATGTAAGTGTTTTCAAAATTTTTGAAGGTCTGTCAAATGGGGAAAAAAGGAACTGAACTTGCTTTTCTTGGTCCCAGAGGGCATAACTAAGAGAACTAGGTTGAAGGTGCAAGAATCAGATTTAGGTTTAATTAAGGAAAAACTTCTTAACTATTTAGAATTATGTCAAAGTGAAGTAGGCTGCCTTGGGAAATAGTGGCTTCCCCCTTACTAGAAATATTCAAGCAATCTTTCTTTTTTTTATAATTCTTTTTTTTTAATTTTGAATAGTATTTTATTTTTTCTCCAGTTATATGACAAGAAAAATTTTAGCATCCATTTTTTACAAGATTTTGAGTTCTAAATTCTCCCTCTCTCCCCTCTCCTCTTTTGAAAATGGTAGGCAATCTGACAGAGTTTATACATGTGCTATCACGTAAAAGTGTTTCATTTTAGTCACAGTTGTGAAAGAAGAAACAGATCAAGAGGAAAAAAGAACCATGAGAAAGAGTAAAGCAAGTGAAAAAAAATGCTTCCATCTGCATTCAGAGTCCATCAGTATTTTATCTGGATGTGGATAGCATTTTCCTTCATGAATCCTTTGTACCTGTCTTAGATCATTGTGTTGCTGAAAAGAACTGAGTCATTCATAGTTGATCATCACACAATGTCACTGATACTATGTACAATGTTTTCCTGGTTCTTCTCATTTCACTTTGCATAGTTTGTATAATTCTTTCCAAGTTTTTCTGAAATCTGCCTGTTCATCATTTCTTATTGTATTCCATTGCATTCATATACCATATCTTGTTTAGCCATTCCCCAATTCATGGGCATCTCCTCAGTTTCCAATTCTTGGTCACCTACAAAAAGAGCTTCTATAAATATTTTTGTATATGTGGGTCGTTTTCCATTTTTATGATCTCTTTGGGATGCAGACTTAATAGTGGCAATCCTGGATCAAAGGACATGCAGAATTTGGTTGCCCTTTGGGCATAGTTCCAAATTGCTCTCCAGAATGGCTGGATCACTTCACAACTCCACCAACAGTACATTAGGGTTCCGATTTTCCCATATCATCTCCAACATTTGTCATTTTCCTGTTTTGTCATATTAGCTAATCTCATAGGTGTGAGGTAGCTCAGGGTTTTTAATTTGTATTTCTCTAATAGAAAGTGATTTTGAGCACTTCTTCATATGCCTAAAGATAACTTTGATTTCTTCATCTGAAAACTGCCCATTCATATCCTTTGACCATTTATCAATTGGGGAATTATTTATATTCTTGTAAATTTGACTCAGTTCTCTATATATTTGAGAAATGAAGGCTTTATGAGAAGCACTTGCTATAAAGATTGTTTCCTAGCTTTCTGTTTGCCTTCTAATCTTGGTTGCATTGGTTTTGTTTGTACAAAAACTTTTAAATGTAATGTAATCAAAATTATCTATTTTACATTTTGTAATGATCTATCTCTTGTTTGGTCATGAATTCTTCCCCTCTCCATAGATCTAACAGGTGGATTATTTTTTGTTCTTCTAATTTGCTTATAGTGTCACCCTTTATGTCTAAGTCATGCCAAAAGGTCTGTCACATCTAACTTTTCTAATATTCTATATAATAATATTCTCCTTAGTTTCTTTTTGGTTGGATTTATCAAAATCTGAGAGGGGACGGTTGAGGTCCCCAACTAGTATAGGTTTGCTGTCTGTTTCTTTCTGTAAATCACTTAACTTTTCCTTTAAGTATGTGGATGCTATACCATTTGGTGTATATTTGTTTCACATATTGCTTCATTGTCTATGGCACCTTTTAGCAAGATGTAGTTTCCTTCATATCTTTGTCTGAGATCAGAATTGCTACCCTTGCTTTTTTTTTTTTAATTAATCTGAAGCATAATAGATTTTGCTCTAGCACCCTACCTTTACTCCATGTGTGTCTCTCTGCTTCAAGTGTGTTTCTTCTAAAAAACACATTGTCGGGTTCTGGTTTTTGATCCATTCTGCTATCTACTTCTGTTTTATGGAAGAGTTCATCCCTTTTACATTCACAGTTATGATTAGTACCTGTGTATTTTCCTCCATTTTATTCTTCCTCCTGTCTGTCCTCTCTTTCCTTTCACTGTTTCCCTCCTTTACCAGTGTTTTACTTCTGTCCACCACCTCCCCTGAACTGCCCTCCCTTCCGTCAGTCTCCCTCATCCCCAACACACATACCTTTACTTGACCTCCTCTCCTTCTACTTCCCTGTTACGTATGATAGATTTCTATATTCAACTGATTGTGTATTTGATTCCCTCTTTGAGCCAATACTGATGAGAATAAGTTTCAAGCAATGCTCGTCATTCACTCTCCCATCTTCCCCTCCACTCTAATATGTATTTTGTGCTTCTTCATGTGAAATAATTTACCACATTCTGCCTCTCCTTTCCTTCTGCACCCAATATTCTTCTCTTTCTTATCCCTTATTTTTTGTCATTCCATCTAATTCACCTTTTAGCCGTACCCTCAATCTATGTATATTCCTTCTAACTATACTATTAGTGATACAGTTTTTAAGAATTATAAGTATCATATTCCTGTGTAAAGATGTAAATAGTTTAGCTCTATTGAATCCCTTATGTTTTCTTTTCCCTTTTTATCTGTTTATGCTTCTCTTGGGTCTTGATATTGGAGGTCAAGTTTTTTGTTTAGCTCTGGTCTTCTCCTTATGAAAGCTTGAAATCCTTCTATTTCATTAAATGGCCATTTTTCACCCCTGATGTATTATGCTTAGTTTCTCTGAGTAATTCTTGGTTGTAGTCCTAGCTCCTTTGCCTTTCAGAATATCATGTTCTATGACCTCCCATCCTTTAATGTTGCAGCTGCCAAGTACTGTATAATCCTGATTTTTACTCCTTGACCTTTGACTTGTTTCTTTATGACCACTTGTAGTATTTTTTCCTTGACCTAATATTTCTGAAATTTGCCTATAATGTCCCTTGGAATTTTTATTTTGGGATCTCTTTCCGGAAGTGATTGGTGGATTCTTTCAATGCCTATTTTGCCCTCTGGTTCCAGGACATCAGTGCAGTTTTCCTTGATAATTTCTTAAAAGATGCTGCCCATGTTTTCCTTTTTATAATGGCATTCAGGTAGTCTAATGATTCTGACATTGTCTCTCCTGGATCTATTTTTCCAGGTCAGTTGTTTTTCTCATGAGGTATTTTACATTTTCTTCCATTTTTCCATTCTTTTGAATTTGTTTGATTGATTATTGATGTCTCATAGAGTCATTAGCTTCCACTTGCACAATTCTCACTTTTAAGGTTTGTTTTTGTTGTTGTTCTTGCTTTTTAGAGGGGGGAAGTCATAACTAGTGGGGTTAAGTGACTTGCCCAAGGTCACACAGTAAATGTTAAGTGTCTGAGGTCGAATTTGAACTTAGGTCCTCTTGACTCCAGGGCTGGTGATCTATTCACTGTGAAACCTATCCACCCCCAGGTGTTGATTTTTTAAAAAAATAATGTTTGTACTTTCTTTTCCATTCGGCCAATTGTGTTTTTTAGGGAGTTGTTTTTGTCAGTGGATTTTTGCATTTCCTTTGCCATTTGGTCAATTCTACTTTTTATGCACTTTTCTAAACTGTTGACTCTTTTTTCACAATTCTCTTGCATTACTTTAATTTCTTTTTCCATTTTTTTCTTCTACCTTTCATGATTTTTAAGCTTCTTTTTGACTTCTTCCACGCGTTCCTGCTAGGCTTGAGACCATTCCCTTTTTGGAGTTTTGCCCACAGGTGTTTTGACATTGTTGCCCTCTTCTGAGTTTGTGTTTTAGTCTTCCCTGTCACCATAATAACTTTCTATGGTCGGATTCTTTTGTTGTTGTTTGCTCATTTTTTGGTCATTTTCCTTTCTTTTAAATATGAACTCTGCACCCAGGGTGGATAGGGCACTGTCTTAGGATTCTTGTGCTAGTGGCTGCAGGCCCAGCTATTTACCTGGTGCTATACTGATGTTTCCCTGAGGCCCAAGGCTGATGGCATGCTAAGGGGGTGGGGTGACTAGAGCTAGTGGAGGCCATTGGGGTCTAACAGCTTACCTAGTGGTGGTGTCTGACATATGCTAAGGAACAATGGGTTTCCTCATGGCAACACTGAAACACAGGGAGACCTGGCCACTGGAGGTTACCTGTTTGCCCAGACCTGTGCTGAAGCATCTGGTGGTTCTCAGAGTTGGAGTCTGCTGGTTCCCCTGACTATGCTAAGGCATGTGGGGAGTCCTGGTGCTGGTGTTTGCCTGATCCATCACACTTGGGCTCAGGATCTCCTGCTGGTTTTACTGAGAAGAGGCTTGCTGCTGGCCTGCTGGGATGCCTCCTGTCCTGGAATGTGCTCCCCTCCCACATGGGTGAGAAGGACCCCTCCCACTGATCTTCCAAGTCTCTTGGGCTAAAAGATTGTTTCACCTGATCTTTTTGCTGCTTCTGCTGGTCCAGGACTTGCACACTATTTTGTAGTTTGGTTATTCTTTTTTGGAGGTGAATATGGGATAGTTACAGTGATTTACTCTATGTAATCTCTTAATAGTCCCTTGTTGGGTAAACTATAGAGGAAATTCTTGTTCAAGGACCAATTGGATTAGATGGCTACTATGGCTTCCTTCAACTCTGAATCCATGATTCTATGGTTCTATGACTTGCAATCCAAATCATTCTAGGATTTCTGCCAAATTGGCCAATGTTAACAAACTTTTCTATGCTTTGCCATAATGTTGTACAACAACAGTGGACCTGAAAACATGTTCAGTAGAAGAGAACCTGTCACTACCTACTGTGTCATAAAAAGAACAATTCTCTCCAAATTACTTCTGCTTCTAATGACCCATCATAGAATGGAGCAAGGGAGGAGAAAGACAGAAAGAGGAAGTAAAACCAAAAGAGGGTCAGGAAAAAAAGGTATGGGAAGGGAGAGAAAAGCAGAGAAACTGAGAGAGCTGGAAATGAGAGACAGAGAAGTGGTAAGAGTCAGAACAAAGGAGAGAGAGAAATAGAAAATGGGGAAGAGGGAGGAAGGAACAGAAAAGACTGAGGAAGATGTAAAAACAGAAAATGTCGATACTGGGAAGGGTTTGGATGGGTCAGACTGGAGGTGTCCAGAACAAGTGAGTGACTAGACAAATCCAAGGAGGTAGAGCTAAATATGGCAGGGTAGGTGGAGATGGTTCACATAAGCCTAATGGATAGTGTTCAACTTGAAGTCAGGAAGACTTTGGTTCAAATGTCACATTTGAAATTTACTACTTGTATAACTATGGGAAAGTCATTCATCTCTCTGAGTCTTAATTTACTCATCTGTAAAATGGTGGTGATCATTCAATTCATCCCATATTTATTAAGCACATACTATGTCCTTGAAACTATGATGATGAACAAAAATTAAAACAATGTCTACCCTCAAAGAGCTTCCGTGAACACATCCCCCCAGCACTTTTTAAGATCCGTAGCATAGTCCAACAACAAAAGCCAAAAAAGCTTTGCACAAGTTTTGGATACATTGATTATTGCTTAATGACATTAGGCAAGCCATTTCATCTCTGTAATAGTGAAAACTTTAAAATGCTAATAAATGTTCATTCTTTTCCTCTCCCTCCTCTCCCTCCTCACCTTTTTCTTTTTCTCTTCCTACTCCTCCCAAGGATAGTAGGATAGAATGTGAATAGTTAGAAGGAATGTCAGTGGTTTTGGCCAAAAAGTTAACACATTAAATAAGCAGTCCAGATTAACATTTTATTGCATCAATAGCCGGTTGCAACTTAGCAACTCCAAACGGCTCTTTAATCACTTTCTTTGGGGTATTATAAGGATCAAGCTTATTTTCCCAATCTTCTAATAACTACAATTTATACATTAACCTTGCTAGAATTTTCTTATATTGTCTTCTGATATACTGTATACTAATCATATTGGTCTACTAGTAATTTGCGACCCTCCCTGGCTACCCCTTTACCAGTACTCTAAGTTTTTCTGGTCCTTAACCTTTGCTTACACTGTTCCCTGTATCTACAATATCCATTCTTCTCTTCTTTATTGAATTCCTACCCATTTTAAAAAACCTTACCTGACTGCCATATCCTCCAGGAAATCTTTCTGGACTACTCCCTCCAATTGTTAATAACTATCTTTATTAACCTCACATTGTACTTTATATGGGCTTTTCTGATGTGGGATATTACACATAATTTATAATCTCAGTCTAGGCTAAACTAGCTCCATGAGAACAAGGACTACAACTTATCTAAAGTATCTTTTCTAGCTTCACGTAGTGCTTTGAGCACAATAGATGTTTAATATCTGTTGAATGAATAATTATGTGAGTTAATGCAGTGATTTATTATTTACAAAGCCATTTATACACATCATATAATTTAATCATTACAACAACTATATGAGATAGGCAATGAAGGATTATTACCTCTATTTTGTAGATGAGGAAACTGATATTCAGAGAGGTTAAATAATTTGCCTAAATCACACAGCTAGTAAGTCACACAACTAAACTATGAATCCAAGTCTTCTGACTTTCAGATTAATACCTTTTCCCATATTCCCTATTGTCTGTAGTGTGGTGGCAGATAGCAGATTGATAGATGCTTGGGGATAAATTGGGGATCCTTAAATTCAGGAATTTTAAAATGAGGAGATAAAAATTTCTGCTACCTATTTCAGTTTCTTTATTTGGCACTAATACTTCTCCAAATATGTAATTATGTGGTTAACCAAAGAAAAACAAACTCACATAAGGCTTATAT
This sequence comes from Gymnobelideus leadbeateri, assembly GCA_011680675.1. Classification (NCBI taxonomy): domain Eukaryota; kingdom Metazoa; phylum Chordata; class Mammalia; order Diprotodontia; family Petauridae; genus Gymnobelideus; species Gymnobelideus leadbeateri. The sequence continues at coordinate 316,391 of WOXC01002583.1, forward strand.
GTTGCGAGGAAATTTATGACATAATAGTTTCTACATCAAGCTCGAGATAGGAGTGGGATAATGTAGGCCTTCAATCTATATCCAGATTGGTATGAGGGCATCATAATTCCCTAGATTGGGCTCATGTGGAAACTACAATGATGTATTCTTAGCTTTTCTTTTTTTGTGTAGAAAAAGTTTCATCTCTGATATGTATAAAAAATTCTTCCTCCTTTTAGGGGTTCCAGGATGCTGATTAATGAGTCAAGGTGTTAGTTGCCTTCCCCTACTTCAAGATCTATAATTTGGGATCTATGAGCTCAGTAATTCATTGCGAGGGATGAGGATATAGAGCTGGAATGCTTCCTGATTTATACAAGGTTTCCTAATGAGGGGGGCATGGAGGGTTTCATCTATGATGCCAGGTGCAACAGAGCCATCTGGCTCCAGGTGGGTACTTTGTTTGGTTCTAATGAAAGATAGAGAGACTGGTGATTTGGGCGGTAATTTTTTTAAAAACAAAAAAGAAGATGAATAAAAAAGAAAGAAAAAGAAAGGGAGGAAGAAAGGGACAAATAACATTTAGAGTATATATGCCAATTATCCTGCATGTGCCAGGAGAATGGCCTTGGGTTGTTCTCCCAAGTAAAGGATTAAAGTTTCAATACCATTTTCTAACAAGTGAAGGATCAAAGGTTTCAGTACCTTTTTCCTTTTTTTCTTTTTTTTTATTAAACAAATGCTTTATTAACTTCTGTTTTACATCATTCATTTTCGCCAGATTTTGAATTACAATCACTTTCCCCCCGTTATTCCCCTACCCAACCTCCCACAATAGCAGTCCCACAAGATATCGCTACCTCCAATATGCTCTCTCCCATACCCCCTTCGACTTTTCCATTAGAGGAAGGTGAATCTTTGTGTCCCAATGCCTGTACATCTTATCTCCCAATTATAAGCAAAAGAGTATCAATAATAATATTTATATATATTTGAAACATTTAATGTTAAGACCTCGACTTTCAGATCCATTTCCTTCTTCCCTTGTCACCCATTCCCTCTGGGGAGATAAGTAATTCAGTATATGTTGTACATGTCTAGCTATGCAAAACATTATCATAGTAGATATATTGTACAAGGCTGCTTACAATTCCCTCCCACTCATCCCACCCCCCACCTGGTCCATTCCCCACATGATCCTGTCCCTCTTCTATAGTGGGTACTTCCAACCACCCCTCCCCCCAAGGATGCCCTCCCATCCATCTTCCCTCCTCTCATCCCCCTTCCCCCTATTCTGCTGCAGGTTGAGATATCCCATTTAGCATGTATGTCATTCTCTCCCTGAACCAAATTCAATGAGAACATGGTTTTGCCTTTTTGCCTTCCTATTCTTCCCCCCCTTACAACCACTTCCCCTTGCTTCTTCTACATGAGATAGTTTACCCTACCCTGTCTCTCCCCATCTCCTCTTGCCACTTTCCTCTCTCACCTCATAATTTCATCCCTTGAGTATTCTCCCTTCCCAACAAATTCAACCTATGCCCTCTATCCATATATAACTGTAACCATATACACACACATTCACATATGTATTCATATGACCACACCCCTTCTTCCATTATTTTCATAGTGAGAAAGATATCATCAGTCACAGATATTACTTTTCCATATAGGAATGTAAATAGTTCAACTTTGATAAGTTCCTTTTGATTTCTTTTCACTGATTACCTTCTCAGGCATCTCTTCCTTCTTGCGTCTGGATGTCAAATTTTCTATTCAATTCTGGTTTTTTCCTCAAGAATGCTTGAAAGTCCTCTATTCCACTGAATGACCATATTTTCCCCTGAAACAAAATACTCAGTTTTGCTGGGTAGGTGACCCTTGGGTTCATTCCCAGTTCTTTTGCCCTCTGGAATATCATATTCCATGCCCTTCGATCCCTCAGTGTAGAAGCTGCCAGGTCCTGGGCTATTCTGATTGTGTTTCCACAATATTGAAATTGTTTCTTCCTGGCTGCTTGTAGTATTTTCTCCTTGATCTGGGGATTCTGGAACCTGGCTATAATATTCCTGGGAGTTTTCTTTTTGGGATCTTTTTCAGGAGGTGATCGGTGGATTCTTTCAACCTCTATTTTGCCCTCTGGATCTAAAACATCAGGGCAATTTTCCTTGAGAATTTCTTGAAGGGTGATTTCTAGGTTCTTTCTTTGATCATGGCTTTCAGGTAGTCCAATAATTTTTAAATTGTCTCTCCTGGATCTATTTTCCAGGTCAGTGGTTTTTCCCATGAGATATTTCACATTGCCTTCTAATCTTTCATTTGTTTGGATCTGCTTAACAGCATCTTGATTTCTCATAAAGTCATTAGCTTCCGTTTGCTCCAGTCTAACTCTGGAGGAATGAATCTCCTCAGTGAACTTTTGAGATTCTTTTTCCATCTGGCAAATTCGACATTTTAAGGCATTCTTCTCCTCATTGCCCTTTTGGGCCTCCTTTGCCATTTGAGCTAGTCTATTTTTTAAGGTGTTGTTTTCCTCAGTCAGGCTGTTGACCCTCATTTCATACTTTTCCTGCATCCTTCTCATTTCTCTTTCTAATTTTTCCTCCACTTCTCTTATTTGATTTTTAAAGTCCTTCTTAAGGTCCTCTATGGCCTGCAACCCACTCATGTTTTCCCCTGGGGCTTTTGGAGCAGGACTTCTGACCTCACAGTCCTTTTCCTGCTCTATGCCCCCAAAATAGGAGTCTAGGGTTGCATTTTTGTGTTTCCTTTGCCTTGGCATGTTGCCACTTAATTACTTGACTTTTGGGCTTGTTGCCACACTATGGCTTTAAGGCCAGCTAGAGGAATTTTCGTCCCGAACGTGTGGGGGGGCGACTTCCGTTTCTGGCAAGCTGTAAACCCACCCACGACTTCCACCCTAGATCACAATCCAGATCCAGGGAGGTTAAAGCAAGAGCGATTACCCCCCAAGACTGATCACTGGATCTCTCTACAGTTCAGCAGGCCAGAAGCTGGAGCTGCCTCTGAAAACTACAAAATGGCGTGTCTCCTCAGTGGCTTCTAGCCCCCAGGGAAGGAAGCTGATGCATTCCCCCAAATACAGGTCCCAAAGTCCATAGGACACTAACCTCTTACTTTGTCCTAGGCATGTCTATGTTGATAATTCTGGAGTCGCCACAGCAGCTGGTGTTCTGGGGTTCCTCCAGCCACTGTTGGCCCTGGTGCCCTGGGGCTAAAACCTCAGCTCATGGGGACCTCAGCTCCGACTCGGCTCGGCTTCCCGAGCTCTGCGCACTGTTCACTGCCGGCTCCCAGACTGCTGAGCTGGTCCTTCCTGCAGGGCTGCTGGGTGTCCTCAGTGGGAGGTTAGCTTCTCTGTGTCGTTCTGTGGGTGCTGGGGCTCCAGAAGTTGTTCAGAGTCCCCTTTTACATAGTTTGTGGGGAATCTGGGGGCAGAGTGGCTTGGATGAGCTGTTTCTACTCCGCCATCTTGGCTCCGCCCCTCAGTACCTTTTTCCTCTGTCATGAATTTTATCTTTGAAAGGTTAACTCAGATTTCATAGGAGAGGTGAAAAAAATTAGAAACAAAAAAGTGCTCCAAAACTGGAGATCAAGACTTTATTTATCAATACAATGGAGCTATATGTAAATGTATATGTCTGTATAGGCATATACACCTTCAACAGCCATCAACATAAACTCATTTACGAATTCATCAGAATAAGAAAGGTCAGAATTGCAGTTAGTAACTTCTAAAACAAACAAAACCATGTCCTTACATGCATAATAAAAAAGCAGGGGCGGGGGAAGGAAGGAGAGGGATGGAATATAGGATGAGAGAGGTTAGACTTCATGGTCATGAAAAGTATAAAAGCTAAAGTTTTGTTGGCCCTTCTATAATGATCAACATCAACTATAAAACACATTTTTATAGCATTTGAAACCTTATAAAGCACTTCCTTTTCCAATGACCCCGTGTGGCAGGCAGCATTAATATATCATTCCTCCTCCTCCTCCTCCTCCTCCTCCTCATCATCATCATTTTCCATATGCTGAAGTTCGGACTCAGAGATGCTAAGGGATCTTGAGAAGATGTCATAGCTAATAAATAGTAGAGCTGGGATTTGGACCAGTTTCTCCCTTGATTTGAATTCCATTGCTCCTTCCACTAGGTATAAAAGTAATTGGTTCCGGGAGTGTCTGACAGTGGCCAAAAGGTCTTGGATTTGGGAGGCAAAACTCTAATCCAGAGGAAGACTGGTAAGGGTGCACCATAACCATGGTCCTAAAATAATTGGAGTAGGAGAAGTGGGACCAGGCACAGAGAAATAAGACGGGACTACTTACTGGGACTGTGCTACAAGGAAAGGGATTGGTCACAAGGCCAAGAAAAGAAGTCCTCCAGTAGAACTAGTGGAAAATTGTGGCACAGAACCCATAGCAGGGATAGCTTGATGTTGAGCCCTTGATCCACGGGTCCTTATATTTCTCTTGTCTAGAGAAGAAAATGGTCAGTCCCAGAGCCCTAGGTGGGACCACACGGTTTCACCTGTGGGGACTGAAGGGCAATAGGGATAGAGAGTGAAGCTTGTCAGTAGAGAAAGAGATAGAGTCTGAAAGGAGCTGAGGAAAGGGAAATGGGGGTATTGAGGTAGAGAGGATGAGAAGTATGGGAAGATGGAAAGAAAGGGAAAGGTATTCCTTTCTAGCTTATGGAAGAAAAGAAGCAAATTAGAGACAATTGGACACATCAATGCTAAGTGTGACAACCAGGTATTTCCATGGGAGGCCTGCTTAATGTTTGTGCATTGATTTTCTTGGAGACGTAAGAAATAAACACTACAGAAAAACTACCAAGATGTTCCCCAGTAATTGCCTCCAAAGATCTAACCCCATGAGCTCTGCAAGATTCATCAACACTGCAAACTGGTCACATTTTCTGTGTTTACTTCCCATCCTAATTTAGGATATTGAATCCTGATCTTTTATCTACATCTTATATTTTAACCACTTATGGTTTATTCATACTTCAGCCATGAGTCTCTTCTAATAAGCTGCACTCTGTTAATAAACAAGGTTTACTTTAGCCCCATTTTCTCCTACAATCAAGGTCCTTTCTGAGAAGATATTAGATTTGGGTTCTATATCACAGCTAATCAGAACAAAACAATACACTAACTGGAGAAAATCCATAATGTGCAATTCTTAGGTATAGTGGTGAGTGAGAAAAGGGAAGTTGGAAGAATTCTACTACTTCAGGTAAACCCATAGAGAGTTCCCTTTACGATGCTCTTCTATCATTCAATCCACAGGTCAGAAATGCCCACTTGGTCTTCTAAACCATTGTTGGATGTCACAGTTACTTTTTGTCAAGCTTTAATATTCGCCCAAAGTCACATCTTCTTGGTGGTAGTAGGATAAGGTAGATAACATATGGTTCTGGAGTCTGGATGACCCCTGCTCAAAATCCACCTTAGGCAGATAGCTGCTATATAACCCTGGATGATTCATTTAACCTCTCTGGGACTCAGTTTTTTCATTTGTGAAATGGACTCAATGGCCTGTTAAGTCTCTTCCTATCTTCCCTGGGAAGGTTTATGTGAAAATAAATATAGATTCCTTATACCAAACCCTCAAGGGAAAAAGACCCATAATTCTCAGCAATAGATGATGATCACTAATCAAGACAAGTGCTCTGTTACTTTATTTCCTTTCATTTTTAACATCTGGAGTCATAAAATCTGACTAAAAATACTTGCTGTAAATTGCATTTAATCCTATTTGTCTTTTTAAACCCATTTCAATTCTTAACATTTGAATAAAGTAGTTCCCAATGACCCCAACATGAATTGATCTCTCCCTCTTCTGACCTCCTGCAGCAATTATCTTCTGGATCATTCATCTAGCTGTCCATTATACATTGCCTTGTGACATCTCTCCTATTAGAGTCATGAACTATGATTTAAATCTCATATTGTTATTTAACTTTTCACATGTTTATGTCTTCTCTCTCTAATTACATTGTGGAAATGGTCTCTATGTGTAAAATTTCAGCCCCATTTCCATAGCTATCAACTGCAAATCCACAATAAAAGTAGGATTACTGAAAAAGGGATCCTGCTGCAGTTGTTTTTTTTTAATTTCTCACAGTGCTGAGCCTTAGACTTATTGATTTGATTTGAAATACATTAGTATAACAGAGCCAGAACATCCAAAGGAAGCTGTATGCTTTTCTAATTAAATTAACTACTACAAGTCACCACAGAATCTTGGAGTTGTAAGGGTCTTCAGTGGCTATATAATTGAACTCAAACCTAAATAGAAGTTGTTTCTATGATAATAACTGAAGAGTAGTCATTCAGTTTTTACATAAACAATCATTCAAGCCATTTCAATTGTGTCTGGCTATTCATGACTCCCCAACAGCAAAGATATCAAAGTGGTTTGCCATTTCTTTTTCCAGCTTATTTTACAGATAAAGAGACTGAGGCAAACAGGGTTGCCCAGGGTCATACAGTTAGTGAGTATCTGAGGACAAATTTGAACTCAGGTGTTTTTGACACCAGGCCTGGGCACTCAATGCACTATGTCACCTAGCTGACCCATAAATAAAAATAGCTAGCATCATATGGTGCTTTAAAGTTTTCAGTTTTCACAAATTTTATTTGAGTTCATCTTTATAAAAACCCTAGGAAGTAGGTGCTATAATTATCCCTATTTTGCAGATGAGAAAACTGAGCCAGAGAAGTTAAATGACTTGCTCATGGTCACAAAGCTAATAAATGTCAGGGGCCAGATTTAAACCCAGGTTTTTCTGACTCTACCACTCTATCCTCTATATCAGCTAGCTTCCATCTAGTAAAGGGGAACTCACTACCTCTCAAGACGGCCCTTTCTAGTGTTGCATAGCTCCAACAGATACAAACTTTTTCCTTACATCAAGCCCAAATTTGGTTCCCACTACTTTAATCTGAACTGCTATAGGACAGGTCTAATTCCTTGGAAGATGAGAGTTTCTGGAAATAAGAGTTCTTCAAATACTTGGAGACAGCTATCATTTCCTCCCTAAGTATATTCTTCTCCATTCCAAGTTTGACCAGTCAAATTGAAACAGCAATTAGTTCTGAGGGAGATACGGTGGATAGCATGTGCCAAAAGAGCCAAACTGCTGCCAATATTTTAAATAGCATTTCCCTTAAGATCTCATGGGAGATAGCCCAAGGTGTTGTACCCCAAAGCACCAGTAATAGGATTTGGCCATTTACTGTGACACCAGGTTAGCCCTCAAAGTCATCATCCAAGGAAGCAACCCTCACATTTTTGCCATCAACACCAGTTACCAACCAATGACACAGATAGAGGCAGGAAGTGCTCTGCATGTAGCAGCACCTCCCAGGCTACTTCTGCTTCTAGCCTGGCCCCTGCAGTAGTCATCCACAGAAACAGCTCCTGTGGACACAAGACTGGGCAATGAGTTTTGCAGTTTCACTAGCACCCTACCCATCCTCAGCAGCCATAGGTAGCAAAAACACTGAAAAGAAAATTCTCATAATAAAATTCCTTAGTTTTGTCACATGATTCAAATATCACAAATGTATATGGTTTATCACTCAAGATGAGATTATAGAAAATATATTGCTATCAGCCTTATCCTTGTACCTTAAGGATCATTGGGTCTGTTCATCTGACATGCTGCTAAAACACCCTATGTGGCCCATCCCCAGTCCTCTGATCTATATCTTGCCACTGGACCCAGATGGCTGCAGAGGAGACAGTGAGGCTGGTGACCTTGCACAGCCCTCCCTCAATTAAATCCAATTCACTTGCAAATCATGGCATCATCTTTCTGACCTCATGGTACTCCTCGAGAAGGAAGGACAAACAACAACAACAAAACAACCTATTTTCTCATCATATTAGAATATAATCTCCTTGAAGGCAGTAACTATCTTGCTTTTTTATTTGCATCTTTAGTAATTTGAATAGTAAATCCTAAATATTAATCCTTCCTTCTATCTTTCCTCCCTCCCTTCCTTCCTGCTCCAAATTAAAAATTCCACATATCTTGAACTGATCCTCACACAGCACAGATTTAAAGTTTTTCAAATTCTTGATCACCTTCTATAGGATATCTAGCTTACCAATGTCTTTCTCAAGAGAGGAGCCTAGAATTAAGCACAAAACTTCTGATGTAATCTAACTAGGGCAGACTCCCATGGGACTATTGCCTCCTTATATCATATTCTATGGTGATAGTTGAAAATGGGAGCTAATGATAATGACTCACATTTATATAGTACATTAAAGTTTACAAATGGCTTTCTTTCCTAGAACAAAGGCATTGCTCTTCTCTGAGAAAATCTGCCTCTCTTATTTCCCTAGTTTATCACAATTCAGGAAACTTGGGAAATGTGTAACATCTGGAAATTTGTCTAGTGATAGATTCAGGCAACAGCTGCAGCAGTGCCACTAATTTTGCCTACGGTAGCAAGACATCCCAGGTTCTGGAAATGTTGAACTAGCTCCAATTCAAATCATTAACTGTCAGTCAAATAGTTATATATGTGTGTGTGTGTGTGTGTGTAAAAATGGTTTTATATATACACATACACATATATATGGGTTTATATGTGTGTATGTATATATATATATAATGTCTTTTTATATGTGTGTATGTATATATATAATGTCATATATGCAGATATATGAATACCCATAGATATATGAATATATGTATACTGTGTATATGTATAAAATGCATATTATATAGATACATATATACAAAATATGCATTATTTATATTACATACATAAATACGCATTATATATAAATAATATATTCTATAGATACATATATACCTAATATGTATTATTTATATATAAATATATACATAAACATATATAAATATTCCTTATATATAAACAATGTGTATTGTTCTTTCAAAGGAAAGAAGTAGGAACCAAATTTAGGCTTGATGTAAGGAAAAACTTCTTATCTATATTAGAGCTATTCAGCACTGAAAAGGGCTGTATTGGGAGGTAGTTAGTTTACCATTTAGTAGAGATAGAAGCTAGGAGGTACAGTGAATAGAATACTGGTCTGGGAGTGAGGAAAGCCTGGGTTCAAATCTAGCTTCTGACATTTACTGGCTGTATGACCCTAGGCAAGTCACTTAACTTTTCTGGCTCAGTTCTCTTATCTGCAAAATGGGGATAATTATAGCACCTATTTCCCAGGGTTGTTGTCAGGATAAACTCAAATAACATTTGTGAAGTCTCTGAAAACCTTAAAATACTATATTAAATGCTAACTATTATATAAATAACTATATACACATGCAAATTGTGAAAACAATTTTAGACCTAACATTATAACTCCACTTAACAGTCAAGGGCACATCCAAACACAAATAGAGGATTATCAAGGTAGAGAAAAGCTTTGGTCATGAAACTATCCCAATCATTTTTTTTCTGATAATTTGTAACTCTGGCATCTACCAAGCCCCAAACAACTAACCAACCCAAAAGACAAACAAACCAAAAATAAAAATAAAAATAAAAGAAAGATCAAGCCCTACAATATAAAAACCAGGTTTTAAAGGAAGTATTTTTCCTCCAAGTATAGTATTTGACTTATGTCTTGGGGGATGGGGGTTGGTTTTTGCTGAAGAGTATCATTCTCCTTGCCATTCTTTGTATAAGAGAATAAATTTGAAAAAGTTTATTTTAGTAACACCCTAAGTAATAGAAAGTGCATTGAACTCAAAATCAAAAGAACTGAGTTCTAATCCAGCTCCATGATTTCTTAGATATGTGACTAAACAATTTACAACTTAGTCTGTTTCCTCATCTATTAAAGAATAATAACAGGAAATTTCCTGCCTATACAGTAAGATTGTTAAGAGAAAAACAAACTGTAAAGTTCCATACAAATCTGAGTTATGTGACTTAGGGGCTGAAATCCATAAATTCGTCAATGACAGGAAACTCCCAGATAAGGAAATTTCTTCCACCAATATACATCAGTACTTTCTATGCAGCTTGGCTAAATGACCTCCCAACCCAGGGTAATTCAGACACTGCAGAGACTTGAACTCAGCAAAAGACCAACTCTCAATTCACAACACAACACTGTATCATATTTTATTATAATAATTATATATAAATGATCTGTGCTTTTGTCATCTTGACATCCCCCTTTTCCCACCAAGGTGTCAAACCATATAGGACTTTGTACATAAGTCCCAAGTCAACTGTTTAAGGCATGAAGACATTGTTAAGTAACTTGCCCAGGATTTACAGACAGAAAGTTTTAGAGACGAAAATTTGACTACAGCTATGCTCTAAATCTAGCATTAGGGGTACACTGAAACCAGCTTCTGTCAGATTTTCAATTTCAGCTTTAACACATTGGAAATTGGCAAACACTGCTATTCAAGGCTGATTTTATTGTGTTTTTGATTATCTAGACTTAAAGTGATGGATAAAATATTAATATTTCAAATTAAACTTTAAAGTATTATGAGTTTTTGGAGAGCTGGATGTTAAATATTTACCAATATCCTCTCTCTTTCTCTCTCTCTCTCTCTCTCTCTCTCTCTCTCTCTCTCTCTCTCTCTCTCTCTCTCATAGTGTGCTGAGCCTGGAGTCAGGACTTATTTTCTTGAGAGAAAATCTGGTCTCAGATACTTATTAGCTCTGTGACCCTGGCCAAGTCACTTAACCCCATTTGCCTCAGTTTCCTCATCTGTAAAATGAGCTAGAAAATAGGAAACCATTCTATTTTCTTTGCCAAGAAAGCCCCAAATGGAGTCACAGAAAGCCAGACATGATTGAAACAACTTAACAACAATACATTTTGGATAGATATACAGTACACATAGGTAATATATATATAATATATCAATATATGTTAATGTGTATATATGTATCTATCTATCTATCACCTTTTGTTCATTACTTTTACTTGTACTTTATTATTCTCAAATAAAGTATAAATACTTTGGTCTAAAATTCAAGTTAATCTATAATCTGGCTTCAATCAATCTATTTAATTTTATAGAATTTTATACTTGTTTGTATTCTACCTACCAGTCAAACAAGATCATTTTCTGTTTTACCAACTAGATATTTCATTTCCCAACTCCATGCATCCAAATAGCCCTTCTTCCTATACTGTCATTATGTTCTCTCCTTATTTCCACTTTCCAAAAATCTTCCCCTACCTGGCAGGCTTAGTTCACTTCCTGCTTGAAGTATTCCCAGACGATATGTTTTCCCCTTCTCTCCTACCCCTCACTGGTGTTCTCTCTTTTAAAAAAATATCTAGAGTTCTCTATGTGACCTCCCCATGACCCTTTCCTACTCTCTGCCTTGTTTTATATTTATCTGTGTTCATGCTATATTCCCTGAGTAGAATGTAAGCCCCAGGAGGGCAGGGGCTCCTTCCTTTTTGCTTTTCTATCATCTTTTTTTAGTACAATGATTTGAATGCAATGGCATCAACACTTATTGAATTGAAATGAGTAACAATATATATATATGAATTATTTTTTAAAAATTGTTTGATATAATTTAGTATGAACTGGGGGGTAATGGTACTGCTAGAAATTTGGAGTCAGAAGACTTGGATCCTACCTATGTAACTTTGGTCAAGTCACTTAATTTTTCACAGTGCCCGACTTTTCTCATCTATAAAAGGAGGAAGTTGAACTAGCTAATTGAGACCCTGGTGGTATAATGAATAGAGTGCTAGGCTTGCAATAAGTAAGAAAAATTCAAATGTAGCTTTTGACATTTATGAGAAATGGGACCATGGAAAAAGTGTTTATTCATCTTTGAGACTCAGATTTTTCTCTAAAATAGGGTTAATAATACATACCTCACAGAATTTTGTTGCAAGGTTTAAATTTTATATACACACATATGTATGTATGTATACATACATATACACACATATACATACATATATACACATATACATGTATGTATATATACAGATAGACGTATGTATATACATATACACAGAGATACATATATGTATCTATATACCCACCCACATAATTCACATATATGCACAATATACATATATACATGTGCATGCATGCTTTGTAAGCCTTAAAGGGATATAGTTATTTTTACCCAATAATTCTATGAAAAGGGGTATACAGTCTTTACAAAGTTTTGACAGAGTTGGAATGGCTTCAAAACAGCATAAAATAGCCTAATCTAATTGCCCACAGGTGGAAATGGAGGCTTAATCTAATGATATAAGCAATGGAACCACAGATGTAGAGAAGGAGGGATTACAGCATTTCCTAGGTTGGATGAGTAGTTTGAGCTATGAAGTGTTAGCTAAGGCCTTTTCCATTTTTCCACTGTCAGAAAGAATCACTTTAGATATTTCTCCATACCTCTTAATAATAGGTCCCTGGTTATAATCGTAAGCAAAAATGAAAAAGAAGGCTCCTAAGTTGTGGCTCCCAATTGTTCACAATTTATTGCCCCTTCCTTATTGCAGCTTTTTGGAATCATCTTAATAAAGTCAGAGTGATTTAGTCAGGGGAGGAGAAGACTCAGGGTTTATGCAATCAGTCATCTTTCAGTGTTTGAAGGACTTTCAAGCAGAAGATGGTCCCAGGGAGGATCAGAGCAGAACCAATATGTGGGAATTGCAGAAAAGCAGATTTTATCAGTGCAAGGGGGAAAATACTTGCTAAAATTTGAGCTCTCTAGAAATATAATGGACTACTTTCTGAGCAATAATAATTTATGTGGTGCTTTACAAAGCACATTTACATATAGTTTGCTTACACTTGCATATACTTTCCTTATAACAATACCATGAAGTAGATGGTACAAATGTTGTGCTTCTCATTTTATTGACAAAGAAACTGAGGCTCAAAGAGGTTAATTGACTTGCCGAGGTCACATGGCTAGTAAGTGACTTTGAACCTAGATCTTTTGACTCCAATTACAGTTGTTTGTCCACTGCACCGTGGTAGTCACTTGGAACAGGGACTAAGTGACTTTTAATTGGAAATGGCATAATAGAGATTTATGCCTAAGATTCAGATTCAGCTGGCGATATATAACAATTATTTAAGCCCTTGAGAGTCTATGTTTTTACATTTAGTCCAGGAGGCCACTGTGGATCAGCCATGGGAGGTCAGGTAAATAGATTCCCTAACATAAACTAGTGGGGAAAACTGAATGGTTAACAGAAGTGATTTACTAGAGAAAGGAAGCACATCTTTAAAAGAAAAACAAAAGTCCTTTATAATACTGGTGACATAGTTGGTCTTGATTAACTTCTAATTATCGAAACCCAGTGAATAAACCTTTTTATGCTTCTGATTTGAGGTTGAATTTCAATCTGAGCTCATGCTGAGAAAACCTCTTAATTCATCATCAGAGCAATGTGCCATGTTAAAGATTTTGAAACAAAAAAGCAGTAACAAGGCAGGTCCGTTGCTCAAGTGGTTTCACGAGCCAGGTGTATTTAAAGCAACTTCGAGAATGGCGTTAATATGTAAAAAAAAACCCAAATATATAGTTACAGTGATTATTGTCAACAACACGCTGGCAGAAAGCTGATTTCAGACTTGCAAAATACAGAGTCTCTCTTTAAACCACATACACACAAACACAGACACACACCAAAAAAAAAAAAAACCACTAAATTTTGTCTTGTACATTTATGTCTAAACCTTTTTTTGTTAAATATACATTTCTTAGAGGGTATGGAGGACAAGAAGTCTGACTGTCTCCAAACTCGCCATAGTGATAAACCCATACCATCTGTCCTGGGCTTCTCCTTCTTTCCCTTCCTTGCTGAAGATAAAGCAGTCATGCTGTTTCTCAGCTTCTCCTGAGGAGGAATTGTTTCCTTTTTTGTTTTATATCCCTGGGACTTGGCACATAGTAGATGCTTAATATTGATTGATTAATTATATTTTCCTTTCTTAGGAAAGTGCTTGCCTGCCCCAATGATATCCTGAAAGACCATTCTGGGAAAATACCACAATGTATCCAGAGAGGCAATATCTCATTAAGAAAAGCTATTAAAATCTATACTTCCTCAGAGTGTCTTGTTATGATTATTTTCAATGTATCAAATTTCACAAAACTGAACTGAAAAAAGTTGCCACCACAGTTTGGTTATTGGCTGCAGTTTTTAAATTCTGTTATTGCCAGTCCGTTTATCCTCACACCACCTGGATTTCATTTCCCACCTTTTGGAAATGTAAACAGAAGCATCAGACAATCCGACAATTCTGCTGATGGCTGACAGCACACATGGTGTCAGATACAAATATTTATGTTTCCAATAACCCAAATATTTGAAAATGGATTTGAATAAAGGAAAAGTGCCTTACAGGATTCAAAAACCATATAAACATCTATGGAGAGAGTTAGAAAGTAAGACTAATTTACGAATCACTTATCTCATGAGAAAAATAAAGCATACAATTCTAAGAATTATAGATACCCCATCTAGAAGGGGTATTTAGTCCAAATCAAAATACTTTTAAACTTGGTGCATTCTTCTTTTTTTCAAATACCAATGAATCAACTCACAAGTACACATAGCTTAAAACATGTCTTCAAAGTGGTACCAAGAGTGGTGGCACATGCCTGTAGCCTCTGCTATTGGGGAGGCTAAGAGTGGTAGATTGCTTGAGTTAAAGAGTTCTGAGCTTCAGTAGAGTTAAAGATAATCGGATGCCCTCATTAACTCCAATACCAATACAGTGAGTCACTGGAAAGAGAAGAGGGAGAATTGGAAGAAGCCAGGTTGCTTAAGGAAGGGCCAACCAGCCCAGACTGGTAATGGAATAGGTCAAAATGCCCAGGCCAGTCAGCAGTGGTGTCAGATTATATATGGTTGCTGAACTTACAGACTGGGCTGAAAGAGACTAGGGAGGGCTAATTTTTTTTGCTACTGAATGTTTTAATGTATATTAAATTTAATAATGCAGCAACAAAATTCTAATTTTTAAAAATAAGCTTGTGTATACAAGTGTATGTTACCAATGTGTCTTTAAGTATTAAAAAAGTATGCTTTCCAGGTTTAACTGATCCATTCTGGAAGTTGGGGAGTGAGCTATGTGATGTTTGCAGGGTCTTTTCCTGGCATAGTTCATGAAGGAACCCATGAATACCTAGGACAATATACAAACTCTGCAGGGGTAAACAGAACAAATCATAAACTTAAATATGGGAGAAGGCACATTTTACCATCCAATTGAACACAATCCTTCAATTCCTGGTATATAATTTGAGTAATGCACTGACAGCTCCTTAAGGACTCATTAGACTTTCTGACAATGACACGACAAAAATCCAGAGTATCTAAGGGAAAAGAATCTTTTTCTAATTACATCAAGACCTCAATCAAATTGGGAAGTAGGTCTGGCAGAGAGGTTAGTGAGCATTGATGTAGCCAACAGGCAAAAGTAGATAGGAGAAGCAGAGAATTCAAATGATCCAGAATCCTGGATAATTAGCACTCCCCCAAAATAATAACAACACAAAAAAGGAACCGAAATTGCCTGTCATCTCAAACCTCATTTCCTTGCAGGAGAAATCCTTTTAAACATTCTTAAATTCACAGCAGTTAAATAACCTTCAAATACAACTTTCCACATGTAGTTTCTATCCCTCCTTTAGTATCGACTCATCATCAGAAGGAAGTTAAATAGAAATATAATAGTGAAGAAAAATGCTAACACAAGAAGATGGGAATAGTTTGGGGAGCCATAACAACTGAGGCTGTGTTGCTGTACAAATTAAAGATCAGATCATCATCTCTGGGGCCAGTTTTGGTGTAGGTACCACAAAGCAGAGCTAAGCATTTCTGTGAATGAGGTGACATTCTTAGTCTGTAAGATCCATCTAGGAAGATTAATTATTGATTTTTTAAAAATAAATCATCTAAGGTCATTTTTATTTGTTTTTATCCCATGCTGGTTAAGGTCTGAATTTACTATTATTTTTCCTTCCTCTATATCCCATTAAATATATCTCTATCTTTATCCGTCTGTGTATCTATCTATCTAT
The DNA here is from genome assembly GCA_011680675.1 of Gymnobelideus leadbeateri. Lineage (NCBI taxonomy): Eukaryota > Metazoa > Chordata > Mammalia > Diprotodontia > Petauridae > Gymnobelideus > Gymnobelideus leadbeateri. The sequence continues at coordinate 332,434 of WOXC01002583.1, forward strand.
CTATCTATCTATCTATCTATCTATCTATCTATCTAGGGAGAAAGAAGTCATTGAGGATCCAGGCAAACACATTTTAGAGAGCAGTCTGTTCTCCCAATGTGCTTTGCAAGTAATGTAGCATACGGTTTCCTGACCTTTGGAAGGTAGCAAGGGACAAGACCTTGGGCAATCTCCAAGAGGTACAAGGTAATTAGAAGGATGAGGGCTGCAAGAGCTGGTGAGAAAAGCAATAATGTGCAATTTACACATAATACAAATTTGTTGACATCCTGTCTGAAGCCTATGGAATTCCAAAGTGGAAAGATAGACTATTCTGTTAAGAGGATAGCAGCAGGATAAAGAACATGGTAGTAACCAACATTACCTCATCCTTAATTTAATATACCAAGCATGACAATGCGCCTTACCTTTCTGCCACCAGTGTTAATGCGTAGCGGTGTTAGGAAAGGGTCGAAGATCATATGACTGGTTTCTATGTTGACCGGTGACTGTCGTTTTCCAACAGAGCAAAGATTCCAAGCTGAGTTGACCAATCCCCAGAAGGAAGGAACTATAAAGGTAAAGGGGAACAATGTATAGTTAGAGAGGGAGTGAAATCTGAGGAGAGAGGAAAGAACCTATTTGGAGCACAAACTGTAGAGCCAGCTTTTGCAAATGAATAAGGCTCACAGCATATCACTGTCTAGTAGAGAGAACACATAAGTGAATATATAGGATCATATATTTAGAACTGGAAGGGATCTTGCTGTCAACCTATTACAACCCTCTTATTTTACAGATTACAGATTATTCCTATTACAGATGAAGAATCCAAAGTCTAGAGGGGTTAAACCATATGCCAAATGTCACATAGATAGTAAAGGGGCAGAATCGGGATTTGAATTCAGATCATTTGATTCCAGAGTAGTCTTTGGACTGTACCACTAAGCCTGGATTTCTGTTTTTTATTTGTCTCTGCTCTGTGATCTTAGGTAAATGATTTAGAGGCAGTTAAATGAAGCAGTGGATAAAGCACTGGACCTCAGACACTTACTAACTGAGTGACTCTGGGCAAGTCACTTAACCCTATTTGCCTCAGTTTCCTCATCTGTAAAATGAGTTGGAGAAGGAAATAGCAAACCACTCTATTGTCTTTGCCAAGAAAACCCCAAATGGGGTTGCAGAGAGTCAGGCATGACTAACGACTAAGCAACAGCAATGGTATCTACATCTCAGAGTTGATGTGAGGGTAAAATAATATAATTTTTGCTAAGTGCCTTGCAAAATATAAAGCACATGTAAATGCTAGCTACCATTATTAAGTCACTACTCTTTCCATATCTCATGATTAGGAAGGGTCCTATTAGGCAGGAATGATTTGAGGATACATTGTATACTCTCTATAGTTGGCAAGTTTGACATTTTTAGAGACAGATGCTCATACACTTAGAGAATTCCATGGATGGGGGGGAGGGGTCTTCAAGGTCATGTACTATATTTTCTTATCACTGTACCATTTTAGTTGTTATGCACCATTATATAAATTTAGCATTAATTTGAGAAGGCATCTTGGTATAGTAGATAGAGTGCTAGATTTAGAATATAAAGACCTGGTATAAGTCCCATCTGAGAGACTAGCTTGGGGACCACTCAGTGCAAGTCACTTCCCCCTTCCCCCTTTGAACCTCAGTTTCCTCATCAATTAATAACAGCATTTGGGGGAAGCTAGGTGGCACTGCAGTGCACAGAGTGCTGACCTGGAGTCAGGAAGACATCTTCTGAGTTCAAACCTGGCCTCAGATATTTATTAGCTATGTGACCCTCGCCAAGTCACTTCACTCTGCCTTAGTTTGTCTTCTGTAAAATGAGCTGGAGAAGAAAATGGCATACTTGCTCCAGTATCTTTGCTAAGAAAAGCCTTAAAATGGGGTCACAAAGCATGAGACACAACTGAACAACAAAAACCAGCATTTACCTTTTAGGTTTGTCCTGAGGGTCAACTGAGATTAATAAGTAAAGTACTTGGCAAAGTTTAAAGCATTAATTGGAAATTAACCGTTTACATCAGCTATAAAGTATAAGATGGCTTTTCTAAATATTAATTTTGTTTTTAAAAAAGTTTTGATGTCTTTTGCTTTTATATTGCATTTTGAATACATATAGCTCATTTTCCCTCTTCTACCCTATGAGCTTCCTCTTTCATATTATATATAGAGCTTTATCTTTTACGTTACATTATATATTTCTCTTTCAATCTCACAAATATTTAGGAAGAATTTTTTTTTTAGCAAAATCAACCAGCACATGACAGCATATGTAGTATTCCATATCCATAGGCCCTCACTCTTTCCAAAGGAAGAAGATGCATTTTCTCATTTCTTCTTTGGTGGTCAATCTTAGTAAGCCTAATTGTAAAACATTAAGTTTTATTTTATTGTTCTTTTCATTGACATTGTAGTCTTTATATACACTGTTTTCATCTGTGAAACAGGAGAGTTAGATTGGATGGCCTCTATATTCTTTTGCTAGACAATGTACAAAATTGTAAATTAAGCCCTGATTTGTGGTGTTTGCTGATTTCCAAGTTGTAAACACATACACTGAAAATTTAACAATAGGCTTTTATAAGTCCTTTGGAGCTGGCTTCAGTGAGCCCCTGCTTCTAGTTCTAGGTTTATGATCCTGGGTCTAATTAGGTTACTCTGTATCAATTCAAATACGTCTTCTTCAGTGAATTTCTCACAATTATCAGTTCTTACATGACAGTGATTTTTTCCATTACATTTACACACCATAATTTATTTAGCCATTCCCCAACTGAAGTGCATCTATTTTGTTTCTCATTTTTTAAACCAGAAAAATGCTGCTATGAACATTTTGGTAAATATGGACCCTTTTTCCTATTTTTGACGTCTTTCAGGAATGGGCCTGTAAACAACAATCTGAGTCAAAGGGAAACTTGATTTATCCTTTTTTTCTCTTTTTGCACACTACTAACAGTGGAACAGTGTGTCTATTTTCTCACAGTTTCTTTAATATGATTCCTGCATGTGTCATCTTTGACAATTTACTGAATAATACGAGGTGTAACCTCAGATTTCTTTTGATTTGTATTTCTTTTACTGTTAGTGACAGAGCATTATTTCCTATGATTTGGAATAGCTTCCAGTCTTTCTTTTAAGAACTATTTGGTCAAGGCTTTGATAGAATATCTGTTGCTAACCCCCTCATTTTACAGGTGAGAAAAATGAAACCCAAATGTAGCATATACCATGTCTAAGGAATAACAGAATATAAGTCTTGTGACTTTTAACCCCAGGCTCTTTCTCTTCTTGCTTCTGTTCTGTTCTGTTCTCTTCCTCTTCTCTCTCTCGTTTTTTGCTTTTTGGAAGGGAGAAGGCAGGGCAATTGGGGTTAAGTGACTTGCCCAAGGTCACACTGCTAGTAATTCTTAAGTTTTTGAGGCCGGGTTTGAACTCAGGTCCTCCTGACTCCAGGGCTGTGCTCTATTCACTGCTCCACCTAGCTGCCCATAGGGCTCTTTTTCTTACATCACGTGCCCTGAAGCTACAAAATATTTTTGGTAAGTTATTAAGACCAAAATGATATGACAAAAACAAATTAAAAATCACTCTCACTCATCAATTATGGACAGAAATTTGAAGTCCTACCATTGTAGTTTGATTGTGCCCCCATCCAGACAAGCAGTGTATCATAATACTATTGTTCCCAGATGGAGATAAAAAAAATTTATTTAATGGAAAGGAAAAAAAATAGCAGTTCTTAGGGTATGTATGCAAATGATACATTAAATTGTTAAATTTAAATTTTCAGTTGAATGGATTTCTATATAGAATGTTATTCAGATATCTTTTTTTCCTATTTAGGGAAATAATTGAGTAGGATTAGCTGAGAGCAGCCTAGAGATTTGTTTTCAGGGACAGTCCAATTTGGAGTTAAGCTTTAAGTCCTTCTTTAGAGGTAATACAAAGGCTAGAGTTCTGGGCCTGGAGTCAGGAGGTCAGAATTCAAATATGGCCTCCAACACTAGATTTTTTACTATGAGCAAGTCAGTGGGGATAATACCAGTACCTACCTTGCACAGCTGTCAAGAGAATCAAATGAGATAATAATTGAATACGTGCCTGATACATTGGCATTTATAAATGCTATTCCCTTATTTCCTATGTTGACCCTAAACACTAATGGATCTAAGTCTGTTTCACAATCTAGGTCCAATTAACTTTTTCTGGCTTATCTCACATTTCATATATTTGTGCTCCAGACCTGATGAGCAACTAACCTTTTCTTTTCCACTCTGTTTCTGTGCCTTGGGCCATACTGAACACAGAATGCTTTCCCCTACCATCTCCTACTAAAATCCCTCCCCCCCCATCAAAACCCTTCCCAAATGCCACTTGTTGCATGAAACCTTCTCTCCACTTTCCAGCTAGAAGTGATCTTTCTTTCATTTGTATTCTATTTGGACTTATCCTCTGTACTTCTCATAATTTAATTTGCATTACTTAATTTATGCATACCCTACCATCCCTGTTTGGTGCTAAGCTCCTTGAAGACAGAGATCAGGTCTTATATTTATCTTTGTGCCTTAGCACTTGGTACAATGTATTACATACATGTAGCTGCTCCATCACCTCTAATAGGTCCATCCCTTCATAAGAACTGATTATACTGAAGAGGAGACATCCTCAAGGTTCCTTGATTTCAGTTTCTGAGGCTGAATATCAATTGGGCAAGCTACAACTTCCTGATATGTACTTTTCCGCTGAGGAGTTCAAAATGAAGCTTTAGCTGATTTTTAGCTGATTTTCCTTTAGAGTCAAAGCAAACATTGCTAGCTTCTATTACATATGGGGAACATTGTAGTCCAGAAAAACAAATCAGCATGCCGTCATCATCTCTGGGAACTGCTGGAGGTGGGACTAGAATCCAAACTTTCCAATTCACTAAATTGTCACCCTCCCCTTTTTTGGTAGGGAGAATCCCCCACCAATAGTATTATAAGTCTGAAGGATATACTAATGAAGGAGCAGGTCCACCAGCTTAACTTCACTATTAATGGGCTTAAGTAGGAGTCCTTTGCACTTTTGTTGATTTAAGTAATGTCAGTCCTACATTTAATGTTTTTTTGTATTTGTTTTAATGTATCTTTGGTGCTTGCAAGAAAGCTGGGGGACCTCCCCCCACCATTGGAGGAAGATCTGTGAATGAGATAAACTCTCATTTATCTCTAGGGGAATCCCATGGGATGGGTAGAACAAGCCAACTGCTGACACTCTCAGTGAAACCATAAGGCGGGTCAAGAGCTAAAGAATCATTGAGGTGAAAAGCCCCCCAAGACCAAGCCTCGTCTGTTTCAGTCTAGAGCTTCAGTGATGGTACAACCTTTCCCTGGAAACAATTAACTAACAAAATACTCCCAGTTTATACTAATTTCTTTTAGACTTCTATTCATACTTCTACTTTTTAACATCTCTTGCTCTGACTCCCTCACAGGAGTCACTTAATATTTTTGGAGAACCCTATCTTCTGGCACAAACATAATGTTTGCCAAATTCCTCATCTCCACTAACTCAAAAATATAGAGTTTTTAAAATATTTTTTTCTTTCTCTGAACTCTTTTCTATGATTGCATTGTGCCCAGATCCATTCTTGAATCCTTTCAAGTTTCAAAAGCAATATAAAAATAACAAGAAATCCACATGATATTTGATCTCTGAAGCCTACACCAGAAGGAAATTATTATTTTTCTTTTGTTTTGTAAGTCACATGCCAGACAGAACTCATTCTCTCAGTTAAAGCCAGTGTCATACAACTCTGAGTCACAGTGAGGAAATGGAGTGGGAGCTGAAATAATGAAGGGAGACATCACAGAAAAGAACTCAAGGGCACAGGCACAGGAAAAGGAGTGAGGAAACTGGAGTTTAGTTCTGACTCTATTACTGTGTGCCACTGGAAAAATCTCTTTGCCACTCTTGTCCAAAGTTTATCTCTCTTTAAAAAGAGGTGTGGGTAGGTGGGTGGGTGAGTGGGTGGGTGAATCAAAGGTCTCTAAATGATAATTGAGTAATTCTATGAATTCTTTACCAAACATTGTGACAGGCAACAGGAGCCAGAATTGGCACCAGTTGCTCTTCTCATATGCCCAAGAACTACATAGATTCACAAAATAATAATTTCAGCCCCATTAATAGAATGCAAGCCAGCCATTTTGTGATAAAGCAATTGGGCAGATGTTGCTACAAAGATACAAGGCACTTCCCTAATAAACTTCACACCAACCACCAATGCTCCAGCCGTCCCCCCCTCAACTTTATGTGAACAGCTGCCCTTGTCTTTATTGGGCAAGAAATACTTTATGGTAAACAGTTTGGAATCTTTATATCCCCACTTCACCATCAAGACCTATATGGCTGCCTATATGCCACCTGCTCAGCTCACTCTAGAGCTACTGGGAACTAGTCCCTTAGACTCTCTCTGCTCACCCCACAACTCTGCTCTGCTAGACAGGATATTTTATTGTATTCATCCCTGTCATGCCAGTTGCAAAGAAACCTTAGGGTCCAGCTTGGGGTCTGATGATGGTGGCCACAGTTTTGAAGCCTGGTTTTGGTTGATTGATGCCAGAATACTTTTTGAGGTTTCCCTTTAATTTCTCTTTAAGCAAAATGTCACTGAGAATTGGCATGGCTTTTGAGGAGAGGGAGGGCAAGAGAAAGAAGAGAGGGAGATGGGGAAAGGAGGAAAGGAGGGGAAGAGGGAGAGGGGAAAGAAGGAAAGAGAGAAGGAGGGGAAGGGTTCAATTCAATTCAACATTTATTGTCTGCTTTGTTAAGAGTTATACTAGGTTCTGGGGGTACCATAATAGTTAATAATAATAGCTAATAATTATATAGCACCTACTGTGTACCAGGCACTATATAAAGTACCTTACAATTATTACTTAATTTGATCTTCACAACAGCTCTGGGAGGTTATTATTATCTACATTTCACAGATGAGAAAACTGAGGCAAATTAGGTTTAAGTGACTTGCTCAGGATCCTACAGCTAGTAAGTGTCTGAAGCTGGATTTGAACTCAGATCTTCCTGACTCCAAGCACTGAGGAGCAGCAGTCTTCCACATGACACATGCTTATTTTACCCAGGACTTTAAGTCTAAATAATACACAACCAATCAATTAGTCATCTAGTATTTACTAAGTGCCTACTTCCTGCCAAGCACTATGCCAGGCACTGGGGCCACAAGTTCAAAGAATTAAAAACTCCTATTCCCAAGGAGCCCCCATTTTAATGGGGAAGACAACACAAACATAAAACCATATACTTTATAAATACACAATTATCAAGCACAAACGCAATCAAACTAATTACCTAACTAGTATACAGTTTGGGAGAGAAGAGAAAAGGTTGGAATATTTCATGCAGAATCTTTATGCAGATGGTAGGTGAGCTGGATCTTTAAGGAGGAGAGGGACTCTATGAAATAGAGGTAAGGAGGGGGTACATTCTAGCTGATGAGATAGAAAGGAGTGTTGGAGGCAGATGGAGCAAACAGGATTCAGGATGTGAGATATGAGATAAGATGCTCTATGTGACCAACTAGAAAGTGCTCAAGAAGATTATGCATTGATATCCCCACTGTGGACTTATCTGTGTGCTTTCACAAAGCACCCCCCAATTACCTGACATTCCAAAACAGCTCTTCCTCTCCCCTTTCCTGTTCCCCTTGCTTATCTGTATGCATTCACAAAGTACCATTGACTACCTGACATTCTTCCCTTCCTCCTTTCCTGTTCCCTTTGCTTATTTGTGTGACATTCCAAAGTGCGCTCTCCCTCCCCTCTCCTGTTCCCCCTCTCATTTTCTTAAACTGTAGTAGCACCCCTCCCACTATCCTGTTAGACTGTATATAGACCAGACACATAACCTGGCTCACTGCTCTGCTACCCATAGGAAGCGGGGTCTGCCGGGCACCTTACCCCAATAAATGTTTTTTATTTAACTTGGAGATGGTCTGAGTGAATTCTTTCAGGACAGATACCTTGACTCATTCTCTGTCATAGTGATGGCCAGTGCAAAGTCACAGAGATGGGAGATGGAGTCTCATGAATGGGGAGCAGAGAGATAATCAGTTTGTCTGGATCATAGAATTTAGGAGGGAGAGTAATGTCCACTGAGACTGGGACCAGGTTCTGTAGGACTTTAAAGGCTAAATAGAGGAGCTTATACTACATCCTAGACTAAGGAAGCCACTAAGTCTGAATTTTGTCAGGACTCATTTAAGCTTCAAGACAACTCTGTAAAATAAGTGTTATTATCATTTACATTTCATAGAAGAGGAAACTGAGGCTGAGAGGCCAAGTTCAAGGTCACCCAGATAAGTATCTGAGGTGAGATTAGTATTCGGGTCTTCTTGAGTTATTGAACCAGTGGTTCAAAGAGATACCTTTTAAACCCATGGGAAGAGAGGCTGGGGTAGGAGGTCTTTGGGAATGAGCCCAATTTCCAAAGGAAAATCTAACCTTGATCATCATGGCTGCCTAAATTGTTTTTCCATGTGGGCATACCTGGGTTTCTCTGGTGACCTAGTCCACTTTCTGCCAGATCTGTACCTTCTTACCTAAATTTTTGCTATGAAACTTTCTTAAAATTTTAAGAGTCTATCATTCAAATTGAATGCTTTTTTCCTTAATTTGATGGACAAGTCTTTTTCTTAAAGATAAAAAAAAATAGGACAAAGGCAAAAAATTAGTGGATTTCACATAACCCCAAGAATTCATGGACAACTGTTTAAAAATGTTTGAATTTCATACTTCTGGGTATTTTATCTCACTCAATAGTCTAATTTACATAGAAACTAGAGTATGCAACAGACCTGAATATTCTTACAAATTAATTTGCATGCAGCCTACACAATCTAATTTAACCACTGCTTTGCAGTTACAGGTCTTGCCAAAAATTTTCTCTACAGCAATCATGTTATCCCCACCATAAACCACAAATCTCAGGCATTCTCTTGGCTACAGAGCCTGTTCCCTGTGAAAGATACTAATGTGATTCTGGCTGCTTAAAATACAGGATTTGGCAAATGCAAAGTGTATTAGCTCCTCAGTACAGAAGCACCCATGAAGTTCAAGTTCAGTTTGTCAACATACTTTCAGGCATCCTGCTGTTCAAACCAACAAAACTTTTGCCAAGACAGAAATGTAATTGAGAGGCTAAGGCTTTGCATCTTTGGTTCCCAGGAGAAGACCCAGGTCTGTCCAAATGTTGAAAATAGGGCAAACCGGTAAGTGAGAGAAGCCCTTGGAAAAGCCATGGCCTCTGTTGCCATTTTAATTTCATTTGGTGCAGTGGAAATACTGCTGGATTTGTTTTGAAATACCAGTTCTACTGGGCCACTTTGTGAGGTAAACAAGTTATTTAAGCTCTGTGGCCCGAGTTTTATCTATATAATGAGAAGTTTGGACTAGATAAACTCTAAGGCCCCTTCCATTTCCAAATCTATGATCCTTCTGTGATTACTGAGGGAAATATAGCATAGGCACAAGTTGGCAAACTAGGTCTGAAGGCAGATTGCTTTCTGTTTTTGTAAGCTTTAGGAGGGGAGGGGTAAGAAAGCTTTTTTTAAAAAAAAATTTAAATACAGTAAAACTTATTTTTAAAGGTAAAAAACCCAAACCCCAAACAAATAAACAACAAAACCCAAATGTTCTTACCTCCCATGCCTACAGAAACAAATGGTAGAATTTGGTCAACTGATTTTGTCAACCTCTATTCTAGAGCAGTCGTTCTCAGGACCCCCTTTAAACTCTTAAAAATTACTGAGGACCCCCAAAGAGTTTTATTGATGTAGATTATGTCTGTCAATATTTATTGTACTGGAAATTAAAACATCTTAGTGTTATTGTAAAAATATTTTTGACTTTATGTTCTCCCCGCCCCCCCCCCCAAAAAAAGAATCTTATGAATTCTCAAGGGTTTCTAGACTGGACTTTGAGACCTACTAGAGTAGAGTATGTGGTCCACTGAGATCTTATCTATTACAGGGAAGCTTGGAAATAGGAATATTATTTTTACTGTGGTTATAGAGGAACTTTTGTGGCTGAGTTGGAGAGTCAGGTACTTCATCTGTTAAGATAACTTATTTCAATTTCCCAAATGCCATTGGCGTGAGTACCTTCAAATTCTGTCTGTCAGTATTGCATTTGCCTTAGATAGGATCTTTAAATGCTTCTAATTATACTTTAAAAACATCTAATTAAATCCTATGAGCATTTATTAAGCACCTAGCATTATGCAAGGCATTTGGTCAAATACATGCTTCAGAAATGGAAAGAAAGAAAGAGGAAGAAAGGAAGGAAGGAAAGAAGGGAGGAAGGAAGGAAGAAAGAAGGAAAGAAGAAAAAAGGAAGAAGGAGAGAAAAGAAAGAAAGGAAGGAAGGAAGAGAGAAAGGAAGGAAGGAAAGAATGAAGGAAGGAAGGAAGGAAGGAAGGAAGGAAGGAAGGAAGGAAGGAAGGAAAGAAGGAAAGAATGAAGGAAGGAAGGAAGGAAGGAAGGAAGGAAGGAAGGAAGGAAGGAAGGAAGGAAGATCCTGCCCACATAAAATTTCCAGGTTAGGGCCTGGGGAAGAAACAAAGACAATTACATGCAAAGTATATGGAAAATGAAGTACAAAGTAATCGAGTGTTAACAATGAGTAGAATTAGAAAGGGTCTAGTTGAGAAAGTAGGATGTGACCTGGTTCTTGAAAGGGGCACTAGGAATTCTGAAAGGTGTTATACAGGAAATGTTATAAAGACCATGTATAATATGTAAACATATCTCGCAGATTTTCTTTCTTCACATAAAGGAGTGAGAGAAATTCAGGCACAAAGAGCAGCCTGTGCCAAGGAGGCAGCTAGCAGGACATTTGGGCTGGAAACAAATTTTAAGCTGACTCTTCTAGTATGTTTGAATACTATTTCAAAGGCAAAAAGAAAAAAAATCATTGAATGGCTTGACAATCTTCTTCTCAGCAGATGAGCCAATTAAACATCATTTCCCAGGATTTGATTAATATTTTCCAATAATAACTTGAAGATGAGACAATTTGCATGACGAGTAGGTAGATCACGGAACCTTCATCTTCTGAAAGCAAAGGGGGTGGGATGTGGGCTACTGACGTGGAATGCTTTGGCATAAGATTTGATATTGCAATGAAAATGAAAACCTTCCATTTCAACACTGCCATACTTTGGAACCATAAATCATATGAATATATTTTAAATGAGAACTCATATCTTCCCCTTGCTCTTCCTCTCACAGATTCTGATTTACAATCCCTTCTCCTATTCCACCTTACAATAAATCCTGGTTCTGAGCTATTATTAATGAAGATGTTTAAAATGCTCCTTGCTAGAAGCTCCTGTCCTCCTTTTGATTTCAAGTTTGATTCAGGCCAAGCACCCCAGTGCTTAAATTAACCCCATTGTGGCTGAATTCTTTTTTGTGCATGCATGCCCTGAACTTTAGTTCCAATAGCAAGAGCCTTCATTGTTCTCATCTGAGGACTTCTAAGGATTAGACCAATCCCACTGCCATTGTCTACTGAATGATGGATGTTGCACATGATAGACCATGTAACCATATCTCACATATTTTCTTTCTTCACTGTGCCTGGCACATAGTAAAGTGCTTAATAAATGTTTGTTGACTTGTGGACTGACTGTCCAGTTCCACCCTTTTTACCTTAGTCTAGGATTAGATATTCCTACAGTCTATTAACCAAATTTATCTTATATACCTCTGCCAGGTAAGTTTTCGAAAGTATAGCTCTGATCCTATCACTCCCTGTTTAGAAACTATTGATTGTTTAAGCTCACTGAGGGCTGTGGGGCTATTATTTATTTTTGTCTTTGTATCTCCAGTGCCTAGTACAGTGTCTGGAATAGATTAGGCATTTAAGAAATGCTTATTGATTGATATTTGATTGGATGGAAGATAAATTTCAAATTCAGATTTACCTTCAGGGCTTTCTATGATATATCCTGACCTTGTCTACCCAAGCTTCCCTCCCATTTTTCCCTAGCATGAACCCTCTGCCCTAGCTGGACCAATTTTTCTACCCTGCCTCTTAGTCCACAAAACACCTACTTTTTTGCACCTTTAGACAAGCTAATTCTTGCTCTGCCGGGATCGTTCTTTCCTTTCATTTACCCTTTCCAAATTCTACCCATTTTTAAGCTCAAGCCCTGCCTCCCCCTTGAAGCATTCCCCAGTTTTTGATTTTAAAAGGACACATGTTGTATAGCAATGAAACTCCTAACTCTGAAACCATGGCTACAATTAAAAAAAAAACCCACAAAACTTTTCCTTCCTCCTTATCTCCCCCCACCTCCTTTAGAGTTCAGAGTCAGTGAATCTCAATGACTTATTTCTGGCTCACTGGAAAGAATGAAACACCATCAAGTTTATGTGAGCAGTATATCCTTGTGTGTATGGCTGTACTTTAAAATCCCACCTAACAATAGCGTGAATCGCTATCAGGTTGAATTTGGACATCAATTATTCATGCCCTTGATAATTACTGGTGCCTCTGATAAAATATCCACCTAGTTTATTGAAGCTGGGAATTGAAACCACAAAGAGAAGAATTTAGCTAGGTATATCAACAAAGCAGTCCATTAATTATTTCCACCTACTCAGCAGAGAAAATTACCATGCTAATACCTCTGCATATCCACATGACATGTTTAGCTTTTATCAAAAAACTAAACATAGAGTCAAGTTGGTTTCCAGAGGTAGAATCTGGCAATATTGAGGGCAAAGTAAGACTTGAATTACAACCACATCTGAGAATCCAGAAAATTTAGGGAGACTTCTAGGCTGAGATATGACAGAATGTCAATCATATAGATGAAAAGGTTTTTGACAGGTTTTTTTGTTTGTTTTTTAGTTTTGGTCAATATGGAATTTCCTAATTCAGTTGCATCTTTCAAAAAACCTAATTCAAAAAGGTTTCAATGTATAAAACAGATAGATTATAGGACAATTCTCTCTTTTACAAAATAAATTATAGTAGGCTTCTTTTATTTTTTTTTTATTGTTTGCTTTTTGGAGGGGGTAAGGTAGGTCATTTGGGGTTAAGTGACTTGCCCAATGTCACACAGCTAGTTTTGTGTTAAGTGTCTGAGGTCAGATTTGAACTCAGGTCCTCCTAACTCCGGGCTGGTACTTTATTCACTGTGCCACATAGCTGCCCCTGTAGGCTTCTTTAAATTTTTTTGAAGGTTCTTGAGTGCATTTGAGATTGGACTTAATTTGCTAAAATTTAATTTATACATAATTGTTCAGAGGGATATTTAATACTATCCAAATGAATTACCTGTTCTCCAGATGTTTGGCATGATGTATTGAGAGTTTCTGGGTGAATAAATGTATTCCTTCCAGCAAAGTCAGTGGCAGGCTAATACTATGAGGTCCAATGGTAATGTCAAGCACTACTATCCAGATGTTTATGGAGCATAGTTGGTCTTTAGCCTGTAGCTTTGCAGAACATTCCAGCTGTGTCTTGTGTGTACTTCATTACATGAACTTGTTTACATAATCCCACATAAAGCTCCAGCTGTTCAAGTTTGCCTTAAATTTGGCATATATTTAGGAAGTTCTTTACATTGGCAAAAATGACAGGGCTTAGTCACCTGAATAAAATCTCCAACCTTGATACCAAAAGTGAATTCTGATTAGGAAGAGGGAAAAGAAGAAAAGATGCCACAACAGAGCATGTTTCAGGCAAAATAAACCTCTCAATTCAGTGGTTTTAAAAATCAGGAAAAAAATCGTTTGCTTTTCGCCATGTTCTGTATATGGAAGGACACATCTATCAGTTTGTTTGATATTATTACTTTGACAACTCATCTTCTCTCACAAATTAGATGGTCCTTTCAACTTTTCTGTCTTTGTCTTCTGTTCCACAATTCTGCCAGTCACCCAGGCTAATAATCTAGGTTTTGTCTGTGCTTTATTCCTCTTTGCCAGCTCCCATATGTAATCAGTAACTAAGTCCTACTGATGTTTCTTTCTGAAAATTCTTTCTATTTCCCCCTTCAACAGGGCTGGAAAGGACATTAGATGTCATCCAGTCTACCACCACCACCACGATGACTACCAGCAGCACCACCACTTTTTTTTTAACAGTTGAGGAAACTGAAGGCTAGGAAAGTCAATGGGCTGAATCTCCTAAATGAAAAACACTAATAAAAGTCTAGATTCTCTGGGAAGTTCTAACAATTCTAAATTCAGCCTTGACCACATCGATCTCTACAACATACAGCTGTTATATCAATTGTTCTTAGATACATTTATTACACATCATTCTCTTGCTCAAAAACCTTCAATGTCTTCCTTATTTATTTTCTAAGATTCTTAACTTAAGAATAGCAAATACCATCTACATTTTAGCATAGGAGGTATGGATTGTGGATTGCACATGAAACTCTACTATGTAGAACTTGCTTTCATGCACACACACACAGTATATATGTACATATTTAAAATTTCCTCATGTAACTTTCAAATTGCCTATTAATCCTTATGGATTTCCTTCTGTTCCCTTCTCATTTAGGGGGTAGGGTAGGATTAGCTTTCTATTTTCTATCATATCAGGACTAAAGTTATTTGGCCTTCAAAGTCCCCATATTTTGACCTGAACTTATCTACCAAATTACATTTTTCACTATTCACCGTCATCTGCCTTCTACTCTAGACAGATTCGTAGGCCTCCTCACTTTCCCACAAATACTCCATGCTCACTCATTTCCATTTTCATGTCTTTACTCATATTCTTTTCCTTTAGAATGCCATTTCTTCTTCTCTCTAAGAAAATCTTATTCATATTTTAAGATCCTATTCAAATGCTACTTCCCCCATAAAAGTTTCTCTTGGCTAATATAGTCTATACTCTATTGCACCATTTGCTATTTTTATGTGAATTACTTTCACTTCCCTAAGTGGATTGCAAATGTTTTGAGGACAGGGACTGTCTTGGTTAATGAGAAAGATAAACAAAGTGTAAATGAGAAATAGTCCTTGCCTTCTTGGACCCTGCAGTCTACCAGAGAATATGACACATATACAAATAACTATATTTACTTTGTAACTACAAGGAACCACAACTTCATAATACTTCATATTTTTTAAGTAATGTGTAGACTTACTATGGCTAAAATAATAATTATTACAATGATCATAATTTTAATAACAATCTGATCATGTCAGTTAGTCATGCCCTGTCCTTCCTCAGTTTACCTGTTATTATTTAGTGATTAATGGAAGTCCAAGACATAATTTTAAACTAACAGCCCTCTGAAGTCTTTAGGTAATCCTTAATTTTTACTGAGAACATTAGAAAGTTCCCCAAACAACTCTAGCTTATAAACACCAAAGATGAAAAGAATGTCAGTGTTAAACACAGAGATGCTAACTGTAATCACTGTTCAAAAATTCAGACTTCAGTAAATATAGACTTAGAAATTCCCTAAAAATGACACAAATCCAAGAATTTATGTGACAACCTTCCAATACATTGCTATCTTGACCCTCCCCAAGCCTCCTCTTCTTGAAGATAAACACCACCACTTAATAAGGCATGAACTGAAAGTACTTCATTATCCTGATTGCCCTTCATTGGACATTTTCCAGCCTATCACTATCTTCAAAAACGGTGGTTCCCAAACTGAACATAGTACTCTAGATATGATCTTACCAGGGCAAAGTATAGTAGGTCTAACATCTCCCTAGTCCTGGACAATATGTATGTCTTTATCCTGCTTCATATAGCATTAGTTTTCTGGGTTTCCATTTCACATTGCACTTGCAGTTTGCTTAGACTCAGATCTTTTTCAAGTGAATTGCTATCTAGAAAAACTAATGCATGTGAAATGTTTTTCAACTATTAAAGTAATACACACACACACATATTTATGCGTGCATGTATATATGAAAGATTTTCCCTTTCCTCCTCTATCATCATGTTTTCTCTCCCATTAGAATGCATACTACTTGAGGACAGGGATATTTTTTAAACCTCTCTTTGTATCCCCAGCATTTAACACGGTACCTATTACATAGTAAATACTAAATAAATGCTTGTTGATTTATTCTTTTTTAGTGATCCAAACAACTACTATGAGTTCAATGCATCTATACAGATGATTTACATAAATATATATCCAATATCAATCTCTCTCTTGAACTCTAGTCCCTCACTGTTAGTAAGTAGTAGTGGTTGTTGTTGTTGTGGTGGTGGTGGTGGTGGTGGTGGTGGTGGTGGTGGTGGTGGTGGTAGTGGTAGTGGTGACAGTAGTAGGAGGAGGAGTAGGAGTAGTTAATTATGATAATGATAAAGATGATGATGATGATGATGATATGCCCAAGCATTGGAATCTAGTCTTATATTAGGGTAACCATGGTAATGCAACGTAATAGTAATGGAATTTGAAGATTGCCTTGTACTGGCAAGTGAACAGGTACTTAGCACCTTGTATCAGGCTCATGATTGTGTCAAGTATTGAGATCCAGAGCTTGTGAGTCCCACAGTGGGAGGAATTTCCCGTTGTGACAGGAAGAGGTGGAACATGAAGGAGCTAATACCTTATATGAGGAAAAGCCCAAGCTGAAAGAGGCCAGAACTGCTTGGAGTGAGTTTCTGGGCTGCTACTGCTTGAGAGAGAGAGAACTGCCAGGATCCTGAGAACTTCTGAGAACTGCTATGAATTGAGAACAGAATGGAGAATGGAACTTGTAGTGCCAGAATTTCTCCTGAGAACTTCTTCTGAGAACTGAAAATGAGAACTTCTCAGAAATGAGAAGAGAGGAGAACTGGGAGGAAGCATGACTGTGGTGTCAGTACTTTGTCTGTCTGTTTTGATGTTACTTTGTCAGATTCGTCTGCTGTTAGAGGATGGTGCTATTCTTACAAAAGCCCTGGGTCCTTGCTACTGGTTCAGAAGCCCTGAAAGAGGATTTTCTTGTTGTATGTTTGCAGAAATTCTGGAGGAGGGTCTTGGGAGTTTCAGAGGTCCTGGGACTGTACCAATGATTTGTGTTGAGTTCTTAGACCTTGTTGGTGGGTCTTAGTTGATTTCACAGGCAGAAAGTGAATTGATGAGGATGCCAGTAATGTGCATGAATATTATTGTGGTTTTGTTAAAGCTTTGTCTTCCCAGGAACAGAAACTGTAAAGGACTTGAGGTGGACCAGACACTGTGAACTTCAGTGTGGAACAGGAACTGGATGAAGAACTGCACAAGAAGCTGGACAAAGAACTGATAGCTGTGTGCCTTTGTACTCAGGTGATTATGGGATAGATTTGGGCAGGAGCTGGGACCATGGAAGAGGAACCATGGAAGCTGAGAGCCTGTCTTGAGTCAAGATGAAAAGACCTCTTGTTGGGTATTTAATGCTGACTGAAGAGATTGTAATTTATTTGTGACCTAGGGGTGGATGGCCTTTGTATTTTCCACTACCCCTTAAGATGGTACTTAGTAGTGACTAATGATATTGTAACTTAACTGTGACCTAGGGGTGAAAAACTTTTGACCTTTGTACTTTGATGATTGAATTAAGGACTTACTAATTAAAGATGATTGGAAACTAATCTCCAATTAAGAAGAAAGAAGACTTTTTGATTGAAGAGATTAAGACAATGTGACCTAGGGGTGGACTTTGTGATTGACTAAATGAATGTACTTTGTTCAAAACTAAGTGAGCACTTTGGTGAAAACTATGAGGCCATATTAGTGATAAGTTGTAACATTGTGAATGCTATACCTTGATTTTCTGTGAATGTTTTGTCTTAATTTGTTACTGAATAAATAGAGAATTCACTATACTGTGTAACCAGAATCTTGAAGCTGTTTATAGAAGCAGTCCTCTGGAAAGCTGCTTGTGCTTGGCTTTACATCCACTGAGGACATAATCTGTGTGAAGGCTACTGAGATTGTTCATGGAGAACTCTGGGAGAAAGAAGACAGAATAAGGAGGAAGAGGGGACAGGCTTTGATATTCTTGTACATTCATCATCTTGAGAACATATGGGGATACACTAATGACCAGTGCCTTCATTCTTTCATTCAATAAAACCACTTTACTTCTGAGGTTGGTGTTTGAGGACAATGAGACACCAATGTTCCAAATGGACCTGGTTGGATGAAAATATTCCTTAAGACATTCTCCCTCTCCCCAAAGAACCTGAGTTATAGTTCACTCTCTTAACTGCATACCTCTCACTTCTCTAAGCAGAAGAAGTTTGCTATAATTGCAGTCATGGGCATTTAGTATTGCCTATAATTTTTTTAGAAGAAACTGTCCTGGTCAGTATTTCCTCTTCCTCTTATACTTTTTTTTTCTGTTTTTGGCCACTGGACACCCCACTGTGAGATTAAAAATAAGTCATGAATGTTAACCATTGTTTTGTGTGTTATTTGGTGGATAGAGAATATATATGGATTGAGAATAAAAATGCAGGTAGGTACCATGCAGGGAAACAGTCAAATACTTGGTTCTCCCCAGGAACTTACAAACCTAGAGGTACTGCCTGCAACAATTTTCTAAGTCAGCCCAAGGTAAAAAGCAGGAAAAAGAAAAGCAAAGATAAGAGATTTAAAATCTGAAGCTATCATTCCTCCAGTATAGTATTGTTAGCAAGGTACTTGAAGGCTCTAAGAGTGTCTTTTTGGAAAGTAAGTTCCTTGGTTTCTTACTTAGTTTACATTTCCCCTTGACTATTGTTATTGATAAGCCAGAAGCCTGGGATGAAGGCAAAGAGGAGAGGAAAATTTTAAATATTGGTCTCTAGTAATGCCAAATGGGGTACAACTCTAGTCATCTTGACCTACATTTTGTCACTGGACTCAGATTATTCTGGAGGAGAGTGGGTCAGATGACTTTGCACTGCTCTGCCTCACTTAAACCCAATTCACTTGCAAATCAAGACATCTCCCTCCTAACATCATTGGGCCTCTTTGAAGATAAAGGATGACCAACAACAATAACAAAAATCACAATGCCAAACCCAACAAGTGTGTTCACTATTTTAATTTTCTACTGGATAGTTCTACCTGGAAGATCCTATTAACTCAAACTCAACATGTACAAAACAAACTCACAGTTATTTCCCTACTCAAAATATTTATTGGCTTTCTATTGTTTCAAGGATAAAATACAAAGTACTCAATCTGACATTTAAAACCTTTCATAGGTTGCTAGATGTTCTCCACATATGGCATTCTGTCCCCCATCATCTTGTCTTTCTATAAGCTTAGCACAGGTGTTATCTTCTAGAATGGGCATTTACTGATTCTCCCAGTTTTCAGTGCTCTGTTTTTCTTGAAATTATTTGGCAAAACATTGTTTATGCTTTGTATCCACTTACCTCTATACATGGGTACCCTGTGGGTAAGGTCCTCAAGGACAGGGGTCTTTCCCCATTGCCTCCTCAGTGACTTGCACATGGGCTTGCACCTACTATGTTTCAGCTGCTTTGCTAAGTGCTTTTACACTTTATTTGATCCTCACGATAATCCTGTGAGGTAAGTGCTATTATTACCCTCATTTTACAGTTGAGGAAACTGAGGCAGATAGCAGTTAAATGATTTGCTCAGACTCATATAGCTAGTAAAAGACACAAGCAGATTTGAACTCAGGTCTTCCTGACTCCAGGTCAGATAATCAATTCACTGCACAAACTAGTTATCTATAAGCTTACTTAATGTTTTCTGCATTTAATTGAATAGTCTCCTAATAGGTCTCCTTGTTCCCAGCTCCTACATCTTCTAATTTAGCCCATACACAGATACCAGAATAACCTTTTAATTGTTAATGCCCTCTATTCCTTAAAATTTGTATTTATCTGTGTATATTTTCCACAGTATTATCCCCCATCCCCAGTAGAATTTAACCTTTTTGATATCTATTTCACAATTGCTTTATATCCCCAGTGCCTGGCAGGGTGTGCTATACACAGTAGGTGTTTGAATAATATTTGTGTAATTCAATTGAATTGATAAGACTGTAAAGCAAGGATGATGAGGATGAAAAAGAATGATAATGATGATGATGATGATGATGATGATGATGATGATGATGATGATGATGATGATGATGATGATGATGATGATAGAATAATAGCTATCAGAGCTGAGATTTAAACCCAGGTTCTCTTGACTCTAAATTTAGTGTGCTTTCTACTATACTATAATGTTATAGGAAACCTCAAAGGGACTGTGGAACTTGCTTCAAAGACAGCAGGGAAGGGGGAAAACTAGGGGATAGTATTCTGTTCTCTAGTGTTTGGGGCCAGGGAGGAAAAAGAGCCTGGTCAGAAGCCACAGTGAGTGAGAATAGAGAGAGAAGTGCCCAGGCTCATCTTTGGGGTCTAAGAAAGAAAAAGAAGGGTATGTCTAGGAACTAGCATTGAACTTGGAAGTACCCTTGTGGGGTTCCATTGGTAGGAGGGCCTGTCACTCTAGATCCTCCCTACCAATCTCTTTCCCTGGTAATAAAAGGTACCATGAGTGAGTAAGTAGGTGGAGAGAGGCAGAATTCTTCATTTCTTTGCCTGGGCTACAGTAAGAGAAAATGCTCCTGGAATTCTAAATCAGATTTCAGGTGTTATTAAGCATATATGCACCTTGACTGATTGATGGAAACATTGATGAAGTGGTGGTTTGCATCTCTACTTTTCTAGTGCCATTAGGGTGGTACCATTGTTCAGCTCTATTGTGAGCTTATATAGACTTTCATGAATTGGACTGAAACACTAAACATTTTCGAGTGGGAAAATGGAAAATTCATTTTGACCTTCAATTGAACAATATACAAGTGGAACTTTGGGAAGCAATTTATTGGAAAGTTGTGGACTTCCCATGCTTTACATTTCTCTTTCAGCATGTATGCAGAAAGAATCACAATCACAGAATGCTAGAGTTTGAAGAAACACTCTGTTGTTCAGTCATTTTTCAGTTATGTCTTACTTTTCATGATCCTATTTGGGGTTTTCTTGGCAAAAATACTGGAGTAGTTTGCCATTTCCTTCTCCGGATCATTTGACAGATGAGGAAACTGAGGCAAACAAGGTTAAGTGACTTGCTTAGGTTCACACAGCTAATTAGTATCTGAGGCAAGTTTTTAACTTAGGTCTTCCTAACTCCAGCGCCAACACTCTACCCATTGTGCCACCTAGCTGCCCTTAAAGAGACACTAGAAACCAGAGAGTTCAAACTACTTATTTGACAGATGAGGATAATATAGCCCCTCAAGATGAAAGAACTCCCATTTAACCTAGTAGGTGGCTAACTCAAATGAGAGAAACTCAAATCCTCTGATTAAGCAGTGCAATGTTCTTTAAATTTCTTAATCACCAAGTTTACCTCCCCCTTATGCAATGATTATGTTGGTAACTATTAGGAAGGCAGTGTGGTACAGTGGAGAGATCATTGCTTTTGTATCAGAGAACTTGGTTTCAAATTCATGTGTGAGGAACTAGGAAATAGATCATTATAGTTAGATTCTACAATGAATGAAGGGGAGTAAAGTGTAGGAAGGTTAGAAATTTAGAAAGGAGTCATGTCATAAAGCATTTAAGAAGGAAAACAGAAGAATTCGTATTTTATCCTAGAGGCAATGGGTAGCCACTGGAACTCAGACAGTTAGGGGAAGGGGATGATGATAAGATCAGACCCATATTTTAGGAAAATCACTGTGGCAGCTGAGTCAAGGTGAATTGGAGATGGGAGAAACCTGAATCGAGGAAACCAGTTGGAAAGCTATTTCAGCAGTGCAGGGAGAGGTGATGACGGCTACACCAGGGTTGTGACTGAGTGAAGAGAATGAGATATCTTTGAGGGACGTGGTGACAGTAGACATGACAAGATTTGACAAAGAGGTGGATATGTGGGATGAGTCAGAGTGATGTCAAGCTTCCCAGCTTGGGTAACTGTGGGGATGGTGGTGGTCTCACTAAACAAGTACAGACAGTTCTCACTTTACAAAAATTCACATTACACAAATTCAACTTTAGGTAAAGAATTCTGAAAAAAATATCTGTAATGCCCCCTTCCCCAAAAAATACTTATATTAACTTTACAGTACTGTGCTTCCTCTTTCCACTCCTGCCCCTTAGCTCAGAACCCCGTGGCCTCTCAGAACCCCATAGCCTCCCAGCCCTCCACCAAAACAAACAAAAAACTCTTTGGAGACCTTTGCCTGGCTCTGCCCACATATCAGTAGGTCTGGACCCCTGTGTGTTTGTCCTACCTCTGTTTGTGCTATCTGGTACACCATGTGTCTGTCCCTGGCCTGAGTGTCACCTGTCCACACATTTTTGTGTTTGTTTCCACACCCCTGGCCCCACACACTGTATTCCTCACCTCATTTCTAGCCAGGTGGATCCCTGTGTGTTCCTTCTCCTGCTCTCACTTTTCTGTTCCTAGCTCTTGTGTCCTTGAACTATGTGCAGGCACCCTCCTTCCATGGGCACCTTCCTCCCTGCTTTTTTTCTGCCTTCCTTCCCCACATCAACTGGACAAATTTGAATCACTTTACATAGAGGTTTGAAGATCAGTCCACTTACCTAAAGTGAGACTGTCTGTGCTTGCTGAGTGAATGGATAAGTGAATGAACAAAGGAATGAATGGAGTTAGGGGAAGAGGAATGAGGAACCAAAGAAGAATGGTTCAAAGAATAAAGGTCTTTATTGTTTTAACAAGGGAAGATTGATTGCCTATTCAGGGCCAGATTTTAATCCTCTGAATTCCTTTCTAAATTGAGGCTTATTCTGTTTGTTTCATTAGCTCCCTGGTGAAGCAGGGGATAAATGAAAGAAGGGAACTCCCCCTCTTGTGGACATACTGGATTTATCTCTAGATAAGTACATTACTCAAATGGCATTCCTATGCCTAAAGCACCCAATGCAAGAAATGAGTGAAAAAACAATTTCCAAGCAGGAGACTCACTAAGTCCTCCCATCTGTAACCCTATCTCTTCTCTCCTACAACTAAGGACTGCTATCTCCCCTCTCCACCCCAGGACATTAATGGGGATTTATTAATTAGTTGGTTTTACCTTAATTGAATAAATTAGAATCGGCTAAGAAGAATTTTTGCCCATTTCAGGCCAGGCCAGAATGCATAGTATAATGACTCCTGGTCAGGTGACAGATTCAGTTTTTAGAAGTAGATGGAGATTATTTTTTCAGCCAAGCTGAGGGTGTGGGGATCAAAATATTTGCTTCCTTATAGCATCTGGTCTCTATACAGAAAGGGCAAAATGATGTAGCTGAGAAGACAGGGACTGCTTTTTGCCTTTATTTCTACCCCCAGCATGTAGTACCATGCCTGGCATATAGTAAGCCCTTAATAAATATTTGTTAACCAAATACATTACAAACATAATAATTTATCACTGAATCAGAAAAATACTGAACCATTCGTTGCTGGATACATAGGAAGCAAATGATTTTGCTCATTTACTAGCACTAATGCACTCAGGGAAATGAAATGGAAGGCTACCAAATATGGGTTTGTTCCATCTCTTTCTATACCAACCATTCCTATTTTTTATGATAGGAATCAACAACTTTCTTTAGTTTTGTTTTGTTTTTCCTTCTGAATGCCATTAGAACCAATGGCCTAAGGAATAACTATGACAAGGTCTAGCTGAGGAAACCTTTTAAGGGAGAAAATCCCTCCCCAACTATTTATCTCTTTTGTTGATACCTCTTCTCCCTCAACTGCCCTTTGTCCTTATGCTGTCCTCCAATTTATCTAAACCTATTGCTGAAGAGTCCTTCCCAAGACTTCCTAAGACCAGTGAAGTGTCCACCAGTCTCTATCCTACCCCTTCTTCCACATAGAGACCTAAATCCCCTGATTCCATTCCCTCTGTATTCAATTGTTTGTTTGTTTGTTTTCCTAGATAATAAAATTTAATGGTATGGCACAATGAATTCAATACTGGGCTAAAAGAAGACCTGGTATATAGTCCTAGCTGTGTCATTGGTCTTGGGTAGATCATTTCCTCTCTGTGGGCCATAGTTTCTTCTTCTGTATAATGAGAGGGTTTGACAAAACAGATGAATCTCCAGGCTTATTACAATTCTAACATGTGTGATCTATTCTAATAAAACATCTGCCAGTAATAAATACATGCTAAAAACAATTGTTCAAATGTATAGCTTCATAATATACAAAGTATTTTCCTCATTAATAAGTCTGTGAAATCCATAGTTCTTAGATGTTAACACATGATAATAGTCTAATATAATTACCCGTAGCAAATAATATGATTTCATTTTAGCAGGAGTCTTGCATGTCTTACCATGGAGGCAAAAATATTGGATTTGTCATCAGAAGACCTAGTTTCAAACCCTGTTTCTGCTCCTTACTTTGTTTTGACTCTGGTCAAGTCACTTATCCTCTCAGGACTTCGATTTCTTTTCCTATAAACTGAGTGGGGTGGGCCTAGATGACCTTTAGATCATCTTCATTTGTAATGATCTATAAATGACTAATTAGGGTATTTCAGATTAGTAGAGGTGTGACAATTTGGGGGCAGAGAGATCCTTCCATCGATCTGTGTCCAAATTGGAACGTAACATTTTTCCCCCTAAAACTGAATCTAGTCCTAAGCGTCCCTATTTCTGTAGAAGGTGCTACTATTTTTTTTTAATGTCCCCTGTTTGTGAGCTTGGTGTTCTCCTTGACTCTACACTTTAATCCTACATATCAAGTCAGTTTCCAAATCTTGCTATTGGTATCTCCACTGAAGATCAGGTAGGTGGCACAGTGGATAGAGTGCTGGGCCTACAGTCAGGAAGACTCATCTTCCTGAGTTGAAATCTGGTGTCAAACACTTACTAGCCATAAAACCCTGGGCAAGTCACTTAACCTTATTATTTGCCTCAGTTTCCTCTTCTGTCAAATGATTTGGAGAAGGAAATGGTAAAGCACTCCAGTATCTTTGCCAAGAAAAGCCCCAATGAGGTCACAGACAGTTGGAAATGACTGAAAGTGACTGCACAACAAACCTCCACAATGTCTCTTTTATCTGACTCCTTCTTGCTACTCAAATAATTACTACCATCATTCAAGTTCTGATCATCTCTTGCCTAGATTATTGCAAGATTCCCAATAGGTCTTCCACCCTCATATATCTCTTCATAGACATCCATCTTCCATTCTGCTATCAAAATTACTTTCCTTAAGTGCAGGTCTGGCCATGTCACTCCTCTCCCTTTTGCCCCCAGAATAAAATATAACCTCCTTTGTTTAGCTCTCAATTACCTTTACAATCTAGTTCCAACCTATTTTGCCAGCCTCACTGGACATCACTCCCACTAGGTATGGAAGATAGACAAGAGAGTCCCTCATGGGTGGGCAGGAGGGAGGTCATCTGGCAATAGAAAGGGTATTTTAAAGCTATAAATCCAGAAGGCTAAAGTCAAGTCTGAAGTATCAGGTCAAATTAGAGAAAATATAGAAGGGCTGAAGTCCTAATAGGAAATTTAGTCAGCTGCCAAACATCTAGATTGGACTGTAGAACACATGAAAGACTGGAACCTGAATATATCATCAGAGGTCGACCTGGTCAGAGGGCAATAGGCACAAAGTGATGTTGTGTAGCTAGACAGCACACTGGACTTTTAGTCAGATGACCTGTGACCATGTTACTAGCTCTAACATTCTATAAATTTATGGCTCTTTCCTCCTCCTACTGTATCTCTTTTATAACATTTATATATAGCATTTATAACAAGCTGCTTACCACAACAGGGAAGAAAGAAAAGTAAATGAGAGAAAAGCAAAAAAAATAAGCAGGGAAAATAACAGGAATAAAAATGAAAATGGGAAAGAAGGAAGGCAAAAGAAAGACAAGAAAGGGGGCACACATGAAATTTTATAACATGCTACCACAGAGCAGCTCAGGCACCACCATGCCATAGGGTTCCTGTCCTTGGCTTTGTAGTCATCCTCTCCATGCTATGTGAAATAAGAGGTCACAGAGCATAGATTTAGAGCAGAAGGGAATTTAGAAGTTAACTCGTCCTCCTCCGTCATGTTACACATGAGAAAACTGAGGCCTAAAGAGTTCAGTGACTTGCTTAAGGTAACATGGGTAGTATGTGGCAGAGAGAGGATTTATATGTGGATCCTTTGACCATAAATCCACTATCCTTTCCTTATAATATAGTTTAAGGTCTGGTACTGCTAGACACTGTTAGTAGACATAAGAGGCAGTTCTGAAATCAGTCTGCTTGTGCTGTCCATGAATTTTCCTTTGTATAGAACTGTACTAGAGAGAGAGAGAGAGAGAGAGAGAGAGAGAGAGAGAGAGAGAGAGATGGATACATGGATGGATGGATGGATGAATGGGTGGATACATAGATATATAGATACATAGATTGATAGATGCTGGATGGATAGATGAATAAAGAATTTATTAAGCACTTATAATATTCCATGCTTAGTGCTAGGGATACAATTCAGACAAACAGGACAGTCTCTACCCCCAAAGAGCTTGTAATTTAATGGCTGATGATGACACATAAAAGAGAGGATGAAAGTGCGGTAGGGGTGGGGTAGGGAAGGGTACCCATGAAGGGGCAAAGTAGCTGGTAGGGAATAGCAGAAGAAGACTAGATGGAGCATCTGGTCAGGATTGAAGTAAAATATGGCTAGTTTAATGGATGGAGAGAGCACTACAATTCTGAATACCTTGAAGTGGAGAAGACTGGTATGGCATGGATAGAGAGATGGACTTGGAGAAAGGAAGAATTAGATTCAAAGCCCTTGATAATTACTAAGTTGGGTAACCCTGGACAAGTCATTTAACCTCTCTTTTCCTCAGGCAACTCTTTTTTTTTTTTTTAAAGCAATTGGGGTTAAGTAACTTGCTCAAGGTTACACGGCTAGTCATTATTTATGTGTGGGTGCTCATTTTCTGAGGCCGGATCTGATCTCAGGTCATCCCAACTCTGAGGCTGCGCTCTTACTCACTGCGCCACCTAGCCGCCCCTTTAGGGCAATTGGGGTTAAGTAACTTGCCCAAGGTTACACGGCTAGGTTTTTGTTTGTGTGGATTAAGTGTCTGAGGCTGGCTCCGAACTCAGGTCCTTCTGACTCCAGGGCCGTGGCTCTATTCACTGTGCCACCTAGCCGCCCCTTCTCAGGCAACTCTTAAGGATTTACCTGCCAAGTTATGGGTGGGTTAATAACACAATTCTCATAATTAGAGCTCCCTAAAGAAATTTTAGATGCTTTTCTTATTCATGGATCTGCATTTACTACTACACCACCTTCCCAAGCTCACCTACACATACTGGTAGGAGAAAATAAAAATTTTAAAAGCATAGATCTCAATCCAAAAAGGACATCAGAGTTCATCTAATCCAAATGCTTCATTTTACAGCTGAGAAAATTGAGTAAATTCACTAACCTTCCTGAAAATCAAAATTACAAAGGTAGTAAGGGTCAGAGATAGGATTTGAGTCCAAGTTTTCTGAATCCAGAGCTTTTGCTCTTTCCACTGTAATCAACTATGTTACCTCCCTCTACTACTGATTTAAATAAATGCTATTATCCTATTTTCTTCTACAAGCAAAATTTTCCTAGTTGGCTCCAATTGGATCTATCGACTTAGCTTGTAGCAGTTAAATTGTCCATGATAAGCCTCATTCACAGCTCAGAAAACAGCACACTTCCCCCATCTTTTGAGGCTACTATTATCCACCTCAAATTGGAATGCTAGAGAGGCCATGCAAAGACCCTGCAACTGCCCAAGATGAGTAACCCAGCGATCGTAGACATGACCTTGTAGGGTTTTTTGCAGACTACATTAGTGCTGTGCAAATATTCCTACTCTACAGTAAAAGCATATTATACCCACTAAAATTATTCTCCTAGCAAACAGACAGATGTTTAACTATACTTAATACGATGCCCTAGTCTGAATTCTTAATGTGAAGTGGAGATACTTTTTTGGGAAATGCTTTAACACTGTACATGCAAAATCTGATCATTCCCACATTCAAAACGCAATGATTTTTCAGCTTCAATCAAATCATTCTGGCTTCCTAAAGCAAAAACAAAAACAAATTCTGAATCTCTTCTTTAAAATGCCTCTTCATATGTATCTCCTTACCAAGACTGCAAGGCACTTTAGCACCCCTTGCTCTCAGCCAACACAAGAAATTGCCTCAGTGACATTTACATTTTTCTCTGAATACTTTTCAGTGTCTCTGCTTGCAAATTTGTATATAGTCACAAAGAGTAATATTTCTCAGATCGTTAGGCTCTGCCCCCCAAGGCTCAGGCAATTTTTGAGAAAAAATAGGAAAAAAATCTAACAACAACAACAACAAAACCCCTAAGAACATCTTAAATTACATCTTATATGGACTTTCACATGAATTCAACAAACGATGATCTTGATGGTGATGGTGATGATGACAGTAAATATTTCTCTACTACTTCAAGGTTTGGATGTGGGGTGTTCCAAAATTCTTCGTGTAGTTTTAATTCATTAGAGCTTAAAAGTGCACTAAGATATTTGGATTTGATTCTTCCAACAACCCTGTGAGACAGATACTATTATCATCTTCATTTTATAGATGAGGGAACTGAGGCAAGGACCGAGCTGCCTCTCAAACAGATCTATGAGATATCTTATAAGTCTTTTCTGGAAAGAGTATCTTCTGATGTTGTAGTGGAATTGTCCAAAAATAAAGGGGTTATTCTTGTTGATACCCTTGGTTTATGTAAGTTGTATCAGTTTTCTGTTGTATGCAAATGCTGTTTCATGGGGGTACAGAGTATAAATTAGACCTATGAAATCTATTAATTCTATCACTGCTATTACTACTACTACTATCTTTACCACTGCTACTGCCACTGTCACTACTATTACTACTACTACCTCTACCACCACTACTACTACCACTATCATTACTACTACTACTACCACCACCATGACTACTTACTATTAACACTGATATTAAAATATTAATACAACTTCTATTACTTCTAATAGTACAAATATTAATTTTATTATTGAAATTCTATGATTGTAATTCATATAATACCATGACTTTTAAGGAAGAAAAGTTTTAGTTGATTCAAAAAGCAAAGATACATAATAAGTAAAGTGCTGCTTTTTACTTATTAAGTGTGTGATTATAAGTAGAAAGCTAACCTAGGAGTCAAGACAACCTGGCTTGGAGTCCTCCCTCTGATATATACTGGTAAATCACTTAACCTTTTAGTGCCTTGGTAGTCCATCACTCTAAGTTGTAGAATACTTATGTAACAGCATTAGTAGGATTTCTTCCCTATGAGCTCCTTAGACCAATCTAATCACAGGTCCAGACAAAAAGTAATAACAATAGTTATTCTATCATTCTGTAGCACAATATAGATTGTTATTCTTGTTTAGTTGTGTCCAACTAAATCCATGGGGTTTTCATGGAAAAGATATTGGAGTGGTTTGCCATTTCCTTCTCTAGTGTGCCCCCGTTTTACAGAGGAGGACACTGAGGCAAATAGAGGTTAAGTGACTTGCCCAGGGCCACACAGCTAGTAAGTATCTGAGGCTCGATTTGAACTCAGATCTTCCTGATATCAAGACCAGAGCTTCATCCATTGCAGCCTATCTACTGTTCTATCTATTCCACCTAGTTGCCTCTATAGTATAAATTAAAAAGTGCTTCATTATCACATTAGTACAGAGTTATTATATTACAGATATTATGCAGTTATTACATTTCAAATAATTACATTACAGAGATGTTTAGAGGAAAACACTTTGGAAACATTAGAGATCAAAGGATGGGATCTATGATCTCATTGGTTCAAGGAAGTTCCAGGGAGTAGCTCCCTCTGCCAATAGAGGTTAATATCTTTTTTGAAAGTATTAGACTATTAGACAGTTTCCTAGAACACTTGACACATTATGACTTACCTAGGGTCACATAGCTAATATGTGTTAGAGGAAGGCTCTAAGGCCCTATCTCTGTCAACTAGGCAATACTGCCTCCCTTTAGAGACTTAAAGAATGATATATTATCTTCCTCTTCACCATCATCATCATCATCATCATCATCATCATCATCATCATCATCATCTTGTCACCTGATCATCAGAACATCTCTGTAAGGTAGGTGAGACAAGCATTCTTACCCCCACTTTATAGAAAAGGACATTATAACTCAGAGAGAGGTGAGCTGATTTTCCCCCAAGGTCATACAACTAGAAAGAGGAGGAACTAAGTTCTAAGTCACATTTTCTTCTTTCTGTTCCATTATAATCAAAGTTGTGAAATAATGAGATACTGTTGTACACATGACATGAATTTATTCTGAGGAA
Organism: Gymnobelideus leadbeateri; assembly: GCA_011680675.1. Lineage (NCBI taxonomy): Eukaryota > Metazoa > Chordata > Mammalia > Diprotodontia > Petauridae > Gymnobelideus > Gymnobelideus leadbeateri. The sequence goes on from WOXC01002583.1 coordinate 362,835, forward strand.
GAAGTGACATCAGTATTTCAGATTTTAAAAATATCTCCATAGGTATTCTTTCTAGTTTCATATGTTTGGAGGGTTCCAAATTCAATTTAATTCAAGAAACATTTATTGAGCACCTACATTATGCCAGACATAATGCTCTGTGGTTGCTAAGACTACAAAAAGAAAAAACAACAACAATGACCTGTCTCTGTCCCTCAAGGTGCTGATACTCTATTGGGAGGCACAGAAATGAAAGCAGTGAAGTAAATATAAGCTAATTTCAAGAAGGGGAGAGCCCTAAAATTGCGGCAAATTAAGGATTTGGCAACTGGAATGAATCCTGAAAAAAGATGAAGATTCCAAGAGGCATAAGAGATGGTGGAGGAGGCAGTGCATTCCAGGCACAAGCATACAGGAACTGGATGCCAAGTTCTGGCAAAAATGAGTAAATCAATTTGGCTGCAAATACTATTAAATAAATCCAGAAAGGTAGGATGAAGCCATATTATGAAGCTTTTTACCTGCCAACCTAAATATATAGGTGGAAGAAGTTGGAATCAGGAAGACATGAGTTAAAATCCAGTCTCATATACTTGGTAGCTGTATAACCCTGAGCAAGTCATTTAACATCTGTTTGCCTCAGTTTCCTTAGCTGGTAAATAGGAATAATAGGGGGACAGAGTCAAGACGGCGGAGTAGAAACAGGACTTCCATGCAGCTTCGGCTTCCACTTTCTCCAATTAATGTAAAAGGTGGCTCTGAACAAACTTTGGAGCTACAGAACCCACAAAATGACACAGAGAAGCTGACTTCCCACTGAGGACAGCCTGGCAGGCCAGTAGGAAGTGGCCAGCCCAGCACTTTGGGAGCTGAGCCCAGCCCTGCAGGAGCCCAAGGTTTTATCCTCAGGGTGGCCTGACAAGCCACTGGCTGGAGGGACTTTATATCACCAGCAGCTGTGGCAGTTTCCAGAATTATCAACACATAGATACTAAGGACAAAGTGAGAGGTCAGTGCAATGTGTATTTGGGATATGGTAGTTTGGAAGTGCGGTCTGGCCTTTATCCCCTGGAGGGAGAAGCTGCTGAGGCACTGAGGCCATGTAGCTACCACCACGTAGCAGCTTCAGCTCCTGCCTTGGAGATTGCAGGGGGGCCAGGCAACCAGTCTGAGGGGTAATCGCTCTTGCTTTAACCTGCTTGGATTTGGATGATGGTCTAAGACGGGGGTCTTGGGGTGTGTGATCAGCTTGCCAGAGCATGTGGAGGCTTTAGAGAGGGAACCAAACTAATAGCTTTGGCAGCTGAGCAAACCCCAGCAACTGGGACAAGGCTCCCCTGTCTGGTGGCAGAGTTCTACTGTGGCAAAAAGTTCAAAAGTCAAGTAATTGAGTGGCAACATAAGCAGGCAAAGGAAGCAGAGCAAGCAGAGCAATCCAACTTTACACTACTATTTTAGGGACAAAAAGATCAAAGCATGGAACAGGAAGAAGACAGCAAAGTCAGAACTCCTGCACCAGAAGCTTCCAAGAAAAATACAAGCTGGTTACAGGCCATAGAGCACCTTAAGAAGGATTTTGAAAGCCAAATAAGAGAAGTGGAGGAAAAATTGGGAAGAGAAATGAGAACAATGCAAGAAAATTATGAAATGAGAGTCAATAACCTGAATGAAGAAAATAATACCTTAAAAATAGACTAACTCAAATGGACTAGCTCAAAATAGAGGCAATGAAGAGAAGAATCCCTTAAAAAGCTGAATTTGCCAGATGGAAAAAGAATCTCAAAAGCTCACTGAAGAGAATCATTCCTTCAGAATTAGATTGGAACAAATGGAAGCTAGTAACTTTATGAGAAATCAAGATACTATTAAACAGATCCAAACAAATAAAAAAACAGAAGGCAATGTGAAATATCTCATTGGGAAAAACCACTGATCTGGATAATGGATCCAGGAGAGATAATTTAAAAATTATTGGACTACCTGAAAGCCATAATCAAAGAAAGAACCTAGAAATCATCCTTCAAGAAATTCTCAAGGAAAAATTGCCCTGATCCTTTAGAACCAGAGGGCAAAATAGAGGTTGAAAGAATCCACTGATCACCTCCTGAAAAAGACCCCAAAAAGAAAACTCCTAGGAATATTATAGACAGGTTCCAGAATTCCCAGATCAAGGAGAGAATATTACAACCAGCCAGGAAGGAACAATTTGAATATTGTGGAAACACAATCAGGATAACATAAGATCTGGCAGCTTCTACACTGAGGGACTGAAGGACTTGGAATGTGAAATTCTAGAGGTCCAAGGTGCTGGGATTAAAACCAAGAATCACCTACCCAGCAAAACTGAGTATCCTGTTTCAGGGGAAAATATGGTCATTCAGTAGAATAGAGGACTTTCAAGCATTCTTGATGAAAAAAAAAAAACAGAGTTAATAGAAAATTTGACATTCAGATACAGAAGCAAGAGAAGCATGAGAAGATAAACAGGGAAAAGAAATCATAAGGAACTTATCAAAGTTGAACTATTTACATTCCTAAATGGAAAAATGATAATTGTAACTTATGAAACTTTTCTCAGTATGAGAATAGTTGAAGGGAATAGAAACACACACATATCTATGTAAACATACATAGATATGTTTATATAGGAGGGTATATGGGCATATGAATACATATGTGAATGTGTGTACAGGCATACATGGATAGAGGGCACAGGACTAATTTAATAGGAAGGAATGGTACTTAAAAGGTGAAATTAAGAGGTGAGAGAGGAATATAATGAGAGAAGATGGGGAGAGACAGAATGGGGTGAATTATCTCATATAGAAGAGGTAAGGGAAAATTGTTATAATGGAGGGGAAGAACAGGAAGGCAAAAGGGAATGGGTCAACCTTATTCTCATTGAATTTGGATTAGGGAGGGAGTGAAATACACACTTAATAGGATATCTCACCCTACAGGAGAGTAGGGGGGAAGGGGATGAGAGGAGGGATAATGGAAGGGAGGGCAGGCTGGTAGGGTTGGAAGCTGGAAGCACCCACTTTCGAAAAGGGATAGGATCAAAGTAGAGAATAGAACAAGTAGGAGGTAGGTAGGAGGGAGGGAAATATAGACAGTCTTTTACAATATATCCACTATGAAAATGTTTTGCATAGCTACACATTTACAACCTATATTGAATTGTGGGTGACTAGGGAAGAAGGGAATTAATCTGGAATTCAAAGTTTTAAAATCAAGTGTTTACTATATACATATATATATATATATATATATATATATATATACATATATATATACACACACACACACACACACACACATACATATATATATACATACACACATATATACATACACACATATATATACATATATATGATTGTTATTAATATTATTTTACATGTAATTGGGAAATAAGATATGCAGGCACTGGGACATAGAGATCCACCGTGCCATACTGGAAAGTTGGAGGGGTATGGGAGAAGATAAGGGAGAGAACAAATTGGAGGAGGGGATATCCAGTGGGATTGATATTTTGGGGTGGTGGATAGGGGAAAAACAGGAAGAAAATTTTAATAAAGCATTTGATAAAATAAAAATAAATTAAAAATTAAAAAAATTCATTTGGAAATATTTAATAAAATAACTAAATGTATTAAATTTTTTTAAATAGGAATAATAATAGCACCCATGTCACAAGTTGTTGTGAGAAACAAATGAGATATTTGTAAAGTGCTTAGCTTTGTAAAGTTCCAGGCACTTAGTAAGCTTGTTTCCTTCCCTTTCCTAAGCATTTTTTATGCCATTCCTGAAGCAATAGGAAGCCATTGAGCAATTACTATTATCATAGATCTAGAGCTAAAAGACCCGTGTCTTCCTCCTTTTAGAGAGGAAGAAACTGAGACCCAAAGAAGTGTTATCACTTAATTAAGGTCACATAGGTTTTAGGTGGCAGAGTCAAGATTTGAACTGACCATCTGGCTCCAGATCTAGAGTAATTTCCAGCTTACCACTGAGCAGACTTGTGCTCCCCATAGAATATTTCAGAATCTACATAGAGGAAGAATGAAGAGAAAAGTTGAGTGAAAACAGCTATGATTTACAAAAGAGATGGTCAACATTGAGCTTAATGAAGACTTATTCTCTATGACTGGGAATCACTTAATAAATGCCACATTTCCTAAAGAGTCTAAATTGTGCATGACTCAAAATGGCAATCGAAAAACTCAGGTCATGGCTACCTATTTATTACAATGACTTGTGTTAAGGTAATGGTGTGAAACAGTGATGTCAGACTCAAATAGAAACAGATCCCTGAAGGTCACATGTTGACTTAGAAAACCATTAATTAAATTATCTATGTTCTGTTGTATTTTATTTATTTTATTAAACATTTCCCATTACATTTTGGGCAGCTAGGTGGTGTAGTGAATAGAGTGCTGGGCCTGGAGTCAGGAAGACTTCCTGAGTTCCAATCTGGCCTCAGACACTTACTAGCTGTGTGACTCTGGGCAAGTTACTTAAGTCTACCTATGTTTCCTCATCTGTAAAAGGAGCTGGAGAAGGAAATGGCAATCCACTCCAGTATGTTTTCCAAGAAAGCCCCAAATGGGGTCATGGACAACAAGAACAATAATAAATTAAATTTTATTCTGATTTTGACAGCACTTGGACATGTGGCCCATGGATTGTGAGTGTGACACCTTTGACATAAAGGGTATGGTTAGGAAGTAGGATAGGAACCAGAGGAAGACCTGAGTTCAAGTCTTACCTTGCTGTAAGACTTTATATTAATCACTTAACTTTGATGGTCCTCAATTTCCCTCTCTGTTAAATAAGTAGAATGTATCTGATGATATTGAGATTTGTTCCTGTCCCACAGATATATGATCCTAAGACCTCCAGCACCTTGGGTAGACCCTCTGTATATAATTTATGGAAAAGTCTGAACAAGAATTAAACAGGTCATAAAGTATGGGTGAACTGTGATCTGTTGGGGTCAATAAAAAAAGTATTCACACAAACAAGACCGAAGTGGAAGCAGAAGAAAATAACTTTAGTCTCTAAGTTTCCCTGATGTTTACAAGTTCCACTATGACCACCGGAAACATATATATATATATAATTAACTTTTTTCGATACATATATGCTACAAAGTCAACATATCTTTTAACAAATCCTATTTCTATTATGGTTAAAGACAGCTTTTAGATTAAAGTCTACAGCCAGGGAGAGCCATTAACAAAATTATTAGTGCCTGAGCGATAGCCTTTTGTCAAACCTAATCATTTGTGGCTTTTAACTAAGATCTTCCATCCCATCAACATCATTATCTCCTGTCAATTCAATGATAATGTCTGAATACCTACAAGGATATGTTAGATGTTTTTCTATCATTGATTTCATATCAGGGAGTTGAGTTAAGCTGACAGTTTCACATATGTAGGTAGCTTAGTGGAGAAAGCATCGGACCTGGAGTCAGGAAGACCCGAGTTCAAATTTATTAGCTTGTGGGACCCTGGGCAAGTCATTTAAACATTGTCTGCCTCAGTTTCCTCACCTGTAAAATGTGAATAATAAAAAGCACCTCCCCAACAAGGTTGTGGTGAGATCCAGTGAGATACTGTTTATAAAGAACTTCACAAATCTTAAAGTACCATATAAAGGGGAGTGAACAAGACGACAATGATGATGTCTGAAATGCAGCCATGAGGTTCTCTCTTCCTTCCCCAATCTAGAACAATCCTTGTTATGGAGAGAAGATATAAAGCATTCAGAGCTGACCTTGGCGCTGGACAGATTTTAGTTCATATCTAACCTCTTACAAATCCTCGATGTTGAAGTAGCCAAATCCTTGGCTACTCACTTGACTCTCAGTGTCCCAGACAATTCTCTAATACTATGAGTTACAGGGAAGTTGCTTATCTACATTGGTAGTGGGAATGTTCTCACCAACAGACAAAATCAGAGATCACGACCAAAAAACAAAGGAAAAATAGATCTAGTCATATCATTCCTGGGTTCAAATATATTTAGTGTTTTAGTGTTTCCTTATTGTCTCTTGGACTATAGGATCATAGATTTAGAACAGGAAATTATTTTTAAAACCAATTAATCCACAAGAAAGTATTTATTAAGCACCTACTGTGTGGAAATGTGTTAGGAACTGTGTTGATATAAGGGATACAATTTTTTTAGAAATGTTTATTTGGCCTCTGCTCTCAAGCAGCTAGCATTCTGTCAGGGAGGACAACATAGGGATGTAGATACATATTCATATATATATATATACATACATACATACATATTCATTTATATTTATATACATACAAGCACACATACACACATGTACATACATATGTATATAAACACAAAATAATAATAATAGTTAACACAACAACTTTTGGAGGTAGATGTTGTTATTATTTCCATTTTGCAGATTAGGAAGGTGAGGTAGACAGATGTTAAGTGATTTGCCAAGAGTCACAAGATTATTAAGTGTCTGAGGTGGGATTTGAACTCAAGTCTTCTTAACTCCATGTCCAACGTTCTATCCACTAATTCATTTAAGTACCTATCTAGATACATGCAAAGTAATATTGAGAGAACACTGAGAGATGGGGGAATCGAGAAAGGCTTCTTGTAGCAGGTGGCACTTGAGTTGTATCTTAAAGATATTACTATCTCTTACGAGAATCCAAGAACTGGAAAGAAAAGATAGAATATTGTGGATGAAGAATCATGGAGAAGGCCAGTGATATTGTATAGAGAGTACAAGAAGTGGAATACTTTATCATTAGGTTGGAAAGATATGTTGGGGCCCATTTACAAAATGCTTTAAATTCCAAACAGATGAATTTATATTTTATCCTAATAGCAAAAGGAGGCCATTTGAATTTATTGAGTAGGGATGTGGCTGGCCAGATATACACTTAATATAATGGGGGGGAGGTATAATAAGAATTTGGGGGCCTGTGTGCTGGCTCAGTACTATAGGACTTGGTGCTTTGGGGCAATGAAGTAATCTCTTCCCTCACTCTCTCTCCTCATGATATTATTTTAAAGGAGAAAGACAGCTACCTTAAATCTTTATCAGAGAGGATTGGTTACTGAGGCAGAAAAGCAGCCTACTCAAAAGACTTAAGAAAAGTGATTATTCATTCTAAAACTCTTAATTCCTTCCTTCCTCTGCAATCTCTTTCTGGGGCAGCCTGTGAGCTATAGAGCAGGGGAACCCTTCACCATTCCCACAGAAATGGCAACTGTTCACACACAGGTGCTTTTCTCTTTAAGGGTCAATACCACCCCTTCCCCAATCCTGAAATACTCAGGCTGGCAGCCAGTCCACATTCATGACTCCAGAGTTAGAACAATTTCAGTAGGAGAGGGAAAGTACCCAAGTTCCTCTGGGACTAGAAGAAATTCTGTGGATGTTACATAAGGAAAATCACATTGGGCATGGTGAATAGGATACATTGCAGTGAATAGAGCCTTGAGGAGAGGTGATCAATTAGGAAGCCATTGCAGTAATCTAAGTGAGACATGATGAGGACTGGAATAACATGATAGCTATGAAAGTAGAAAGAAAAGGTCAATTGAAAGAGATATGAAGGGAGAAGTGACAAGATTTCACAACTAAGTGGTTATGTGGAGTGAGGGAAAATGAAGAGTTGAGGGCTATGCCAAGGGCACAAATATGGGAGACTGGAAAAATGGTGGTACCTTCAACAGACATAAGAAAATTTTTAAAGGGTTGAATTGGGGGTATGTGTGTAAAAATAATGACATGTTTTGGACATGATAAGTTTGATATGTCTCTAGGACATGCCTTCTGAAAATTCCAATAGACGACACTTTGGGATAGAAGGGGAGAGACAAAAGCTAAATATATAGATCTGGAATTCAGCTGTGTATAGGGATGCTAATTAAATCTCTTGGCCTTAATAAGGTTGCCAAGAGAAAGTGAAGGAAGTGAATAGAAGAGAACCCATCACAGAGCTTTGAGTATCAGCCATGACACAGATGATGAGCCAGCAAAGGTGACTGACTAGAAGCAGTAAGATGTGTGTGTGTGTGTGGGGGGGGTGAACCAAGAGAGAGCATTCTCATGAAAACACAGAGAGAAGAGTATAACCAGAAGATGCTAGTCAGTTGTGACTGATGTAGAAAAAAGGTCAAGAAAGATGAGGACTAAGAAACTACCACCATATGTGAGAAGATCAAGAGATGGTTGGTTATCCTGAAGAAAACAATTTCAGTTGAGTGATTAGAAGTCAGGTTATAAAGGATTGAAAAGGGAGTGATGACAATGTAACACTAGATGACAATTGATGGTAGATGACTACATGACACAAGATCATTGTGTCATTAAAATTGTTATCGTTAAAATTAAACCTCCAATGGTTTAATCCTTTATTTTTACAAAGGAGGAAACAAGATCTTGAGAGTTGTCATTGATTGCCCAAGGTAGCACAAGAAGCAAGTGGTGGAAAAGGATTTGAACCCAAGTTCTCTGATTCCAAATACATAATCACCTGGCTTTAAAAGCTCTATCCAATCTGATATGACTTTTTTTTTCATTCTCCCCTTCTTATCATCAGTCCTTCATGGACTCTATGACCCAGCCAAAGTGCTTTACTCTGCAAATATACTGTATGATTATGGGGTCCTGGGCTTTATGCTTTGTCTGATCATCACACTGAACTATTCTCTCTCTGCCTTCTGAATTCTTAATAATCTTCTAAAGTTCAACTTGAACACTACTTCTTCCATGAAGCCTTCTTTAACTGTAATCTCCAGTTATTAATAACTTTCTTCTTCCAACTTTGAATAATTCCTTTTCTCCCCACAACTTTCTAATGCACTTATAAAATAATTAGTGTTACAGTCAACATCATTTGTATTTTAGTGTCCTGTTAGACTGTAAGCTTCATGGGGGCAAGACTGTTTTTTTAAGTAGTTCAAAGATTTTATTCTAATAGTTTTAATTGTAGTGCTTCTTTGTCAAAATGAAAACTGAAAACAAGTATACAAAACCATCCATTACTAATTGTGTATTGAAAGCAGTAAATTTCCACAACACTGAGCAAACCAGTTATGAGTTTTTCCCAAAGTAAAGTTTAACAGCCCCAGCTTCTTCAGTGTTTATCGAAATACAAAAGAAAAGGAAAAAAAAGTGTAATTCTTTTCTCTGCCCACAAGAAGCACATACTAAACATTTGTTGAATGAATGAATACATGAATACTTGAACCCTCACAGATTTGTAGTGAGAGGTTTTTTATCTTTTAAAAAAAATCTCCTTAATATAGTCAATTCAGGCAAATATTGAGCAAACATTAACTCTTTTAAGCAACTTTTCAAAGCAAATAAATCAGATTTCTTTCTTTTTCCCTATACTTATTGCAGTTTCTGGTATTTATGTATGTGTGCATATAAGTATAATGTAACATAATTAATAACATATATAAATATGCATGTGTATACATGTAAATATAATGGAATTAAACTCATAGGCCTAGTTAGAATGTTAACCTTGAAGAACTTGCCCTGCAATCTTAACTTGATTTCAAACACCCTTCTGCCTTTCTTTAATGAGAACTCTTAACTGAATACTTCTGAGGTCATCATCAAGAAGACATGAGTTTACCTTCCTAATATTCCCTTTGAATATTAAGTAAGAAGCCCGATGCCTTTTCCTTCACAATCCTTCTTTGCCATTTTCCTTCCTTTTGGTCTTTCTATTCCCTTCCCCCTTAATATATACAATGCTTTCCTCATTCACCTTTGTTCCTTTCTCTCAATATAATATGGGAAAAAATCACCCCAAACCTTCCCTTTTCACTCTCTTCCTCCTTCTGGATTCTTTTGGAAAATAGCATCATATCCTGGAAAAGACAATCAATAAGCAGTAGGGATCAGAGGCTATAGGCATTTGTTGTTCAGTTGTTTCAGTTGTGTCTGACTCTTGTTTACCCCATTTGGGGATTTTGTTGGCAGAGACACTGGAGTTCTTTGCCATTTTCTTCTCCAGCTCATTTTACAGAAGAGGAAACTGAGGCAAAGAGTGTTAAGTGACTTTCCCAGGGTCACACAGCTAGTAAGTGTCTAAAGCCAGATTTGAACAGGAACATGAGTTTTCCTGATTCCAGGACTGGCACTCTAATCACTGCACAACCTAACTTTTCCTGGGCAGTTCCTGGGCAGGCTAGGCTCCCCTGTTAAGTTACTGGAGAACCTTGGGCAAGTCTTTTAACTTGTTTGCACTCCAGTGTCTTGTAAAATAATGGAACTTGAGTAGGTTATCTTTAAATATACCTCACAGCTCTAAAATTCTAAGATTCTATTTTAGTTAACACACAAACAGCCACACAGCCAGGTTGCCCTTAGGCCCTGGTGAAATCTGTTAGTTAGGTTACAGCTAGAAATTTAAAAGGAAATGTAATGCCTAACAATAGAACTGCAAATTGAATAACATAAAACCATTCAATTGCAAGCATTCATCAGCTTGAGTGACAGATTTGCTTGGCTTCAAGTATTGATTGACTAACACCTGCAATGTGACTGCAAATCACCTGCATGTAGGGAGTCAGCTTAGCCTACCCTAGTTGATAGGGGTCTGGTGATGAAATCTGGAAGAACTCAGGTTGTGTGACCCTTGGCAAGTAGTAATAGTAGTAATTGTAACATCAATGACAACAATTTTAATAGTTAGCCTTTATATCGTACCTATTGTGTGCCAAATACTTTACAAATATTATCTCATTTGATTCTCATGACTACCCTGTGAGGTAGGTGCTGTTGTTATTCCCATTTTGTAATTGATGGAACTGAGGCAAAAAAAAACAAAAAACAAACTAAATGACTTGCCCAAGGTCACATAGCTAATAATGATTATTAGCTGATCTCATCTGATCACAAATTTGAACTCAGGTCCTCTTGTCTTCAGGTCCAGTGCTCTATCCATGGTACTATCTAGCTGCTGCTAGATGCTAACCCTTAACTCTCTGCCCCTATTTCCTCATCTCTAAAATAGGCATGATAATAGTACCTCTACCTCAAAGAACTGTTATGAAATAATATATAGTCATTGCTTTTTAATTTGTTCAATCGTTTTCAGTTGTCTGACTTTTTGTGACCCCATTGGGGGTTTTCATGACAAAGATATGAGAGCAATTTGTCATTTCCTTCTCCAGCTCCTTTTACAGATGAGAAAACTGAGGCCAGTAGGGTTAAGGGATCTGCCCAGCTATTGCTTTTATAGCTAATAAGTGACCGAGGTCAGATTCAAACACTGTTCCTCCTGAATCTATCATCTTATTTGATTTCTCACTGTCCCAGGAACATTCTCTTGACCTAAGCAAGAGAGTTACAGAGGAGTTGCTAATCTATATCTAAGAAGGAAATTCTCATCCAGGGGCTTCACCACCTCTTAAATGACAGGTCCCTACTATCACACCTCAGCTTACTGGGTTCTTCTACCTCTGCATTATCTTATGTTCTTAAGTACAATAATTCTGACTGATAAAATAAGGTATTTTCCTCCAACCTGAGTGATATCCCTTCTCCCCTGCCCCCTCATCAACAAATGCAGCTGTGTTCACTGCACCAAACAGAGACCTAAGCTTAAAGACAACCTTGTGGAAGCTGCTGAGGTTGCTTTGGAAGCAGGAGAATAAGGAAAGGAAAACTGCTGAATCCTTCAGGCAGGAGGAAACCCTCTGTGAACACGATAACTTCCATGGGTGCTTGCTTCCATTTTTAAATGCTGTGCTCATCCAGTGCTAAATTTAGAGGTATGAGTCAGAGATGTCTCACGTGGCTTTAAGGTTGTCAAGTGGAAAGTCAAAACACCGTGAGATGCTCCCACAATTCTTGAGAAAGATCGGAAATTAACTGTCAGTGTTATTAAAATGTGTCTCTCCTATCTCTGGAGTATGAATGGATTGGTTAGCACGCATAATTTAATGCAAAATAGCCTAGGCTCTCCAATTCTTGAATCCGGAGTGGAATGGAACCTTTGAGGTCATTTCATTCCACCTTTACCTGATAGGTGAACCCTTTATCTACAAAATCTTGGGCAAAAGATGGATGGCCACTCCTGAAGGAGTCTATATTCTATGTACAGAAAATGTCAGTTGGTAGAAATTACTATCTAAAAAATCTACTTTTCTATTTATTCTACCCATTGGTCCTAGTGCTAGGGCTAAGCTTGTTGTTCAGTCATTCACGATCTTGATACTTTGGGATTTTCTTGGCAGAGATACTGAAGTAGTTTACAATTTCCTTCTCCAGCTCATTTTACAGATGAGGAAACTGAGGCAAACAAGAGCATGTGACTTTTTGCCCAGAGTCACACTGCTAGTGTCTTGAGTCTTCCTTATCCAGGACCAGCATTCTGTGCACTATGGTGCTACCTAGCTGCCCCTGGAGCCAAGCTGGATGAGTCTTTTTCCTGAAAACATAAATTGTGTCTACTCAATTTTGGAGGAGTTTTGTCCCAGGCAAATTTAAATTTTCCTTCCCTTGAAAAAAAAATTACATACTCAGTTCCTCCAACAGAGCCTCACCTGAAACAGTATCATTGATTTAGAACTGGTAGGAATCTTACAGAGCTTTGAGGCCAACTCCTGATTTTATAGTTGAGGACACTGAGGCACAGAGAAGTAGTCCAAGGAAGGATATGAACTCACGTCCTTATGGCTCCAAATTCAACTCACTATCTACTATTTCATCTATCTTCCCTGGAAAAGAGCTTGCTTTTCTTTCTTATTATGGAGATGGTTCAACGTTCAGCATCCCTTTTGATCATGGACACCTTTCTTTCTCTTTGTAATGCTCATGATGGTCTATTATCTTATGGAAAAAGCTATGTTATGGTTACAAGAAATACACATTTATTGAATAAAAATTTAAGAAATTCCTTAGTCCTGTTAAAAATTATTATTCACTCACCTTTGAAATGCAAGCTCAGAGGAACTGAAAAATGATTTCAGCTTCTTAAAATTAATAGCTAAGTCCAAGTGATAGCAAGTATCCTCTGACCTTTCAAAACACAAAAAGTTTTGTATTCAACAGATTGGTCCAGAAATATTAAATATGATGGCTCTACCCATAACCACCTCACTGTCCAACCTCAAGGAAATAAGAGTATTTAGAAGAACTGACAGGCCACAAAATGTTAGAATTGAAATGGAGTGTGTGATCCTCAGGTTTTCATGGAAACCAGGAAATCCTGGATTTCAAGGCATACAGATGAAATCACTTTCACTAAATAAATGTAAAGTGAGATCAGAACTTTAAAATTCCATGCTAGTTCACAGACACATGAAAAATCAGTAATATGATTGGCAAGAGATAGAAAAAGATAGATTCTTATTACTGGCATATATCAGGAAAAGTGCTGGAGTCAGGAGAAACCTGAGTTTGAATCCTGTCTCTCATATTTAATAGCTCACTGGCATGGACAAGTTCCTTTATCTCTCTGAAGCTCAGTTTTCTCATCTGTAAATTGGCAATATATTATAACCATAACTTGTAATATACTATATGATATCATAATATAGTATAATATATAGCATATATTATGTATATTTTAGTATGTATAGTACTCTACTACATATACTATAGCATAATATAATATAATCTGATATTATATAGATAGCATAGGTTAGCATAGTAGTGTAACCTGCAATGCACAGATTATATTACAGGTATAATACTTCATAGGATTGCTGTAAGGGACAAATGAGATAATATAAAACTTTTTAAATCTTGAATTGCTATATAAATATTAACTATGGGTATGTTTACCTTCCCATACTCGAACTTCTGTTAACTGTTTGCCGCTTGAACCTCGATTAATCTCTTATGCTGACTGAACTGGGAAAGAGAGATTAGATCTTGAACCCAGTTTAAAACTTTTATTAAATGTTTTTGTTTCCTTTTCTACAAATGAATAATTTCCTGATTAAAAACCTACTTTGGACTCACAGTCTCAAATATCTAAAGAGCCTGAGATTCCTGAATTTTATCGCTATTTTCAGTCACTGAATCTTTACCTGACCCTACGTGACCTTCCAGAACTAATTGTTGTGCCTGTTGATCCTGACTTGTTTGTGACAAAATAAGAGAAAACAAACAAGCAAGTCAAATTTGACTCACACAAAGAGGATCTAGATAAAAATATGGGATCTCAGAGTTAGAAGGTGATGCTAAAGTCATTATACCTAAATAAGAAACCCCTCTGCAGTATTTCCCAATAAGTGGTCATCTTCCCATCTCAGCTTGATGCTTTCCAGTTATAGGGAAAGTTCTACTTCCCAAAGCAGCCCATTTCATTTTCAGAAGTTCTAATTGTGGGCCAGTTTCTCTGTATGTCAAAACAAAATGTGCCTGCCTGAAATTTATCCTTATTACTCTTCATTCTGCCCTCTGGGGTCAAGCTGACCAAATCTAATCTCTGTGGCATGTAGCAGACTTTCAGATACTTTAAGACAGCTATCATATTTCCTTCCTCCTGTCCTGTTAAGTCTTTTTCCCCCCCAGGCTAAACATCTCCAGCTCCTTAAACTGGTCTTCAGGTGAGCTAATTTCCTGTTTTCTAACCATCTCCATTACCATCCTTTGCATTTGCAGAGGAATCTAGGTAGAAGCATTCTGGGATTAGAATCAAGGAGACCTAAGTTCAGATACTTCTTAGATGTGTGACCTTGGGCAAGTAATTTAATCTCTGCTTCAGTTTCCTCTACTATAAAATGGGAATAATAACAGCACCCACCTCTGTGGGTTATAATGAGGTAAAGTGAGATAATAGTTGTCAAACACTTAGCACAATCCCTGACACATAGTAGGTACTTCCTCCACTCCTTGCTCCAGCCTGTTGATGTCCTTCTGAAAATGTAGTGTGAAGACCTGAATACAATATTCTAGTCCCGGGCTGAGTCTAGGGGGTCTATCACATCCCTCATTCTGGACACTGTACTTATCTTTACACAATCTAAAATGGGACGAATGAGAGGCTTATAGGGGAAAATGGGGCATGTAATTGGTAGAAAGATTGAATCAAAGAATTAAAAGATTGAATCAAAGAATTAAATTTACCCTCTCAATTTCCCATTGCATTGATAGAAGTTACTTGCCAAAGTCTCCATGAAACCTGACAAAGATTTTCCACCAATACATTTATTGCATTCAGTTGGGGATTTCTCCCCTCTTTCTGTCTGGTTTTTCTTTGGTTAAATGCCCAAAACAGCTTGAAAATATGATGAGGAAACAGAATCAAGAAGGGAGAAAGACAAATTGGAAACAGAGCAAAAAGGGTAATGTTGTCCTCTCAACTCCATGGCTCATTATGTTCCTTAAAAGAATCCCCGTCCACATTTCTCTAGGTAATGGATGGATTCGCATTTCTATTTTCTGAGATAATTCAGAGTATAACACCAGAGTGCAAAGAATATCTGGATATGAATGAAGAGAGAAATGCATTAGTAAGACAAGCTGAGAGAAATTATCTTCTGACTCAAATAACTTGCAGGCTAAAGGGGGCTAAGGCTATGCAACACATATGCTGAGTCAATCTATCTCAGCAAAAACCAAAAGAGATCCTCTACTGAAAGGAAAAGTGGCATATCATCTAGTTAAAATTCTAGCCAACAACATGCATTTCCTGTTACCAGCTGCTCTACGTTTTTGGGGTTCTGTTTTTTTTTTTGGTTTTTGTCTTTTTTTCTCTTCTTCCAAAAGTCTAAATGCAGATTCATAGCTATATTGCAGTTTGGACTATGTTTACACACAAACCAGTTTAAGAAACTTTGTTTAAATTTAGTCCAAAGTGCTGACTCTTTAAAAAAAGTTCAATAAATTAAATCTGCTATCCTTTCCCCGATCTTTGCTTTCTTGAATGATCAGCTAATTATAGATTGTCTATTTTTTATTTACATGGAAGTTGAACTTTTTACTCTGTGTGGCTGATGTGTGTATAGAAATAGCCCAATCTAAAATGATCAAAGCCAAAATACAACTCTTTTGGTTGTTTCTAATAAAAAAGAACAGATATATTTGGATACATAGCAGTGCATTTGATTTAGCACCTTTCAATTCAGTTTGACAATCATTCATGAAAAGAATTCATTATGTGCAAGGCGCTTGGATGGATGCTGGGTCTATAAAGACAAAAAAAAAATCCCTACCCTCATAGAACTTACATTCTTAATAGTGATATTCACAGAGTTACATAATTTTAATCTAGAAGGACTTTAGAGGTAACTTTATTTAAACTTCTTATTTTACATATGGAGGAAACTGACCACTTTGAGAAGTTAAACAACTTGACCATTGTAACCTTGGTACTTTTCTGACATCGAGAAATTGCATACCAATGACAAAGCTCTATTTGTTAGAACAAAATTATTTGATTTGGCATGACTCAGGACTTAGAAGGGGCAGAATCTTAAAGAGAATGGTTGTTCTTCTTTAGCCCTGGAAGGAAAAAGTTATGCACAGTCTGAGAAATACACAAGCCTCTGAATCTTTGGATTGATTGCCTCCCTGGGCAAGCCAGAAATCAGGTTCACTTTTAGTTTGGCAGGTAGAGAGAAAGGATGGATGACTGCATAGTTCTAGTGATATTCAGTCAAGAAACTATGTATGAGAATGAGTTACAAAAAACAGTTCTGGGTAATGTTGGAGAAGAGAGCTACCTTTGCCTGGGAAAGACTTCCCTTGGTGCTAGGAAAGAGGCAGATCAGATTGTTTTGAATTTTTCACTTTAAGATCCAGATGGGATGGTGGGGGTGGGGTAAGTTTTGCATGTCCCTCATTCACTTTCTCCCCCTGGGAGAGAGAATATATATTAAACACAAAGTTTTCCTGCTTTTAGAAATCCATTCCTAGATTTAATTAATAGTAAATTTGCTGGTTATATAGAATGATAGATCTTAGTTGCTTCATATCTACATGTTTTGTTATTTGTGACAGGGGAGACAGAATTTAAGGTATATTATGAATGTAAAGGGAACAAACACAGAACAGATGCTCTGTCTGAATGTTGGGAAAAAGGGGGGATATCACCTGCTTGGGCTCTGGAGTTACATGAGAGAATCTTATCAATTTGTTAAAAAATATTTTATGTGTACATTCCAAATCAAAGCTGAGTATGCCTACTACCCTTGGGTGAAAGAAAGCCAATTACCATTGTTGTATGTTGGGAGTAGAGGGTGGGTAAGAGCTGTCACTTTGTTATATTGCCTTTTCCATTGTGTCCCCTCCACTCCTGCCTAGAGGTCCTCTTCTACAGGGACCTGACCAAGGATAGCAGCTTGATAGAAGAAGTACGGGATTAGTCAGAAGACTATTGATGCTCAAATTCCAAAAGTAGGGGCCAAAAGAGAGGAAATGAGTACCCTTCTCTACCTGAAGTAGATTAAATGAGATATTTATAAAACACTTAACACAGTGTCTGGCACACAGTAGGTTCCAAAGAAATGCTTCTTCTCCTTCTTTCCCTTCCCTTTTCTATCCCAGTAGTAGCCCAGAGATGAATTTTTCTACCTTACACAAAGAACCCTCATGGACACCCAGTTAAACCATTATAATGTGGCAACTGTCTGAGTCAAAAAGGAAAGCTGAGGTCTCCTTGACTCTTTTTTTTTGGCTTTTTGGAGGGCAATTTGGGTCAGGTGACTTGCCCAAAGTCACATAGCTAGTAATTGAGTCAAGGGTCTGAGGCCGGATTTGAAGTCAGGTCCTCCTGACTCTAGGGCCAGTGCTCTATTCACTGTGCCATCTAGCCACCCCTTCTCCTTGACTCTTAATAAAGAATTCGGAAGAGTGAAAATCCAAGAGGAGGTGGATAATAAAGTTGATACCTGCCTACTACTAGTAAAAAATAAGGATTTTTATTAATGAAGGAGGGGTCCAGGAATAGAAGAGGTTATTAGGATGTTTAACAGAGGGCATGAGGTAGGGCAGTAAGTAGAAAGGATCAAGCCTAAAAAGACCAGAACAGCATAGCTTTATAACTTGAAAGGACCTTGGAGGTCATGTAGTTCAACACCTTTATTTCACAGATGAGGAAACTGAAGCAAAGTGCATTACCCAAGGGTCACAGAATGGTAGAGATGGCGTTTGACCTGAAATCGTTTGTCTGACTCCCAATTCAGAGCTATTTTGGTTAAAGCAACATAGTGTAGATGGAGCTGAAACATGTAAATATTGTGAGCCAAATAGAACTGTTGTAGTCCTATGAATTTCAACAACGTTTTGCAAGGTTGCTTTAAATCTTGCCTAATACCAAGCTAGCCTGACTAAGTCGTTGCTTGGTTTAAATCCTATTAAAAACACAATCATCTCAAATGCCTCTCCATGATATCTGGAGTCTTATTCCTTTACTATTTCTTAAGGGTAAATTAAATTCAAATGTGAAAAAGTACACTATCCCTCCCAAAATAGTTATTTCATTTTGTGCTTCTCAGGTTGAAATGGAGGGACTTTTAAAAGATAAAGATTGAGAAAATGGGGGGTGGGGCAGAGCCAAGATGGCAGTGTAGAAGCAGAAAAACTCGCTGTGCTCCCACCATAACTACCTCAAATAACTAAAAATTACTCTAACCAAACTTTAGGGCTACAGAAACCACAAAGTGACAGAGAGAAACAAACATCCCACTGAAGACAGCAAGAAAGGTAGACAAGAAGGATTCATCACAGCCCACTAGGAGCAGAGCCCAGACCCGCATGAGCCCAAGGTCTTAGCCTCAGGGCGGCCTGACCAGCCACAGATAGAGGGATATTGGGAGAGTGGATCACTAGCAGCTATGGTGGTTTCCAGAATTATCAACCCATAAATGCCAAAGACAAAGTAAGAGGTCAATGTAGACTTTGGGAACAGAGAGTCTGGGAGTGTGGTTTGGCCTCTGCCCCCAGAAGGAGAAGTGGCTGAGGTGCGGTGGCCACAACCATACGGCTGCTTCAGAGCTTCTAGCCTGTAGGGAGACCAAGCAACACTTCTGAGAGGTCATTGCTCTTGCTTTAACCTGGTTGGATCTGGATTGCTGTCTAGGGTGGAGGTCCTGGGGTGTGTGACCAGTGAGCCAGAGTGTGTGGAGGCTTCTGAGAGGGCACCCAACTTATAGCTCTAGCAGCTGAGAAAACCCCAGTGATTTGGGACAAAGCTCTCCTCTTTGGAAGCAGAGTTCTACTGTGGCAAAAAGCTCAAAAGTCAAGTAACTGAGTGGCAACATGGGCAAGCAAAGGAAGTAAAACAAGCACAGCAATCTGACTTTGGACTCCTTTTTTGGAGACAAAAAGGATCAAAGCATGGAACAGGAAAAAGACAATGAAGTCAGAACTCATGCACCAAAAGCTTCCAAGAAAAATATGAACCAATTGCAAGCCATAGAGGAGCTTAAGAAGGATTTTGAAAACCAAATAAGAAAAGTGGAGGAAAAATTAGGAAGAAAAATGAGAATGATGCAAGAAACTCATGAAAAGAGAGTCAATAACCTGACTTAACTTAAGATAACTTAAAAATAGACTAACTCAAATGGCAAAAGAAGCTCAAATTTGCCAGATGGGAAAAGAATCTCAAAAGCTCACTGAAGAGAATCATTCCTTCAGAATTAGATTGGAGCAAGTGGAACCTAATGACTTTATGAGAAATCAAGATACTATTAAACAGATCTAAACAAATGAAAAAATAGAAGGCAATGTAAAATATCTCATTGGAAAAACCACTGACCTGGAAAACAGATCCAGGAGAGATAATTTTAAAATTATTAGACTGCTTGACAGCCATGATCAAAAAAAGAACCTAGAAATCATCCTTCAAGAAATTCTCAAGGAAAATTTCCCTGATGTTTTAGAACCAGAGGGCAAAAGAGAGGTTGAAAGAATCTACTGATCACCTCTTGAAAAAGATCCCCAAAAGAAAACTCCTGGGAATATTATAGCCATGTTCCAGAGTTCCCAGATAAAGGAGAAAATATTACAAACAGCCAAGAAGAAACAATTTTAATATTGTGGAAACACAATCAGGATAACATAGGACCTGGAAACTTCTACATTGAGGAATCAAAGGGCTTGGAATATGATATTCCAGAGGTCAAAGGAGCTGGGATTAGAACCAAGAATCACCTACCTAGCAAAACTGAGTATTATGCATGTTTCAGGGGAAAATGTGGTCATTCAATGAAACAGAGGACTTTCAAGCATTCTTGACGAAAAACCAGAGTAGAATAGAAAATTTGACATTCAGATACAAGAAGCAAGAGAAGCATGAGAAGGTAAACAAGGAAAAGAAATCATAAGGAACTTATCAAAGTTGAACTATTTACATTCCTACATGGAAAAATGATCATTGTAACTTATGAAACTTTTCTCAGTATAAAGTTGAAGGGAATATAAATATATGTATGTATATATATATATATATACACACATATACATATATGTATACACATATATATGTACAGGTATACACAGACAGAGGGCACAGGACCAATTGAATAGGAAGGGATGATACTTAAAAGGTGAAATTGAGAGGTGAGAGAGGAATATAATGAGAGGAGATGGGGAGAGACAGAATGGGGTGAATTATCTCATGTAGAAGAGGTAAGGTAAAATTGTTACAATGGAGGGGAAGAACAGGAAGGCAAAAGGGAATGGGTCAACTTTATTCTCATTGAATTTGGCTTAGGGAAGGAATGACATACACACTAAATAGGGTATCTCACCCTAGAGGAGAGTAGAGGGGAAGAGGATGAGAGTGGGGATGATGGAGAGAAGGGCAGGGTGGAGGGGAGGAAAGTTGTAAGCACACACTTTTCAAAAGGGACAGGGTCAGAGTAGAGAATAGAAGAAGTGGGGGTATAGGATGGAGGGAAATATAGTCAGTCTTTCACAATATATCCACTATGGAAATGTTTTGCATAGCTACACATGTACAACCTATATTGAATTGCCTATCTTCTCAATAAGGATGGGTGATGAGGGAGGAAGGGAAAGTATCTGGAATTCAAAGTTTTAAAATCAAATGTTTAAAATATATATATATATATATATATATATATATATATTTTTTTTTTTTTGTTGTTGTTGTTGTTTTGTTGTTGTTGTTTTTTACGTGCACCTTGGGAAATAAGATATATAGGCACTGGGGTATAGAGATTCATCTTGCCCTACTGGAAAGTCAGAGGGCTGATGGGGGAGGATATAGGAGAAAGCAGATTGGGGGAGGGGGTATACAGTGGGATCACTGTGTTGGGCGGAGGGTAGGGAAAAGATGGGGAGAAAATTTGTAACTCAAAATCTTGTGGAAATGAATGATGTAAACTAAAAATAAACATAAAATTTAATTTTAAAAAGATTGAGAAAATTAACAACGTAAAAAGGCAAACCCAAAGCTAGATCATTGTAGAATATCTCTACTTTTAACAACATATTAACAGTACTCAGAATACAAACTGATGCTTCTGTCCAATTTCTGTCCAGTTTCTGTCCAGGTGAAAAGTGATGTAGTAGGTTCCAAATAAATGTTTCTTTCCTTTCCTTCCCTTCTCTGCCCCAGTAGTAGCCCAGAGGTGAATTTCAGGTTTGGAATACAGTAGGTTCCAAATAAATGCTTCTTCCCTTTCCTTCCCTTCTCTTTCCCAGTAGCCCAGAGGTGAATTTTTTCAGCTTATACAACCCTCATGGACCCAGTTAAACCATCATAATGTGGCAATTCTTTGAGTTAAGAAGGAAAGCTCATGTCTCCTGACTCTTAATAAAGAATTTGGAATAATGAAAATTCAAGTAGAGATGGATAAGAATGTTGATACCTGCCTACTATTAGTCAAACAAAAAAAGGATTTTTATCAATGTAATTATTGGTTAATAATTGGAAGGCAAATCCTTATCATGATATTATGGAGTCAGGGCAAACTGGAGGTAATGAACATATGAATTTTTACATTATAGGAGCACAGAATTTAGTACTAGGGAAGAAAGCTTCAAGGTCATCTGGTCTAACCCTTTCATTTCAAAGGGATAAAGAAAGGAATAAAGACCAGAAGTGATTTGCTCAAGATCACTTTGGCAAAGAGCTGAGATTTGAGCCGATGGTCTTTGATTCTAATTTTCATTCTATTTATGTTATGTCAGGATCATCCGAGATCACCAGAATTATTAACTCTGACCAAGAAATAATAATAGGTAGCATCCATATGGATCTTTAAGGCTTGCAAAAACACTTTACATTAGTTATTTCATCTGATCCTCACAACAACCCATTGAGATAGGGGCTGTTATTATGCCCATTTGATAAACAAGGGTAACTGAAGCTCAGAGAGATGTTTTGTCAAGGGCCACACAAGTTAGTGTAAAAAGTAGAACTCAAACCTAGGTCCTCCTTACTCTTAGGCCAACTGGCACTCTTGTCCTTATTCTAGATGGGGCTAAGTGATAATGATCACATCTCACACTTCTATAACCCAGTTAAGTTTCCAAAGCAATGTTCTTGTGACACTGTGAGGTAGATATTGTTACAATCTCTGGTTTATAGATGGAGAAACTAAAGAATGAAGAGGTTCAATGATTTTGCCCAGGTTCACACAGATATTAAGTGATGGGGCTGGAATTTTCACTCAATTCCCTTTGCAAACCTCAAGAAACAGTATAGAAATGTGGGTTACAATTATTTTGATGCTGATTCTAGGGCAATGCTTTGCCAGTATGCCACGCTGCCTTTAAATAATTGTTCACATTTCTATGGTTTGTTCCATTATTCAGTTGTTTCAGTTATATTCAACTTTTTGTGACCCCATTTGGGGTTTTTCTTGGCAGAGATCCTGGAGTGGTTTCACATTTACTTCTCCAGCTCATTTTACAGAGGAGGAAACTGAGGCAAACAGGATTTGAGTTTCTCAGGATCACACAGTTATGATGTGTCTGAGGTTGGATTTGAATTCAATTCTTCCTGACTCCAGGTCTGGCATTCATTAATTTGGAGGTTGTTGAACTGATGGATATTTGCATTGGAAGGAGTTTCCTCATGGCAGGGGATGGGGGGAGGGATTTTGCCCTATACCAGAGGAATCAAATGTGCTCATGGTTTGTAAAATTCCTGAGTACAACTGAACCAGGTTAAAATGAAATTAGGACATATTTAACAAAATAAATAAAAAGGCAATGGAACAGGATATTGTCAGTATGTGTTTTCTAAGTCAATATGCAGTTCTAGAGATCCTTATATATAGTTTAGTGATCTCTTATATTTATCTGAGTTTGATGTTATTCCCCTATACCTATAAAGTCTCAAGTTCAGTTTAAAAAAAGTTATTGGTAGCTGGACTTTTGCATCGCTATTAACAATTTTTAACAATTCATTTACATCTCCTTAAGTTTTGCTGTCTGAAATGATATTCTATATTTAAGCAAGATATCTGATTAGCATTGCTTTGCAAATGAGTACATTTCTATATAAGAATTATAGCATATATTGTGGAACAAATGTGGAATTTTAATGTTTATTTTTCAGGAGAAATCCCAGAAATAATTTGGTTACGCAAGCTTCAGAAAATTAAATTTAATTACAGTTTTAGCAGTCTTGCCAGTAGTGTATCTATATGTGTTCTCTTCTATATGCAAGAAACAGACCAAATCTATAAATTTACCTAGATGTCAAATACTCTAATTTCAAAGTCTTCTTGGCTTACTTAGGAAGAATATCATAACCTTTTAATTTTCCAGAATCCCATTCATATAGAAAGATAGTAATGCCCATTATCAATTTATACAGGTTGAAGAACTTATAGACCACATTACATGCTATATAGCTATTTATTTTTCCAAGTATCACAAAGTATTGGTAGTAAGTGAGATTGCCCTGAGATCATTCCCAGAAAAGAACTCTTAGAAAAAAATCTTCACATACAAGATAACTAAAGTTGCCAGGGCTGAAAGCTTCTCTCTTTTACAGGAGGAAAAACCACTGAATTCATAGTCAGAGGAAACTCCTTTGAATTCTAAATGTTCTATGTTATACTCATTGGACCTTAGATAAATCATTTAATTTATATAAAATGAGAGGGTGGAACAGGTGATCTGGAAGAACACTTCCAGTTCTAAATCTTATGGTCCTATGAGAACCCTAAGTGATGCTTTTGGTAGTAACCTTTGATAATGGGAAAAATCAGGGATTAAGCAATTGGGAGAGCAAACACTAGAACATCTTTCATTGCTATTAAAATCCCACATTTTTCAGAATCTGTGATCATCTAGACAGGGCTGGGCTAAAGTTTGTTTCAGTATAAGTTGTAACAAATGGCTTTGATAAAGGAGTCAGAAGACTTCGGAAAGATGCTGTTTAATAGAATTCACTACAATTTATTTTTTCCCACCCATAATCCAACTTTATAATGTTAAGAGGCAGCATAGAAGGCATGCATAAGAATCTTTGGTTGGAAGCAGGAACACATGATCTTTCCTCTGATATTATGTCTGTGACCTTTGGCAAGCAACAATTTCTCTAAGATTCAGTCTATTTATTTGTAAAAAATGTGGTTAAAAATACCTGTTATACCCTACTTCTAAGGGTTAAGGTAAGGATCATACAGTCACAATTTAGTGCTAGAAAGGACCTTACAAACTATCAATCCCAACCCTCTCACTTTACAGATAAGGAAATTGAGGCAAAGAGCATGTAATTGACTTCTGGGTCATCTGATAAGTATATGAGGTAGGATTTGAACATAGGCATTCTTTTCTCCAAGTTTAGTCACTTATCCATTGTGACCTGACTCTTAAAATGAGATAATACATGTAAAATATTTTTCAACCTCAAAACACTATGAAAATAGCACACAGGGTATAATCTAAACACTTCAATGCTAGAGGAATATTATTCTTATCTCCTTGTTAAAAATGGATCTTTTGGGAATGTCTACTATGCAACATTGTTAGCTTAGGTTAGATTACTATAGATATTGGAAAATAAAGCTTAATTTATTTATAGTAATTTTTTTTTAAATCTAGGATTCAACCTTTTCATTAATTTAGAGTGGCTTTCCTCTCAGTAGGGATGACGTAAGTGAAGTCAAAAGAGTGTCTTTTTTTTTTTGCTTTCAGTTCCTAGTCTCAGACAGGTTTCTTATCCCAGCCCTTCAGGTCCACCAGAAAGGGAACTGCCTTTATGTCACCAAGAGCAAACACTGTTTTAGTGACCTGTCTCATTCTAATTTAATTTTCATGAATGTTAATACAACTTTCCCTGTATTACCATACCAAAAGACCCTGGGATTTTATACAACGTGCATAGGAGTTCTATGAAAATTTCAAGGCTAACAGTATTTTCTCCTCTAAAAATACTGGATGTGAAATTGTAAATGCACCAGAAATCCTTAGATAGGGCAACTTTTAGGTGTGAAAATTAGGCTGTTTCTCTCTTTGACCCATGTTTTTTTCTGAATGCAGCTCACCCTCCCCCTTCTCTTTTTTTTAACCAAGGGTATTTCATAGTTTTAGACCCTTTGGATCATAATTTATAGGTTCTATCAATATAATTCAAGCCTCACAGTATTTTGTGGACCAATCTGTTAACAGACTTGGTGATCAAGAATGGGAATAGAGGGGGCAGCTAGGTGGCGCAGTGAGTAGAGCGCTGGCCCTGGAGTCAGAAGGACCTGAGTTCGGATCCAACCTCAGACACTTAACACACACACAAACAAAAACCTAGCTGTGTGACCTTGGGCAAGTTACTTAACCCCGATTGCCCTCCAAAAACCAAAAAAAAAAAAAAAGAATGGGAATAGAGAGTGAAACATTTATTCTTCGGGAAGGAATTCTAGACCTTTTCTCCTCTATTTCTCATCTTTCGCCCTCAGGTTCCATACTTGTGCCTATTTTTAGTAGTTGTTGATCAAGTCTTCTAAAACCTCAAATTGTCTTGAGTATAAACAGTCCCTATTTCTAGGTTCAGCACATTCTGGGAGACTCTACTTTGAAGCAAATCACTACAGTGAAATCTGGATTGGATACGAGACATCTGAAAGTGGTTGCATTGTTACTTCTGACATTGGCAAAAACCAATGGGGGAAAAAGGCATTAAAAGACCTCCCTCCCTCCCTCTCTGTCTCTCTGTGTTCCTGTATGTATACACACATATTATGTAAGTATACATACACACATATACACATACATATATGTGTATAAATATAAGCAGTAGTTTAATATTTTGTAGGATAGCAAATTGAAAGTTTGTTGGTTTGTGGGGTCTTCTAGTGAGAAAACTTCCCTTATCAATGCTGTTCAGCACCTTCTTGGCAACATATAGTCTTACAGATTTGCTTGTAATATGAAGTTAGTGACTTTGATTAGGGTCTCACAGCCAATATGTTTAAGGAGGAAGCACTAGTGCCCATTTCTTCCTGACTCCAAGGCCACATTCTCTATCTAGGTGGACTCCTTAGTTCCTCCACCATGTATTAGGCAGCATAAAATGGACTTCTTACTGTTCACGCGTTTTTCAGTCATGCTCAGTTCTTTGTGACCCCATTTGCAGGCTTCTTGGCAGAAGTACTAGGGTGGTTTGCCATTTCCTTCTCCAGCTTACTTTACCGATGCGGAATTGGCCTAGGGTCAATAAGTGTTGGATGCCAGATTTGAAATCAAGATGAGTCTTCCTAAATCTAGGCCCAATGCTTTATCCATTGGGCCACCTAGCTGCTTTGTAAAATAGACACATGAGCAATATTAAAAGTAGAGAAAAGACAGGGGATTTAGTTTTTCTGCTTTGTAAGAAAAATCCCCCAGAAGAACATCAATGCAAGAAAGGACTTTGTCCATATCAGATCATCATCACAATATAAGCTAAAACAAACATGAGGGAAAGTCATTCAGAAGAGCCAACAAGTTTTCACCTTCTCTTTAATGCCTTAGGTATTTGGTGCTAAATGTCAAGTTTGTTTTTTCTCTTTTTATATGGTCAAACTTAGGATTTTGCCTAAGACTGAGTGGCATAAGATCTTATAATTAAAACAGCAAACTTTCCACCTTTGAAGTCATTCTGAGGGAAAATGTACATTAGACAAAGAATCTGAGCATTTATATGCTCAGAAATGATCCCAGCTAAACTTTCATCTTCCTTGTCTTTCATAGTACACTGCTAAACAATACAATAGAATTAAGAATCTAAACTCTACTGGGAATAGAGTAATTTTTAGTTTATGGAGATTGTAAAGATTATACCTTTTTTTGGGGGGGAGGGGCGAAGGCAAGGCAATTGGAGTTAAGTGACTTGCCTGAGGTCACAAAGTATCAATCTTCTGAGGCTAGATTTGAATTCATATCCTTGTGACTCTAGGGCATCAACTCTATTCACTGCACCACCTAGCTGCCCCTGATTGTAATGATTATAAAAACTGACACATGGGTTTCTAAAGTTAAAAAAGTTCATTTTATTCATCTTGTTTGAATCCAAGTACAGCCCTATGAAATTATCCCATTTTTACAGATGAAGAAACAGAAACTCAAAGGGGTTCAGTGACTTCCTCATGTTCACCCAGATAATAATATACAATGAAGGCAGGATTTGAATTCATATCTCCCTAATTTTGAGTCCAGCATTCCATTCACTACACGCCATGCTTTCTCTTGATTAGTTAAATGCCAGAAAAGAAATAATGAATTTGTGCAAATATTTCATTCTATCACATTACCAAGAATCCCTTAACTTCCTTCCCACCTTGACCCCTTAGCTCTGTGACATTCTAATCAATTTATTGGAAAATCTTGTTATAATTAAAATTTAACACAGGTTCAGCAATGAAAATGATGTAATGAATTATGATCAGGAAGGGAAGAGGAATGCTCTTCTTAAAGAAATGCACCCTATGTGGTGTGCTCTCATTTCTGGGAGGAAGCAGACCATAACATCTCAGATTCACTGATTCATTCTAATTATGGGCAATGACAACATGAATTAGGGGAAAATCTGAATCATGGAATATCTTTATAAAAAAAATCAGTTTTGCTACTTCTGAGTATGCTTTCAAACCAGCTTAATAATGTGTTCCCAGGATGAAATAAGATAATGTAGACAAAGGGCTTAGCAAATCTTAAAGGTTTAAAGAAAAGAATAATTTGTAATTAACATATCAAATATAAATAAGTTACTTATATGAAGGATCTTGGGATTTAGAGCAGAAAGAAACCATTAAAGACATATAGTCAAACACATTCCAATTCAATTAACATCTATGAGTGCCTAATATGTGCAGAGCATGGTGCTAGATTCTAGGGATACAGAGACTTTTTGTTCATCCTTAAGTATTTTTGGGGGATGGGAAATAATCTTTTATTTGAGGCAATCAGGGGTAAATGACTTGTCTATGGCCACACAGTTAGCAAGTTTCTGAGGTCGGATTTGAACCCATGTCCTCCTGACTCCAAGGCCAGCACTCTACTGTACCACCTAGTTGTTCCAGGGAATATTCTTTTTTACAGATGAAGAAACAGGTGCCTACAGAGGCTGAGTAACTAGGTCAAAGTCACGTAAGGAGAAGGTTCTAGGGCCAGGATTTGAACCTAGCATAGTATGTGTTAAATAAATGAATAAATGGATGAATCAGTCATTAAATAGATTAATTGGTGTTCCCTGAGTATTTGAAAGCACTTAAAACATTGGTTTTCTTGAATATTTTTCAGTACTGAGGCTCTATGGGTAATGAATAGACCTGTAGCTGGTGCTTGAATATGAGACATTCAGAAATGAGGTGGGGAATTAGGGAAGGTCCTAGTTCTCACAAATTAAGAGGAAAAGGAGGTTGGTCAGGAGATATGGGCAGGTGGGTGGGTGTTGCTAGGAAAATCCAATATTGGGTTGCAGGAAGGTGGGGTATGGTATGAAGAAGGCATGGTAGTAGGTATTAGTGACCCATCTTCAGGGGCAGGGTGCAGGGCAGGAAAGGGCTGTAGACAAAGTAAGACACAGATGTCACCCTTAAAGAACTAACTGGTTAGAAAGGTGGACAACACATGCACACAAAGAACTATAATATAGCAGGGAACAAAATAAGCATAGAGGAGAAAGTATCAGACAAAGTATGATGAGAAATTTGAGGAGAGGAAGAACATGTTCAGTAGTGAGTGAGAGATTGTAGGATCAAAGATTTAAAGCTAGAAGGAGCCTTGGAGATAAATGACTTTAATTCCTTTGTTTTACAGATGAGGGAATTAAGCCCCCAGAGGAGTAAATAACCTGATCAATATCACAAAGTTAGTAAATGCTTAAGGGGATAATTCAAGCTCAAGTCTTCCTGACTCCATGTCAGGTACCATATCTACCACATCAGTGGTGCCAAACTCAAATAGAAATAAGTCCCTGCAGGCTATATAGTGACTTAGAGAATGACAAATTAATATTATTGACGTTTTATTGTATTTCATTTATTTTGTTACACATTTCCAAAATATGCTTTAATCTGGCTCAGGCTGCAGTCCAGATTTTTGCTAATTTCATGGAATTATGAGAAGGCTTCAGGAGAAGTATAAAAGGAAGGAAGGAATTTAATTGGATTAAGAAGAGAGAGGTCATGTCTATTCCAGATGTAAATTTTGGGGTAAGTAAAGGCATAGAGATTGGAAAAGACAAAACAAGAACTGAGGGAATTTCAGTTTGGATAAAATGAGGAACAGTTTGAGACAAAATAGGTTGGGACCAGATGGTGACTGGTTTTGAAAGCCATGAAAAAAGGAAGATATTTTATTTGGTAGGGAATGGCTTCTGAGTAGATGAATGATGTTATCAGAAAGATAAATCAGAAAGATTAGGATAGAGCAACAAAGATTAGTTAGCAGGCTATTGTAGTCATGTAAGTAAAGAGCTAGTCTTAGTTGACTGTAGTGAAAACTGAAAAGAAGGTATAAATGTAAAAGATACTACATGGTAGATTTAGCAGAACTTGACAACTAATTGGATGGGTGGGGGTGATAAGGGAGGAAGGAGAGATAAAATGACTCTGGAATTTTAAGCCAAGGTGACTTAGAGGATGGTGACGCCATCAATAGAAACAGAAAATTTAGCAAAAAAGTCTTTTTGGAGATGATGGTGAATTGTTTTTAGACATGTGTTTGAAGTGTCAGAGTCAAGTGAAGATATCCAAAAGGTAGTTGGAAATAATAGACTCTATTGTTATTATATAATAGACTCTATTATGTTAGCTGTAGAAACCTAAATATGATAAGAAAAGCTTAATAATGTAGATTTAAGAATCATCCACATACATATGGTAATTGAACCCAGTGAAAGATAAGATTACCAGAAAGAGCCTGGAGAGCAGAAAAAGGGCAAAGGACAGAAACTTGGGACACATTTTCACTTAGGGTTTGGCACAAAGATCCAGAACCAGCAAAGAAAGGACTCGTCAGAAGTAGGAGAACCATAAAAAAGCACCGTCATGGAGACCAAATAAGAAAGATGAAGTGATAGACCAAACAAAGATGAAGTAATATTAAATGCTATCAAGAAATCAAGAAAGTTAAGAACTGAAAAAATAAAGCCAGTGGATCTGGTAATAAAAAAGCCTTTACCTTGAAGACAGGATTTTCAATAGCATGGTAGGGATGGAAAACAGATTGCAAGGAGAGCAAATATTTGATGATAAGGGGGAAGTATGAATGCCCCTGAAATTTTCTGAAAGTTTGGTGAAAGGAAGGAAAAGGGATAAAGGAGAACTAGAGTCAAGGAAAAGATATATTTGGATAGGAAAGCCTAAGGGTCAGAAGACAGCAGAAGAAATCTGAAGATGTATAAGAGATAAAGCAAGGTTCTAGAGTAAATAAGAGGGAGTGGGCTCCAAGGTAGAGGTACAATGGTTATCTTTGGGCAAGTAGGAGGGTCATCTCTTCCTCTGAGATTGGAGAGAAGGAAGAGAAGTTAAGTCAGAGAAGTATGCTGTTGTTCAGTTGTATTTAACTCTTGGTGACTCCATCTGGAGTTTTCTTGGCAAAGATACTATAGTGGTTTGTCATTTCCTTTTCCAGCTCATTTTACAGATGAGGAAATTCAGGCAAACAGGGTTAAGTGACTTGCCATGAGTCCAAGTGTTTGAGACCAGATTTGAACTCAATTCTTCCTGATTCCAGGTCCAGACTTCTATCCACTGTCACCTTGCTGCCCTTTAAACAAGTGTAAGAGGGAAGTTAAGGGCTTTCACCCCATAATGGTCTCAAACTTTGCAGTAAAGCAAGAGGCGAAAGCATCTTTGGAGAATGAGAAGAGAGAAAGTAGAGATAGGGGTCTGAGGAGAGAAGAGAAAGGTTGGGATAACTTTTGTGATGAATATGAAACAGAACTAACAAGAAATGATAAAAAAAAAAAAGACTGCCCTCCAGGTATGGGGAGAGCCCAGATAAGGTTAGATGGAAGGGTTTTGGAGTGGAACCCCTGAATACAGCTTAATGATTTCCTCCAGCAGTATTTGGTAATTATTCAATAGGATCATATGAAGAGCTACTGGGGTTTAGGGGTAAACTAGGTGGGAATGGCAGGTTAAAGAGGTCAGAGATTCAAGGGCACCAAGAGGATATTCCAAATATAGATAACCATCAACAAGTAGAATGGCATCCTGGATATAATATCAGGTTTGGAGTCTGGAAGACTAGTGTCTGAAATCTGTCCCAGACACACCATCTGTGTGACTCTGACTGGCCCCAGTTTCTTCCTAATAATCAGTAAAAAAAAAAAAAAAGCAGCAGCAGTAGTAGTAGTAATAGCAGCAGCAGCAGTAGAGGTTAAGTAACCTATCCAGTAATAGTAAAAAGTAGTGGTAAAAAAGAATCTCAACAATCTGCAAAATAAGGATAATAATTGCCGTAGCATTGCCCAGGACTGCCATGAAGATCAAATGAGATAATGTATGTGAACTGTTTTATAAATCTTAAGATGCATTCTATAGATGAGATATAAACAATTAATGGTGATGATGATAATATCAAGTTTGGATCAGGAGAGAAGTGAGGCCAAAAGATATCATACAAAATTGTCAGATTTCACAGAATCATAGATCTACAGCTAGAAGGATACCCATAGCTGTCTTATCCAATGCTTTCACTTTACCAATAAATAAACTGAGCCCAAGGAGTTCAAGTGACTTGCCCAAGGTCACAAAGGTAGTGAGTAGCAGGGATAAAATTGGAATCCAGGTCCTTTGACTTCGGAGTCACTGAATGCCCTTCCCATTGTACCATACTACTCGTATAAGTTATTTCAAGTTCTAAATTCAGGCATAATCCAAGTGATTGAAATGGAAGTTTTTTTCAAAGAACAGTTATTAGTTCTTTAAGGGAGGGAATTTCTTTATTTTTAGTTCAGTCAGTCAAATGAGTATTTATTGGGAGTCTACTGTGTGTTTACCACTGTGGTAGGAGCTATGCAAGATAGGGAGATGGGTAGAATCTGAGATTTCATTGACCATGAGGAACTCATAGATGAAAAAACCCTTTGTTCCAACATTGGATAGCCCCTTCTCTGTAATTTGCATTCTTACAAAGTTGCCTCTAGCACTGAGAGGTGATGTAGCTTGCTTTGGTCAATAGAGACAACAAGTATCAGAAGTGGGTCTTGAACTCAAGTGTTCCTGGGTTCAAGGTCATCTTTCTGCCCACTCTCTGACTGACTCTCTCTCTCACCTATTTATCAATTATCTATATCATCTATCATCTATTTATCAATTATCTATCTCCTTCCTTCCTTCTTTCCTTCTATCTATCACAGTTAAGTGGTACAATGGATAGTGATGTGCCTAGAGTTAGGAAGATTCACCTTTATGAGTCCAAATCTGGCCTCAGGAACTTACTAGCTATATAATCCTGGCCAGCTTCATTTAACCCTGTTTGCCTTAGTTTCCTTACCTGAAAAACAAGCTAGAGAAGGAAATGGCAATTCACTCCAGTATCTTTGCCAAGAAAACACAAAATGGACTCACAAAGATATGTACTATCTATCTATATATCCACACACACACATATATATATATATATATATGTATATATATATATATATAAAACTATACATAGATATCTACTATAATTATATAGCTAAATACACACACACACACACACACACACACACACACACACACACATATATATATAAAGCAGAAATATAAGATGTGAAGCACTTTCCATTCCCTCACTCTAGTCTGCTATTCTTTTTATTTTTTTTAAAGCAATTGGGGTTAATTTGCTCAAGGTTAGATGGCTAGTTATTTATGTGTGGGTGCTAAGTACTGAGGCTGGAACCTATCGAGGGTCCTCCCGACTCCAAGGCCAGCACTCTTACTCACTGCACCACCTAGCTGCCCCTAGTCTCCTATTCTTAATGCTAATAAAATCAAAGAACTTTGAGGTAATAAGAACATCAGATGGCAGGAATTCCAACATGAAACTTAACAAGTGTCCTTCAACAATATTCCCAACATAGACATATACCTAAGGATATCAAAGAGAGGGAGAAAGGAATCACATGTACAAGAATATATAAATAGAGTAGCCCTTTGGGTTTTTTTTTTTTGGTAGCAATGAATGAGAGACACAAAGCAAGTGCCCAGCAACTGAGGAACAGCTGAACAAATTGCATATAATTGTAATGGAATATTCTTGCTTCAAAAGAAATGACGGATATGACATATTCCGAGAAATATGAGAAGACTTGTACAAACTGCTTCGGGGTGAAATGAGCAGGAACAAAAGAACAATTTAGAAGGTGACAACAAAAAAATAATATGGAGGAAAAAAAATACTTCTTTGAAAGACCTCAGAACCCTGATGAAAGCAGCAAACAATAGTGACTTAAAAAGACTAATAATGAAACATACCTCCTACCTCTTGATAGAGGGTAAATGGATTTGAGCTGCAAAATGAGATAAACATTCTTAGACACAGCCAGAGTGTACAGCTTTGTTTTGTTAGAAAATGCCTATTTGGTACAAGGGAGAGTTTCTATGGGGGTGTGAGGGTGTGGGTAAGTTACTGGGTAATAATAGATAAAAAATTATTATCAACACAACATTTTTAATGCATAAATACCCCCCAAAAGTGGAAAAGGGGACAAATAATCATAATTGTTGTTGTTTCTAACCTGTTAAATTAAAAATACATGTATGCTTATTTAAAAAACAAACTATCTGAAAGAAGTTTATAGTTTCTTTTATAAGCATCCTTCTTGATTTTTTTAATATAATGAAATGTTTGCTAATGATACTAAATTCATAATTTTTAATGGCCATCTAGATATTGCTTTAAGACCTCAAATGACAGGCACTTCAAGAGGCAGCTCATTCCACTTTTGTTGTTGTTATTGTTCAATTATGGCCAATTCTTTATGACCCTGTGGATCACGCTGTCCATGGAGTTTTCTTGGCAACCATTTCCTTCTCCAGTGGCTTAAGGCAAACAGATGTTAAGTAACTTATCCAAAGTCACATAGCTAGTAAGTTCACATCTGAACACAGGTCTTCCTGACTCCAGATTTAGAACTCTCTCCACTGAGCCTTGTAGTTTTCCCATTCCAGTTTAGGATAGCTGAAGTCCAGAAGTTTGGAATGAGCAGCAAACCATCCTAGTGGGCATAGTTGCTGAGACTTAACAAGTCTGCCAGCATTGCAATTCTTCTGTAACCCACCATTATCTTTATGGTGAGCAATTTCTAAAACATCTTACTTTCTCTATCCCTGGGTTACTTAACTGTCAGATTATAAAGAATAACTTTCCCAGACCCCACATCTGGTTCTCTTATCTTCATCCTCCTCAAACCCTGCCCCTTCCATGTTGCACTCCAACTGTGCTCTTTCCAATACTTGACCAACTGTGAACAAACTTACCTTATTCTGGATATCTCCCTTTCATATTTCCCCCATCTACCTGTATTTACAGATATCTGGTTTCCCCTAGATGATACTGCTTCCTTGGCCAGCTACTTTAGCACTACTTGTACCTTCTCCCATTGTCCTGAAGGGGGAGTCAGAATACTTCTTGTCTCTCCTGCTTCTTCCAGACTTTGAGGTTTACACTTTTAAAATTATTTTACCTCTATAGGCCACAGTAGCACTTGTCTACTGCTCCCTTAGTAATTCTCCCTCTATTCCCAAGGAGCTCTGTGCTGAGTTGTTTTCCTCTTTTAGCTTCTGACCTAGGGGACTTCAACATTCATGCTGATTCTCCCTTAAACACCCTAACATTCAAGTTCTTACATTTCCTCAATTTACAAGCCCTGTTCCTGTACTACAGTCTTAAAACATGCCATATGCTCTGACTACCAGAAACTTGAACTCTGAACTTGGAACAAGGTTCTTATAGGTGAGCTTTCACTTTATCTCACTGAGACATCCTTTCACTTCTTGGCCATCTCCAAGTCATTTTACCACATGTTTACCCCCTCCCCATCTAATTATCTATCCCCTTTATGTGTTGTCTTCATAGATTAGAGTATAGGCTCCTTGAGAGCAGTGGTTATTTTGCTTGCTGACAGTCATATTCCCACTACTTTCTCTGTATCCTATGTATCTACATATATATATACACACGTGCGTGTCTAATTTATGTGTTTATAGGTAGATAGAAATAGGTAGATATCACCATTACTCAACTGAAAGAAAAACCTAGAATATTTCACTGACTATAACTTTCTACCATTCTGTTTTTTCTTATGTTTCACCCCTCCTAAACCTATTGTCTTTACCTCAACTTGCAATATCTCTATTCCTAAGAATTTTTTGACTATTATCCCTACACTCTGACTTCACTTTCTTCCTTTCTCAATATGGACCCTCGTGTTAGTCAATTCCCCTTCACAAAGCCCTCTAGTCTAAAATCCTTGCACTCTTGTCTTTTCACCTTTTATCTCTTGTCAATCTCAAAAGTGAATTATTCCCACCATCCACCCTCCACTACTCCTACTCATGTGTTGCTAAATGGAGAGAGAAGTCTCAAAACATAGTTTACTGGAGATACTACTAATCAGTGTCATCTAATCTCAACTGGATTCTACTTACAACAAGGCAATTCTTCCATGCTTTACTCATTCATCCCCTATCCCAAGTCCCTGAGAAGCTCTTCCAAATATTTCTTTTCTCCTCAAGCCTCCCACAAATTTTCCTCCTTTCCTCATCCTCTTACCAGAGGATCTTGTCTCTTATATTACTAAGAAAATTAAAGCTATTCACTGTGAGTTCCCTCTTCTCCCTTTCTCTTCATTTCAAATTCCCTTGTCATTATCCTCACAGAATCTCTGCTTCCCTCTATTCTCTGATAAGGAGGTATACTTTCTCCTTGACAAAGCTAACTCTTCTACATGAGTCCTTGATCCCATCTCCTTATATCTTCTCTTACATCAATCTCAATCCCCTACTCTATCTATTCTTCAGTCTCCTATCCACTGATTCCTTCCCTACTGCCTTTAAGCATACAAAAATTTCCACATCCTTAAAAAACCTTTGTTAGACCTTATTCCCTTAAATGATGTTTTTAAATATCACTCCTCCCTTTGTCAAATTCCTAGAAGAAAATGGTCTGCATTCTTTGGCTCCATTAAATCATTTCTCTCTCAATACTCAACCATTATCAACCTGACTTTCAACTGCAGCACTCAATTGAAATTGCTCTTTCCAAAGTTTAAAATCAAAATTCTATCAATTATCATATCTAATTACTTTTCTCAGCCCTCATCTTTCCTGAATTGTCTGTAGCATTTGCCACTGTTGACTTCCCCCTTCTCCTATATGTTCTCTCCTTTCTGAGTTTTCCTGACACTACTTTCTCTTGGTTTTCCTCCTACCTGTCTGACTGTTCCTTCCCAGACTCCTTTGCTGACCAATCATTCATGTTATGTCTTCTAAATCTGAGTGATACTCCAAGGTTCAATTCTGTGCCACCTTCTCTTCTCTAAGCTCTCTCCCTTGGTGACAACTCAAGCATAACTTTCTATACCATATACTCTCTCATTAACTATCATGTATTTAATAGTTGCAATTTAGTTTATATCTAAATATATTTCTTTTTAATACAGTTTTATATGCACATGTTTTCTCCATCAATAGAATGCTATCTCCTTGACAGGAAGGAATTTTTATCTTTGTGCAGTGCTTGGAACATACAAATAATGTGAGATGATTAATTCATTCATTCATCAACCCTAAATGTGCTTCTTTACAACTTCCACCTAGGGCTCCTATTTTGACCCTCTGGAGCAGAGGTATAGGAGATAAACAAACAAAGAATGAAACAACCCCTGCCCCCAAGGACCTTCCATTCTAGGAGGCAAGAGATAATTTATATCATAACTAAATGTATACATCATAAATAAAAGTGAATACAAATATATAAAAAGAAGTCCAATCTCTTCTATATGATAGATCTTCAAATATTTGAAGTTCCAATTATCTCCCCCATCATCTTCCATGTTTTTCTTTTCTCCAGACAAAATTTCCTGAATTCCTCCAAGTGATTCTCATATTGTATGACCTTGAGATATTCATTGACATAGTTTCCCTCCACTGAGCACTCTTCAGCTGATCAATTTCCTTAAAATATGATGTTCAGAGCTAAAGATAGTGCTCTGAAAGACAGTGGTCTGACAGGAGTACAGTACATCAGGACTGTCACTTCTGAAGTCCTAGACACTTTGGTTCTCCAAACATAATCTAAGTTTTCATGATATCCATTAATAAACTTGGGCCAACATGGCTTGGGGATTGACTTCTGTGTTCACAGGAATCAGACGTGCACAAATTACTTCCTTGTCATCTGATCCTTGACCCTTTTTCTGTTGCTTGGGACTAATCTATCAGTTCCCACAGCTTTCCTGGCTCCTGACAATTTCCCTGGATATCTGACTATCTGCCTTGTTTTACCTTTCCAACTCCTGCTAATCATCTGGATCCTGACAGCTTGCCTGGACTTTGAAACTCCTGCCTTGCTCTGTCTTCCCCTAAAGCATATCCTACAAGTTCTTATCTATCTGCCTATTTTTGAACCCACTGGTTATTTTTTTGAATATCTTTGGATATACTGACTCTGAAATCACAGAATCAAATGTTGGAAGGGATTTAATTTAATTTAATCAGCCAGCCCTTGATTTTAAACACCTTCTATAACTCTGTATCAGGTGATCATACGGTCTTCTCTTGAAGAGAAGAGGGAATCCATTACCTACATCTTGAGGTAGACCATGTACTTCTTTGTACTTCTAATGATAAATTTTTCATTATATTAAGCCTAAATATGCTTTTCTGAAACCCATTACTACAGATTTTGACATTGTGGACCAATAGAATAAATCTATTTTCTCTTCCTCATCAGATGGTTTTTAAAATTTATTTTTGTTGATATACTTTGTTTTAACAACAACTAAATTTATCAAGCTATTCTTCCCTCATCCCCCTCCCAGAGAGGGAGAACTGTCTCTTACTATAAACCGAAGGATGAAGAAAAGGGAGAAGAAAAAAATAATAGCCCAGCAACACAATCAAAATACTGAAAACAAAACCAGCATTATAAGCAATGTTCCACACCCATTTCCCCCCACATCTACAAAGAAGTGGTGGTGATTGTGGGGAGCCTTCTCATATTGCTTTTTTAAGGACCAGAATCTGTCATTATAATCCCCTTGTACTCTATTCTAAAATTGTGGTTGTTGTTCCTTTTTCCATTTACAATGTTGAAATTTGTGGGTATATTTTAGGCCTGTTCCTGCTTTTCTTTTCTTTTTTTAACTTTGCATTAATTCAAATAAATCTTTTCAAATGCTTTTCTAATATTTTTCTTATCTCAAAGAAAAATTCAACTACATTCATGGGCCATAATTTGTTTAGTTATTCTCATAGAAAGGCATCTATTTTGTTTCCAGTTCTTTGCTACTACAAAAAATGCTGCTATAAATACTTTGGTGTATATGGGGTCTTTCATTTGTCCATTGATCTACATGAGACATATGGCCAGCAGCGGAATCTCTAGGTCAAAGAATATAGTGATTTTAGTCTTTCTCTCTATCTAATTCCAAATTGCTTTCCAGAATTGTTGGACCAAATCAGTTTCATGAACAACGTGTTAGTGTGTCTCATGTTTCCTTAACCCCTTTAGGACTGGTTATTCCTTTCTTTTGTCATCTTTGTTAGTTTGCTGGATTTCCCCTCTGAGTGGTTATGATTTGTATTTCACTTACTAAGAGTTATTTGCAGCATTCTTACAGATAATTTTTGAATAGTTTTTAATTCCTCCTTTAAGAACTATCTCTTACTATCCTTATCTATTAGAAATTAGCTTTTGGTCTTATTTCTATTATTTAACTATATATCTTAGACATCAGACTTTTATCAGAGATATTTTCCCCCAGGTAACTACTTAACCTTCTTATTCCAAGTGCATTAATTTTATTCATATATTTTTTCAGTTCCAAGTAATAATTTCATCAAATATAATTTAACTTTTCACATCACCTTTATATTTTGTTTAAGAATTTACTCCCTCACCATAGCTAGGAATGGTAACTGGTCTAGTTTTTTATTCTAATAGTATGTGTTTTAATATTCAGGACATGTATAAATTTTAAGCTTATTGTGGCATATGGTATGAGACAGTGATCTAAATCTAATTTCTTCTAGACTGCTTTCTAGTTTTCCCAGAAATTCTTGTCAAGTAGAGAGTTCCTCCCTAGGCAATTTATGTTTTCAGGATTACTGGAGACTTGGTTATTGAGTACATTTTGTTTCTGATTCATCCATCTTTATTCTGTGTTTTTAATCTACTTTTCTATTTTTAACCAATATCAAAAAGTTTTTATGATTGCTACTATGTAATACAAATTGAGATCTAGATGAGTTAACCTCACTTGTTCCAATTTTTTGTCATTGTTTCCCTTGACATTCTCGTTCTTTTGATCCTCCAAATAAACTTTGTAATTATTTCATCTAGCTCTGTAAAGTATTGCCTTGGTAGTTATATCAGTATGTATAGTACTAAATATGTAAATTAACTTTGATATTGTCATTTTATTCTCTTGGCCATGAGCATTGAATATCTCTGATGTTAAATTGTTCTTTATTTCATTATGAAGTGCTTGGCAATTTTACCTATATAGGTTTTGACTATGCTTTTAGTAGACTGACTAAATCTGCCTATGCATTGGGTATTTATTTTGAATGGAAGTTATTTCTTTTTTTTTCACTTCTGAATTTTATTATTGCAATACAGAAGTGATATGAATTTTTGTGGGTATATATTATAATCTGTTACCTTACTAAAGTGGTTGCCAAAATTAGGTTCTTTGCTAATTCCATAGAATTTTCTAAGTAAGTCATCAGCAAATAAGGATAATATTGTGTTCTCTTTGATTTTCTTTATGTTTTTAATTTCTCTTGAATTCCTTTTGTATTTAGAAGCTCATCACTTTTAAAATTACCGTCACACTGTGAACTTAGCCCTTAATGACACTATCTCCTTCAGATTCTCCTATGATTGGAGGGCTGGAGAGTGGAATGCCAAATTCCTGCCAATGCCTTCTTTTATAGAAGGCAGAAACTGGACTCTTAGCTCCTCATTCCATTTTGTATTGCTTCCCTACTTGGTTTCAACTCCACAAAACAAGATGCTCCTC
This sequence comes from Gymnobelideus leadbeateri, assembly GCA_011680675.1. Lineage (NCBI taxonomy): Eukaryota > Metazoa > Chordata > Mammalia > Diprotodontia > Petauridae > Gymnobelideus > Gymnobelideus leadbeateri. The sequence continues at coordinate 403,433 of WOXC01002583.1, forward strand.
TACCAGGTACCTCTTGGTATCCTATCCTCCCCCTCCCCCGGCCTTGGTTTTTTGCCTTTTTTTTAATGAATTGTCTCTTCCTTTACATTGTAAACTCCTTGAGGGCAAGAACTATCTTTCTTTTTATTAATCGTACCCCCACTACTTAGCATAGTACCTGGCATAGAGTAGGCACTTAAAAAGCGATTATTGAATTACTGTTATTGCTAATATTTCTGTAACTGTGTCAATTAAAGTTGTAAAAAGAGAAATTCTTGTTTCATGTCTGTATTTACTGTGAAAGTTTCTACTGTTTCCAGACTGTACTTAATGACAGATTTTAGTTTTATATAGGCGCTTTTTCTTTCCACTTTTAATAAGATACTTTAATGTCTATCCTTAGTCAGATTTTTACCATAAACGAGTGTTGTATTTTGTTAAGGATTTTTTTCTGAATCTATTGATTGGATTCTGTGATTTTTTATTATTAATTATGTAAATTGTTTTTTTCCTAATGTTTGAGTCTTCCTTTGTAGATCTGATATAAATCCAACTTGTTCATAGTGAATGATTTTCTGGATAATTTGCTATAGTCATTTTGACAGAACTTTATTTAAAAACTTGATTGAGAATTCATTAAACATATTACTCCATATTTCTCCTTATTTTAATCAATTTCTGGATTAAGGATAGGAATATATTTGAGTCATAAGAGGAATTTGGAAGAGTATTTTTCTTCTTATATCTTAGATTAATTTCTCTAGTATGGTTATTAATTATTCTTTAAAATTTTGATAGAACTCTTTGGCAAATCCATCTGGATTAGAGAGTTTTTGCTTGTTAGTTCCTTTATAATTAGTTCAATTTCCTATCCTGAAACTAGATTATTATACATCTATATTTGATGTTCTATTAACTTATTTTATAATTTTGTAGATATTTGTTTTGCATTCTTTGTTTGCCAGTATAAAAATGTATATAAATCCTGATAATTCTTTTTTATTTCTTCATGATTAAGATTCTACTTTTTTATTGTTTATTCTCTTAATTTGATTTTTCTGCTCTTAAAAAATCAAATTGGCTAAAAGATTATCTATTTTTATTAGTTCTTTCAAAAACCCACCTTTTAGCTTTATCTAGAGCTTCTAAAGTTTTTTTTTTTTTGGTCTCTAATTTCTCTATCTCTTATTTTTGAATATCTTACTTTTGTGCTTATTTTAGGTATATTTACATATCATTTTCTAATTTTACAAATTACACATCAATATGGGACTGGACAGTGAAAGGAAAATGCTTGAAGAATATACAGACATTCTCAACCTGCTGTCAATGCAACATGTGGAAATTAGAGGACAGATGATTCAGGTGTTCATATTGTTTGGTGACAAATTATCTGCTAATTGGCTTTGGAGCTAGAAGTATTGAAGACTCATAAGTTGCTGAACCAAGAGGAACTGTGTGCATAAAAAGTGGATGATCTTTCTTTCTCTTCCCTGGTGGCTTTCTAGAATAGAGGTTTTCTTTGAATAACCTGATATGGAAGAAGCTAGTTGGCTACTTCTCCACCCTGACCCCATCCCCACCCCAACCATGATGGCATTTGTTTCTTTTGTTTTTATTCTTTGTTTATCTTAGCTGAATGAATATCCTGAATTGGGAGTACATAAATCCCTGATGAGACTCAAAGATCCATTTCACACCAATATTACAGACACACCAGTAACTGGATCCAGTAGCAAGATCTATCAAATTTGGTAGTAATAGCAGCCAAGACCAGTGAAGAGACAATGCAACAGCTGGGCAACCTACTTAACCCAGCCCAGCAGATAATTCATCTGGTCATTTTAGGAAATACACCCAGAAAGAAGACAGTCTAGGTGAGGAAGGAAATAATTTATCTTCTATCAATATCTCACATCAAAATGAACTTAGTAGGGACTCAAAGATGGGAGAAAAGTATTCTCAAGGCCAGGAATCATGAGGTACCCCTTAACCTCCTGTATTCCTTACGTGGGTACTTCATTATATTTGTGCTTTAAGTTTAAGCACACTGTCCCTAGAGATCATGATTGTAGAGGGGAAAGTGAACTGCAATTTGGGGGATAGTCTCTAACTTATATCCTTATTATACGTTCTCAATAAATATCCCTTCTGAAGACATTAACTGATGTAAATTGTTTAATTTATATTGAAGAACATTGGGGGCTCAAAGAATTTTAGGACTAGAAACTGCAACATTCCCAGGTTACAGATAGACCTTGAGAAGGGAAATAGTACTTTCCCCTCTGTAAACCTAATATACCATTCCAATGAGAAGTGGAGAGTAAGAATCTCAATCACTCTCTCTCTCTCTCTCTCTCTCTCTCTCTCTCTCTCTCTCTCTCTCTCTTCCTCTCCCTCTCTCATTTTCTCTACTATTTTTTACAATTTTGTTAATGTTCATTTTAGGGATATAATGTTTTTCTATAAGGACAGCTTTAGCTGAATCCTTGAAATGTCAGCATATTTTTCATAATTATTGTTGATTTTAATGTACTTATCATTTTTTCCATGATTTGTTCTTTGATTCACTCATTGGGGGGGGAGGCATCAGTATTCTATTATTAAATCCCCATTTTGGTACATTTCTTTTTTGCCTGTACTTCTTGAATAGATTATTATTTGTATTGCAAGTGGTCTATAAGGAATGTGTTTAGTATATCTGTTTTTTAAAATTATTTATTTCTTTTTACCCTAGCATAGAGATTGTTTTTGTAAAGATTCCATATGTGGCTGAGAAACATGCATATTCTCTAATGTTCCCATTCATAGGATGCCATAGAACTTTTTTTTTCCTTTTTGGAGGGCAATTGGGGTTAAGTGACTTGCCCAAGGTCACATGGCTAGTTTTTGTGTTAAGTGTCTGAGGCTGGATTTGAACTAATGTCCTCCTGACTCCATGGCCATTGCTCTATTCACTGTACCACCTAGCTTCCCCTTAGATACCATAGAACTTTAAACTTTATATTTTTCAATAGTTAATTGAATTGTGTATTTCCCTTTTGTTTATATTCCTCTAAGATTAGTCCAACTACCAAAGACCAATATGAAAACTTCCTATTACTGTTGTTCTATTGTGTATATATCATGTTGCAATTTAGTTAATCCTTTATGAATTTAGAACCTAACTCTTATGTTGAAGATTTGTTATACACTGGTATTGTTTCATTATCTATGGTTCCTTTACATACATTATAATTTCCTTGATTATCTCTTGAAATTGTAGATTTTAATTTTTGCTTTGTTTGGCAACATGATCAAAACTTCTGCTTTTCTGGATTCATCTAATGCATATTCAGTTTTGTTCCAGCTTCCCATTTTGATTCTGTGTGCCTTTCCTTTTGGATATGTTTCATATAAACACCAGATTGTGGGGTTTTGTTTTCTTATCCTTTCTTCTACTCTTTTCTTATTGGATTATGTGGTCCCTTAACATTTAAAGTTATAAGGGGTGGAGCCAAAATGGTGGGGAGAAGTCAGGAAGTTGCCTGAGCTCTCTCCAGTTTCCCTCAGAAATAACATTAAATCAAGACTCTAAAAGAATTCTGGAATGACAGAATCCAGAAAAATACAAGTGAAATAATTTTCCAGTCCAAGATAACTTAGAACTTTAGGAAAGGTATGTCTCACTTAGGTAAAAGGGGAATAGAGCACAGGGCAAGTGGTATCTGGGCATCAGTGGGAGGTTCTTAGCCACAGAACAGATCAACAACTGAGGCCCTGAAGTCCTGGCTCAGCAGATCAGTGGCACAACAGGCTATCTGTGCGGCCTCCTGCACCATGGCAGTAGGTAAATTGCTAGCTCTGGAATCCAGGACACAAGAGACAGACAAGGCCAGGTAACTCCAGAGCAGTGGGCAAGCCACTAGCACCTCAGGTCCCTGAACAGAAAGTTGGTGACCAGGCCCCTGGTCTGTTGTGCAAGAAGCTTGAGACAGTGCCCTCTGTGCCCCAGAAGCAGAGTTCAACTTATAAAATGAGCAAAAACCAGAAAAGAGCCCTGCCCATAGAAAACTATTATGGTGACAGGGAAGTCCCAAACACAAACTCAGAAGAGGACAGCAATGTCAAAATACCTACTACATGTGAAACCTCAAAGGGGAATATGAATTGGTCTCAAGTCCAAAATACCTTCTTGGAAGAGGTTAAAAAGGATTTTAGAAATCAAATAAGAGGGGTGGCTAGGTGGTGCAGTGAATAGAGCACAGGCCTGGATTCAGGAGGACCAGAGTTCATATCCGGCCTCAAACACTTAACCCTTACTAGTCATGTGACCTTCAGCAAGTCAATTAACCCCAGTTGCCCTGCCTTCCCCCCTCCAAAAATAAGCAAAAAAATAAAATAAAATAAGAGCAGAAAAGAAATGAGAGGTATGCAAGAGAGAATCAACAGCTTGGAAAATGAAGGCCAAAAATTGACTGAAGAAAACAATTCCTTAATAAATACAATTGGTCAACTGGAAAAAAATCTACTGAAGAAAACAACCTTAAAAAGAAGAATTGGCCAAATGGGAAAGGAGGTACAAAAGTTAACTAAAGAAAAATAATTCCTTAAAAATTAGAATTAGGGAAGTGGAAACTAGTGGAAACTATGAGATATCAAGAATCAGTCAAACAAAATCAAAAGAATAAAAAAAAGTAGAAGGAAATGTAATATATCTCACTGGATAAAAAACTGTCCAGGAAAATAGATCCAGGAGAGAAAATTTAAAAATTATTCCATTACCTGAAACCATGGTTTAAAAATAAAGAGCCTGGACAACATCTTTCAAGAACTTATCAAGGAAAACTGCCTTGATACCCTAGAACCTGTAAAATAGTCGTTGAAAGAATGCACCAATCACCTCCTGAAAGAGATCCCAGAATAAAAACTCCAAGGAATATAGTAGCCAAATTCCTGAATTATCAGGTCAAGGAGAAAATATTGCAAGCAGTCAGAAAGAACAATTCAAATATCAAGGTTCCATGGTCAGGATTACACACAACTTAAAAGTTTCTAAATTCAAGGATTGGAGGACTAGGAATGTGATATTCCAGAAGGCAAAGGAGCTTGGATTACAACCAAGAATCAAATACCCAGCAAAACTGGGTACAATCTTTCTGGGGAAAAGATGGACATTCCACAAAATATGGGACTTTCAAACTTTCCCAATGAGAAGGCTAGAGCTGATGAGAAAATATGATCTTCAAATGCAAGACTCAAGAGAAGCATAAAAATGTAAACAGGAAAGAAAACAAACAAACATGCTATTCAACAATGTTAAACTGTTTACAGCCCTACATGGGATACTTGTTACTTTTGAGAACTATACCTCTATTAGGGCAGCTAGAAGGAAGTATACATAGACAGAGGGTGTGGGTATAAGTTGACTTTGATGTGATAAAAAATATATATATTGAGAGGTGAAAAAAAGTTTGTATTGGGAGAAGAGGGAAGGGGGAGGCATATGGGGTAAATTATATCACATGAAGAGGCAAAAAAGACCTATTTACAGTAGAGGGAAAGAAGGGAGAAAGGTGAGCATTGTTTGAACCTTACTCTTATTGGATTTGTCTCAGAGAGCAAATAACATATACACTCAGTTGGGGTATAGAAATTTATGTTACCTATGTGGAAGGAGGAGGGGAAAGAAGAAAGAAAAGTGAGGAGAGTAGATAGAAAGGAGGGCAGAAGTAGGAGGAGAAAAAGGAAAGAAAAGGGAGAATGGGCTGATAGAAGGGAGGGCAAATTGAAAGAGATGATGGTCAGAATTAAAAACTGGCAAGGAGGGACAGGTGACAGGAGAAAGAAAAGTATAAAGGGGGAGGGTAATAGAATGAAGGGAAATACAGAGTTAGTAATCGTAATTGTGAATGTGAATGGGATGAACTCTCTCATAAAATGGAAACAGATAGCATAGTGAATTAAAAAACCAAAATCCTATAATATGTTGTTTACAAAAAACACATTTGAAGCAGAGATATACACATAGACAAAAGGTAAGAGGAAGGAGCAGAATGTATTATGCTTTGACTGCAGTTAAAAAATAAGTAGGTGTAGCTATCCTGATCTCAGACAAAACAAAAGCAAAAACAGATCTAATTAAAAGAGATAAGAAAGGAAACTACATCTTGCTAAATGGGACCATAGATAATGAAATAATAATAATAATAAATATATATGCAACAAGTGGTATAGCATGTGAATTCTTAAAGAGTTACAGAAAAAAAATAGGCAGCAAAACTATACTAAGTGAAAGACTTCAACTTGCCCCTCTGGGAACTAGATAAATTAACCACAAATTAACAAGAAAGAAGATAAAGAGGTGAATAGATTTTAGAAAAGTTATATATGATAGACTTCTGGAGAAAATTGAATACGGATAGAAAGGAAAATACATTTTTCTTAGTGACACATTGCACCTACACAAAAACTGACCATGTATTATGGCATAAAAATGTCACAATCAAATGCAAAAAGGCAGAAATATTAAAAGCATCCTTTTCAGATCATGATTCAACAAAAATTATGTGTGATAAAGAACCATGGAAAAGATTAAAGATTAAAAATTAATTGGAAACAAAATAATATAATACTAAAGAATGAGTAGGTCAAACAACAAATGATAGAAACAATAATTTCATCAAAGAGAATGAAAATAATGAGACCTCATACCAAAATTTATGTGATGCAACCAAAGTGGTACTTAAGGGAAATTTTATATCTCTAAATGCTTACATGAATAAAATAGAGAAAGAGCAGACTGATGAATTGTGCATGCAACTAAAAAAACTAGAAAAGGAATAAATTAAAAATCCCCAATTAAATACCAAATTAGATATCCTGAAAATTAAAGAGATGAATAAAATTGAAAGTAAGAAAACTATTGAAATAACAAATAAAACTAAGAGTTGGTTTTATGAGACAACCAAGAAAATAGATAAACCTTTGTTTAATTTGATTTAAAAAAAAAGAAGAAAACCAAATTACCAGTATCAAAAATGAAAAGGGTGACTTCACTAACAATGAAGAGAAAATTAAAACAATAATTAGGAACTACTTTGCCCAACTGTATGCAAATAAATCTGACCATCTAAGTGAAATGAATGAATATTTACAAAAATATAAATTGCCCAGATTAGCAGTGGAGGAAATAAAATACATAAATAACCCTACTTTAGAAAAAGAAATTGAACAAGCCACCAATATAAAGAAAAACATCTTCAGGGACAGATGGATTTGCAAGTGAATTCTACCATACATTTAAACAATTAATTCCAATCCTATGTAAACTATTTGGAAAATTAGGAAAAGGAGTCCTATCAAATTCTTTTTATGACACAAATATGGTGCTGATACCTAAACCAGGAAGAGTCAAAACAGAGAAATTATAGGCCAATTCCATGAATGAATGTTGATGCAAAAATTTTAAATAAAATATTAGCAAAGAGATTACAGCAATTGGTCAGCATGTTAATACACTATGGCCAGGTAGGATTTATACCAGAAAAACAGTATTTGGTCAATATTAAGAAAACTATCAGCATAATTGATCATATCATTAACAAAACTAACAGAAATTATATGAATATCACAATAGATGCAAATAAAGCTTTTGACAAAATACAGTACCCATTCCTATTCAAAATAGTAGAGATCACAGGAAAAAATGAGTATTCCTTAAAATGAAAAGTAGTATTTATATAAAATCATCAATAAGAATTATATACATATACATATACATATACATATACATATACATATACATATACATATACATATACATATACATATACATATACATATAATGGGTTTAAGCTAGGAGTTTTCCCAGTAAGATCAGGGATGAAACAAGGATGGCCATTATCATCACTATTATTCAATATTGTACTAGAAATGTTAGCTTTAGCAATAACATAAGAAAAAGAAATAGAAGGAATTAGAATAGGCAGTGAGAAACAAAATTATCACTCTTAGAGAAGCCTAGAGAATCAACTAAAAAAAGTACTTGATATGATTAACAACTTCAGCAAAGTTGCAAGATATAAAATAAATCCACATCAATAAGCAACATTTCTATATTTTACAAAAAAAGCCCAGCAGCAAGAGATAGAAAGAGAAATATCATTTAAAATTACAGTAGACAATATAAGATAGTTGGGAGTCTACCTTCCAAGACAAACGCAGGAGCTATATGAACACAATCATAAAACACTTCACACAAATAAAGTCAGATCTAAACAATTGGGAAAAAAAGTATCAATTGTTCATGGGTAGGATGAGCTAATATAATAAAAATGACAATTCTTTCTATACTAATCTGGCACTTATTCAGTGCCAAATCAATCAAATGACTAATAAGTCATTTTATAGAGCTAGAAAAATAATAACAAAATTCATCTGGAACAAAAGGTCAAGAATATCAAGGGAATTAATAAAAAAAATGCAAAGGAAGGTAGGCTAGCCATACCAGATCTAAAATTATATCATAAAGAGGCAGTCATCAAAACTATTTAGTACTATTTAGATTGGTGCATTAGTGGAGTAGTATTGGTAAACAAGACACAGCAGTAAATTACTGATCTTTCTTCTTCCTTCCTGTTTTCCCCTCCTTCCCTCCCTCCCTCCCTTCCTTTCTTCCTTTCTTCCTTCCTTCCTTCCTTCCTTCCTTTACTTAATAGCTCTGTGACCCTAAGCAAGTCTCTTAATGCTGTTTGTCTCTGTTTCCTCTTCTGTAAAATGAATTGGAGAAGGAAATGGCAAACCATTCCAATATCTTTGTCAAGAAAACTTTAAATGGGGTCACAGTCAACCATCACTGAAAAAAACCAACAACAACAACAAAGATCTGATACCTGTAAGCATTTAAATAATATCATTGAATGAAAAATTCAAGATTTCAAATAGAAGAATCAATAGCTTAGAAAAGGCAGTGGAAAATCTGAATGAGACCACATCACTGATTGGGGGATCATCCCCCTTATTCTCTACCTGCTCCTTTCCATAGCCTGGCAGCTCATCCACCCTACCTCTGGGACCAACCAACCCCTTCCTAGCTCTGTGACCTTCCTTCCTTCCTTCCTTCCTTCCTTCCTTCCTTCCTTCCTTCCTTCCTTCCTTCCTTCCTTATTCCATCTCTTCTTACATCCTCCTAAGTTCTTTTTTCCCCAGTTAAATGGTTATGCAAAATCTCCCCTCCTTTAAAATCTTTTCTCTTCAACTTCTTATGTTTGTTGTTTTTTCCCTCTTCATTCATTCTCTTCCCTTCTAGTCTATGTTGATATTTTCTTCTCTAATTTGTAGGCTATAGATTTATTTGTTTATTCTTTAATCTCTCTGTGTTCTTCATAGGTATAAAACTTCTGAAATATCAGGTTTGAATTCCCTTTTCTAACCACTTTCTATGATACTTCATAGATCTTTACCCATCATTTTTTCCCACTCTGCTTTACTTTCAGAAATATTTACTCATGTAAGAGGTAACAGTGGATAGAAATAGGACAGTATGGTAGGAATTATTCTTTGTCACAAACATACAAGTCAGTTTTAGATAATACTTTGTCCATGATCATCCTCATTCCCAATGACCATGATATCTTAGCTCTGGTCTATGTGCCCCCTACTCTTTCTTATTGGTGCTTTGTTGTTTTTTGTTTAGTCATTTCAGTTGTGATCCCATTTGGGGTTTTCTTGGCAGAGATACTGGGAAGGCTTTCCATTTCCTTCTCCAGAGAGAAAATAATGAACTAATCCCAAAAGGTGAGTCTGATACTAACAGCAACAATGTTGCTCATTTCACAAGAAAACCTCAGTACTTTGTTTTCTCAGATTATTCACCCTCTTTGATGCCATTTGCTTCCAGAAACTATCCATATTCTTATTCCTTAACATTGTCGTTTAGTCATTTTCAGCCTTGTCTCACTCTTCATGACCCCCACTTGGGATTTTCTTGGCAAAGATACTAGAGTGATTTGCCATTTCCTTCTCCAACTCATTTTACAGCTGAGGAAACTGAGTGCAACAAAACTAAGTGAGTTGCACAGGGACATATAGCTGGTAAGTGTCTGAGGATGGATTTGAACTCGAGTCTTCCTGATTCTAGGCATGGCATTCTATCCATTGTACTACCTAACTGCCCATAAAAGGTGGTGCTAGGTGCCCATAAAAGCTTATACTTTGCCTCTTTAGGACCAGAATATTGCCTATAGAGGCAAAGAAAGTAACTTTTTTAATATCCCAAACAAGACCCAGATCATTAAACCTATCATAAAAGTCCCTATATCCCATAGCAGGTATAAAACTCTTTCCCAATGGCAGTGTTTTTCAGTGTGGCTGTCTTTTCCTTTTAATTTGGGGCCATTCCTCTCAGTCTCTCAGATCCAACCATTCCTTCTTTCATATCATTTTCCTATAGCACCTTATTCCCACATACTGAAAAATTATAGACATTCCTTTTCTGTTCATCTGTGAGCTTGTTATGCTTGTGTCATCCATTCCCTTTTTTCCTTCACCTGTTCTATCACAATTTATGTGCTCTCCTTCACCTGCAACTTCATCAGGAAAAATTAATATCCAAAAGTTTCTTTTTAAATTTTGAAAAGTTATAAGATTTATTGTCTAGCAATTAATTAAAATTTTTAAATTTTGTCATGTAATTCAGACATTACTGCATGTCTGGCATACATTTTGTTCTTTTTTTTCATTTGCAAGTTTGAGAGTAAAAGGAATCTGGAGAAAGTGACTAATCTGCCATTTTTTGGTCATATGACTCATTACACATCCCCCATGATAGTTCTAAAAATATTTGAGAACAACTAACATCTCGCTCCCATCTTCCTTTTTCTAGACTAAACCATCCTATTTCCTTCACCTAATCCTCATTTAGAAAGGACATGAAACTCCCTACCCTCCTATTTAACATCTTCTGGATGCTCCCTGACCTGTCAAAAATGTTCTTCCTAAAATTTGGTAGACAGTATGGAGGGTAAAAGATGAACTAATCAAGGAAACAAAGGTTTGAGCTTCTTATCAGATCAATTTATTAAACAATTGGGACCAGGCCTCCTCAGTTTTGGCACTGGACACTGATTACAGAGGAAGACATATTTTTGTGCATCAAGACAATCAATCAAATTAGACCAATTAATTAAAAGAAAGCAATTTGCCAGGATACAAAATTAGCTAATCTGATTTCTAACTGGAGGAAGGACAAGGGCCTTTCCAAGTTGGAAGGGGGAAGAGCAAACAAGTGCAATTCTTTGAAATCAGAAAAATTGGTGACCTACTCTCTGAAGTGTCTGTATTCAATGAAAGGAACATGGAAATAATAACTGATGGACCGGTACAGGGCCAGTTTTTAAATAAGACATATCAGTTGCTTCAGACCTATAATGCTAAGAAAACTTCTTGCATTAGTCTTTGGAATCTAACTGGGTTTCTGCTTGGTATAAACAAGGTCCCTCATTAAGGTTGGGTCTCTAAGCAACAGGTAGAAGCAGTGAGCCTTCCTAGTCACACAGGGCTAGGTTCAAACAATGCAGTGAAGTTTTCTCAAAATTCCCATAATTGAATAAAGATTTTTCACAAGATAAAAATTTAACTAGACCCATAATTTAATAGAAAAGGAACTGAGATAGATCTAGAATTGAGTCACAGTATGGGTCACTTAATTCCCTTAACAGAAATGGTACAATACTACAAATACTGTGGTTGTCGTTTGTCCTCCAATCTCAAAGAGGACCATGACATTAGGAAGATGGTGACAAGACTTGCAATTGAATTGAATTTAAGTAAGGGAGGGCTATGCAAAATCATCAGCCTCATGTTTTTTACCTCCAGAGACACAGTAGATCCTGGGGCCTAGGATACAGTCGGAAACTTTAGCCTTTTTAAGGTAAGGTTTTTCAAGAGTTCTCACTTTGAATGAGGCAATGTCCATTTAGTGATTAGGTCTGTTTAAGAAGTGAGTCAAGGGATCACCCCTTTAATAAAAAAAAAAAATCAAACTGGCAGGAGAAGATCATCAGGGTTGTTGGCAAAAAAGAGAAAGTTACTATTTACCCTGAGCCATCAGGGTAAATACTAACCATTAAGTTGTATTTGGGCAGGGACTTATTATAGGCCGATCAATGATAACCAGAATGAATTGGGTTTAAGGCATGGCTTTAAAGAAAGAAATCTAGCCATCAAAATGTACTTTCATTTGGGCAGAACATGATACCCCACGTGGAGAGGGGAGGGAAGGGAAAGGGAGGAGAGGAGTTTAAGCAATTTGCTTAGAGTTATGCATCCAGTGTACACAATGTGTGACTCGAAACTCATTCTGAGGTCAGTTCTCTATATACTTCCTCTTGCTGTCATCATTCAATCAATTTCAAATAGTCTCAAACATATTAATATCTAATTTATACCTCTCTATTTTGTCTACAAAAATAGCAAGAAAGACTTCTTCATTCTCTATCTTGGTAATTTTGTTAGCTCTCATGGATTCATCTATCATTTCTATGCAGAGGGCTCCAAAATATATAATATCTATCTATCTATCTATCTATCTATCTATCTATCTATATCTATCTATCTATCTAGCCGCCATTTCTTCATCTCTCCCTAGTCCTATACTTCCAACTGCAAGCATAATACATATTTAGACAGACACATATATGTGTATGTATGTATGAATATATACACACATATAGGTATATAGACAGAAAGACAGATTAGCTAGATAGACAGACCTATATGTATACACACCTAGGTGGCCCACAGCCATTTAAAATTCAACATGTTGATGTATTATTTCATGTTCTAAAGTCATCTTTCCATCTCTCTTCTAACTTCCTAATATCTGTTGAGCATGCACCTTACATGTTTGCTAACTTGAAGTCAATTTCAACTCTTTACTCTCCCTTATGACACATATCTAATCAACTATTGTGTTTTATTATTTGATTTCTACCATTTCTCTTGCATGTGGCCTTTTCTCTCCACTTGTACCAAAACTGCTCCAAGTTGGGCTCCATCACCTCTCTCTTCCACTATGCAGTAACTTCATTATTGCTTCTAGTCTCTACCCTTCTTTAATTCATCTTCTTTTTATCTATTATTTATTTATTTTTAGTTTTCAAAATTCATTTCCACAAGATTTTGAGTTACAAATTTTCCCCTCATCTTTCCCCTACCCCCACCCCAAGATAGGGAACCCACTAAATACCCATTCTCCCAATTTGCTTTCTCTTATATCCTCCCCCATCCCTGCTAACTTTCTAGTAGGGCAAGATGTATTTCTATACTCCAGTGCCTGTATATCTTATTTCCCAGTTGCATGTAAAAAACAATTTTCAAAAATTTTTTAATCATTTGTTTTTCTTTTTTTCCTTTGTGGAGGGGAAAATGCAGGGCAATTGGGGTTAAGTGACTTGCCCAAGTGAGTGAGTGTTAAGTGTCTGAGGCCAGATTTGAACTCAGATCCTCCTGACTCCAAAGCCGGTGCTCTATTCACTGTGACACCTAGCTGCCCCTAATCATTTGTTTTTAAAACTTTGATTTCCAGATTCTTTCTCTTCTTCCCTCCTCACCTACCCCCACTGGGAAGACAAGCAAATCAATATGGGTTATACATGTGTAGTTAGGCAAAATGTTTCCATAGATGTCATATTGTGAAAGACTGTGTTTCCCTCCATCCTATCCAGCTCCCCACTTATTCTATTTTCTTCTTTAACCCTGTCCCTTTTCAAGTGTTTGCTTCTAACAACCCTCTCCCCAAAGATAGACTCTTTTCTATCATCCCCCTTCTTATGCCCCCCCAACTTTTCTGTACAGAAATTGGTACCAAATTGAGTGTGTATGCTATACCCTCCTTAAGCCAAATCCAATGAGAGTAAGTTTGACCCATTCCCTTTTACCTTCCTGTTCTTCCCTTCCATTGTAACAGTTTTCTCTTGCCTCTTTTATGTGAGAAAATTTACCCTATTCTGTCTCTCCCTTTCTCCTTCTCCCATTATATTCCTCTCTCACCTCTTAATTTTATTTTTTAGATATCATCCCTTCCTATTCAACTGATCCTGTGCCCTCTGTATATGTATACATGTATACACATACTCATGTATTTATACATACACACAACCTCCTATACATACAAATATATGTATGTATACACACACACACACACACACACACACACACACACACATATATATATATACACAAACATATATTCCCTTCAACTATCCTCATACTGAGAAAAGTCTCATAAGTTACAATTATTGTTTTGCCATGTAGGAATGTAAATAGTTCAATTTTTAAAAGTTTCTTTTTATTGCTTTTTCCTGTTTACCTTCTCATGCTTCCCTTGAAGCTTCTTGTATTTGAAAGTCAAATTTTCTGTTCGGCTATGGTTTTTTCATCAAGAATACTTGAAAGTCCTCTATTACATTGAATGACCATATTTTCCCTTGAAGCATTATACTCAGTTTTGCTGGGTAGGTGATTCTTGGTTTTAATCCTAGCTCCTTTATCTCTGGAATATCATATTCCAAGCCCTTCAATCCCTTAATGTGGAGGCTTCTAGATCCTGTGTTAATCTGATTGTGTTTCAATACTCAATTGTTTCAATACTCAAATTATTTCTTCCTCACAGCTTGTAATATTTTCTCCTTGATCTGGGAACTCTGGAATTTTGTGATGATATTCCTAGGAATTTTCTTTTTGGGATCTTTTTCAAGAGGCAGTTGGTGAATTCTTTCAATTTCCATTTTTCCCTCTGGTTCTAGAATATCAGGGCAATTTTCCTTGAGAGTTTCTTGAAAGATGGTGTCTAGGCTGTTTTTTGATTGTGGCTTTGAGGTAGTCCAATAATTTTTAAATTATCTCCCCTTGGTCTGTTTTCCAGGTCAGTGGTTTTTCCATTGAGATATTTCACATTGCCTTCTCTTTTTTCATCTGTTTGCCTCTGTTTTATAGTATCTTGATTTCTCATAAAGTCATTAGCTTCTAATAGCTCCAATCTAATTTTGAAGGAGTTATTCTCTTCAGTGAGTTTTTGAAGTTCCTTTTCCTTCTAAGCAATTCAGGCTTTTAAGGCATTCTTCCCCTCATTGGCTTTTTGGGCCTCTTTTGCCATTTGAGTTGGTTTCTTTTTTAAGGTGTTATTTTTCTTCAGTATTTTTTGGGGGTCTCCTTTAGCAGGCTGTTGACTTGTTTTCATGATTTTTTCTCATCATTCTAATTTCTCTTCCCAATTTCTCCTCCACTTCTCTTACTTGATTTTCAAAATCCTTCTTGAGCTCTTCCATGGCCTATATCCAACTGGATATTTTTCTTGGAAGCTTTTGATGCAGGAGTTTTGACTTTGTTGTGTTCTTCTGTTCCATGTTTTGATCTCTTTTGTCCCCAAAAAAGGATTCTATGATCTGATTGTGCTTCCTCTGCTTGCTCATCTTGCCAGCCAATTACTTCACTTTTGAGCTCTTTGCCATGGTAGAACTCTGCTTCCAGAGTGTAGAGAGCTATAAAATCCCAAATTTCTGTTGTTTTCACAAATGTTGTCAGAGATCCGAGGGTGCTCTCTCTATAGGCACCACAACCTCTGGCACACTGGCATTTTCTCATCCCAGGAGTACCACCCAAGGCTGCAACCCAGATCCAAGCAGGTCAATGCAAGAGCAATTACCCTCTGAATGGTTGCTTGGTCCCCCTATGATCTGCAGGCCAGGAGCACCAGATGCAGTCATGTGGCAGCAGCTGCAGCCATACCTCTGCCACTTCTTGTCCCCAGGGGCAGGGGCTAGACCACAGTCTTCTTTATCTAGTTCCAACAATGTTCCCTACTGACCTTTTACTTTCTCTTTGGCATTTATGGGTTGAGAAGTCTGGAAATTGCCACAGCTTCAGGTGATTCACTCTCCTGAAGTCTGCTCTGGCCAGTTTGTGCCACTGGTCTTTGCTGCCCTGGGTTTGGGCCTAAGTGGCTCATGCAGGACTACACTTGGCTCCCAGCTCGGTGCAATAGACCCTTCCTGTTGGCTTGTCAGGCTGCCTTCAGCAGGAGATTTGTTTCTCTCCATCACTTTGTGGGTTCTGTACCTCTAAAATTTGTTTAGAGTAATATTTTACAGGTATTGGAAGTGGTTGGTATAGGAGCTCATGCAAATTCCTGCATTTACTTCACCATGTTGGCTCTGCCCCTCAGTAGAGCTTCAATTCATCTTCTAACCTGATACAAATTAATATTGCTAAAGCAGAGGTCTGACTATATCAATCCTTGGCTCAAGAAGTTTCCAGGGCTATCTATTGTCTCTATTATTATGTCTATTTTAGAGATGAGACCTCTTGAGTAACTTAACATTGTCTGAGGTAGGATTTGAACTCAACATGCTACCTCTTCTCTACTGATTCTAGGATAAAATAGAATCTCTTCTTTTGGCATTCCCAGACCTTAGCTAGGAATTCTTAGCATTCTCACTGCAGGCTACTTCTCCAAGCTAATTACGTAGTCCTCCTCCTCACTCACTATACATTCCAAGTAAAGTAACTACTTGCTGCTTCCTACATATGACATGCCATCCCTCATTCCCATAGTTGGGAATAGTTTATCCCTCATGCCTGGAATGTTCTCTCTTGAAATGCCTAGGTTCCTTTAAGATTCAACTAATTCTACTAATAGTGATATCAGTTCAAATTCTTTCTAACTATGTGACTTTAGAAAAATCATTTAACTTCTTTGGACCCATTTTCTGTGAAATGGAGGGGATGAACCAATCAAATCACAAAACATTTATTAAGTATCTGCTGGGTACCAGATAGTATCCTAAGTGCTGAGGATACAAAGAAAGGGAAAAATAGTTTCTTCCCTCAAGGAATTAATAATCTAATGAAGAGCTCAAAATTTAATGACCAGGTGATCTCTAAGGCTCTTTCCAATTTTAAATTCTATGATTCTAAAATGTATTGACACCCAAATCCTATCATAACAGGCAGATAACATTGGCCAATGGAAAGAGGATAGGACTGAAGTCAAGAGATAATTGGTTTCAAATCCCACCTGATATTTATTGGTTATGTGACTGAAGAAGTTATTTAATCACTCCAAGTCTCAGTTTCCTTACCTATGAAATGGAGACAATTCAGGTAGATACTTGTGGTACCTACCATACATGTATGATGTGAGGATCCAATGATATAATATGTAAGTGAAAATAGTTTGCCAACCATACAAATGTATTCTAAATATCCACTCTTTGTTATAGATATGAATTTGTTGATTCTATTACTAAAATGTAAGCTACTTGCAAGCAAGGACTGTTTAATTCTTCATACTTGCATCCATAGTTCCAAAGAGAATGCCTGGCACATAGTAGTTGCTTAAAAAACAGTTGTCTATTGATAGGGAAAGGATATTTTAGGTTTGGTCTTAGACTTGTCATTTATAGAAGACCTTGAAAGTGAGACAAAGGATTCTATACAGAGTGTGGTAAGAAATATGCAACCTTGATGCATATGTAAAATTGCATCTAAATATGCAAAAGCGATGATTTTTGAGCAAGATACTGACATGATGAAATCTTCTTTGTATGGAAGATAAGTCTGAGGGGATCACACAAAATGGAGCAGTATTGGTCGAGACTCATTTCAGGGAAGCCAGATAAGAGACTGTCATAATAATTCAGGATGAAATAAAGAAGATCTATCTAGTACTGGTTGGATGGAATGGAAAGAGAGAGGGGGAGAACCACAACAGATGAAAAATCAGCAAGATTTGGTAATTGGAATAAGTTCAATTTGGTGATGGGAATAAGTCTAAGATGCTGCCCCAATTTCCAGGCAGATGTCAAAGCCTAAAGACTGATAACATTGTTTTCTCTCAATTGATACAAAGAATTTAAAAACTGATTAAAAATAAAACAAACCTTACCCTGACTTGTCACAGAAGTACAAATTTTAATTAATGTTTATTGATTGTGTTTTCATTAGCTCCATGTCAAATCAAAATTCTCACTGAATAATTATGCAAATGTATGTCTATTAATTTGGCTTCTTTTTTTTCTTTTTTACTAGAACAGTATGAGTTTAGTCCATTTATTATTCATCTATTTGACATCATGAGAACTGAGGCTGGGAGACTGTGTACTGAGAACCAAGTGTATGTACCCAGAGACTAAACAAAGCTGTTGGAAGGGGCAAAAGCTTATGGATTGATGTATTAATAATTGCAATAGTGCATTAAAATTAATTCTGCATTAAATCAAAATTAATAGCAATAATTGTTTAGGAAAGTCTACACGAATTCTATTTAGGATTTTTTTTTGCTGTTGTTTAATATGGGAAGGGGCCTATTGAACTATAAATACTAAATGAGATATTTTGCATGAAAGGATCAGTGAAATGAGGTTCTCTGGAGGGGGTTTCTATTATATATACAGCAGGCATTGCTGAGCACTTTATGTACAATTTGCTTTCCTATGATATCACACAGATTTATCCTACCTCTTCTTACTCCTTATCATCACTGGTAGCTATGAATTATATCTATATGTCATTTTTTTCTTTTTTGGTATAGGAACTTAATCAACCTAGTTCACCAAACTAGAGAGTCATTTGAAGATCAAAGAGGTTAAGTGAATTGCCAATGGTCATACAGTTAATAAGAGTCGAAGGCAAAATTAGAACTCAGATTTTCCCAAACCAAGTGCAAGAATCTATCTACTATACCATGCTGCTTCTAAACCATGCAAAATGTGTTTACAAAAATAACATGTGTTAGGATTATTGAAGATTCTTAGTGGATAGGCCCTTTTGCTGTTGTTTCAGTCATGTCTGACTCTTTGTGACCCCATTTGGGGATTTTCTTGCCAAAGAAACTGGAGTGGTTTGCCATTTCCTTCTGCAGTTTATTTTACAGATGAGGAAACCAAGGCAAACATGCTTAAGTGACTTACTTGTTCAGGATCACACAACTAGTCAGTGTCTGAGGCCAGATTTGAACTCGGGTCTTCCCAACTCTAGGCCTAGTGCTTTATCTACTGTACCATCTAGCTGCCCACACATAGGTCCTAACTGATTAATAACTCTTGGAGAATCAAAATTCTGCATCTGTTAATTTGCTACTTGCAAGCAAGGACTGTTTAATTCTTCATACTTGCATCCATAGTTCCAGAGAGAATGCCTGACACATAGTAGATTAACACAGCTAATCAGTCTTTTTCTGGTCTTGCAGCATTTCAAAATTTGGGGCATTGTTGATTGAATACAGTATTGGGACAAATTCATACTTCTAGGAAAAGAGAAATGCTTGTGGAAAAAATATTCAACAATTTATAAAGAATATCAAAATACATAAACACCATTATGGTAGATGAGAGAAAATTTTGTATAGTAGGTAAGGGGTCAGCTTTGATAAACCCAAGAAAAACTTAGGTTTAAGTCCTGATTCTGACATATATTAGCCACATGGCCATGAGTAAGTCAATTCATATCTTATTACCCTGATCAACTCTTCAGTATTATAAATTACAGATGGGTTACTAATTTGCATGGGATAAGAGCTTCCATGTGAAGAATTCCTCACACAAATAAAGTTACTTTTTATAAATAAAAAAATTCTTTTATAAATAAATAAATGAAATTATTTTAAAAGAAAATGGGCATAGGACAGCTAGGTGGCACAGTGAATAGAGCACCAGCCCTGGAGTCAGGGGGACCTGAATTCAAATCCTGCCTCAGACACTTAACACTTACTAGCTGTGTGACCTTGGGCAAGTCACTTAACACTAATTGCCCTACCTTCCCCCCTCCAAAAAAAGACAAAAAAAGGAAAGAAAATGGGTGCTGACTACTCTAAGTTGAAAGGCTGGTAGTGTAAGGTACCTCTTAGATGCCTACATAATTTGACAAGATTCCATCTATTTGATGAGGCCTTTGACTGTGTATGCCCACAGTCCCCTCTTCTCTTCCTTATTCCAATTCCTCTCTTTCTTGAATATATAAACATAATATTGATTTTTCCTTTACAGGCTAATCTGAAATCACATTAAAAAACAACAACAACAACAACAACAAAAAAAAAAAAAAAACCCAAACTCTCTACAATGCTTTCTGAAGCCAAAATTCCTTGCTCTTCTCTTGGTTCCAAACTCCTCTGTGTTTTATATTTGGTTACTCTGAGTAGCATATACACCAAATCTGTTCAGCTTGCATATATCTTAATGTATCCAGCTCTCTGGTACTTGGCAAACAAATTGGTGAGAAATACAACAAACTTTCTCACACATTTTGGTGAATCAATGCCTTCCTGTGAAATATAGAAGTTTTATGAAAATTCTAATAAATATTTTTGCCTCCAGTCTATCCTTTGTTTCTTGAATTGAATAACATACCCAATCTAAATTACTCCAAGTCTAGTTGACAGGCCCCTATTCATGAAGCTGAGCTATCCATGTTATTTGCAAGACAATTGCATGCATATTTCACATTTTATTTGTTTACTTTATTTATTGATTTAAAATGGTAGGAAAAAGAAAAAAGGAAAAAAAAAGCATGATGCTCTCTATCTATATATCAAGCACAGAATGGAGACCATGATCAGATGAAATTGACAAAAACTACACTCCAAATCATGAGATAAATCTACTCATGCAAAACTGCCAAAAAACAATTACTCAGTGTCTTCCTTATTCTTTCCAGCTTCAAAAGGTCCTTCTCAGATAGAAGATATAAGCTTCTGACTTCCTGCAATGTTAGGATATGAGAACAATCACCCTCAAGACTTCTGTCTATGGATTGTGAGAGTGTGCAGCATAGTGGATCAAGAGCCGACTTCAGAAGCAGAAAAATTTGAATCCAAGTCTCATCTCTGACAAATACTGGCTAAGTGACTCAAGTCACTTAATCCATCAGAGAGCCAGGTAAGACTGTAAATTGCTGAAATTTGTTAATCTGCATTCATACAAGGGGTATCCTCACAGAGAGTTCCCTATTCCACTAGTATCAAATTTAAATAGAAACAGAAGCTGGCCCAATATTGACTTAGAAAACCACAAATTACCATTAACTATGGTGTATTGAATTTTATTTTGTTAAACATTCCACAATTGCCATGGGCTACACTTGAGACACCTCTTCTCTCCACCAAAGAAATCACAGCTCTAGAACAACAACAGGAACAACAACAAATATGTAAGTTGTGCTGAAGATTGCTAGGGATGCAAAGGCATAAAAGAAACAATCCCTAATCCAAGCAATTGTTTTGGAGCCTATCAGAGAATCTTGAGTTTATCACAGATTCAGAATTAGGAGACTGATTTTAGAAAGTGTTATTTTTTTTAAAAGAAGGTCTAAAGCTTTATTAATGTTCAACTTAGACATTTACTTTATGGTTCAAATAAGATCAAGTACCAACCAATTTTTTTAAACTACAATTAAGTCCATCCCACTCCTAATAGGGTAACAACAGTTAAATTCAATTATTCCAGATCTAGAGTCTAGGAAT
Organism: Gymnobelideus leadbeateri; assembly: GCA_011680675.1. NCBI lineage: Eukaryota > Metazoa > Chordata > Mammalia > Diprotodontia > Petauridae > Gymnobelideus > Gymnobelideus leadbeateri. Next base: position 424,911 of record WOXC01002583.1, read on the forward strand.
TATTCCATTCAACAGGTGCTGGTAGAAGACAACCCTTCTTCATTAGCCAGAGCAGCCTGAATTATCTGCTTCAATTCCCCAGTGTTAGCTGGGACTTTTATTTCTTCCTTGTGCCTTCTTCTAGGGATGGGCAAGACTACTTTGGATCTTCAAACTCTTGGTTCTTCAAAACAGTATCTACTATATTTCACCCCATAATCATCACCACCACATAATTATAGCCACAACATAATTGTTGAACCCTGTTTTTTTTTCATTTCAAAAATTGGTTTATAACCTTGCATTGTGTAATTGTCACATTAGTATAATTCTGTTCCTCACAATTCTTAAAAAATAAACAGAGAAGCAATGTATTCACCAGTGGCATATGGATATGTATTTATCTCTCATGCATTATGAACCTGGATTTCTCAGGGCATGCACATTTTCAGTATTCAATTTTAATGTATATTCACAAGTATTCCATGCATCCTAATCTTGGACTAAAGACAAGTTAGTAATAAATGGTTTTTAAGTAATACCAGCACAATTTTTTTTGCTTTTTGGAGGGGGGAAGGCAGGGCAATTGGGGTTAACTGGTGCTCTTTTTGAAAAAAAAATCTTTTTTTGTTGTTTGTTTCTTTTGTTTTGTTTTGATCAGCATTATTTTTTTAAAAAAGCTTCATATAATGGTTGTACCCTAATTTTTTGCAAAAAAAAAAAGAAACTGGCATAAAATCTGTGATGATTATGTAGTGAAATATGGTAGTCTGGACACAGTATAATAAGAGAGCAAATAGTCACATGCTTCTAATTCAAGGTATCAGTATCCCCAGAGGCACTGGGAGATCAGACTTCAGAGCCTATGGCTGATGTCTCAATGCTGGGTGCTAGCAGTTTTGGTGGAAAGTCATTTGGGAAAGTCTATCTCAATGACTCCATTGTATCAGTTAGTACTCCAAATCTTTTCTTCTTAATACCTCAGATGTCCAGAACCCATACATAGGTTTGATGCCAGTGATATGACTTCCTCTAAATCATTTCTTTTTTTTTTTTAAAGCAATTGGGGTTAAGTAACTTGCTCAAGGTTAAATGGCTAGTCATTATTTATGTGTGGGTGCTCATTTTCTGAGGCCAGTTTCGATCCCGGGTCATCCCAACTCTGAGGCCGGCACTCTTACTCACTGAGCCACCTAGCCGCCCCTAAATCATTTCTTAATTAATATTTCACACTTTTTTTTCTTTTTAATACTCTGAATGCCTAGGGTTCATACATGAACTTGATGTCAGTGATGTGGTTGCCTTGAGGTATTGCTATTCAGAAAGATGTAAATAGGAATAAAGCCAGAAGCATTGTGGTATCAGCATTCAAAAATCATGATTCTTGTTTATGTCAGTAGCAAGCCCCTTCTGCTCGAGCACCATCCAGGGAACTTGATGTTAGAGGCCAAAAACAGGCAATTAATGGCCAAGGAGATTAGTTGGGCAACCTTTCTCATAGCATCTGTGGCAGAGATCCCTAGCCCAGTGCTTGACATCTAGTAACCACTCAATAACTGCCTGTTGGCCGACAGATCCTTGACCATGATCTGGGACTAAAGATAAGCTTTGGCAAATGCAAAAGTTGAGCTCAACCTCTAACTATCTCCAGTAAAACTTTCCCTTTGGCAAGCCATTCCTCCTCCTCCAGAGAGACAAAATAGGCAAAGTCACAGGAATGGAGATAGAACAAATCACCAAAGGAGATACCATTAATAGCAAACAGAAGCATTTCAGTCTTTAGCATATGTTCTGTCCTCCCACCCCACCACTTCTCTTTGCCCAAACATAAAGCCAAATGCTTCGTAGAGATATAAGGAAAAGTCTGTCCTTGGGAGAACTTGGGCAAAAATATTTATGAGGTTTCAAATTTGGGGGTAAAAATTGCTCAATTGCTATGATTTTCTCAAAGTACCCAAACACTGAGTTACTTGCATGGTTGTCCAGGAGAAGCCAGGGAGCTCATCATCCCCCAAACATCCAAGTGAAGAGCTAGAACTCAGGGGCCACTCAGTCAATAAGCATTTATTAAGTGTCTACTATGTGCCAAGAACTGGCTACAATCAAGAGGAGAAACTGTCAAAACCTAGTTTAATTCCTGGTTAATTTTGAACTTCTAGTTATATAAGACAAAACATATTTTTGGAAAGAGGATGAAAATGAAAGTGATCATTGATCCCCATTTTATACCCAGTGAAGTCTTCCTTGAAACAAGGCCATATAGACTTCCCAATTATAAGCATATAAATATATACACACAGAGTATGGTGTGTAATATGTATTTATATATGAATATGTGACCAACAAAGTCCATACCATGATAAAGCAACATATTATAGCTATCCTATTTTCCCTCTCTGAGGCAATAACAATAATGTTATTGGTAGGTAGTGAGTCATCTATCCAATGTCATTTTTCACTTGTCAGAGGTGTTAGAGAAGATTACTGGTCACATACAGGTTGCTCTGCACAACCTATGAAGCCTCTTCTGTATATAACATTTTTTGACTTAGCAGTGCTAGGGAACAGAATCTAGGCAGAAGATACCTGGTGAAGAAACAATATATGTGGATCATCCCGAACCTGGATAGTAAGGCTATCGACATCAAGCATGGATGGGAATTTCATTGTAATTAAGTCACATCCATACAAGAAGCAACCATGATTCCTCTGCCTGCATAATAAGAAGCTACCATCATATTCCTTTTCAAATTCTTTGAATTTTTGCTCTAAATTTAATCTAAGAACACTGTTGAGTCTAGTTTGATGGAAACATAATTGAATAAGAGCAGCATAATACGAATGTAATGTGTCACGTGTTCTGAGCCAGACCTACCTAGGTCAGTCCTGTGATACAGGCCTGGCGTGGAGTGGGAAGAATGCTAGAGAAAAATTCGAGGAGGAAGAATGGATTTAAAAGGCAAGGTACTTTTGAATCATTAAATTAAAAGAAAAAGCAACCTTTATTCATAAGAGATTTAAAAATACACTTTCTAAAGTTATAAAGGATATTAACTCAGATAAAACTTTACTCTGGCTTTATAATCACCATGGTAACCAGCTACATTAGGTCAAGAAGGTATTCTCAGGAAAGAAGCAGGAGTTCCAATAAAACCTCTAATACTAATCTCTTCTTTTGTTGTTGACTTGTTTCAGTCACGCACAATTCTTCAGACCTCCATTTGAGGTTTTCTTGGCAAAGACACCAGAACTATTTATATCATTTCCTTCTCCAGTTCATTTTATAGATGATAAACTGGGGCAAACAGGGTTAAGTTACTTCCCCAGGGCAACATAGCTAAGTGTCTGAAGCCAGATTTGAACTCAGGTCTTCCTGACTCCAGGGCAGGCACTCTATCTACTGTACCACCTAGCTTCCCTAATTACCTCTAGGTTGGACTTTTTATACTTCATGTAGCAAGAAAGCCAAATAGCTTCCACATCTCCTTGAAGAAGTAGCCTAGCTTTCATTCCAGGAGAACTACTGCCTGAAGTGTTCAGTGCTGGGTGGTGCCACCAGGAAGAAAGTGGTAAGGAAGAGCAAGGGTGTAGCATCAATAGGTACAGGAGAAGGAGATGCTCTGCCCATAGATGCTGCCAGTAGTGGCATGAGTATGAAAGACTGGTTGTTCCTCCTCAGTGATGGCCCCTGCCTGACATTCATATACTTGGCATGGAAATTATAGGGGCAGCAGAAAGTATCATTCTTATCACAGAATGGAAATGCAGAGAGTCTCAGATGCCAAATAAAGGAGTATGAATTTTATTTAGTAAGTTATAAGGAACTACTGACAGTATTATGAGGGCCAATAATTTACCTGGCTCTTCTTTGAATATAACTGGAACTCCCACCACTATCTTTCCTACACTTCCGCTAACCCTCCCAATAAACCATTATGAAACTTCCTCAACTTAGTCATCCTTTGTAACTAACTTCTTTTTTTTTTCAAATGCTTTATTAAGTTCTGGTTTACATCATTCATTTTTGCCAGATTTTGAGTTATAAATTTTCTCCCTGTTTTTCCCCTACCCACCACCCCAAAAATAGTGGTCACACAGGATATCCCCTCCTCCAATCTGCTCTCTCCCATATCTTCCCCCATACTCCCTTTGACTTTTCCAGTACGGCATGGTGGATCTCTATGGCCCAGTGTGTGTATATCTTATTTCCCAATTACATGTAAAATAGTATTAATAATAGTATATATTAATATTTAATTAATATATGTATATATATACATATATATATACATACATATATATTTAAACATTTGGTTTTAAAACTTTGAATTCCAGATTCATTCCCTTCCTCCTTTGTCACCCACCCTTACTGGGAAGATAAGCAATTCAATATAGGTTGTACATGTGTAGCTAATGCCAAAAATTACCATAGTAGATATGTTATAAAAGACTGATTATATTTCCCTCCCTCCTATCCCACCTCCCACTTGTTCTATTCTCTACTTTTGTCCTGTCCCTTTTCAAAAGTGGGTGCTTTCAACTTCCCTTCCCCCAAACCTACCTTCCCCTCCATCATACCCCCCTCTCATTCCCTTCCCCCCCCACTCTCCTGTAGGATGAGACACCCTATTTAATGTGTATGTCATTCCCTCCCTGAGCCAAATTCAATGCGGAAAAGGTTGACCCATTCCCTTCTGCCCTCCTGTTCTTTCCTTCCATTGTAACACCTCCTCCACCTCTTTTATATGAGATAGTTTACCCCATTTTGTCTCTCCCCATCTCCTCTCTCAACTCTTAATTTCACCTTTTAAGTATCATCCCTTCCTATTAAATTGGTCCTATGCCCTCTATCTATATGTACCTGTCAACACACACACACACACACACACACACACACACACACACACACATATATATGTAAACATTCACATATGTATTCATATACCTTCTATTCCCTTCAACTATTTTCATACTGAAAAAAGTTTCATCAGTTGCAATGATCATTTTTCCATGAAGGAATATAAATAGTTCAACTTTGATATGTTCCTTATTATTTCTTTTCCCTGTTTACCTTCTCGTGCTTCTCTTGCTTCTTGTATCTGAATGTCAAATTTTCTATTCAGCTCTGATTTTTTCTTCAAGAATACTTGAAATCCTCTATTCCACTGAATGACCATATTTTCCCCTGAAACATGATACTCAGTTTTGCTGGGTAGGTGATTCTTGGTTTTAATCCCAGCTTCTTTGACATCTGGAATATCATATTCCATGCCCTTCTATCCCTCAGTGTAGAAGCTGCCAGATCCTGTGTTATCCTGATTGTGTTTCCACAATATTCAAATTGTTTCTTCCTGGCTGCTTGTAATATTCTCTCCTTGATTTGAAAATTTTGGAACCTGGCTATAATATTCCTAGGAGTTTTCTTTTTGGGATCTTTTTCAGGAGGTGATCGGTAGATTCTTTCAACCTCTATTTTGCCCTCTGGTTCTAAAACATCAGGGCAGTTTTCCTTGAGAATTTTTTGAAGGACAATATCTAGGTTCTTTCTTTGATCATGGCTTTCAGGTAGTCCAATAATTTTTAAATTATCTCTCCTGGATCTATTTTCCAGGTCAGTGATTTTTTTCCCATGAGATATTTCACATTGCCTTCTTTTCTTTTATTTGTTTGGATCTGTATAACAGCATTTTGATTTCTCATACCGTCAGTAGCTTCCATTTGCTCCAATCTAATTCTGAAGGAATGATTCTCCTCAGTAAGCTTTTGAGATTCTTTTTCCATCTGGCAAATTTGGCTTTTTAAGGTCTTCTTCTCCTCATTGCCTTTCTGAGCCTCTTTTGCCATTTGAGTTTGTCTATTTTTAAGGTGTTATTTTCCTCTGTCAGGCTGTTGACTCTCATTTCATAATTTTCTTGCATTGTTCTCATTTCTCTTCCCAATTTTTCCTCCACTTCTCTTATCTGTTTCTTAAGATCCTCTATAACCTGTAACCAGCTTGTATTTTCTTTTGAAGCTTTTGGGGCAGGAGTTCTAACCTCACTGTCTTCCTCCTGTCCCATGCTTCAATCCTTTTTGTCCCCAGAATAGGAATCTAATGTTGAATTCTTCTGTTTGTTTTGCTTCCTTTGCCTGGACATGTTGTCACTCAATTACTTGACTTTTGGGCTTTTTACCACAGGAGGACTCCACCACCAGACAGTGGAGCTTCTGTCCCAAACTCTGGGGTTTGGGACAGAACAAACTAGTGAACAAACTATGGAATATGAATGTAATGAAATATTATTATTCTGTAAGAAATGATGAAAGGAGAAGTTCCACCAAAACCTAGGAAGACTTCTAATGAAGCCAAATAAACTGAGAGAGAAAAAAATATTCTATAACAATAACACTATAAATGTAACTTTGAAAGAGTGAGGAACTTTGATTAATGCAATAACCAACCAAATTTCAAAGGACCTATGATGAAGCATGCTATCCACCTCCTGGCAGAAAGGTGATATCCTCAGGGTGCAGAATGAGACTAATTTTTTGACACGGTCAATATGGGAATCTCTTCTGTTTGGCTATGCATATTTATTATGAATATTACTTATTTTTCCTAGTTTTTTTTTAATAGTTCCCTCCCATAGGGATTTTCCCCCCTTAAATGGGAGAGGAGTCATATTAGAAAGAGGGAAAAATAATTTCCTTCATTTTTATTTGTTACATTCTTCATGTATACATATTAATACTATATATAAATATGCATATATTTATATATATACTCTCTATATATGTATATATGTATATATATATATATATACATACATATATATATATATATATATATATATACACACACATGTTAATACTTTAGGTATGCAGTGTTCTATTACTGTTAGGTTCTACTGCTATTCAACTTTTACCCCACAATCAGGAATTATATATAGATTATCCCTTTCATTTAGCACATTGCAATGGATAGAAAGTTGCTTAAAAATAGCTTTTGTGCCAATTATTTTTCCCTTGACACAAGAACCAATAGACTTTTTGTCCTGGTTCTATGTGTAGAACTAAAGAGATCAGACAAGACCCTTTGCCTTTCCTTGAAATGGACCAGAAAATTTAATCCCATCCTTACAACTATCTTGAGAGCTATAAATCAGCAGTGATCTCATTTACCTTCTCTAATTAGTTCCTGGATCTAACCTCTTCTGTTGTCAACACCAAGAAGGTTATGGCCCCTGAATTTCAGAAACCGAGGCTCAAAAGCAAGCAAGTATTTGTCATAAGTGAGGTGAGTTTGGCATTCTCAATTTCCTGCCTAGAATAAAAGAAGCCTTTTAAGCTCTCATAATTCAACTCAGTGCCTGCAATTAAATTATCTAGATTTACAAATGTTTAAAAAAAGAGTTTGATTTGCCATTTAAAATTATTTGCAATAAAATTCAATTTTGTTTACCCGATGCTAAATACTGATAGTCAAGAAAGCTGTAGGAAAGCTTACTTAGAAGACTAATTAAACATTTTAGTGCAGAGATCAGCATAATTAAAGAATTAGGAAACAATGAGGAGTGCAGAGGATGATTTGTAATATCAGTGTGTTGATGCATTGGATCCAGATTCTCTAACTTGATTGGCAGCCCTTTATTAAGTTTTGGCAGCTTTTAGGTAGGCTGGGAGCTCCTTTATGAGGCTCTAGCACATTAATCCAAGCTCCTGCTCTCGTTAATACTGATGAGTGAAGGCAGTTAATTGAATTATGTATGAAGTACTGCTGATTAAATAATATTTTACTCCCCACTCTTGAATTAGCTCTGCTTTATTAACATCCACTGTTGTCTCTAACATTGAATGTCATGGGCACCTCTTCCTAGCAATGCCCTTTGCTTCTTACCCATCTGTTTCCCATTGAGACAACTGAGGTACCCCTAGAATTGCCTACCTTCTGGTCTTGATATGTGGTCACTTCAGGGGAACTGATTTATTAACAGCTGTGCAACCACCAGCAAAACACACTCCAGAGTCTGAGGCATTCTAGAAGTTCTATTTATTTAATCCATCAAAAAACTCAAATGAAATTTCTAATAATTCACATTCTTATTCTGCTTAGTATAGTAGGAAGGGAAAATATTCTAAATAGAACAAGACCATTCTGTGGGGAACAGCAATGAGAGCACAGGCTTTTCTTTTCTTTTCCAAAGTTGCCTTTTCCTCTTCTTTCACATAAATAAAGCTCTTTAATACCTTAGCCCCAAAGGGTCAGGGTCTCCCATTGCATTGTGGGCCATCTCCAGTTGTCCTGATGAATATCAGGCCAATGGATCCAGATGGCTGTGGAGGAGAAAGTGAGGCTGGTGACACTGCACAGCCCACTCTCACTCAAATCAAAGTCAACTGCAAGTCTTGTTATCTCTCTATTGTCATGGTCCTATCTGAGAATGAAGGACAAATATAACAAGCTCTTTCATATTTGCAAAGTATTTTCTTCACCAAACCATAAGAGGTCAATGAGGAAAATACAAAACAGAATCTCAAAATGAAAGGGAATCTCAGAGGTCAGTTAGTCCAATTGTTAACTAAATAAGAAACTCCTCTACATGGTATGATATAACCACATTCTAAAATTATATATTATAAAGCAAAATTGAGTAAAAATCAAGTCAATTTTGGGCTTTGATCAATGGAGTTTTGTAAATATCAGATGGCAGGCTCAGCTATAATGGTTTTGGTGACATTACAGAGAGGCTCCAGCCTGGGGAAATGTAAATCCTCTGAATTAGGAGGCCCCCAGAAGGAACCTATCTCTCAGGACATCTTGGGTTTAATTCAACAAATGTGTTAAGTTTTTTTCATGAGTGAGACACTACAGTAGATGCCAAGGATGCATAGGAAAAAAAACAACCCTTACCCTCGAGTTTGCATTCTTTGGGGAGAAATAATATTTGTATGTGTGTTTACAGAAAAGTAAATAACAAGCTATTTTGAGGAAGGAGAGGATATTAGCAACTGGAAAGTCATCACACAAGCAATAGCACCTGAGCTAAATCTCAAAGGAAGGCAAGGGTTTTAAGCAGCAGGGAAGGAGTGCATTCCAATCATAAGAGGATAGTGCAGCAGCAGGAGATAGAATGGTGAATTTGGGGAGTAGCTAATAATCCTTTAAAAACTGCTGAGGGCTGCCATTCTGTGAGAGAAGCAAACACTAACCCCCAAACATTTCAGGCTTTGCCCTTGTTCACCAAAGCTCCTCTCATCTGTAATTCTACCTCAGTGATCTGCCTCCATGCATGTGACCTCTCAACGATAAGCTCTTTGAAGGGTGATCTATTAATATCACTAGATAGAGTACTACACGTAGACCATGACACAGCACATGACTGGAGTGCCAAGCTTGTAGTCAGGAAGATCTGGGTTCAAATACTACCTCAGATGCTTACTTAAGCTATCTGTGCCTCAGTTTCCTTATTGGTAAAATGAGGGAGTTGAACTTGATGGCATCCAAATGGTCCTTCTTGCTCTAGAGCTATGATCCTATGTTCCCATAACCACATAAAAATATCCTAGTACCGTATTTCAGGCATCTGTGATTTGGTCAGTGGGTATTTCCTCCCACAAGGAAGATCATAGTCCTTTTATGACTTACAGGGGTGGGGAATCTGTGGCCCTCTAGGTCCTCAAGTGCAGCCCTTTGACTGAATCCAAACTTCACAGAACAAATTCCCTTAATAAAAGGATTTGTTCTATAAAACTTCACCTCATTCAAAAAGCCGCATCTAAAGACCTAGAAGGTTATGTGTGGCCTCAAGGCCATAGGTTCCCCACCTCTAACTTAGTAGATGTTCTTAGAGGGTTCTTAAGACCAAAAAAAAATTAAATTTGCCCAGTAGCCAATCCTATTACGAGCATCTGTAAACTTCAGTGGTCTCATCTTTGGAAAACAGACATGGGCCTGTACTTGAAACCTTCCACCCTGGAAGGACTTTCTCGCACTTGTATTTCATTGGCATAACTTTGGAGAGCTTAGGGTCAACTCCAGGCCAGGATGAGAAAATGGCTTTTGTGGGAGAGGCTTTAAATAATGCATTGAGCAGTGATGTTGGTGGATGGTGATGGCAGCTTAGATGTACCCAGCACTGTAGAATGACCTAGCATTTTCACATCCATCTGATTGTCACAGGGGTAAAATAGTATAAATAGTGTAAATATAGAGAGGAATGACTTAAGAGACTTGCCTGTGGTCACATGGCTGGCAAATATTGGAGGTCAAATTTAAATTGAGGTCTTTTGTCTCCAAGTTCTTTCCACTACTCCACACTGCCTCCAACCCAATAATCATGGCTCAATAGGTCATTCAAAAAAATGCCTCAAGCTATAAATCTCTGAGAAGAGCCTAACCCTACCATTATTCTTGAGGTGCCTGGGACACAAAGATGAAATGACACATAGTCCTTTCTCTCAAAGAGTTTGCAACCTAATAGATCACATCTTGGGCATGGAAACTATAAGGCATACTCCACTTTCTGCTCCATGGTTTATTCAGCACAGAGCTAAATTTGATAGACTGAGAAACTGAAGCTGAAATTAAGCAACCTGCTCAATATGACCAAAGTATTAACTTGAGGAACAGGGTCTTGTGACTCAAACTGCAGGCTCATTCCATTGTACCACCTCTAATCACATCTGCAGAAAGACCTAAAGTGCCTTCCTAGAAATTATCCACAGGAGAATAGAAGGTAGAAGAGAAATATTTGCATATGGGAATAATTGACCCAATCATATTTTTTCCCCTCAGGTAGGAAGTGGAAAGAGGGAACTGGCCTAGTTCTCTTCTCTTCTCTCCTCTCCCCTCTGAGATAAGGATTGCTACCCCTGCTTTTTTTTTTTACTTTAGCAGAAGCATAATATATTCTACTCCAGCCTTTTACCTTTACCTTGTGTGTATCCCCTTGTTTCAAATGTGTTTCTTGTAGATAGAATATTGTAGGATTATGGTTTTTAATACATTCTACTGTCTGCTTCCCTTTTATGGGAGAGTTCATCCCATTCAAATTCACAGTAATGATTACTATTTGTCTCTTTCCCTCCATCCTATTCCCTCCCCTGTTTATGTTTTTGTTTCTTGGCTCTCCCTTCCCCTCCTTAAGCGTTTTCCTTTTGACCACCACCACAGTCAGTATTCCCTCCCTGTGAACCCCCCATTCTTTACCTACCCTTTCCTCTTACTAGCATTTCCCTCCCTTCTAACCCCACCCTCACCCCTCCTACTGCCTACAGGACACAATGGATTTTTATACTTATCAGAGTATATTATTTCCTCCAAATCAATGGGAGTAAATTTCATACAGTGCTCCTCTCCCTGCCTCCTTTCCCTCCGTTGTAATGAGTTTTTGTGTCTTTTCACATTAGAATCTTAAACTTAATTGACTATGTTGATCCCTCTTTGAACCAGAACCAATGAGAATAGTGTTCAAATGATGTTCATTGCCCTCTCTCCTTCCCCTCGACTATAGTATGTCTTTATGCCTCTTCATATGGCATAATTTACCTTTTTGTAGTGGCAAGCACCCCAATATCCCTAGGGTAGCTGCCAACACAGGTTCTTAGATCTGCTTTTCAAAAGGAAAGCAACTCAAAATGGGTTAACAAGCTTACTTTAATCAAACAAACATACATTACCTAGTTCAGGGGAAAAAGGTCAGCACCCCGAACTTCAGAGTTACAGAACTTACAGATCAAACAGACAGGCTTCCAAACTGTCCAACCATTATATCAATACCAAATCAGTTACCAGAGAGGGAAGCATCAACATCTGGGTTTTCAAAGCCGGGGGGCTCTCAACAATGGCTTCCCAGAGTCTCATCTGGTCAAATCACACAACACTTCTCAAAGTGAGCCCCAAAGCAAAGCCTCTCCTCAGGGCTTATATAGCCTTCTCTTGGCTCAGAGAATGTAACAACCTCCTTGACCCACTGCCCAATCACAAAGTATCAAGGTGTGGGCTTTCCTGAAAAACAAGCCTCCCACCACAGGCTCCAGGTGCACTTAAGCTAGGGGCAGGGAAGATCTTTAAATCTGCATTTCCATTACAATATGGCATAATTTACCTTTTTCTGCCTCATCCTTTCCTTTTATCCCATTACCGTCCCTTTGAACCCCTTAATAAGGTTTTTTTTAACATCAGATTAGTTCATTTATACCCACACTCTCTATCTATGTATATCCCTTTTAAAGGTTGTGATAATCACATAAATTTCAATATTGACAGGTATCAGCTTCTCATATAGGGATGTAAACAGTTTGTTCTAATTGCATCCCAAGTCATATGCATGTGTGCATGAGTGTGCATGTGTACGTGTGTGTATGAGTGTGTGTTTTCCTTGTTTACCTTTTTATGTCTTTCTTGAGTCTTGTAATTGGAGATCAAATTTTCCATTGAGCTCAGGCTTTTTCATCAGAAAAGTCTAGAAGTCCCTTATTTCATTAAATAACCATCTTCTTGCCTGAAAGATTATGCTCAGTTTTACCAGGTAGTTGTTCCTTGGTTGCAGTCCTAGCTCTTTTGCCTTATGAAATATCAAATTCCAACCCCTCCAATCTTTTAATGTAGAAGCTGCTAGGTCCTGTGTAATCCTGACTGTAGTTCCATGATATTTGAATTGTTTCTTTTTGGCTGCTTGCAGTATCTTCTCCTTAACCCTGTAATTCTGGAATTTGGCTACTATATTTCTTGGGGTTTTCAATTTGGGGTCTCTTTTAGGAGGAGTCCAGTGAATTCTTTTGTTAAGTATTTTACCTTCTGATTCCAGGACTTCAGGACAGTTTTCTTTGACAATCTCTTGGAGGATGTTGTCCAGGCTGCTTTTTTCATCATGGCTTTCCAGTAGAACAATAATTCTTAGGTTGTCTCTCCCGGATCTGTTCTCTAGGTCAGTTGTTTATCCAGTGAGATATTTTACACTTTCTTCCAATTCTTCAATCTTCATGTTTTGCTTGATTGGTACATCATAGAGTCCTGAGCTTTGATTTGACTGATTCTAATTTTTAGTGAATTATTTTCTTCAGTTAGTTTTTGAAGATCCTTTTTTAGGGAGACATTTTGTCCAGTTAGGTTACAAATTTTACTTTTTAAGGATTTGTTTTCTTCAGTGAGACTTTTTTCCAATTTGGTCACTGTAGATTTAAATTTATCTTCTACCTTTCTAATTTGGGCTTTTAAATCTTTCTTGAGCTCCTGCAAAAATGCTTTTTGGGCTTGAGACCAGTTCACATTTCCTTCTGTGGTCTCAGGTGTGAGTATAGAGTCCATGTGGTCCTCTGTATTTGGTTGTTCTTGCTCACTATAATAAGCTCTGATCAATTTTCTTGCCTTCCTCTTCTCCTTCTCAGCTTCCTTCCAGGTTTTTACTCTGGGTCGGATATTTATCTCTGGCTTTTCTAGGTCAGGGAGGGGGAATCAGGGCAGCTAGAGTTTACTTTTCTATCCTGGCCCCTGGAAAATCAGGCAGATGATTTTTAAACTTTCTGGCTGTGGGATGATAGCCCCAGGAGAAGCTGCTGTCTCTGCTTGGAGCCTTGCCCTTTCTCTTACCCATCTCCCACAGATAGATCCTTCCATCTCATGGTGAGATACTTGTGAGAAGGCTGCAAATCACCCTTGGGGTGAATGAGTCTGGCTGGGGCTCCTTCTCTCTTCCCTGTAGTCTGCTCTCTAGTCCAGGCTGGTGCAACCCCCGCCACTCTGCACTCCCCCTGCCCCGACCCACGTGGGCACTTTCCTGGGCTGGATTCTGCCACACTCTGTCTCCCAGTGGATTCTGACACTCTAAATTCATTCAGATTCACTTTTAAATTTTAGTGATGGGATTCTCCCCTCCTCTCCTCTCCTCTCCTCTCCTCTCCTCTCCTCTCCTCTCTTCCCTTTCCCCTCTACTCTTGCCTCTCCTCTCTTCACCTTTCTCCTCCCATCCCCTCCCCTCCCCTCCCCTCTCTTCTCCTCTCCTCTCTCTCCTCTTCCATCTCTCCTCTCCTCTCCTCTTCCCTTAAAACATGATCATTGTCCATCTTCCATTAATATTTGTTTATAAGAGAGTGTCTGTTTATGAAAGTTTGATAGTAGCAGTCAAAATGCTGCATTTTGTGGGGAGTAGGATCTGGTTGAGATACTCAAAAGCAAGAGAGTGTGTCAAGAACCCTAGTAATATAAGAAACAGATTATGATAGACCAAAAATTCTCCAATGTCTTTATCCTACACAATTCTCCTACCAACATCTCCTCATAAAACATCTTGTACCTTTATCTGCCCTGGAGGCCCAGCTTTGCCTGATGGAACTGCCTTGATGTGTCAGCACTGAGAAATGGAGGTATTATAGAAAATCTGAAGCAACCTAGATGCCAGGTAAGTTGTTACCTCTAGGATATAAGAGCGCCCCCCCCCACCCCGCCCGCCATCCCTGTGAAGGCTAGAAACTATGAATCCTGCCCACTTTGCTGATCCAATGGAATCCTTGTTTCTCTGAATGACTGTGATCCTGGCTATATCCTCTGCTCCTTCTTCCCTTGTCCTTTGTCATGTCCTTGAGGCTCTTAAGTCACATGTTTATGACTTCCTATGTGTGAGGTAAAATGCATGTTAATAAAGGTCTATTGCTCTTGGCATTATTGACTGATTTAGGCATCTTGACCTATATCTTTCTGTTAGACTCTGATGACTCTGGAAGAGACAGTGAGGCTGATGATTTTGCACAGCTCTGCCTCACTTAAATCTAATTCATTGGCAAGTTAAAATATTACCTTCCTTGGGGCAGCTAGGTAGCGCAGTGAGTAAGAGCACCGGCCTCAGAGTTGGGATGACCCAGAATCGAATCCGGCCTCAGAAAATGAGCACCCACACATAAATAATGACTAGCCCTGTAACCTTGAGCAAGCTACTTAACCCCAATTGCTTTAAAAAAATATTACCTTCCTGATGTCATTACCTTTGAGAATGAAGGACTAACAACAACAATTAACTGGTTTACTTTTTCTGTGCATAACTTGAAGTCACTTCAAAAAAGTAGCAACAAAGAACAAGAACCAGATGAAAGGACAAATAATTATACTCACAACTGTAGGATATAGATAAAGGAGATGCAAAAGGAAGACTAAAAATGATATTATATAAATAATTAAAGCAAAAAGATGACTAACATGCAAGGTGGTCATGTATTGTATGGCAAAAACACAAAAAATATCCTATCCTATTAAATCTCCAGTCAGAGAGGACTAAACAAAATAAAAACTAAAAAAGTAAACAATAAGAACAAGGTACCTAACTCCTAATATTTGGATTATTAAAAAACCTTTTAATTAAAGTCATTAATTACTTTTATGCCATACTTCACTTATTGCAAATAAGTTCAAATATTCAGGAAATAATCTTTCTAGCAGTCCAATTACAGATATTCTCACCCATATACAAGAAAAAAATCTATTCTGTATATGTGCTTTGCTGGAAAATTCCTATGAAGGTTTGAGCAAATAATTAAATTTTCAGTTACTATGCAGAAGGTATTATCCAATTACTTAAAATAAGGAAAACCACAGACACACATATACACATCTACAGACCTATTGAACTTTTCAACCAAAATTATTTTAATTTCTCATAAATTATGCCATTCCTGTAAATTTGTGATAAAGGGAATATTATATAATAGTGAAAAGGAATATATCAATAACTGAATTTTTGAGTTAGAAGTCACCATAGAGACCATTTATTCCAGTCTGAGCATTTTAAAGTTTGGGAAATTGAAAGCCCAGAGGGGCAGTGATTTGTTCAAGGTCATGCAGTTTTATAGCTAAGCAGGCCCAAGCCTTCTGAGTCCTAGCATACTGCTTTTCTCTATATATAATACTAATGTCGAGATTAGGAAAACAGGCTAATCATCAAATTTCTATTATGGATTAAAGGATATTGGATATGTAATGGTGTGTGAATTACTTGAGACAAGCAATAATTCCAATATGGTTTTTTTTGTGACAGCAATGGTCATGCATGTGAGTTTTTATTGACACTAGTAACTTCAATATAACCTTATTTACAAAAGAAGAATTTAACACACTCTATTCAACATATATTTATTAAATATTTGCTTTGATCAAGCCACAAGGTATCACGATGTAGTAGATCAAATCAACTTTAGAGGCAGTGGAACTGGATTTCAGTCCTGATGAGAGGCACTTAGTTGTATCATTGAATAGAGTGGATCGAACCTGGAGTCAGAAACACCTGAGTTCCAGTCTAGCTTCAGAAAACTGTGTGTCCCTAGCCAAGTCACTTAGCTTCTACCTCAGTTTCTTCACCTATAAATGGAGATGATCATAGTACCTACCTCATAGGGTTGTTACAAAGATTAAATATAATTTATAAAGCCCTCTGCAAACCTTTCAGAGCTATATAAATGCTTTGTTGTTGTTCAGTCATTTTAGATGTGTCCCATTCTTCATGAGCCCATTTTGGGTTTTCTTGGCAAAGATACTGAAGAGGATTGCCATTTTCTTCTCCAGCTTATTTTACAGGTGAAGAAACTGAGGCAAGCAGGGCTAAGTTAATTGCCAAGGTCAAACAGCTAATGTTGGAGTCCAAATTTGAACTCAGGTCTTCCTAATTTCTAGCTTGGCACACTATCCACTGTACCACCTAGTTGCCTATATATTTATATGCATGTGCATATGTATGTGTATGTGTGTTTGTATGGATATATATATATTATATATAGCTACATATATGCATACACATATATAAATACACACAATTTTTATATATAGGAGCCTTAAGTATTACCTTTTAAATTATACTATGTCATGGAAATGCTTGTTTTATTACATAAATTAAAAATTAAAGAAAGAATAAATAATTACATCAAACAAAAAAATACCACTTTGATACCCAGATAATCTGGGTTTGAATTCTTCCATTTGCTACCTTTGTGACCTTTGGGAAATTCCTTAACCTTCTTTGTCCTAAATTATATCATCTGTAAAATGAAGGGGTTGACTAGACTGATGCCGAAAGTCTCTTGCTGTGTTATGAACATGAGCAAAGCATCTTTAAGAAGTCCAATTCTTGAGTAACAGAGTGGGTGGGAGGAGAACAGGGTAGCAGGACTAGTAAGCCAGGAAGAACATGCAAAGCAGATGCCAGGAGGCTGCATAATGAAACCAGGTAATAATAGCTAGCACATAATACTTGACCTAAAAAAAACCCCTGCAAGTTAAAATTTCATTGAGAATTCAAGATGTACATAATAAAAGAACGTAAGAGCAAGGTAGGACAACATATAATCAAGCACTCACATCTATGGTACAGAGTCTAAGTACTAGAAGAATTCAGAGCAGGGAGCCCAGAACACCCTCATAATGATGAGATGCTCTTAATATCAAGCCCAGTGTCCTGCAATCTTTCCTCATGTGAGTCAGCCAAGGATAAATTTAACTTTACTTTCGTTTAATGTCTGTCTCTGGGAATTCCTCTCCTCATAAAACACCAGCCTCATAAAATTACAGTACCATCCTAGTTCCCTCTCTGATGCATTTCTCTTTTTCCCTGCTTCTCTTTTATCAGTTAAAAGATAGAGCTTTTGACTACTGTGAGGACCTCCCTTCGTTGTGTACACTCCTGGGTCTACTATCCATACAGTACATTATTTTATTTATATTTATTTTTTTCTGATCTATACATATATTAATATATATATATTTTCCATTATGAAACACACTGTGGGGACAGGGTTCTGGCATTAAAATCACCCTGTGTGGTTTAATTTCAATTCAGCGGCAGGGCTCTCTTTTTAATCAACTTATTTCAATTCCAGAATAATTTCTAGTGATCATCAAGATATGTCAGGTAGGCCAGAAGCTGAGTGTAATCAAATGAATCTCTCCTCCCCTTCCCTCCCTCTCCCATATGGAGTAGCCAATTTCTTCCACTCCATATAATCTAGAACTGAAGCCAAAATTTGAGCATTATCAGATAAAATTTCAGTTGATTCTCAATTATCCATACTAGGAGAAATGAGTAAGAGAATAGGTAATCCCAAATAGCAGACAGAAAAAATTAATTCATATTTGGCTTGGGAATGTGGGTCTCCCTACTCCCACCCAACTTCCCAGGAGTCAAGATAGAATGATTTCTAAGATGCCTTTAATTTTCAGTGTTCTAAGACAATGTGGAAGGGAGGATTCCTGTTGTGTCATGAGTGGGATTCAATGGCTTGTGAGGTCTCTTCTAACCCTGAGTTTGAATTATGCACCTTTTCTGTGCCTCATCTTATTCATTTGACAATGAGGAGGAAGGACTAAGTGCCTTCTTGTCTTAAGTCCTATGATTCTCTCATTTATCTTCATATGAATATTTTTCTTAGAGTGATAACAAAAAGAACCCACATTTCCTGAATTCTCACTGACTACAAATGAAGGGAAGGGGTATACCCAGGAGTATGTGAAGGAGTAGGGCAAGCTGACTGTATATGTTTTTTAAATGCCATATTAACCCAAAAACCCAAATAATAATAATAACAATGACAGCTAACATTTACATAGCAATGAAATGTTTGCCAAGTGCTTTACATACATTAACTCATCTGATCCTTACAACAAACCTGGAACATAAGTGCTGTTATTATCCCCATTTTACAAATAAGAAACCTGAGGCACAGACACAGAAAAATAATTGGTTTGCCCAAAGCCATGCAACTTGTGTCTCAGGGAGGATTTGAACACAGGTCTTCCTAATACCAAATTCCACACTCTATCCACTGTACCACCCAGCTGCCTTTTCTGAACACAGAGAAGCATGAGCTAATTTGTAGTAGTTACTGAGGAGGAAGAAGCAGATTTTCTGAGTTCCAAACATTTTGGTACAGTAGAAAGAGCGCTGAATTTGACATCAGAAGACCTGAGTTCAAATTTAGATTTTCCTGTTTACTACTTGTATGCTGCTCAGGAAATCCCCTTCTCTCTTGAAGACTCAATCTCTCAAACATGCACACATCGTAACAACATAGGTAGACAAGAGATGCTGTTTTACTCAGTGAAAAATTCAGTAGGTACAAAGCTCTCATGGGAGCCTGTAAACAGCCACAAAAATCACATGTGTTACTCAAAGGACTTAAAAGAATTCATAAATATACCAAGAAATGTATGACAATAGCTCTCCTTGAAAGGTATCGAACTTAGGGTTGCCATTGGAGTAGAGCTTTGACAATCCAGACTCCTACAGAGTCCATCCCAAGCTTATAGAATGACTCTATTGTTTAGATTACCACTTGGGGCCCTGGAATAGGCACATTCTTACCATTGAAACTTCAGTGTCCAAATAGTTCATTGTGATTGGGGGTGGGTGGTGAGACGTCCAGCTCTTTTGCCCACCTGCCATAATAGCTTTGTTCTCAAGCTTCAGGAATCATGTAATTGATCTCCTTCTTTCTCTAAAAAGATAAACTGCTTAGGAAATGCCTTTTTTTCTGTAGAAAGTCTGATCCCCAAATTCTTGAATTTTGGACATCTTGATTGTAGAACTACTCTTAGAGCAATCCCCAAGGCTGTTGGTGACCAAGAAATCTTCCATCTCTGACTACATACTGGGATCATGATGCCTAGGTAGTTGAAATCCACAGCCCCACCTTCCTCGATCTTGCTAAAGCCCAGGCTTCCATGCTATTTCCTGGCCCATTCCACCATCAAGTTGCCACACCAGCATACTCCACTTTTACAGCTCCTTTTTGTATGTTGTCTTGCTTATATTAATATGACCAGCACTTACACAGTGCCTAGGACAAAACGCTTGCTTGATAAATGTGTTATCTGCCTTTGTCAACCTGGTCAAGTCACTTATCCCTGTTTGCCTCAATTTCCTCATCTGAAAAATTGAGCTGGAGAAGGGATTGGCAAGCCACTCCAGTATGTTTGCCAAGAAAACCCCTAATGGGGGTCACAAAATCTGGCAGGACTGAACAACATGTACGTGTATGACTTTCTCTCTTACTCTTGCTCCATTATCTCACTCTCCTTGCATGCTTGCTTTGGGTTTTCCCCTTGAATTACTCTCTAGATTTAGTGAAAGGCCCATGTCTGTTTCTGACATGAGCTTTGCAAGAAGTCTACCATGAGTTTGGCTACTTTCATATTGGGCTGGAAATACTCAGTCAGGATCCCTCCTCACAGGTTGCCAAGGTAAGCACATGAAACTTTCACATGCTTCTCCCCCAAGGTAACTATTACCAGTTGCTGGGAGGAGACCCCCTGAGCACAAATCTGCCCTCCTGGTAATATTTTAATCCTTTAATGCTTGGCTATGGTCTGTCCTCTAGAGAAGTAACAGCCAAAAAAAATCAGAAGGGAGTAAAGTAGGCTTTTGCTTTTGTTTTAGAGACCATATAAACGAGTGGCTTGTACAAAGGGTTGGCCTGCTGATTAATGGTCAGCCAATCATTTTGGTACAATTCCAGTCGCTGAAATTGCTCAAGATTTGTAAGTTGTCCTCTTTAGGTGGAGAAACATATTCAAATTGAAGGGGAGGGAGCTGGTTGATCAACACCCATTTGCTCTAGAAAAGGTCACTCTCCAAATTAACTAAGATTTATATAAAGTTTAAAGATTACAAAGCATTTTGCATATATATTCATTATTTCATTTAAACCTCACAACAATCTTGAGGGGGAGGTACTGTAGGCTTTTTTTGCTTCTAACCTATGAAATTATTGGTACGGAGAACTCTTGATAAGGAAACTTACTCCATAGGTACTAGTTTTAGTGATGGCCCTGCAATTTCAGAGAGCTAGAGGTAAAAGGGAACTTGGAGGCTATCTGGTGAGCAAACAGAACCCAGAGAAAATGAGTCACTTGATAAGGTCGCACAAGCATTAAAGTTAAGAGGCAGAATTTGAATCCAAGTTCTCTGACTTATGTGACCTCTACAATTTCTCTCTCTGTCCTTTTATGTGCCGTTCCCTGTTTCTCTGTCTGTCTGTCTCTACCTCTGTCCCTCTCTCTGTTCAAGAACATTGTCAATGAACTGCCTTCTCTGCCTTTTTAAAAAAGTTCACATCTGCTTCAGTCACGTGATTCTGCAAGAACCCTTGTGATCCAGGGTACTTTCATTTCTTGAACTGGAACAATTCATGGCCACAGAGAGATGAGTAGAGCATTGAGAGTGACTTACCAAGGTCATTTGTTAGAGGTGGGAGCTGAACCCAGGTCTCTGACTCACAGATCAGACCTCTGCCCAATTCAGTCAGGCTTCTTTACTAAAAATGTAATTGTCATTGAACAGACATAGTCACTGAGGCTCCTAGGGGTTAAAATGATTTACACAGCTAAGTGTCATTCAAACTAGAGGTGCCAAACCAGCTGCAGCCCGAATCAGATTAAATTATAATTGGAAAAGGTGTAGCAAAGTAAATAAAAATATAATAAAATATAAATAATGTTCATTTGTGGTTTTTCTAAATCACTGTAACCTTGGAGGCATTCCTTTTTTCTTGCATTTGACACTTAACTGATTCCAAGGTTCCCTCCCAAACCCTCCCCTTCTCTCTCCTTCCCTTCCCTTCCCTTTCTTCCATAGGGAGGATTTTGTTATTCTTTAGAGTTCACTTTCTCAGGACCCATGGCCATGGCAATGTCTAGTTTCTAGGTGTTAGATAATAACTCCCAGAATAGTTCCAAGGATTCTAGATAGTAATTCCTAGAATCATATAGTAATAGATAATCCTACTGAGGCTGCACTATGAGATACAGGGATGACAATTGATATTTACTACACTCATACAGAATTATTATTATTTTTAATTATTATTTAATTATTTATTAAAGTTAACCTGTGAGCTTAATGTTGGCAAGATGCCTTCTTGTCTTCTGCCCTATAAAGCAAGTGAACACTGGTCAATAAGCAGGAAACCATGGGGAACCCACAGGTGAATCTGTGTGTGCCTTGACTGGTCCCCATCAAGGCTTGAAGGAATTTAGGGAAGTGCACACAAGCTGTGCCTGTCTCAATTGACTCCATCCAGATGTAGGGGTAGTTGGTCCCCCTTCTCGCTGACCCCTGAGAGAAGGGCAATTAGGGAATGCTATAGGAATTGATGCTCTCATTATCAGCAACTTCCTTTGAGAAGACTAGACTAAAATAAAGCTGATTACTAACCCCTCTGAAGCTCTCTTCCTGTCTGACCAGATCAAGGGTGAACCTGTTAGAGGCTAGAGTCCCAAGCCTCCAGTGCCTCCTGTGTGTTATATGTGAAATATTTTCCTTCCTTCTTTCCCTCTTTCCTTCCTCCCTTCCTTCCCTCCTTCCTCCCTTCTCAAAATTTTTGAACAAATAAAACTCTCCTCCCTATCCTCAACCTCCCATTAAAGAAAAACAAAAATTGCTAACATTTATATAGGGTTTACTATGCCCCAGTCCCTGTGCTAAGTGCTTTACAATTATTACCTCATTTGGTCCTCACAACAACCTTGGGAGATAGGTGTTATTATCCACATTGTAGAGATGAGGAATCTGAGGCAAAGAGTAGTTTAGTGACTTGCCCAGGTTCACACAATTAGTAAATGTCTGGAGCTGAATTTGAACTCATGTGTTCCTGACTCTAGGCAGACCTTATCTACTATAGGACATTTGCTGCTCTTAGGACAAAACCCTTATAACATATATGCAAAGTCAATCAGTTTATCTTGTAGTAGCAAAGAATTAGAAAGAAATAGGTGCTGAAGGCTGTTTTGTTCACTGCCTCTTCATAGGATTCTGACATCTGTTTTTTTTTTTTAAGCAGTTGGGGTTAAGTAACTTGCTCAAGGTTACTGGGCTAGTTATTTATATGTGGGTGCTAATTTTCTGAGGCTGGAACCCATCCCAGGTCCTCCCAAATCCAGGGCCAGCACTCTTACTCACTGCACCACCTAGCTGCCCCTTGACATATGTTTTATGAGAAGCCAAGGTGGACAGGTGCAATCGAGTCTCAGGGACTCCAGTAGGTAGTAACACACAGGGAGGCAATTTTCCATCCTCATCTAGGATATACAAGTGTTGTCCCATAGCTTTGGCTACAATGTAATACAGGAAAGAGGGGCAGATCAAGGTCTAACCTTTTTCTGTAATCCATCACTACAGGCATTTAATAACAGTGGCCTCTTGCTTTTAAGCTCTTTGCCTCTCAAAGTCCTTTCACATCTCTCTATTCCAAAAATCTAGCCGAGCACATGGGGCCATTACCATTATCTCCATTTGATAGATGAGTAAACTGAGTCACTAGAAAGCTAAGTGATTTTTTTCCTATCAGCATAAAACTTATTAGCAGCCAAGTTATAAGTAGAAGAAACCCTTCTTGCTACTAGTCCTCAGCTCCTTCACCTTATCATGCTGTTTCATTATTGTTTTTCCTCTGTCCTACTTCTACCATGGCTGTATCAAACTGATACCACTTCTAGAGTATATAGGTTGACTGATTAATAGTCCACTTTGATTTTTTCCACATGTCTTACAAAAGAAAGAGGCAGTAATGAAAGGAGATAACCAGCTTCAGAGTTAAGACGTAGGTCCACATCCTGCGTCTAATCACTTAATGTCTCAGTCCCCCTTCCTTCCCTCCAAGATGAGAAATTGTGGTCTGCATTGGTAGAGGGAGTTTACTCCACCAAGAAAATCATAGGAGGTCTGGTTTGGTGTGTATGTGTGTACACGTATCCATATAACATATATACAAGTATACACATAAATGCATATAGATACATGTTTAAATACATGTATGTATATACATTGCAAACTACACATATGTATACATTTTTATTATTTATATCTCTAACACCCCTCATAGTACTTGTAATATAGTAGGTTCTTATTAAATAGGCAATACAAGTAGCACACAGCTTGGAATCAGGAAGATGCATCTTCCATTACCTTTGTCAAGAAAACTCCCAAATGGGGTCATGAAGAGTTGGACATGACTGAAATGACTCAACAACATACACACACATATGTGTGTGTTAATATATGTTTGCATATGTACTTATGTTCATATACATTATTATACACAGATATTACAGCAGAGTGCCAAACCTGGAGTCAGGTGATTTGAGTTCCAATACTTGTTCTTATATTCTACGCAGTTTTCTGTGACTGTGGGCAATTTAATTCACTATTCTGAACCTCAGTTTCCCCAACTCTAAAGTGAGGATTACATTTGCACAACCTATACCAGAGTACTGTTTTCTGGAGCCGAGTCGGTGTGATTCCTTTTATTCCTCTTGTTATTCCTTTTGTTGTTCTCTGCTGAATGAATCTGATGAGGGAATAGCATTTAATTTCAGGATGCAAGTATTCACAGAGGAAGGTACTGCAACCTTCCCTCCCCTAACATTGCTTGGTTGTGTTACAATTTGCTAGGCCTCATTGGTACAGCTACTCTGGGGCTCTAGGACACCTGCTTGGCTTCTAAAAAAGGGAGAAGCAGAAAGTTCAATGAATAGTTTCAGATGGGAAACCTGAACTCACTAGTCCCCTGAGGAGGATTGCTGAGTGCCTGTTGCAGGAATGCAAAAAGCAGGGGGCAAGAAGATGCCCTCCCTATAGCTACATCTCAGGGGAGAGTCAGCATATTAAAACAAACACAAGCTACAAGGCTGGCATGCATCTTTAATTAAAAACATGAATCTGAAAGGCAGAGTTTACAGATTTGCAAATTGGGGATGCAAGATACTCTGGAGAGATGAGGCAGGGAAGGGCATGAGAAAGGAGGAGAGGGGGCTGGGGGTAGGGAGAGTCCTCCAAATCACAAGAGGCTGGTTGTTACAGTGGAAGGAGCCCAGGCCCTGAAGTCAGAGGCTGTGGCTGTAGTACATATCCTCCCCAGTCACTTATTATCTGTGTTGCCTGGGTAAGTCCCTTCACCTCTCTGGGTTTCAGGTTTTTCTGCGGGGGTTGGAACTGCATGATTCCTAAGGTCTCTTACAACTTAAGTCTATGATGCTAAGTAGGAAAACATGTTTAGGTCTCTAGTATTCATGGTCAGTCAAGAGGTGCCCTTGCTAGGCTGTGCCCAGGATGTGGCAGCAGTGAGATAAGGTAGTGGATAGAGTGCTGGATCTGATGTCAGGAAGACCAGAGTTCAAATCTAGCTTTAGACACTTAATAGGAACTTGACCCTGGGCAAGTCACTAAACCTTTGTTTGCCTTAGTGTCCTCAACTGTGAAAAGGAGATAATAATAGCACCTCCTTTCTTGCTTTTTTTGTGAGGATCAAATGAGATAATGTTTATAAAGCACTTAGAACAATGCCTACCACATAGTAACTTAACCCTGTTTGCCTCAGTTCCTCATCTGTAAAATGAGATAGAGAAGAATGGCAAACCACTACAGTATCTTTACCAAAAAATCTCACGAAGAGTTGAACATGATCAAAAACAACTGAACAAGAAAATTATTATTTCAATTATTATAAAGCAAGTAAGAGAGGAATCACAGATCTATAGCTGGAATGGACCCATCTCATATAGTCTAAGGGTTTTTAACTTAGGGTCTGTGAACTTAAAAGATCTTTTCATTTCAATATATTCAATTTTCTTTGCAATCCTAAGTATTCTATTTTATGCATTTAAAAAATACTTCTGAGAATGAGTCCATAGGTTTAACCAAACTGCCAAAGAGGGCCTAGACCCAATAAAGATTAGGAATCCCTGATTTTATCCAAACACCTTATTTTACAGAGGAAGGAACAGGCAGGTCAGAGATTTGCCCAAGGTCATGCAGGTGATGGGCATCAGGTATGGGATTTGAATACATATCCTCTGGTTCTAGACTCAGTCTTCTTATTCTGTGTACTGTGCTCTCAACCTAAAAGTAGGCCAGGTAGGCCTGGGAGTGGGAATTCTAAGGCTGAAAGGAGTCCCACCTCACTCAGATTATTAGCTCCCTTCTGGACTCAGTTCTCTTGTGGTGTCCTACTTGAGGCTTTTCCTCCAACCCCACCCCTATACACTAGTTAGATTCCTCCCGCACAGATTATTTTGCATATATTTCTTATTGATTGACTTGTGCATTTGTTTTCTCCTAGTAGAGTGTAAGAACCCTGGGGGCAGGAATTAGTTTCTCATTTTTTACTTTATTCTCTCCAGCACTTAGCACTGTACTTGGAATGTAGCAGGGTTTTATGGGGTTGGTGAATGATTTAAGGTATTTAAAATGTTTTTATGTTGGCAGGATGATGGACCTTTATATTCTACAGTTAGCCAAGGGCTTGAAATGGAAACACCATTACTGAAAACTTTCAGACATAAATTTACCTTAAAGTTTATATGATGGGTTTGATTCTTTCTTGAAAGCAGGTTTTATGGGGTTGGAGGGGAAGGGGAGTCCACAGCACACTGACTTCCAGAAATTGGCAATGGAGAAACTCCTGTTTTGGGGAAAAGATTACAGAAAGAAGAGACAGGACTAGGGGTATTTGTTTAGGGTTGGCCCAGGGAGAGAATGGAAGATGATGGGGACAGAACCTGGACATGCCCAATTTGGGCAAGCATTTATTCAGAAAGGGAAAAAATAGTAAACTATTTAACAAACAACAAACAAACAAAAACCCATGAGTTCACTGAGTAGAGGTACAGGAGCTTAGGGTCTCAGGTATATAGACCAACTTGAATCTTGGGAATAGCTTCTTCACTGGGATTCAGCACCAGGAACAGTAGAGCAAGAGTGAACATCTCCCCTACCCCACCCCTCTCATTTCTACCCTAGAGTTGCACACATTATTATTCTTTTGGCATCCTGACTAATTTTAATATAAACCAAAATGATAAAGATTCATTTTTGAGAAAATGAGAAACCAATGGTCTACAGTTAAAGATAAGTGTTGATGAAATTAAAAAACAACAACGCAGAATTCCATACGAACACACACAGAGTTTATCCTTATAGAATAAAAGAATTTAATTTGGGGGGCCCTTTGATTTCCTCACAGGATTTCTATCCCTTAGTTATGTCCCCTCTCACTGGCTAGAAGCCCCTTTTTTCTGCCTTTCCTTTGAAATCTACTCCTATCTGAAACCTTCTATATTTGTAATATAGAAACTTCTAATTTCTTTAATGAGTACCACCTCCCACGGTGATGGAGAAATCAATCTGAGGAAGGGATCCCTTTCTTCCCTATTAAGAAAAACATTGTCAGTAGCTCAGGCATTTCTCTGACCCAGAGAGTTCCCCTGGGGTAGCCAAAGTGGCCCTGAAGCATAGAGCTCTAAGTGCACCATTAGAAACTCTCTCTTCTTGTTGAGACCTAAAGATCATTAAGTCTGAGGCTCCTGGATGATATCCCTTCTCCTTTTATGACTTCAAGAGGGTACTTACTAAGCCTTTTTCTTTAAATCTATGAGAGTAAATGGGATTCCATTTCTTCTGGATTCCCTTCTTGTCCTATGATCCTTTCCCAGCCCTTCTCAGTTTCTACTTTGGAGGTGTTAGTCTCACTCCTAGTTTGAAGGTGTTGGTGGGCTATAGATATGTCAGATTTCATTTTCCCTTGAGTCTGGGCTGCAAATTTGGAGGGCTCAGAATAAAGAAGTAGGAGGAATTGAGTGAGCACATCTAGTTGCCTCCCCTTGTTATCCCTGAATTTCTTGGGTATCTCCTGTGAGGTCATTCAGTCTTGCCTTTTGGGACTTAAACATGCCAAATAAAAAGGCCTTTTGATTCTAGCATTGATATACTCGTGCAATTCTTCTGTGCACTCTATTTAAACCTAGCAACGGACTCTAATTTAGCCAAGGAATAATTGAGAGGTTCACCATTGGTGTAAGTAGTCTGAACCATATTGGCAATGGAGAAATGTAGCAGGCTACCCAGGGTAAGTGTCATTATTGAGATGAGTGACCACAAAGGGAGATGCCTGTCATGTGTCAAGAGGTAAGGGTTATTTGGGGAAGCAGGAGGGGAAGAAATGTTCCATTGGTATCCATGAAATGTCAAGAAACCCAGAGGAAGACCCTAAATCCAACAGTAGCTGAACTTTTACAAGAGTTACACAGGATAAGGAGTAGAAAGGTTGTGATTCCTACAGCTGAAGAGAATACCCACAGCTAGGAGATACAAGATGCATCCACCACAGCATAGAATGTACTTGAACAACATAACACGGGAGAGAGGGAAGAATGTTGGAATATGAGTTAGATGGCATGGGATGTCTCACATTTGAGAAATAGGTTAACTGGTCCTCAATCTCTCTGTTTCTATAAAAGAACAGCCACAGCTAAGTGGCAAATGAATAAAGTGCTAGATCTGAAGTCAGGGAAATCTGAATTCAAACCTGACCCCAGGCACTTAGTAGCTGTGTGGGCCTGGGAAAGTCATTTAACTGCTGTCTGCCTCAGTTTCCTCCACTGTAAAGTAAGGATAATAGCTGCACCAACTCACTGGGTTGTTGTGAGGATCAACTGAGATATTTGTAAGCTTCTTAGCAGTGTCTCACACAAACTAGACAGTATATAAATGTTTATTTGCTTCTCCATCTCCCCATAAAATACTACTAATAATATTCATTTACTGGCATTTACATGACTTTTAGAGTTTGCAAAGTGCTTTATAAATATTTTTTGTATTTTCTCCTTACAATAACCCCAGGAGGTGTATGCTACCATTATTGCCTTTTTATAGGTGAATAAACTGAAACAGAGAGAGGCAACGTGATTTCCCAGGGTTATACAGTAAGAATCTGAAGTCACTTTTGAACGCAGGTTTTCCTGACTGCAGATCTAACAGTTTAACCACTATCCAGTTGTCTAATACTTAGGGAAGTGATTTAAACATTATCTCATTTAATCCTCACAATAATTTTGTGGGAGGTTCTATTATTATTTCCATTTTGCAGATAAGGAAACTGAGGCACGGAGAGGTTAATTGACTTTCGCAGAGACACATACTTAGTGAGTGTCTGAGTTTGGATTTGAATTCAGGTCTGCCTGATTCCAGTTCATATTTGTACACTTTAAATGAGTCGTGATTTTGTTCATGTAGTCCCTACTCCCTACTATTGATAGAATAATAGATTGCAGAATTGTAAGGATAGACGTGAAAGGGCTTATTTTGTAGTCAGGAAAACTAAGGTCTGGAGAAATTAAATAACTTGCATGTTATTGCAATAATGTTGCACTGGTATAAGTGGTAGAGTTAGCATTTGAACTCAAGTCCTCTGACTCAAAATGGAAAACTTTGTTCTATCATACCACACTGGTCTTCATGAGTTGCTATGGCTGAAACAATTTGATCCTTTAAGACCAGCTTTTTGGTGGTGAGTATCTATGAATTTGGTTAGCTTAATCCTTAGAGGGGCAGCTAGGTGGCACATGGATAGACAGAGCACCAGGAAGTCAGGAAGAAGTCAGGAAGTGACTCCTCTTCCTGAGTTCAGATCCAGCCTCAAACACTTACTATCTGCATGACTGTGATCCAGTCACTTAACCCTGTTTGCCTCAGTTTCCTCATCTGTAAAATGAGTTCGAGAAGGAAATGGTAAATCACTCCAGCATCTCTGCCAAGAAAATCTCAAATGGGGCCACAAAGAGTCAGATACAACTAAACAATAATAGGAATGATCCTTAGACAATAGACAAAGTTTCTGGCCCCTTTTAGAGAACTTCTTAGCTTGGTAAGATCTTCCAGATCTGCTCTCCCTGTCACAGGCTTTGGAGAGCTCAGGGCCACCTGAATACTATGAGAGAAAAAGCAATTAGGGGAAGTATTCTAAAAATTAAGTTGCTTTATCTACTTTGCTTATCCTGCTTTCCCACTGGGCTTATTGTGAGGATCAAGAAAGGGTAATCGGAAAGCTGTAAATTATATAGGAAATTATAGAGCCCTACACAAATGAAAAGGGTAATAATTAAGCTAGCAAAAGCTGAAGATTACAGAGGTGTTGAATTGGAGTTTTACCATGAGACTGAATAAATTCAAGAGGCAGTCTTTGTGCCAGTGGATAGATGGGCACATTGAGATGCAAGGACTTTCTCCAAGTGGGAAGTGCCAGAAGAGAAGCTGCCAGGCCCTCCTATTGATGTGTTCATCAACTTATACCCACATTGTTGTACACCCTCATCAAATTAGCATATTTTCCCACTTTCCTGTGGCTTATTTCTAGGAAATGCATTTCTAAAGGACTAAATCTTTACCTAAAAATATTCATAGTAGTTACTCACAAAAAACCCCATAAAACAACATATAAACAAGTTAGGAATCTCTTGCCAGGACAACCACTGAATGTAAAATATGCATCTCAAGGGTCCTCGTTCTTGTTATGTTGATAAATCAAAAGATATACTTATGATGATTTATTTGTTGATCTTGATGCTGGAATGTCATTTATCTTTCATGATACAATTTACCCATCTCCACACATCATAAAAATTCATTGAATTATGCTTCTTCTTATGGTATAATTTAATCTCTTGCTTTTTTCTACAGAATAAATTCCAATGATAGGTGTATGATTTCCCTATATTACCCCTTAGCAATAAATCACAAACAATGAATTTTTATATAAAAATATGCATTTTAATACTTAATGAAACAGAGCCCTCCCATCATACTTTCTTAAATACCACATGACATATTAAAAAAAAGAGCAAAAATTGTTTTTTATACAGAGAAATATCAGACTTGTCTTGAGAGAGTACCAGAAACCAAGAAAACTCACTGTATCTTATTAAAATGAAGACTACATCTCCCTGATCCTGTCAAGGTGGAGATTCATACCCAAGTTAAGTAAGGGAACACACATCACACCCGTGTATTTGTTTTCTGGATTATTTATTTTAGAGATTTCAACTGTAGTCACTAAATTTTCTAAGATATCACAATAAAGTAATAGTACTCCGAAGGGGGAGATGCCCAGGTCTCCAGAATAAACTCATCACTTTCTTTTCCCCTTCAGTTAAATCAAAGTTTTGTAATTTTGTTGCTGTGGAAACTCCAACTGTAGAAACTAAATTCACCAATGGATTGTAGTCTGTGATTTATGGTCTTAAAGAGTTGAGAATGTTGGTCGAGTAGTTACTGTTACAGATAAGCTTTGAACCTAGCCTAGCTCCAAGTCCCCTATCATGGATTGTGGTGATGATGTTGTTAATTCACGTTCACATTAGACTTTACAATGGGCACTTTTTTCATAACAACTTGTTGAGGTAGATAATAATTAAATAACATTTTAATAGAGATTTATTGTTTACAAAATGTTATATGGATTATCTCATTTAATCCTGTCAACAACTCTATGAAGTTGGCTCAGGAGATATTTTTAGCATTTAGTTTTACAGATGATGGATGGGAAGTTTTGACGAAGTAGGAAGATGTAATGGCAAGGAGTAGAACTTTGCTACTTATTTCAGCTATTCAAGTGTCTTTAAGCCTCACCTTTTATTGTATCAAAAGTTTTTGTTGGAAACAGTATACATTGTGTCGCCCTTAATAGGCCTAAAGGTATTTGGAGACCTTCCCTGCTCTTGATAGGCCTAAGACCATCACATGGAGCCCACAGTAGGATAAGCTTGCTGAAAGAACAGAACAGGAAGGGTAGAACAAGAAGGATGGAACAGGAAGGAGCAGACCAGTGGAAAACTCAAGTAGAGCTAGGACCAAGAAGACTTGAGAGGGAGAATGCTTGTGAATTCAACACTTTGTAGCACTCTGCCTATTGGTCTGTCAGACAAAAGCACCTTGTCTGTTATTTTTAGATAGAAGCCTTGAAAGATGACTTTATTATTGTTACAGAAGTTCTGAAAGAAGACTTTACTGCTGTTTACAGAATCCCTGAAATAAGACTTTACCGCTGTTTACCCAAGTCCTGGGACTTTTCTGTTGATTTGTGTTTGATTTCTCAGACAGAAGCCTTGTCTATTGATTTGTGTTACTGTGTCAGACAGAAAGTGAATTGAGATGATAGTGCTGGCAATGTGTGTAAATATTGTTGTAGCTCTGTTAAGCTTTGTTTTCCTAGAAACAAACACTTCAAAGAGCTTGGAGTGGAGTAGTAAGCTGAAGAATGAAACACTAGGGCAGAGCTGCCTATGTGTGAATCCAGGCAAGAGGTAGGAGTGTCCAGCTCATGGGAAAGGAGCCATGGGGCTTGGAAGTCAGCCTTGAGGATGACTTTACTTGGTTACTATGTATTGACTGATGAGATTGTGATTTACTGTGACCTAGGGGTGGGTGATGTTTGTATTTTCTGCTATGCCTTAAAAATGATTGGCTTATGGATGATTACTCCTTAAGGACAATTGGAAGTTGGCCAGAGTCAAGATGAAAGAAGACTTTACTTGGGTAAATGACTGATGAGATTGTGACTTACTGAATGATATGTTTTGTTTAAGACTATGTGGCCACCTTAGTAATTAGTTGTTATATTATTGTGAATGCTATGTTTTAGTTTCTTGAATGTTTTGCTTTAGTTTATGGCTGAATAAATAGAGAGTTCACTATACTATGAGATTAGATCCTTAAAGTTATTCATAGCAGTGGCTTTACAAAAGAGAAGCAGCAGCAGGAGGAGGAGAAGGAAGAAAAATAAGAAGCAAGAAAAGTAGAAAGATTTATTGAAATTCATAAGGTGGTTTTTTTCCTTGGGGGGTGGAGGCAGGGCAGTGGTCCAGACTTGTGACTTCATCAATCTCCTAGTATGGCTAGTATGGAAATTCCCTCTACAAAAACAGATATTTAAATATTCTGCTCTGATTTTATGGATTAATGCCCCTAACCTTTCCTGGAGGTTAAAAAAGCATAGAATTCCACACTCAAATTTAAGCCAAATCTCTGAAATACCTATGCAATTTTTATACTTTATCCAATGTATATTTATGTACATTTCTATTTGATAACATATATTAAAGTGAATTCTTTCATACAGAACTTAAGGTAGATTCAAGGTTAGCAATTTTTTTATGAGTTCCCAATTCCTTCCACAAAATTACAGATTAAGTGCTATATTAGGAGAAGGACTTTGGTTGTCAGCAGAGTTCCTTAAGAAAGACATTCATAGAAGAAAGTATTTATTTCCTAGAAGGGACTCCTTCCCTCTGGAATCACCCTGTACTGTTATGCTGATCAGCTAACTGGTAGCCAGTTCCTAGATCTGACACATGAGCACTGATCCTGAGAATTTGGCCCTGGGTTCTCATGTTCCCACCTCTGCCTGATTCAGTTTCCTCAATTGAAAAAGAGTGATAATACTGAGATAATATTTGTAAAGTGCTTAGCACACAGTAGGCACTGTACAAATACTTGCTCCTTCCCTTTTCCCCTTCCCCGTGTCTGTGAAGTAACACAGGCAAGGAAAGGAACATAAAAGTACTCTCAGATGCTGATAACTTTGGGTGATATTTTTATTACATTTTTGATGGCTTGGGCATTAATCTTTTACAACTTATCAGGATAAATCTGAACATTCAATCATAAAAGGAAGATTATGCTAAATAATTTTATGCTATTATATTAAACAATATATAAAACATGAGATGCTTTATTAAAGAAAATGAGAAAAAATGTCCCATTCACCCAGTGGTTAACAAAGCTTTTCAAGGGCCTCTTCTGACTTCCCTGGTTTCCCTGGCTCCCTTCAAAATAATCCTACCTACAAGAAGGCTTTCCCAATCTCCTTTAATCCTAGTAACTTCCCTCTGTTGATTATCTTCTATTTATCCTGTATGTAGCTTATTTGCACTAAGTTATTTGAATGTCGTCTTTGCCATTAAATGTGAGCCCCTTGAGACAAGAGACTGTCTTTTACCTTTATCCTCAGGGTTTAGCACAATAGTGACACTTACAAGGCACTTAATCAATGATGACTGACTGACCACATCAGCTGAGATACAGGGCTGTAAAGTGTAGTAGCTACTTTCTGAATTTGTAATAAATGTATGTGTTTAAACACACAGAAGACTTCTAAGCTATATGCAGAGAAGACAATGTTATATACACAGAGGACAGCCTAACCTTTGTCATACATCATGGAATCTACCAGAAGAACATTTTAAGCTGGCAAATTCATGAGTTATAATTGTGGTTATCATTCATTCTTTGTTTCTGAAGAAGACCAATGACATCATTGGGTGAGGCAGAGAAAGACTAAGTGACTTGCTCAGGGTCAAACAGTTAGTGAGTGTTTGAGGTAGGATTCAAACTCATGTCTTCCTAACTCCAGGATTTGTACTCTACTGGCCACCTGGTGACTTAGCCACTCAGCTTTGGAAACTAAGAATCATCCTCAACTTTGCACTCTCACTTAATGCATTGAATGCAATTAGTTTCCATCTCATATCCATTTTCCATCTGCAACATCCTTTGTATCTAACTTTTATCTCCATTAATACCATCATAGCCACCTTCATTCAGACCCTCGTTACCTCTCACCTAGACTTTTGCAGTGGCCTTCTAATTGGTCTCCCTGCCATTAGTCTCCCAATCCAATTTCTACACAGCTGTCAAATAGATATTAATAAAACACTGTTCTGTTCATGACACTACCTGCTAAACAAACTTCAGGGCTTCCTATTTCCTCTAGGACAAAATACAGACTCCTTTGTTTGTCATATAAAATCCTTCGTTATATGGTTCAAACTTATCTTATACATCAATTATCCTCACATACTCCACTTTCATTCAAACTTGCCTGCTGATATTCTCTGTACATACCATTCTATCTACCATCTCCATGCTTATGTATTGGCTGCTGTCAGTGCAGGGGTATTGATCAGAGAATTTCCTAAGTCTGTGGGCATACCTCTCTTCCTAGAGGAAATGGATATGAAAACACTTCTTTCCCAATAAAATGCAGCCATGCCCATTGGAATCTGGCTACCTTCAAGTCTCAGCTAAAATCCTATCTTCAGCAGGAAGCCCTTCTCCAGTTTTTTTTTTACCCTTAATGCCTTCCTGCTCTGAGGTTAATGCCAATTTAACATGTATATATCTTTTTTGTCCATAGTTGCATGCAGGTTTTCTCATTAAACTGCAAGCTCCTTGAGAACAGGGGCTGCCTACTGCTTAGCATAGTACTTGACTGCTTCATTGACTAACAAATAGTTATTTCATTAAAGGTCCTGATTTTTTTCTTTTCCTGTTAATAGAACTTGCTTTATAATTTTATGAACTAGGTACCTACAGGTTGGGAGTCAGTCACACTCAAGAAAGATATTGCCCGCCAATCATATAGGCAATTTGCTGAAGCAATTACCCATGCAATTTAACAGCAAATGCAAGGTAGAATCAAGGATATCATCATAAGCAAGTCTGAAGGGTGTGGATACATATCAGTAGCAGAGAGAGATGTATAGTACTTGTGTTTCTGCCAAGATCAAGTAACATTTGCACATGTTACAAAATATAGGTTGGTCTCCCTAGTAGAAGAGAAAGTAAAAAGGTTAGAGCAACTGGGTTTGAATTCTTCCTGGATTGCATTCAGAAAGACATCAGAAAAGGGTCTCTTGATGGTGGAGTAAAGGGAAAATAAAACTGCATCTACTGTCAAAGTTCCATTCTCATTTCTGATGCTTATTCTCTGTGTGACCTTAGGCAAGTCACGTAACCTTCTTCATAGTCATTTTCCTCATCTATAAAATGAGGGCGGTGATCAGATGGCCTCTGAGCTCCCTTCCAGAACTCTGTGATCCTATCTGCATGTGACTGGGATGGAGAAATGTAGAGTAGATACTATAAGTATTTCCATTTGGAAACTGTTGAATTTGCAGACATGAAGACTAATGATTATTGGATTGGTGTCAATCTGAGGCTAGTGAAACCCTTCCACAAGGATCATCAATCCATGGCCCTAGGCTGGTTCAGCACTCTTGTCAGTCACTTAGATGAAACATAAATAGCATTTTGATCAAATTTATGGTTGGTACAATGCTGGCAGGAATAGTTAACAGACTGAACAACAAATTTGGGATCCAACAACACATAATTAGGTTAATACAATGGAATGAATCTACCAAGGTAAAATTTGATGGGGATTCATATAAAAACCCCACAATCAAGTTCACTAAATCAATAGTAATGACTTCAGGATTGCTAATCAATGGTTAATGAAGAAATAGACCTGGTGTTTTTATACTAGGCTACCAAGTAAATATGAGTCATGATACATGCATATATATGTGACGTGATATATGAAATAGAAGCAAGTATGTGACATAACCAAAGTAAAGTAGCTAAACAAAAGCAAAGTAGATAATGCAGTCCAAGCTGCATCAATAAAAAGCCAGAATCCAGAATAAGGAAGGGATATTAACAGGATCTATTGAAGTAAAGCTCTCCATTCTGAGTTCTAGCCAAAACTAACTGGAGATAATTCAATAATATACAATAATTTCTGTCTAGAGGCTTAGAGCTTCCTCTGTTTCTCAGAATATTCTCAGTCACCTGAGCACTGTCCAATTTACATTTTACAATAATTGTAAAACAAAAGATCATTCCACAGCATAACAAAGTAAATATATGCAGTTTAAGCTCAGGGTTTTTGACTTATCAGAGTAAAAGCATTGTGAATATTGATATACTTCTGGAAAAAACTAAAAGGATATACTGAAACCAATTATTCCCTCTTTATGTTCTAAGGATTCCCTTAATGTGAAAGGTGAAGCAGTGGATAAAGAACTGGCCTGGAAACCAGGAGTTTCTGGAAAATGGGTTCAAATATTGGTTGTATGACCTGTAGCAAGTCAAATAAATTCCCATTGCCCTACCATGGGTGGAGAACCTGTGGTGTTGAGTCCATATGTGGCCATCTAGGTCCTCAAGAGCAGCCCTTTGACTGAATCCAAACTTCACAGAACAAATTCACTTGGAAAACTTGGACTCAGTCGAAGGGCCACACTCAAGGACCTAGGAGGCCACATGTGGCCTTGAGGCCACAGGTTCCCCACACCTATTTAGGAAATTCTTTAAAAATAAATTTCAGAGAAGGTGCATTAGTACAGAGTGTTTCCTAGGCCAGAGGCCTTATAAGTCCAGACTGATCCCTAAAGAAGAGAAACTTTAATAATCCCAATTTTAAGGAATCAAGATCCCTCACTGAAACTGAGTAAGTCTTCTATTCAGGGAAGACAGATTTTATCTTGGATTCAAGTGATACCACAGAATTTAGACTAGGATACTGCCATAATATTCTTTCTTCATTTCCATAATACAACTGAAGCTTTAGTGTTATTTGCTTCCATAGATCAAATGATTTCAAGCTGAAAGGGATATACATGATCAATTAGTCAAACCCTTTTATTTGATAGAGGAAGAAACTGAGACCCAGAGAGGTTTAGTGATTGGCCCAAGGGCACACAGAGAGTCAGGGGTCCCTTCTCCCCTTTAATGGAAGTCTCCATCAAGCCTGGATTATCCTGTTGGAAAAGATTCTTCCTCAAGGCACATGTCAAACTTAAGTTTGAGGAAGCATAAATGACATTTTGAATAGTTTATTGATGGTAAAATGCTGACAGGGATAGCTTACATACTGAACAACAGAACTGAGATCTATAAATCCCTAATGACCTCAGACCTCCCAACTCAGAGATTCTAGTCAGATTATAAACCAACCTAAGAGCCTTAAGGAAGGTCAAGGTCACGTTGTCTTTGGTAGTTCTGAGCTCCCAACTCAGAGATTCTAGTAAGACAATAAACCAACATAAAAGACTGAGGAAAATCAGGGGTTCGGTTTTGGGGTTCAATAATCATAATTTTAAAAAGTCTGAAAAAATGAGATTCTCATAACAGAAAGCAAAATTTCCCTGAATTCATTCTGGAATACGGTTGGATACTCTTGGAAGTTATCCTAAATTTGTTTTTCAGTTATTTCATGTTTGACTCTTCATGACCCCATTTGGGCTTTTCTTGGCAGAGATATTGGAGGGGTTCGCCATTTATTTATTTATTTATTTTTTTTTTTTAAGCAATTGGGGTTAAGTAACTTGCTCAAGGTTACACGGCTAGTCATTATTTATGTGTGGGTGCTCATTTTCTGAGGCCGGATATGATCTCGGGTCATCCAAACTCCGAGGCCGGCGCTCTTACTCACTGCGCCACCTAGCTGCCCCTTTAGGGCAATTGGGGTTAAGTAACTTGCCCAAGGTTACAAGGCTAGGTTTTGTTTGTGTGGATTAAGTGTTGGAGGCTGGCTCCGAACTCAGGTCCTTCTGATTCCAGGGCCGGCGCTCTATTCACTGCGCCACCTAGCCGCCCCGACGCCATTTATTTCTCCAGGTCATTTTACAGATAAGGAAACCAGGGTAAAACAGGGTTAAATGACTTGCCCAGGGTCACATAACTAGTAAGTGTCTGAGACCAGGTTTGAACTCAGGAAGATGTCTTCCTAACTCCAGGTCCATCACTCTATCCACTGTTCCATTTAGCAGCCCCTAATTAGCAAGGCCCAACAGTTATGGTTGGAAGCTTTATAAAAAGAGAATCTGTTTTAAAGGTAAGCAGATGCCTGCAGCTTTGCAGATTTTTCCACATTTTTGTTGCTTTTCTGTAAATACCTTGAAGTACCTGGGTTTCCCTTTCTTTATATAGGAGATTAAAATTTTTTTATTAGGTTTATCTCTAAGCCTACTTCCTGCTTAAATCCTCTGACCCTAAATCTTTTAATCTCCTCCTCTCTAGATCCTAAGGATTCTGTTCATCAGACCACATGACCCTAGATCCAAGCTATAAGCGTCCCTGACAGTGACCTAGTCTAATCTGTTCATTTTGCAAATGAGGAAACTGAGGCTGGTTTAGTAACTTGCCTTCAGTAACATAGATAGTAAACTCAAAATCCACCTCTTTATGAAGTCTTCCATTTTTAACCAGGAGGTGGTGTGAAATAATGGGAGGAAAACAACCTGATTTTCAAATTAGATGAACTAAGTTCAAATCCTACCTTTGACATTTATAACCTTTGTAAGTGGCTTTCTAGGTTCAATGAGATAAATTTAATCCTCCCTAACTTCCAAGAAGCTGTAGCATGTGCAGTGGCCACAGCCAGGTAAGACCAACTCAGAAGATGGACTAAACCAGATTGAGGATAACCAACAGGCCTCAAACCCATTGGTGATTTAGGAGGATGTCTGCTCCAAGTATGTGAAGACTTCTGGTGGAATGGATGGAAAAGAACAATTTATTCTGATAGCCATGAAGGCAGTGGAAACAGGTACTGTGGAGAGCTTAGAGCTTGGTCAGATGTTGAAGAGGCCAAGGTCACCCACTGCAACCCGAGCCATCATCAATCATCTTTCTTCTTGCTACTAGACTTTGATGGCTTAGGAAGAGACAGTGAGGCTGATGACTTGGTGCAACTCTTCTTCACTTAAATCTAAGTCACATGAGAGTTAAGACATCATTCTGTGATATCATTGGTCCTCTTCAAAAAAAAACACCCAACAACAAGAATGTGACAACAATTCTATAGATAGCCTTCTGAGACTTTCCAATACCAATGAAATCTGAAGTCCAATGGCTACTGGTGAAATTTTTACTCAGATGACTCTTTATGTCACGGTGCTAGAATCTTGGTTTCCTGAAGGCTATGCCAGCATAATGTATGTTATGTTCTTGCTTGTCCTACCAAACTGGAAGATACTTTGGATGGAGGCCTGGGGACAGCTGTATGACTGCTATGCAAGAACCACATGAAATAATTACAGATTGGCTCATTAACAGGGGATTGGCCAATAGAAAATGTCTCCTTTTTTTTCTGCCTCAGCAAATTTCGTATGATCTCCTGATATAGGGAGGTAGCTCACACAATCAAATTTACTTTAAAAATTGACAATTTTAATGAAAATAAGACTTTGAGATGCAAAAATGAAAAGCAGAATTGTAGGTTAGGAGAAGAAGGCATAGCCTTGTCTTAGTAAATCATTCAAATAAATTCTTTTCTTAAGTAGAGTGGGTATTGGTACATTTTTGGTGAGTTTTTTGACATCCAAATCCACAAATCAATCTACATTTTTTTATTAATATATGGCCTTTATTAATATATGTCTCCTTGTGCAAAATGTTGGATGTAATTGTGATGCAAGACATGTTGAATGAAGGTCTATTCAATGAGACAAAAATTAAAAACAAACAAACGACTTGGGACCGTCTAATATCTACTCTCGATCATTAAGATCTGGTAGCTTAAATATGCTTCATTTTGCCCATGATACATCACAGTGTGGTACAGCTGTGTTAGAAGTGATCAAATGGGAACAAAACTACATTGTTTTTCAGATATGACATGTGTCTCTCTCATTCAAGTGATAGACTAGGAACCAGAAGGAGTTAAAGAAGTCATGATGAAGAATTTATATAGCAATTAAGATCTGCAAAGTGTTTTACATACATCATTGTGTCTGTTTGTCACAAGGATCCTATGAAGCCATACAGGGATGAATATTCCAATTTTGCAGCTGACAAACTAAGGCTGAGAAAAGCTCAGTAACTTGTTCATGGTGTCCTAGGTGTCAGAGATGGGATGAAAAACCATATCTTTTTTCACTCTTAAGTCTAACACTTTTACCTCTAAATAACATTATCCTTCATGAGGACTTGGGAATTACTATTTAGGTTGTATGTGTGACATTGGGTGACTCATTCATCCTCTTGGTGCTTCTGGCAACTTTATAAGACTATAAATTAAAGAGAAGTTGATGATCTATCAAGTTAGAGGGATTTCCTATAGCAGGAGATCTCTCCCAATGAAATCAAAGGTTCAGAGTCCTCTCTATCTGCCCTTGAAAAAATTCTGGAAAAATATTAAAAATTAAAATAAAAATATTAATTATTTTAATTAATTCTAATTAATAATATAGTATTAATTAGTACTTACTAGAATCATACTTAATTAGTGTGATCTGGCCACATTCTGCACAGTGGTTCATTATATACCTGCTCAGAATTTTTGGGCCCAAGTAGGCATTTCATAAGGTCTAAGTGACAAGGTCTCAAAGAAGAAAAAGAAGGTAATTCAATTTTGGATATGTTCCACTTAGTAACTCTTGCTAAAAAATATTGATAATAGAAATCAGTTGTCCCAAGAATCATTCAAATTTCATTCCTTTTGGTAAATTGTATTTTTAAGTATTTCAAAAATAATCCAGCTGCCATTTAATGTGAAAGGAAAAGGCGCCTAGGTGGGAGTGGGTAAAATCAGGACACTGCTGTTTCCATTGATGATTCTTTCCTTGTCTTCATGTATCTTAAAGTGAAATTGATTGTGGTAAAGAAAAGCATGGATTAAAATGTTGAACCGTTCAGAATGGCATTGGTAACTGTGTTGAGACAAATGGATTCAGTGATTGCTTTTCAAGCTTTAAGGTGAAGACAGGGAGGATTGTGACTGAGGAAACAATCTGAAAAATCACAAACTATAACTGACTTGCACCTCTTATTCTTGGTGTATCTCTAGAACTCAAGACAATTTTAATGTGTTTTCAGAGAAAACAATCCTAAAAATCTTAGATTCAGTACTAAAGGGATCTTAGAGTCCAATAAGTCCAAGAACCTCATTTTACAGATGAGGAAACTGAGGCACAGAGAGGCTAAATGACTTACTAGTTGCACAACTAGTAAGTGTTTGAGGTAAGAACAGAACCAAGGTCCTCCTACTCCTAATCATTTCCCTGTCCATTATACTATGCTCTCTGTCTAGTCATCATTCCTAAAACAAAAGCACAGACCAACCTCAAATTGACTTTTTGTCTTGTTTTAGAGTCACATATGCTTAAGGTAACACTTGCATTTGTTTCTCTGAGAGAATTCAATAAAGAGGTCATTTCAAAAATTAAAATTGAGATGTCTATGGGAGAACCTTTGCCCCAGGATTTGATAAAGCCTGTGATGAAATATAAGGGGCTGTAAAATATGGCCAGGACTGGGATCAGGCACTCCTGCTTCTAATTTCAACCCAGCTTTACAAAGCAATCAATCCACAAATATGTGCTGTGGTCCTACTATGTGCTTAGAATTATACTAGGCATTATGGGAGACAAAAGACAGGGAGAGGAAATGGTCCCTATCCTCCAGCAGTTTGTGGTCTAGTTGTGAGGATAAGGTTCATAGGTTCACAGATTTAAATTCAGAAAGTAACTGAGAGGCTATCTAGTCCCACCCCCTCTTTATATGGAACAAGGGTGGGATGAGAACACTTCTCATTGAGTTGGGCATTGGGCTATCAGATCAAACAATTAAAGAACATTATCAAGTTTGGAGAAAAAAGGTTCAGTGAAATCATGAAGTTAGAAGCTAGAATGCAAAGTATTTAGAAAAGAGTGAAAGGAAGGGAAATAGAGGCACAAGGAATAAGCAATTTTTTCAAGTTGAGCTGAGAAGGGGAGAGGAGATAGAGATTCATAGCAAGAAAGAATGGTAGAATTTGGTGAGGATTTCTTATTATTATTTTGGGGAATCTTAGACATGTTTGTAGGTAGAAGGAAAGGAACCAGTGGAGAGCGAGAAACTGAAATTTACCTATAGAGAAATTGTTGGTAATGGAGAATATCTGCTGGAAGAGACAGGCAGGGCTAGGGGCAAGGGTACATGTAGATGGCATGGCCTTTGCAAAGAGATGGGCCACTTCTTAATAGATGAAAGCTAAGTAGGAGACAGTAGGGGATCATGTTAAGAGGATATACTATGAGGAGACAGAGATAAAATGGAGTTTGAGACCCCATTTTCTCAATAAAATAAGAGATGGGCTCTTAGCTGAGAGGACGGAAGGATGGGGTGCTTTAGGAAGTATAAGGAGAGAAAAGAAGGGTTTGGGACAGCCAGTATTTTAAGTGAAATAGAGAAACAATTGGGGAGTGGTGGTAGAGAATTGCCTTGCTTTTGTGAGAACCCAGTAAGTAAGGTCCCTCTAATAGCCAGAAAATCAGAGTCTGGATTCAAACCCTAGGCTGGTGACTCCAGATCTAATTTCCTTTACACTGGACCACCAATATAGTTTGAAAATGCCTTGAATATACTTTGAAAAAATAGCTAACAACACCAGACACAAAATACTGCAGAAACAATTCACAGGATGATAGATTTAGAGTTGGCAGGGAACTTATTGTTCATCTAAATAATTATCATAGATGAGAAGACCAAGTTGAGAGGTGACTGGCAAAGTTACACAAATAGCCACAAGCAGAGGTGGGAGAAGAACCCATTTTTTCTGACTCTAACTCCCATATTCTTTCTGCTTCCTTTGTGGGTAACAGACTGTGATGAATGAAAAACCTGAGAGATCGAGTTTCTTCGTAATTAATAATCAATTTGTTAATTAGGATAGCTAGTAATCAATAAATCGATGGTCACTGGTTTCTCTGGATAACCGGAGACATTGAAACTTAAATATTTTTTGCGAGGGAATGCCCTGACAAGTGGAAGTCAACCATGATTGGCACACATTTAATGATGAGGTAGGCTAGAAGTCTTCAGTTCTTCCTACTGAGAATGTGGCTTAATCTTGAGACTCACAACTTCCAGCAATCTGGACAGGACAATTCATTTCCATCCAGACCACTTGGGTTGGTCTTCTCCTTCATGAACTAGGTTACCTTGAATTCTAATGGAGGGTTACAGTCTAGACTGGGTTATGTTTATACCCTAAATAGAAGTAAGGGCCCTTAGCTGGATTTGATTCAGCCCAAGATTCAGGAGCACATTCCCTAAAGGTTAGGGACATCTTATCAATCAGCCATATCCTTCAGAGACTGACTGACCTTCTATAGCAGGCCTACACCACATGTGACCTGTAGGCTTCCCAGGATTTTCCAGGGCTGGTGAAAAATGTGGGGTTGCCATTGCACACTCTCCTGTTTGTCATGTGGCCTGCAGCAACCAGCCATCATCAGTCTGTCTCTAGTCTAACATATCTGTGTCCCAAAGAAGTTTATAAGTTGTATAGGTCTGTTCTACAGGGACTGGGACCTAAATGAGGAAATAAAGGAGAAAAAGCTTTGATCCCAATTTAATAATTTGTTATTAATATAATAGCAAAATAGTAATTTCTCTCACTACTATTTTTACTCTAGGATGCCATGGCTTTAAATTCTAAATCAGTGATACAGAGAATAAGTACATGGAGGCCAGACAGTAATCATAATCATGATAATTTATATTTTTATACTTTTACAGTGCTTTGAGGTTTATATAAATGATAGCAACCAGGAAACTTGTGGTTAAAAAAAGAGATGAACCAGCTATAGAATGTAGGTGAGACATAAGATGAAGTGAAGTAAGGGTGAGGCCTAACAGATGGAGAGCCCAAATACTGGCCCTGGTCCCTGTGGGATGCTGAAGAACTTTTTAAAAAAAAAGGTCTTTATCACATTTGATGGATGGTCTGCTCCATGGGAG
Source organism: Gymnobelideus leadbeateri (assembly GCA_011680675.1). Classification (NCBI taxonomy): domain Eukaryota; kingdom Metazoa; phylum Chordata; class Mammalia; order Diprotodontia; family Petauridae; genus Gymnobelideus; species Gymnobelideus leadbeateri. The sequence continues at coordinate 469,238 of WOXC01002583.1, forward strand.
ATTTGTGTAATGTCATGGATAAGAATGTGAACATTTGTTGTATTATTCTGTATTACGTTAAGACAGAAGTGGCCACATCAATGAGATCATGAGCCCACTGAGATTTAAAAATTGCATCTATCAGAGCAACTCTATGATGGAGGCAATGCAAGCATATGTATGTGTACATATGTATACATAGATACGTATATGTACACACACATATACACATATATTTTGCAAGGGGAGAGGAGATAATTGGGGTTAAGTGACTTGTCCAGGGTCACAAAGCTAGTAAGTGTCTGAGACCAGAGTTGAACTCCTGTCCTCCTGACTCCAGGGCCAGTGTTCTATCTACTGTACCACTTAGATGTCCCAAATGCATACATTAATATGCCCATGTTTTAAAGAGATACTTGTGGAGATTAAATGACTTGCTGATGTTCCCAAAATAGGATTCAAAATCATATCTCCTAACTCTAGGACCAGTGATTGTTTTCCCTACCACATCATGCTGCATCTCAAGATATACTTCGGAGGGTTTATAGGAGCTCCAAAAATCTCTGAGCTGGCTGGTCTGGTGCTAGGTAAGCTTCAATGAGGAGAGGGAACTTGAACATTCATCTGGTCTCTTAAGGATGTACCCACATGAAGAGAAGAATGGAGGAGGCCGTACAGATTAGTGAGTGGAGTCTGGCCTCAGGAGTGAGGAAAACCAACATTCAAGTCCTACTTCTAATACTTATTCACGGTATGACCTAATGTAAATAAAATTACTTCTCTGGGTCTCAGTTTCCTCATCTGTAAAATTGGGCTAATAATACCTCCTAGAGTTCACATGAATCTCAAATGAAATGTTGTATCTAAAGCACTCTGAAGACTTCATTGCATTAAATAGCATAAGTTATTGGACAGGCCACTTCATCACTCTTAACCTCAGTTTCTTCATTTGAAAAAATAGGGATAACAATAATGCCTGCCTCCCAGCATTGTTCTAAGAACCATGAGATAAAAATATGTAAAGTAAAAAAAATGCTAGCAATTAGTATTATGATTAATTTTTTGCCCCTTCCCACCAATGATACAATTCTTGACTTGCACAGAAATAGCGGCAAGGGCAGGGCAGGGAAGATAGACATCATCTAGCTGTGACAAGGACCTTAGGGATTTTCTGCAACCCCTGCCACTGGCTCTGTGACTTTATTCCAGTCACTTCCGTTCTCATGGCATCAGTGTTCCCCATCTATAAAATGCTAGTAATCATATCCACCTCCAGCTGCCTCCCAGGGATGTTGCAAAGATAAAGGAGATAATAAAAGGTGAAGGTCCATTGAGTTCTATAGAAAAAAGACCCAACTGAAACCTGCCAAGGCAGCAGAGCTATATTCAGCAGCTTCCTGGGCCCCCCTATTCTTCACCTGCATTCCCTTAGAAAGATACAATGCCTAACAGCTTTCAGTATAGGTGGAATGCTCAAGAATATAGGTTGAATCACTAAACTCAGCTCCATCTAAAAAGGGAAAATATAAGTAAATGTTCATTGAAAAATAATTCTACATAACTTCCACATTAAAAGCCCACTGACCTATTAGGAGACATCTGTAATTTGCCCTAAAAGCTAATGCTGCAAAAAGAAAAAAAAAGAAAAGAATGGAAGGCATCATAGCAAGACAAAAGAAAGCCAGGAGAGCAGGAAATTATATAATGATAGCTCAAATCTATTAAAGGCTTTAAAGTTTAAAAACTGTTCTTCTCACATCAGGCATGTATTAGTTTTCCTTAGTTCTACTGATGAGGAAATTGACATTTAGATATGCTCCTGTACTCCCAGCTAGTCTATGTCAAAGTCAGGATTCAAACCAAGCTTCCAAGGCAAGCATCCATTTATATTAAATCAAACTGCTAGCAAATATAGCACTCTTTCACAAGTGAGAGGATCTTTTAGTCCAAACCTTTGGTTCCTTTTATAGATATAGGTCCAGAGAAGCAGAAATGACTTGCCTAAGGTCACACAGCCTGTTAAAAGGAAAAACACTCCAAGAATCAGGGAAAGGTCATAAATCTAGAACTGGAAAGAATACAAGAGACCTGATACATGAGAGGTAGATGCTACTGTCATGCCCATTTTGCAAAAGATAATACTAAGGCACAAAGAGATTATTAACTGACATTCTTTGCCCTCTGGCACAAAGCTAATAATTGCTTCAGTACCATACCACAATGTATCAAAATCAGTATAGTATAAATTAGACAAAATAATATTAATTATAGGTATTATTCACTTTAAAGCAACCTCAATACATAAAAATCTAATTGATTTTTTAATGACAAATTTAGGGAATGATTATTATCTATAAAATGATTCTAGGATTATGTTATAATAAATTAGAAGATTTGTTTGACTGGATTTATAAAGTTTCACTTTGCACACTGGAAGTCACTTTAAAGGAGTGGAAAGAGTCACTCTGAGTTGCAAGTCTTGGATTCAAATATTAATGTTTATGTTCTATGTTGCCTTGAGCAACTTAGATAGAAGAGAAAGGAGGGAGGAAGAGAAAAAAAAGAAGGGAGGGAGGAGGGATGGAAAGAGAGAGAGGAAGAAAGAAAGAGAGAGACAGAGAGAGAAGGAGGGAGGGAGGGATGGAGGAAGACAAAAAAAAGGAGGGAAGGAAGAAGGAAAAGAGGAAGGAACAGAGGAAAGGAAGAAGGAAGGAAGAAAGAAGGAAGAAAGGAAGGAAGAATGAAGGAGGAAAAAAGAAAGGGGAAGTAAGGGAAGGAGAGATGGAGATAGAAAGGAAGGAAATAAATATTTGTTAAGTGTCTACTACTTACTATGTACTATGCTGTTAGAAATATCTCACTTGATCCTCATGACTGCTCAGGAAATTAGGTGCTATACTCATTTTACAGCGCAGGAAACCAAGGCAGGCAGGCTAAACGATTTACCAAGGGTCACTAAGCAAGTCTGAGATTGGATTTGAACTCAGGTCTTCCTGACTTTAGGCCCAGTTCTATCCATTGTACCATTAGCTACTGCCTCTGATCCTCAGTTTCTACAAATGTGAAATGTGGGAATTGGAATAGATGGTCTCTCAAATTCCTTCCTGTTCTAGATTTATGACCTATCCCTGATTTTTAGACTTGTTTTTGCTTTTAACAGGCTGTGTGATCTTAGGCAAGTCATTTCAGCTTCTCCGGATCTATTTCTTTATATAAATGGAATCAAAGGTTTTGGTCTTTGGCATATCTAAAGGGTACCTTTCTAGCACTAAAATTCTATGATTCACCTAACATTTTAAGGACACAAATCTTGAACCAGAAAGATATTTCTGAACTTCCTGAGTAGGCCTGAGAAAGTGGCTAAAGATTCCCCACCCAGAGCTCACAAATACTTCCCTTTTGCTTTGCCCTCTCCTGGCTCTTTCTGCTAGGAGCCTTGAAATACAATGCAAGAAAAAAAATGTATGCATTGAGGAAATGGAGTGGAAAGCTAACTTGGGTACTTGGAGCAACTGCATTAGAGATGACAAAAGCCGGAGGCAAAATCATAGTATCATCAAATCACAGATTTAGAATTGGAAGGGATGTTAGAGTTAGGCCTTGGTAAGCTGGCACTGAGATAAAGCTACTTAGAGCTTCCCTCATGGGCTTCCATAACATAGCCCATGGCTCATCTGGCTGGGAAGTTGCAGGACAGGACCCTGTGCTAGAAGGGTCACTAAGAGATTCAGGCCTATTTTATCATTCCTATGGGCATGCTCACATCTCCACTTATGGAGGACTTTCTCTCACCACTCAAAAAATAGAAAGAGCTTAATGCCCTGGTTAGGGGACAGCTTGGTGATATAGTGGATAGAATACCATACCTGGAGTCAGGAAGACCTGAGTTCAAATCCAGTCTCAGACACTTAATAACTATGTGATTCTGGGAAAGTCACTTAAGCCTGTTTGCCTCAGTTTCCTCACTTGTAAAATGGGTTAGAGAAGGAAATGTTAAACTACTCCAGTATCTCTGCTATGAAAATCCCAAATGTAGTTATAAAGAGTTGGACATGACTAAAGACTGAACAATTAAGAATGGCCTGGCTATGTTTCCCAATCTCCCTCCATTTCAGCACTCAACAACTATGAAGCATCCCAGTGGTCTAATCATTCCAGCACATTTTTGCCCCACAGTTTTTCCACTGGTGAGCTGCACACTTTCAGTTTCAAGATGGAGGTCAGTCAGTGGAGGAAATAACTCAACCAAGGGTTTGTTGTTGTCTTTGTTGTTGTTGTTGCTTACTAAATTTGTTGTTGCTTGAATTTCTTCTAATTTCTTCTCAAAGGGCATCTGGCATTAACAGAAGCAAAGGAACAGAAGGGATCTGGAGAGATTATTTACATCATTACCTTGCTTCTGAATAAGAATAGTCCATCATGGATAACCTATTTTTAAAAGCATTTTGCAGGTAGTTTTATTGTTCCCTCAGGTTGTCCATTCTAGTCACTCCCAAACAGCTGCTCAGAACTTTGAAGCTTATAGACAACTATTGATATTTATATTTATTCAAAACATATGTATTGAGTCCCTATTATGTGGAAGTCATAGTGTTAGGTACTCTTGAGAGCAGAAGGACAGATAAAGCATGGTCCCTCCTCTCTCAATGGTAATAGTATAGCAGGTGTATGGGTATGTATGTGTATATATAGAGAGATATATGCATACATACATATATATGTATGTATGCATATGTGGTAATCAGTCACTTAATCAACAAACATTTATTAAAAGTTTACTATGTGCCAGGCACTATGATAAGAACTGGTAAGAAATTCATATTTCAGTACTTCAAAGGATCTGTGATCCACTGGCATGTATGCATGAATGCATGCATACATGCACATATTTATGCACACATATATGTGTGTTTTACGTGTGTACATATATGTATGTGTATATAGGTATATACCAGTGGATGATAAATATGTATATCTATAACAATTTATGTATACAAGCATACATACATGTATACATACATATGTTTCCTCCAGACAAATTGTTATCCATCAACCTCTTTTCATTAAATGCAGTTGCTAATTCTTGTGCATGCCACACACAGCCCTTCCACACATCATCTGTAGAGAATTCACCCAATGCACCAGGGGTCTTCCTCTGAATCATTCAATATTTGTGGATACCAAAAACATGTTGAATGCTACTGTTCTCCTGCTATCTATCACTCTTACTACATAGCTGACTGATAAAGTTTTCAAAGTATTTTTCTTCTGAACTTAACTAATACCAAATAGACTTTCCCATATACCTAGTAGAAAAAAGGAAAAAAAAAGATTGTACATTGAATTATGACTCTCTATTATGCACAATTTGCTTTTCTCTAAAATTTCATAAATATAATACATTCTTTTCTGTTTAAATATTATAAATATAATGCATTCAACACATATTTTTAAAAACCATTCTGCCTGTCAGTCTTTCTGGTCTTTCTTCTGTTCTCATCTGTGCATTTAAAAATGCTTTAATGGCTCCTTTTCCTTCAGTTGCCTTCCATTTCCTTTCATTCCCTTTGCTCCCTTCTCCTCCCCTCCCCTTCGCTCTTTTCTCCTCTACTCCCCTCTTTTTTATCTCTTCAGTTTTCTTTTGGTTACCTTATCCCTAGCCTCCCTGTCCCTCTCACTTACCCCCCAAATTGAACAAAAAAGAAAAACAAACCCCTAGTAATAAATATGACTAGTCAAGTCAAATGAGTGTGTCCATTGGCTGTGTCTAAACAGATACAATTCTTTCTGCTTCTCAAGTCCAACGTCTCTTTGGTGCCCAGCATTTTATGGTTATATGTGCCTTTGATGTCATCTTTGATACTCTGTCTTATGTGCAAATCATCATTGGTAATATGCTATGACCCATCTAGGCTATGTACCTCTTAAGACATGTACATAAATATTTTATGTAAGATATATTGACAAGTGAGGGAATGTTAAAGTTTAACAAATCAGTTCAATGCTACGTACCCTACTATGTGCAAGGGAACAAGCTAGGTGTTGAGGACAAAAAAGCAAAAATGAAAGCGTCCTCTGCTCTCAAGAAGCTTACATTATTCTATAGAGCTTGAGATATACACAGACAAGTTCATATCCATGTGAAGGCTGAAGGAATCAGTGGTTAGCCTGGAGAGGAGAAGACTTAGAATGTACATGAGAGGTGGCATCAAGAATCTGAAGGGCTGTCACCTGTAAGAATTCTAGACTTGTTCTACTTGCTCCCAGAGTGTAGAACTATAGCAGATGAAAGCTGTAAAGAGGTAATTTTATAATCAATTTTGGGAAAGTCTTCTTAACAATTGAAATTGGACAGAAGTGGAAGGGGCTACCTTGGGAAGTGATACGTCCCTCTCCCCTATTAGAGGCCTTAAGACAAAGTTGGTTGAATGCCTTTCCAATATATTTTTGAAAGGATTCTTTTTAAAATACAAATTGTCACTGAGGTCCCTTCCAGTTTTGAAATTATATGATATTGATAACTGTGTGACCTTCAGTAAATCACTTATTTTCTGAGTCTCATCTCCTCATATGTTAAATGAAGGGTTTGGGTTATATTAAATGACCTCTAACATCTCTAATAGTTCTAAATCTATGATCCTATGATTCCCTATGATGTTGAGAAAATAAAAAAGTAATTAGAAGCAGAAGATATAATGGGGAGAGAGAAAGGGAATTAGGAAAACCTTGGAGGAGGTTGTCTGAGTTTTTGAGGAAGGTAAAGATTCTGAAAAGTAGATGTAAGGAGGGAATAGATTTAAGCATAGTGGCAGATTTTGCTTGGAACACCTTGGCTGGGTCCTAAAGTGCATAAAAAAAGAAATTTTCTGAAAGGGACATTTTTTTAAAGTGCTAATGGAGTTCAGAGAGTGTAGGGAGCATTTCCAGTGGGACCACCAGGAATGCCATTTTATTTAACCTTAGGATATGTAGTAATTAAATAAATGAGGATGAACAGGAAAAGGGGAGTATTAGATGTGGAGAATGGAAGTGTAATACAGGGTAGCTGATGTAATGGGTTTACGAAAGGGAGGTAAAGTCAGAATTGGGGGCCAAATAGTGGAAAACATTGGAGTCTGGACTTTATTCAGCAGATAATGGGTAATGGGTATTCTTTTCATGAAATAGTGGAGTTGGTGGCCAGGGGAGTGGAGAAGATGGATGGCTAATAAACCAAAAAGATTCCTGAGTCTTGCCATTTGCCCTGATACTGCTGTGTAAGGACCACCAAAACTTGTAGTTTGATTCTCCTAGACATGCCATCTCTCCCCATTAGAATATGACCTCTGTGAAAAGAGTCTATTCTGCTTTCTATATTCATTCCTAGTGTTTAATAAAGTGGTTTGGCATAAAGTAAGCCCTAATGTGGGGCAGCTAGGTAGTGCAGTGGATAGGGCACAGGGCTTGGAGTCAAGAAGCTCTGAGTTCAAATCTGGCCTCATACACTTACTAGCTATGTGACCCTGGGCAAGTCATTTAACACCTGTCTCAGTTTCTTATCTATAAATTGGGTACACACTGGAGAAAAGAAATAGCTAGCCACTCCAGTATCTTTGCCAAGAAAACCGTGAAGAGTCCCATGCTGCTGCTGAACAACAAAGCACTTATATGGTTCTCCCCTCCATCTGATAGAAATTATAACCAGAGCTCACATATGCCTTTAACTGCACCAGACTGAGCTCATTGTTTCAAAAGTAACTATACTCAGTTCGCCTGACTATTGGTTCCTTAAGGACAAAGACTACAGGAAATTGTGGAGAGAGTGTCAAAACCTAGAACCAGCATAGGCCAATGTCTAAATTCTGCTTCCAACATTTACCTTTGGAATAAGGAGCCGATCTATTAACATCTCTAAAGTCTCAGATTACTTATCTGGAAAATGAGGGAAATAAGAGTTGTAGTAACCCTCTCGCAAGGCTATTATGAGGTTCAAATGAAGTTTTAAACGCACACATATATAGTATATTTTATACATAGACATACATGCATATATATTGCATATTTTTCACATGCAAACATGTATATAAAAATAAAAGATGTCTGAAAAGTCTTAGTACAGTATTAAACTTTAATAGCTTAATAATGAACTAAGGCTTTTAGGACACTATATACATGTACATACATATATATAAATGTATGTATTATATATCTATTACATAGAGAGAGAGAGAGAGACAAAAACATACACACAGAGGGAGAGACAGAGAGACAGAAGGACAGAGACAAAGAGACAGAGACAGACAAAGATAGTTCTTTGTAAATTATAAAAAAAACTTTATGTGTCAGCTATTATCACTATTTATCTTTGCATATCCCTCAAGAGATAACAGAATTCTAAGCTCCTGGTATGGATTTAATAAATGTTAGGTGAATTATTATTTTTTAAAAAAAGAAGACAATTTTTTTTTGGAGGGGGCAAGGCAAGGCAATTGGGGTTAAGTGACTTGCCCAAGGTCATACAGTTAGTGTGTCAAGTGTCTGAGGGCAAATTTGAACTCAAGTCCTCCTGACTCCAGGATTGGTGAGCTGTTCACTGTGGCACCTAGCTGTCCCTAAAGACAACTTCTTGATGCTAAATTCTAGGACTCAATGTAATTCATGATTTGAAGGGGAATGGGATTTGATAATTTCTTTCTTACTCACATGAAAAATCAGAGTTTTTAATTGAGTATCATTTCTTCTGATCATTTCTACTCCACACACATTGTCTTTCTATTGTATGCAGAGCAACCTTTTGATCTTCATAACCTAAAAGTAAATCCAAAGCAAGCAGAGAAACAAGGTCTGATAGCATAGCTTTCTGTCCAGCTGCACCAAGGAGCTCTGCTGCATTCCAGGAGCTCTGTGACTGACTTGTGGTAATAATTTCGATGTCATTATCCTCTCCCAGCAATGCATGAATGATTCTGGCCTTTAAAAACAGATTTAAGAGGATGCATTTATCTTGACATTATCAGCCTTTTTAAAGATCATGCACTAGGGCCTGTTGACCTTTCTGTCTTAACGATGAGTTGCAACACAGTTGGATAACATTAAAGAAATGAAGTGAGAAGGAGTCTGGATTCAGAGTATCCCCTCTGGACAGGAAGGGGTGATAAAAAATGAATGTTCAGATGACAAAGGGAACTGCCTTGGTCCTATGGCACCGTGTCAGGGCATATTTAAATATCACCAAAGGATTCCTGCACTGAAAGGCTCTCAGAGGCTCTGAGGAAAAGAAGGCTGGGTTTCATTCACATCCCAGTCTCTATCTTCCCAACACTGTGATGGAGGTTGAATTTCTCTTCCCTGGCTCCTCTTGAGTGACATAAGTCAAGAAGTGACCACACTAATTCATTCATGAAGAAGTTACTGATACAGAACAGGTTCTCTGCATATGGCTCTCCATGCTTGAATTTCAAAATCCAGAAGGGACCTCAAAGAATATTTAAGGGTGGCTAGGTGGCTCAGTGAGTTCAAATCTGGCCTCAGACACTTAACATTTACTAGCCATGTGACCTTGGGCAAGTCACTTAACTCCAATTGCCCTGCCATCCCCCCTCCAAAAAGCAAAAAAAAAATTTAGTTCTACTCCTTCATTTGACAAAAGAAGAAACTGAGGTCCATAGCGGTGATATGAATTAGTAAGGCTATGCAACTGTTTGGGAACAGAAGCAAGACTGGAATCCATGCCCCCAGATTCCCTTTCTCCCTTTCCAGGGTTCTTTGTATCATATTAACTGAAACAGATGTCTCAATTTGAAAGATCTTGGGTCCTGAGTGATACACTAATATACATTTTCATTTTACTAGTTGAAAGTAGAGACCCAGATGGAGGGGTTGTTGGACTGTCATTCTAGAGCTGAGGACATCTAATTGAATCCCTTAATTTTATAGTTGACAAAACTAGGAATCAGGAAAGTTGGGCACTGTGTGCCCACAGTCACATAGATAGTATCAGGTAGGATTCAAACTCAAGTCCTCCAATTCCTGAGCCATCAAATTCTATTTCCACAGTAGCTGAATGGCACAGTGGAGAGAATACTGGAACTAGACTCTATAAGACCTGGGTTCAAATCCAACCTCAGACACTTCCTAGCTGCATGACTGGATAAGTCATTTACCTTCTGGCTCCCTGTAAAACAGGGAGGGTTGTCTTGAAGATAAAATGAGGTGATTTTTTTTTTGCTTTTTTTGGTGGGGGGAAAGCAGGGCAATTGGGGTTAAGTTACTTGCCCAAGATCACGTGGCTAGTAAGTGTTAAGTGTCTGAGGCCCAATTTAAACTCGGGTCCTCCTGACTCCAGGACCAATGCTCTATTCACTATGCCAACTAGTCTCCCCTTGAGATGATATTTTTAAGTGCCTTGCAAACCTTAAAGTGCTTTGTAAATACTGGCTACTAATATTGTAACTGTACTGGATGGGGAGAGTAAGGGGTGGAAAAGAGAAGAGGGCACACTCTATTTTAGTCTATATGACTAACTCACTTTGTGCATACCTCTCAGGAGATAGTAGGGTGCTTTTTATATAGTGGATGTTTAATAAAGGGAAAGAACACTGGCCCTGAATTCAGAGGTCCTGGATTCAAATAGTGATTTGGATTCTTATTCTGTGTTAACTTGGGTAAATCACTAAGTCAAAGTCCACATCTGCAAAATGAAGGACTAACAACTTTCTAAGGTTCCTTCTGCCTCTGGATCTGATACTATGCATGTTCATCTTTCTCTTCCTTTGAGTTCTATACTTACAAAATGGAAATGATTCCTATGGGAGTCACAGACACATTTATATTTTCACAGGATTTAGAGCTGGCAGGGAGCCTTAGAACAATCATTTAGTCTAATTTCTTTTAGCAGATGAGGAAACAGGTGAAGAAGAGAAGGGGAAATGACTTGTCGATGATCATATGGGTAGCAAGTTATCAGAGCCATTGTTAAAACTGAGGGTGTTAACTGTCCCCCAATCCTGTGCCACTTTCCATTTCCCACCCTGCCGCTATTGTGGAGACAAATGCCATCCTAATACTCTCTGTACAAAAGGATTCAAATGATCCAGAAGAGTGGTTGAACATATCAGGCAAAAAGGTTGATTAGTTTCTTACCTTCGGGCCCCATTTGGAAGAGCTGAAGTTTTCTCAAGTTTTGAGAGTGGTCCTCAAGCTACTACCAGTCACAGTGGTGATTTCCTTATCTTCCCTAAGTGGCACATTGGACAGAGCACTAGGCCTGGAGTTAGCAAGAATCTTAATTCAAATGCAAACTCAGACACTTACTAGCTCTGTGACCCTCAGCAAATCATATAATTTCTGCCTTCCTCAGTTTTCTGAACTATAAAATGGGAATCGTAATAGCACTCACCTTCCAGGACTGTGGTGAGAATCAAATGAGATATCATTAAAGCAATTAGTAGAGTGTCTGGCACACAGTAGGTGTCTAATAAATGTTTGTGCCCTCTCCCACCAACTTCCTGCATCTCACAACCAGTTCTGACACTTTCTGATTCAAAAGATGAATTCCTGTCTAGGATGCTTGAATATAAAAGCTTCACCATCCCTTTATGTCTTAATGAAATTTTGTTCTCCAGGTGGCTTGAACACCTATCTATATTCATGACTCTATCTTCAGTTATAAGCAACTGGGGACAGGACCAGATCTCTGTGGCCCAGAGCATCACTATTACACAAGGGTAAGAACAAAGACTCTTTTGTGCCCAGTGTGGTGGAGTTGTGAAAGGTGAAGAATAATTCCCAAGGCCACGTTTACCTGGCTGAAGTGGGTACCTCAAACAGGACTTACTTCTCTAGAATAATCTCAGTCCCAGGGCACCAACAATCTCGGCTTTAATCCTCAGGCAAAATGAGGGGCTGCATACCTGTCCTATGGCATTTGCATTGTCTCTAGTTTTTTTTTTTTTTTTAACTCTTTCTCAGGGATTTATAAGAAGAGGAGAGATGAGATGGTGGAGTGGCTGGACACTAGATTTGGAGGCAGGAAGACCTACGTTTAAATCCTGCCACAGATACCTCCCAGCTGTGTGCTCCTGGGCAAATCACCTTATGTTTCTGTGCCTCAGTTTTCTCCTCTGTAAAATAAGGGGGTTGGACAACACCGAAAACTTATTTCACATGTATTTTGTTCTTAATCGTATGTCTTCATGTTGTTTTTCTTCCCATAGAATGTGAGCTCGAGGATGATTTCATTTTTTCCTTTGTATCACAAACTCTTAGCAAAATGACTGGCACATGGCGGGCACTTTAATAAATACTTTTGAGTAAATAAATGAATGCATCCTCATGGGTTAGGTAATTCTAGAGGGATGGAAGTTTGGTACTTTAATAAATGAACTCCCCTTATAAAGGATCCAAAGACTCTCTTCTGAAATCCGTGTTTTAGAAAATAATACTATAAAAACATATTGGTAGCTCAGGTATAATTCTTTTGGCTTTGTGACAAGCATAGTGCCACCAGCAAAATGGTTTTATCATAACAACAAAAGCTCTTTACTCATTCACATTTAAAACAAAAAAATCCTTAATTAATATTTATTCTTGAATTTTGTGGAATGAGAAAAAATCCCCCTCTACATCACACAAAGTACCCCATATCTTAAGCAAGATTTCCTATATTTTTCTGCCACCATACTTTCATTGCTCCCTATATTGCTTATACCCATCACCTCTTCTATTGACTTCCTGTCTATTTTTCAAGGCCTTACTGAAATTTCACCTCTTCTTTGAAGCATTACCTAATCCTGCACAGCAGGTGGTGATTGTTTCTTCATCTGATCTCATAATAATTTATGCACAATGCCATTCCAGTAGGAGGCTAATAAAGGCTTGATAAATTAGATGATATTAGCAGTTGTATTATTTAATCTCTATGTGTCTTATCTTCCTCTACTAGATTGTAATCTCCTTGAGGGAGGGGACTATGTTTTATTTCTCTTTTGTATTTCCTCCAGTGCCTACCATTATATATATATATATATATATATATATATATATATATATATATATATATATATATTTTTTTATTTTTTTTTTTGGCTTTTTGGAAGGCAGTTGGGGGTAAGTAACTTGCCCAAGGTCACACGGCTAGGTTTTTGTTTGCGTGTGCGTTAAGTGTCTGAGGCCGGATCTGAACTCAGGTCCTTCTGACTCCAGGGCTGATGCTCTAATCACTGCGCCACCTAGCCACCCCTACCATAATATATTTTACTAATAGGAGCTTAATAAACATTTGTCAAATTAATGAATGATTAAAGAAATATAATATTAAGAACTTAAACCCATTAAAAATAAGACAAGCAATATCAATTGTATTTAATAATTAATTAATAATTTAATAATTTCATTTAAAAGAAAAAAAAAACATTTCTAATGGACTAACCTCTAGAAATAAATTTTAAAAAATCAGAAACTTACTTTATGCAGGAGTCTGATTCCTTTGAAAAAAACCTGACAGAGCAACAGACATATTCTAGCCCCCCTCCACACATACTCATACACAAATACAAATGGAATAAGCTATCTTCATTTCTATTCCTAATTTTGAAGGCCCAACACAGATATCATACTAATTCTAGAAAGAAAGTTCATGATTTAAGGTTCCACCATGTCCCAATCTTTAAATAACAGAAGTTGATCCTAGAGGGCAGAAACTATTATTGTTTTGCTTTTCACTTTATCTTGTTATAGTTGGCACCTAGCATGGTGCCTTATATATACTATGTATTTAAAAGTTTATTTGATTGGATTTGGTTGGATCAGACAGGCAAAAAAATAGCCTGGGTTTGAGAGTGAGTTAAAGCTAATCTAACAACATTACCTGGAATGTCTAAGAATAGCAGGGGCTGAAATGACATTTTTAGGCTGAAAAATATTACCATGGTAACTGAAGTCTATCAATATCACTTTTTTTTGTCCCCCAAGACAGTCATCATTTATTAGCAATGTATTTTATATGGCAACTTCCTTGACAGTTCCCAATAGAATGCTAACTAAAAATAAATAAATAATCTTTGTTCCCTTTTGACATGCTGGGGACAACAATGATTTGCTCTAACTAGCTCAAGGGACCTAACTCTTAAATAGAACTTACAGAATCCTCAAAGAAACTTCCTTCCTCAAGTTAAGGTACTGAAGTTGTGAAGCCTTGCTAATGATGTAGGATATTCATAGCAAAGCTGCTTTATTTCCCACACTCTTGCATACCCAGAAACCTTTACACCCTGGAAGACAACTTCAGTCTTGGAACTCACACTTCAGAATCACTGTCCCTTTAACTGAAGGACATAGGGCTATGCCCAAAACCTTTGTCTAAGGAAAGTACGATGATCAGTCAACTATCCATTTCCCAATAGGCGTAATCCTCTGGACTTCTCCATCATGCCTTTATACCAGGCACCTCCTCCACTTTTCAGCTTAAATTTTTGAGTTGTCTTCCCAATTAGAATTTAACTGCCTTGTCAGCAGAAACTTTCTTTATCTTGTATTTGTATTCCCAGAACTTAGCATGGTACCTGACACACAGAAATATTTAATAAATACTTGTTGACTAACTGACTGCTTTTAACTGTTAGAGAGGACAGTTTCATATCATTTCACCACTCATTGGAAAATTTTTTTAAATGGTCATATGATGAAATTCATCATGTAGTGATTATTTTAGAAAAGACAAAAATTATTAAGCATATTTTATAGATAATACAATTAAATCATAAGAGTAATACAAGAAAATTTGTTTTTTCCTCAATAAAAAATGAGAAAGAAAAGATTGATTAGTTGAACATGCATCTAACCCCCTCATCAAATCTACTAATATTAAAAGTTCCAAATATGTACAAAATTTAAATTCTAAAAACAAATAAGATAAAATTGAAAATGAACTAAAAAATGATAAATAAAACTTACAATTTTTTACTTTTTAATAAAATAAATAAAATTTTCAATAAAAAATATTTTTTCAATAAAATTGAAAACGAACTAAAAAAGATGATAAATAAAACTAGAATTTTTTTCTTAAGACTAATAAACAGACCATTAGCTGATCTAATAAAAGGGGGATACAACAGTTGATCATAGTGGCCTAGTGTTTAAAAAAACCTAAGTACAATAACTATAGGAATAATGATTACACCTTATTCCACAAAAACTGCTGGGAGAATAAGAAAGCAGTTTGGCACAAAAAATAGTATTAGATCAATATGTTACAGAATATATCAAAATAAAGTCCATATAGATAGATGAACTAAATATAAAAGACCACATCAATTTCCAAAAAAGGTGGGGAGTAGGGGAGAGAGGGAGAGAGGGGGAGAGAGAGAGAGAGAGACAGAGACAGAGACAGAGAGACAGAGAGAGAGAGACAGAGAGACATGCAGAGACAGAGACAGAGAGAGACTAAGAACGGAAAGAGATAGTTTGCACAATTATAGCTAGTGGGAAAATTCTGAACAAAGAATAGTGATCATGAAGGATAATCTGGACAATTTTGATTAAGTAAAATTACAAAGCTACTGTATGAAGAAATCACCATAATTAAGCAATATATAATTCTGAACAACTGTTAATAAGATTTAGAGCTGAAAGACATAGCATTTTTGTAAGGGGAACCTTAAAGAAAAAATATATTTTAGCATAAATATTACATTTACCAAAACAGGTTATGTGACAAAGAGAAATCCTGCATTAATGCAAATAACAAAAATACTAAACATAACATTTACAAATCATAATGTAATAAAATATTTATTAATATAGAAAGTAAAAGAAATAGATATAAAATGGAGACTTAGTGACATCCTAAACAATGAGTCAAAGAAAAGAGTCACAGATGCTAATAATGACTATGTGAAAGACAACAATGATACTAAAATGAATTTAATTTCTGGGACACAGTTAAAATATGTGCCCAGAGGGGTGGGGAACAAGAAAATACATGAACAAAATAGAAGAGTTAGAGAGCTGAATATGTAATTTAAAAATTAGAAAACAGAAAATAAACACAAAAGAGGAAATTGTAACATGCAGTGAAGAAATAAAATAATTACTAGAATCTACCTTACATATGTGTATATGTGCATGCCAGCAAAACTAATTAGTTTAAATGAAATAGAGGATTATCTACAGATATGTAAAATATTCTAGTTAAGAGAATACCTAAAGAAATCTTAAATACTCTAGCCTCACAAAAAAAAGAAATTGAATCATCTTTAAAGGAACTACTAATGAAAGAAAAAAAAACAACTAGTCCAAATGGTTTTACAAGAGAATCAACAACTACACAAATTATTTGCAAAAAAATGAAAAAGAAAACACTTTTCCAAATTCTTTTTATAGTACAAATATATTATTAATACTTAAACCAGGGAAAGCTGAAGCAAAGAAAGAAAATTATAGAAAAATGCCATTAGTGAATATTGATTCCAAAAATTAAATGAGATCTTGGAAAAAAAGACTACAGCCATTTAACCAGCAAAAGCATTCATTATGATAAAGATGAATTTGTACCACAGATGAAAGGTTTGTTCAACATTATCAAAATAAATTGTGTGATTAATCATATCAAAAACAAAGACAGCTAAAACCATATGATTACAATGATCTATGCAGGAAAAGTCTTCTACAACGTTGTTGAGTTAATTTTCTATCATTATTCCTGACCCTATTTGGAATTTTCTTAGTAAAGATATTGGAGTGGTTTACCATTTCCTTCTCCAGCTCATTTTACAGATGAGGAAACTGAAGCAAACAGAGTTAAGTGACTTGCCCAGGGTCACATAGCTAGTGAATCTGAGGCCAGATCTGAACTCACAAAGAAGAGTCTTTTTGACTCCAGGCCTCCCATTCTATCTACTGCACCACCTCCCTGCCCCACTCTAAATTTAAGCTAAAAATCAAAACAAACAAAACCTGCAAAGCATAGGAGGCATGGCACAAACTTTTAACAATATATTAAAAGATAGCTATCTAAAACCAAAAGATAGTATTATATACAATGGGAAATCAGTAGAGGTTTTCCCAATAAATATAGGAACAAAGCAAGAATGTCACTTTTTCCTATTGTTACTTCACATAGCTACAGAAATGCTAGCAGTAGCAATAATACGTGAAAATAAATGAAAGGCAAAGAGGAAGGGAAACAATCCTTATTTGTGGACATCATAATGCTTTACTTTGAAAATCCAAGACAGTCTGAAAAGAAACTAATAGTTCCAGGATGCAAAATAAAGCTATAGAAATCAATGGCATTTCTTTATAGTAATAACAAAATCCAGGAAGAAACAATAGATAGGGGAGTCTTATTCAAAATAAAATTTAAATACATGAAATATTTGTGAAACAATCTACTGAGATATTATTAAGACATGAACATAAAACAAACAAAAATTATAAGACATTCCTTGAGCATATAAAGAATTAATTAAATAACTGCATGAACATTCAGGGCTAATACCTGGGTTATGATAACATAATAACGATGATATTACTAGGCAAAATAATAAAAAAAAGTTATTAGGAGAAACAAAATATCTAAGACATCAAGGAAATAAGGGGGAGAGGAAGTAGTAATGAAGGAAAAGCAGCATTTCAGATGTCAAATCATATTACAAAAGGCACTAATCACCAAAGTATTTAGTACTAGTTAAAACAGAAAGGTAGATCATTAGAAGGGACCAAATAAGGAAGAATTTAAAAAAATTTGAAAACCTAATATAACTTACATATAAAATACCTGGATGAGAATTCCTTATCTGACAAAAAATTCTGGCAAAACTCCAAAGAAGTTTGGTGGAGATTAGGTTAAAATTAATATTTTAGACTACATAATACAATAAAATTATCAAAATGGACATATGACCTGAACATAAAAGGTCAAACCACAAACACACAAAAATAGAAGAAAACAAGATTAGAGAGCTTTCACAACTATGGTTAGGGGGTTAAATATTGACCAAAGAGGGAATAAAAATAAATTGCACAATATTAAATATGTAATTCTGATTACATAAAATCAAGGGACTTTTGCAGGAACAAAATTAACAATACTAGGATAATAATACAAGTGCTCTGTTGTGGAAAATATATCAGATATCTCTGATAATGGTCTGTTATCTGAGATATATGTGAAACTAACAGAAACAGATAAAACCAAAATCTGTTCCAAATGCATAAGTAGTCAAAGGAAAATAAGAGATAGTTCCCGCCCTTCTAATAATTGCAAACTCTTAATAGTAAGATTAACTCATATCACTAGTAATAAGAGAAATGTATATCAAAACAACTCCAAGATTCACTTCACACACAGAAATTTGGCAAAGATGAAACAGAATTAGAACCATCAAAGTTGGAGGATCAGTGGTGCACTACTATGCTATTTGGAGTTGTGATTGTTTCAGTCATTCTGGGAAGGAATTTGGAATTATTCAAAAAAGTGACCAAAATGTCCATATCCTTTCTGACCCAGAGGTTTCATTACAAGGGAATGGTATCACCGAAGTCAATGATAAAAAGTAGCATTATTTGTATTACTAAATAATTGGAATCAAGGTAGATATTAATAGATTGGGTGAAAACAAAACTAGTTCTGTTACATGAAAATAATGGAATTTCTGAAAAATCAGGCAAAAAAAAAATCTCACTACTACAGTCCCTGGCACTGTCAAATGTTCAATATGTTATAGATATGATGTGATCAATGGAAATGACACTAAACAAGATGTATTACTACTCATCCTAAGGACCATGTGGATTGCAGCTGAAACCTGTGTTGCTTTCCTCTATTAGAATGTAAACTCCTTAAAAGCAGAGTTTTGTTTATTTTTATTTCATTCTACTACAGTGTTTTGTGCAGAGTAAGCTCTTAGCAAATGTTTTTCATCCATTCATTATTGAGATACAAGAAATTAATAATACCATGAATACAAACAAGCACAGGAAGACTCATATGAACTGATACAAAGTAAAGTAAGTAGAACCAGGAAAACAATTTACACAATGACAACAATAAAAACAGAAATAACAACTTATTACTTAGACAGATATGAAAAAGTAGATGGAAATACCATGGTTGTGGAACTCTGAATTATAATGTCAGAATTTTGATGAACCATTTCATTTTCCAAAATTGCTTTTATTTTCTCTTTTTTATTCTTTATTATAAAGGATTGTAAGAGGGAATATAATGCAATGGAAAGGATGCTGGCTATGGAGTCAGAGAATCTGGGCTCAAATCCTACTTCTGATACTACCTGTATGACCTTGGTAAAATTATTTAACCATTCTGGTCCTCAGTTTCCTCATCTATAAAATAAAAGACTCAGATGAGATGGTTTCTGAGGTCCCTTCTAGATCTGAATGATTTATGATTATTTATGTATGATTCTCTCTGAGAGGGGAGCAAGTGAGATGCTTTGGGAAATTCAGAAGAGGGAAAAACAAAATATATCAAAAGGGAAAGGAGAAATGCCCTAAACTTTCTAAAATACCAACTCAGTGCTCATTTCGCAGGAGAAACATAAATAGATAATTGAAAGTCACTTGCAGGGGACTTGACAAAGAAGAATGCATTGCAAGTCTTTCATCTATTCTTTCTTTAATTGCCAGTCTCATCTTTTCATCTATTTTTTGTTCCTTGCCTGTTAGTAAATTAGATTACAAGCATAAGGGTCCAGGTCCTGTTATTGCCCCATTCTCTGCAGGGTGTAGGTTGTGATTGGGGTTTGATGAATGCTTTGGAAAGGTAGCTATAATTTCAGGCCTTCTTTCAAGTGAGAGAACCAACACTGGGACAAAACTCAAATACCCACAACAAAAAAGGAGCTATCAACAGGGAAAATGACAGACTGCCTTGGTTTCATGACTTCATTCTCCAAAAAGGGATTGGACTATAATTTCTTCTGCAATTTACTACAACCTATTTCTCTCAGGGCATGTTTTAAAATATACCTTGCACTAGAAGGAAAAGTTAAAATAAATTACATGAATGAAGAGGGAGGTTAAATATAATAGTTCATATACAGACACAACCACTACTACAATGAATAGCTACAACACCCCTTTACTGAGTTCCTACAGAGGGAGCAAAGGGCATCAAGGGAGAAGTAGTGGGGATTCATAAGCAATAAGTCAAGGTATGGAGTCAGAAGGGGTAGCAATAATATGTTTTAGCAGCTGTTTAGAGGGTCACCTCCAGGCAGGGTGATGCTGTGCAGGAGATCTTCCTGAACTAAGCAGTTTAAAATTTTGCTAAGCATTTAGGGATTTTTTGCTTTTTGCTTTTTTTTTTTTTTTTTTGGAGGCGATTGGGGTTAAGTAACTTGCCCAAGGTCACACGGCTAGGTTTTTTTTTGTTTGTGCACCTTATGTGTCTGAGGCCCGATCCGAACTCAGGTCCTTCTGACTCCAGGGCCGACACTCTACTCACTGCGCCACCTAGCCGCCCCATTTAGGGATTTTTTTAGAGGATTTTTGTTTTGTTTTGTTTTGTTTTCTGACTCCTCATCCTAGCCAAGAACTCCCACACAAGATAAATAGCAGAGAGTGGGACTTGAGTGGCTAAGAACAAAATAAAGGAAAGTGGAAGAGATCAAGAGCTAGTACTGGGAAGCAGTTTGACAGCATCCATGCTGGAATAGTGGCTGAGAGGAAGTGTGGAGAGGAAGGAAGAGAACAGGGGAAGAGAGGAAGGAGATGGTGAATGCTCTGTGGCTCCCCTGCTGGTCCCATGTAGACACTCTGTGACATATGTGGAATAATAGAACTTTATCTAACACCTCTCCCCACATCACTTGCCTGTCCTCTAGCATTTTTTGGTAATGTGTTCTCTGCTTATGGGTTAGGTTGTTTCTTGATACTGCTTGCTTTCTCCCCTTTTAAAAAATAGCGCTTGACTTGGATACGTGCATTTGGTTGTTTCCATTAATTCTGCACTATGAGTGTGGATGTGTTTGTTTAGGGGGGAGAGGGGAAGGATAGCTCTGAAAGTTCAAGAAATTGACCAAAAAACTTTCTAGTACAGGGATGGGATTCCAATCCCAAGACATTGTAAGAGAATATTTAATGGTGCATAATTCTTATCCATTTAGCCTGTGTTTCCTTATACTATTGTAAACTCCCCCAAACAGAATTTTAAAATGGCATTCTGGACTATCTATCTGCCTAGATAAGGAAATACTAAATTTCAATTATATTCATAACCATAAGCAGAATTAAATTGAAAGTCCTGGAGCTAAACCTTCCCCATCCCATCTCCCTTCTTCAATGGGTTTTTATGACATTGTCCTCTCCTGGTTCTCCTCCTCCTACCACTCTGGTCACATCTTCTCAGTGGCTTTTGTTGGATTATCATCCATGTTCCAAACTCTCTGATGTTCTTTTGTCCCTGTTCTCTGCTCTCTCTACACCTTCTCTGTTGTAATTGTATGGGTATGAAGTGATGAGGGCCAGCATTAGTCTGGTGGAGCTTTGAGATGAAAGAAGGGAGAATATATGAGTGATGTTAAGAAGGCAAAGGGGACAGAATCTGGCAACAGATTATACATGCAGGATATTAGATAAATTCTCATCTGCTCTCGTGCATTCACCTATCCTCTATCCCTAGGTAAGTATCTTACAGACTAAGTTAGAGTCTTGCTCCTGAGTTCTATACCTATGCTATCAAATGCCTTTTGAATATTTCCATGCATTTGGCTATACAGTATGCATCTCAAATTCAACACATCCAAAACAGAGCTCATCTTTTTTCCCTTCTAAGCTCCTTCCTTCTTAACTTTCCTATTCCTTTTGAGGGTACCACCATGCCTCCAGTCACCCTGATTCAGAACTTTGGACTCATTCTTGATTCTCATTCATCTACTTCCTATAGCCAATTAAGAGCTAATTCTACCTCCACAGCATTTCTCTCTCTACTTCTCTCCATTCATATCACTATCAATTCAGTCCAGGCCATGATTATTCCTCTCCTAGATTATTACAATAGTCTACTAATTGGTCTCCCTCCCTTAAATCTTTTCCTTCTCCCATTTATCCATCACACAGCTGCCAAGCTGATATTCCTGAGATACACACATACACACATATATTGATAAATATATATGCTTTTTAATATATATATATACACGCACACACATATAATGATTTCATACATCTACATATATGTATATATACATATATACATACATGTATGGGTGTATATATCTATATCTAATATCTATATCTATATCTAATATCTATATCTATATCTCCCCTTCATATACTCCATGTTCTAGACAAAATGGCCTACTTGAAGTTCTCTATATGTGTCATGGCAGCCACCATCTCTTAGTATTTGCACAGGCTAACTCCCACACCAGAAATATCCTCCCTGCTTGTATACATGAGGCCTTCTGTTGCAAACCATCCCCCCAAATTTTCCCATTGATTTTACATGCACTTTGCATTTATCCATCAATGTGTTTTTTTTCCTTTAATAGAGTTTATTTCCTGAAAGCAGGGATCATTTTATTTTTGTCTTTGTATCTTTAGAATAAAACAGTGCCTGGCGCATAGTAGGTATTTAATGATTTCTTGTTGAATGAATATCAATAAAACTTACAACATCATGTATATTTGAAAAAAATGGTTATGTCATCTCATCTTTGGCTCATACTGAGTTTACAGAGAATTCAAACCTATGTCTTTTTTATGAACTGCTTACAATGCAGACTGTCTTTATTGCCTCCTTATACAATTAATTACCTGAATCTCACCTTTTTGGTTTGGGTTCATTGTTTCAGTTCATTATCCTTAAGCTAACTCCCTCAGTTATTGTGTTAGCTATCTACCACTTCTTAAAGCCCTTTACCAAAAAGGCATTGTTAAAGGGAGCTCTCTAGTTAAAGGGATATGTCTAGGCATAAAAAAATATGCTTATGCCCATAGAGCAACTGAATATAGAAAATTGATAAGACCCTTTGTGAATCTTAACACCTTGCTGTTTACTCTATATTAATTAGAGATGTAAGGGCAGCTAGGTGACTCAGTGGATAGAGTGGTAGGCCCTGAGGTAGGAAGACCTGAGTTCAAATCCAATCTTAGACATTTTAAATTTTTTTTTGCATTTTGGAGAGGGGAATGTAGGGCAATTGGGGTTAAGTGACTTGCCCAAGGTCACAAGACTAGTAAATGTTAAGTGTCTGAGGCCAGATTTGAACTCAATCCTCCTGACTGCAGGGCCGGTGTTCTATTCACTGCATCACCTAGCTGCCCTAAGCCTTAGACATTTACTAGCTGGGTGACCCTAGGCAAGTCATTTAACTCTGCCTCAGTTTCCTCATTTAGAGAAGGAAATGGCAAACCATTCCAGTATCTTTGCCAAGAAAACCCCAAATGGGGCCATGAAGAGTCAGAAATAACTGAACAAAAAACTAGAGACCTCAGCTATTACTAGCCACTCTGCTTTGACCTAGTTCCTACTTCATGCATGATGATCCAAGGAAAACACACACACACACACACATACCTCTTCTGGTATTCCATTTCTAACCTCTCTTGTAATGGACTGTGTTTTCATTCGAACTGGTACTATAGTCCTACCCCTTCTTTAAAAACTCCCCTCTCCCAAACTAGAAACTTCCTTGCAGAAATCTTCCAGGTTCCTATCTTATTGGTGATTTCCTGCCTATGACATCAGAAGTGGTAAACCAGTCAATGAACCTGAATGGAAACACCTGATCCTCTTACATCTCATTGCATGATAGCATTAAAATTAAATTGAGAGTAGTGGCAAGAGCCTGGAATAATTGGGGTGCTTGGTCCAAAGAGAGCCTCTCAATGAGTCATATATCCCCATCTTCCTCCTTCCAGGGCCTAAAGATCACCTCACCCAAGACAATATTTACTATATACTAGGCATTAAACTAAGAGCTGGGGATATAAATGTAAGCAAACAAAACTGTCCTTGTGCTCAAGGATCTTAGGTTCTAATAGAGGAAGATGATACAAAAAAGATTAAGGGTGTGCTGTTGTGTAAGTTAAAAATTCTTTAAATGAAAGCCTCTTGCTTTAAAAATGATCAATTGGTTTTCTTTTATGGAAATCTCTATGTCCCTCTGGAACAAATACAACAGACTAGCACAAATACCATTTTCCCCCTTTGGCCCCTCAGCACTAAGAAATATATCTTAGTTATTGAGCTTGGCTTATTAATCAAACTATAGTAACTTTGCTCCCATCCTGCATAGGGCCTTACCAGCTGTAATAATACTATCTCCCTTAATTAGGAGAGGATCAATCAGTGCCATGGAATTTGCTTAGCATGGTCCAGGATGTATTCCAATGCTGACCCCACAAAAGGACACATCTGAGTAGGGACAATGAAGTCATGATTTACTTGAGGCAAGTCCCAGAGGAATTGGATGCCATGGTGGGTATTATCTACTAGCAGTATTCTGGACTTATAAATCTAGAATACATATACAAAAATTATTTAAGACTTGTGCCATAAAATAATTAATAATATGATACTTTGCTCACAGAGTAGCTATCATGAATAAAGAAACTTCTTGCCTGGGGTAGATGGTGCAGAGTAGGGGGATGGGGTGGGAAGGGTATGGGTGAAGTGATCCAGTAGTTCAATGGGCACTGCTGATAAGTCTTCTATCTTGGTGCCATATCTTCCTGGCTTATTGTTGAGTTGAAATATTTCTTTGACTTCTGACATTGGAATTTCTGTGCTGAATACACCAAGGTAATACTTGAATGAAAGGACATTCAACCACAGATCTTTTAAGTGTGTTGGCTGGTTTTGCTGACTTTTTTTTCTTTTCTTCCTTAAAATCTATGTTAAAAGACTTGGCTCTCTGAGAGGAATTAGGTGGAGGCATATAAGGGAAAACGTAGGTGATATAAAAACAAAAGCTACCAATACAAACCCATTACTATTATTACTATTTTTTTTCAGCATAGGACAATAACAAGGACAGAATTCTGTGGCACTTCACATGATATCTCTTTCCAAGCAGATACTGATCCATTCATGAATGTCAACTGGGTATAGTTATCTAATCAACTGAGCCTTCCCTTAACCATAAAAAGGTCTGGTTGATGGGGTTAAAGCACAGGCACCCCAGCACCCCATCATGGCTATCTATCACTTTAACACTGTACACATGGAAATCAGTAGAAAATTTATCAAACGTTATACTGAAATCATGATAGATTTGTGCATGGCATTTTTGTGTTTTACAATATAGTATCCACATCCAAAAAAGTGGGGGAGAAAACACTAAAAAATAGGAGAAACTCAATGTCCTTGATTCTATCTGAAACCTATTTTCCCCATTTATGACACATTTATTTCCTCCCTTACTGATAAATATCAGAAGTAATCACAAGAAATCTATTGGTTGGTCCATTTGTCGGGGCTTTAGGTAAAAACATGTCTCCTTGAAAAAAAATCAGTGTAGATTACTTGAATTAAAACAATCTCCTGCTACTGAAGATCACCACTTCTCTCCTGAACATTTCCTCTCATTTGTCAGCTGGAAACTTGAATAAAATGGAAGTGTGTTCTTTATCCCTGTCAGTGGTGGAAACATAGAATTCATCCAACAGCTAGAGGGGAAAGCTTTTCATCCTTTACTTCGGCGCTATAATGGGGGGTGGTTAAGAAGGCAGAGAAAATGGTACAAGAATTGTTTCCCTTATCCATAACCATTCCTAGGACCAAAAGTCAGAACCTTCTATGAGATCTCTACAGAGAAATCAAAAAGGAAGGGAATGGAGACTTTCCTTTTTAAAACTCTTGGTAAATTTAGGAGGCTAAAGAAAAATAAGGATTTTATAGATTCATAAAATTATAGACTGAGATTTGTAAAATAGCTCTGAGGTCATCTAAGCCAAATCTTTCATTTTATAGATAAGGAAATTGAGGAACAAAGAAAGGAATGGACTCATCTAAAGACTCTGTGTCTATCTCTGTTTGTCTGTCTCTCTGTCTCTGTCTCTGTCTCTGTCTGTCTCTGTCTCTGTCTGTCTGTCTGTCTCTCTCTCTCTCTCTCACACACACACACACACACACATAATAGTAAAGCTAGAACAAGAATATAGGATATAGGATTGTAGTTCTAGACTTGGAAGGGACCATCTAATTCAGGAGTGGGGAACCTGTAGTCTTAAGGTTACATGTAGCCCTCTAGGTCCTCAAGAGTGGCCCTTTGACGGAATTCAGGACCTAGAGGACTTAATTGATGACCTAGAGGGTTATATATGACCTCAAGGCTGCAAGTTCCCCATCCCAATCTAGTCCAACCTCATTTTACAAATGAAGAAACTGAGGCCCAGACAGGTAAAGTGACCTGCCCAAAGTCACACATATAGTATATGGCAGAGCAGACATTTGAATTCAGGTCCTATGACTCTAAATTCAGTGTTCTTTCCACAGTTTCAAACTGTTTTCATGGTTACTCTTCCCAATATTCAGTCAATTATGTACATAACTTTATTTCATCCCTGATATCCTCTTGCTCTTAACCAGCATTTGATCAGGTATACTTTACTTTCTGTATATGTCTTCACTTAATATATATTTGGTTTTATTGACTGAGTTTCACTTCTTTAAGTCTGCCTTTGTATTGCCCACCTCTCTCAATTTGTCTTAGGGTCCACACTCAGGCTTTCCAGTGATGAAGGACCTACTGAATGGAGCTTATGTACCATGGACAAGGTCTTTGGGAATCCATCCATTCATCTCCATACTGTTTTGAGCCACCTGAGTAGGACTTTGGTTTCTAAAACCCAATAAACATGTATTTTAGAACATGAGCTGTCTTTGTTTTCTAGGAATGCCATTTTTAAACCTAGGCCATATAATCAAGTTGCTGAAATCCATATTTTCAAATTTCTCTTTAGTTAGTAGAGGACAAATTATGTGTTGCCCATAGTTATGATTAATTGTTAAATATGCAAAAAAGCTATAACTTTGTCATTGTAGAGACCTCCCAGTGTAGAAACTCCATCTGTTAACAAAAACTGTAACTATTCTATGACTGAATGAGCTATATGAAAATGCCAGAGGTACATGGATATTGAGTGACTTGCCTAGGATTGCATTTAGAAGAGTTAGTCACAATTGGAAGCCATGTCACTATGCCATGAACCTTCCACTCATATATTTTTACCTCTTTCTATATACACAAACATAAATGTTCAGTTTAATGTATTTCAAGTGTGAAGCTATCCCTAAAACAGTATTATTTACAAAAGTGTAGGACACCATGGATTAGAAATGCAATGAATTCACCTACCATTGTGGTAGTAATTATGAACATAATGGAAATGTCAAGTTAAGAGGTGATTTTTCTCATGAATAAGACTGGGATGGTGAAATGCAAATGTGAAAACTAGTTCTATTTAATATAAACCCAGTGTATGCATTAAGAAGGATTTAAATTACAAAGGAGTTAGCATGAATGAATGCCCAAATGGTGATTATATGTGTAAGGGAATGTGGGGATTTACTAGGGCTGTCATGAAGAAATATTATGAAAGATTGCACTTGCCTGGGTCTTAGCACAAAAAGAAAGTCAACAGAGTTGAACTGCTGGGGAATAAAGGAAGTGCATGCCCTCACAGCACTGAGAAAATGGACTAGCATTTGGGCCCAGTGGAGGGGTTGGAGTTAAGCAGCAGATTCAAGCAAAGTTCAGTAATAATACAGCATGGCTACTATTAGGCTAGCCCTCATAATTATGGAGAGGCAGAGAGATCTAGAGTGAGGAAGGGAAAGATTGAAGTCAGGCAATAACATTGTTGTAGAGACCATATGGTTTAGAGCTAGAAGGAAGATATTAGAACTCTTGTGGCTAACTGTCCCAGGATCTGTCTCAGGCTTCCTTCTCTTCTCTTTCCATATTCTCATTCATATTCATTTTCTCATTCTCTCTCTCTCTCTCTCTCTCTCTCTCTCTCTCTCTCTCTCTCTCTCTCTCTCTCTCTCCTTCCCTCCCTGAAAAGTAACCCCAGGTTTCTCTATCCAGTCCCAATCTTTCCTTCTACCTATTCAGCAGTTTTTCAGTCACATCTGATTCTGTGTAACCTCATTTGGGGTTTTCTTGGCAAAGATATTGATTGGAGTAGATTGCCATTTCCTTTTCCAGATCATTTTACAGATGAGAAAACTGAGGCAAACAGGGTTAAGTGAGTTGCCCAGGGTCACATAGCTAGTGTCTAAGGCCAGATTTGAACTCACATAGGTGAATATTCCTGAATCCAGGCCTGGTGCTCTAACCACTGTGCAACCTAGCTGCCCCCATCTCTGCCTACTGGATTTATTAATCTGGATGTCCCCAAAATATTTTAAATTCAACATGAAAACATATTATCTTTCCCCACACCACCCATCATATTAATGTCCCTCTTTCTGTTGAAGACATCACCATTTTTTTAGTCTCCTAGGTTATATCTATATCTATATCTATATCTTCTATCTATCTATCTATATCTATATCTATCTATTTTTTTTCTATCTATCTATCTATCTATCTATCTATCTATATATATATATATATCTTGGTAGGTATAACCTTCACTTCTCTCTCTCTCACTCCACACATCCAGAGAATTGCCAAATGCTATCATTTTCACTTCCACAATATATCTTGTATCTGATCTCTTAACTCTACTCAGTCATCATCTTAGTTTAGACCCTCATCACCACTCATTTAAATTATTCCTGAGGCCTCCTAATTAGTTTTCTTGCCTCAAGTCTTCCCATTCCAATCCACCCTCCACAGTAATTTCTTTAAGTTCATTTTGACCATGACTATTCTCTTACTCAATAAACTCCAAAAATTTGATTTTATATTTTATATTTATAAACTCATCTTTGAATTTCAAAGGCCTTCATAACCTGGCCCCAATCTATCCTTCTTATCCTCATCATACATTATTCCCTTTGTACTGTCTATGATCCAAGTAAACTGGGCTTCTCTCTATTCCTCACCCATCACTCCATCCCCTTTCTTTATGCCTCAACACTGGGCATCCCCCATGACTGGAATGCACTCCCTCATCTGCATTTCACAGGATTCCTCTTTTCCTTCAAGATGAAACTCAAGAAGCATCTTCTACATGATGTGTTTCCTTATTTCTCTGACTGCCAGGGTCCTCCCTGCCTACCTTGTATTTATTCTTCATAATTTGTATTGTCTATTCATCTATCTATCCATCCATCTACTCTATCTGTATGTGTGTATATATCTATATGTAAACACATACATACATACATAAAAATAAATCAGTTCCTAAAGGTCTTAGGATCCTTGCTATCTGCCCCAATATTTCCCTACCTGGACTTTCCATCAGCTATGAATTGTAAATGAACATGAGTCCTCTATTATCTGTTGTATCTTCAATTATAAGGTGAACTCCTTGAGAACAGGAACTGCCTGGTCTTGGCCCAAAGTATTTAATAAGAGTGTTTCCATTCCATTTCACTTGCATATGTTGTTTCCCTTGCTAGAATGTAAACTAAATAATCATACAAACTCACTGTTTCTTTCTCCTCCATTCTTCCTTCCTTCCTCCCTATCTGAGCTAGCACAGTAGCTGGTATACAGTAGACATTTTTTCTCTTTCAAATTTTTTTATTTTATTTTTGTTGCAGAATAGAACAAGTGTTTCCATAACATAGCATAATAAAAAGGTGATTGCATGAAATTGTAAAACTATGTTGTATGACCTGCTATTCCCTTTAAAAATATAATAAAGTCATCAGGTAAATTTCTTTTTTCTCCTTTTTTTCTCCTCTCCACCCTCAAAATGGCTACCATTAGACACAAATATATATATATATATATATATATATATACACACACACATATGTATATCTATGCATATATACACATGTGTAGATATACATGTATATATACATATATGTATACATACACATATATACATCTATACATATATACACATATACATATATATGTGTACATGTAGAATTATTCTATATATATCCATTTATCAGTTCTTTCTCTGGATGCAGATAGCATCTTCCTTCATTATATCCTTTGTAGTTAATTTGGGTATTTTTAATAGTCAAAATGACTTAGTCACTCAAAGTTGTTCTTAAAACAGTATTTCTGTTACTATATACAATGTTCTCTTGGTTCTGCTCATTTCACTTCATTATTTCATGTAAGTCTATCCATATTTTTCTAAGATTATCAAGCTCTTCATTTGTTATAGCACAGTAGTATTTTATCACAATCATCTACCACAACTTGCTCATAGTAGACATTGAATAAATTCTTATTAGTTGACTGATAGATGTAGTGGTCAAGAAACACTGCAAGTTCTCCTTTCTTAGTTTATCAGTGTGTCCTCCTATCCAGAAGGCATATCCTTATTACATGGCTCCTGGGGACATCTTCTGTATCTATGGCCATGGTATTGAGTTCTATCAGGGTTCAAGCATAGTAGCCCATTAGTGGAGGGTTGATTTGTGAAAATATTCTCCCCTGTGATCAAAAAAAAAGTTGAATACTTCAGAGTACCTTCTGAAGCCAGTTCCTTTCCTGCAGGGCATGCTTGGTAGCTTTTTAGAGCCTAGCACTTAGTTATAATCAGAGCAGACTTCAAAGTATGAGGATTTAGAATCCACTTCAGGATTTGGTTCAGTTATCCCAGGTGGCCATTTGCATCAGCCAGACATGGGAGGACTTTGCTTATGGGGAATTTCTGAGTTAGGGCATCACAAGACAGAAGCCACAGGGACTGCTGACCACCACTGCTTCATTAGGGGCTGGCCACCCCCAGAGTTTAGTAATTAGAACTGCCTATGCTTCTGTGAGTCAGAGCACCTGAAGTGTTTTGATTAATCAGTCTTTGAAAAACCACAGATAGTGTTTGTCCTAATCTCTCCCTCCCCTCATCCTGAATACAAATTTGGCAGTGATGACTGCTCTAAGGCTGATGTTGACTTCTTTTCTTAATTTTACTATTTTTAGTAAAATGTTCTTGCCAAATTTTCTTGGAAAAATAATCTAAGAGGAACACATCTCAGTCTTAGATAAGGGGAGAAAATGGTCCATACAATGAATGGCCAGGGTTTACAAGGAGAAGCAGATGCAAAGCGTTGAGTGTGTCTTCCTAACCTTTTTGGTGTTAGGGAAAGTAGGAAAAGCACCGGGAAGCAGATCATATGGGGAGCAATGAGAGGAGGGTATAACCAGTAGAAAGATAACCATTTGGCAGAAGTATTAAATGACCCAAAGATGGGTCTTAGAATGATCTGGGGTGGAGGATGGGGGAGAAGGGCAATATCTTTGGAAACTGATTTTTAACAAGACAGTAATACATCTTGGTATTAACTTTCATTAAGGAGGAGGATATGATTGGGCACCAGGAACTTAATAAATGCTTGTTGATTGATTGCTTGAATTAATGATTAATTAAAGGACATCCTTTTAAACAAGAATGTAGTTTAGCATTAGATTTAGACCAGTACCTTATACCCCATATTACAATAATCTCAATATGTATTATTTCAATGTCTTCTCCAATTTATTAAAGAAGGAACCAAGATTATTGTGATAGCAAGAAGAATTGGAGTTAAACAGTAAAGAGGGCTGATGCTTAATAGCCTGGAAATTGAAGAAGAGAAGGAAGGAAGGAGGGGGGTAGCAGTGACATCAGCTGGAAATTATAAAGGTCAATCACCCCATGCAGGTGCAACTTGTGGAGAGGTGCTAGAAGGCTGGTCCTGACCGCTTTTTATCCTTCTAACTTCCAGGAACAAAGGGACGAAGTGGCAGCCAGCTCTGACATGATCTGCAAAGTGGAGGTTTCAGGTTCTCGCTGTAGAAGGGGCTAAGGAAAGAGTGGGAACAAACTGAGTTGAAGGAGACTGTTTGGGGAACTTGTCTTGGGGGGTTAGGGAATACTGTTTAAGGGAGTTATGTTTGGGGGAAAGTTGTTTGGGAGGAAATGGGGAGTGACTCCACTTGACCCAGCAGTCACAAATGGAGCTGCACACTGGAGAGAGATTTGAGACTTGAGGCATGACAGCAGGACAATTCCCTGGGGGGAACCTTGATGAGCCCCACCATGGTGGAGAGACTATTCCCTAGTCCGAACTCAATGAGTTTGTTCCTTTTTCATGACCTCTTTGTGACCCTTTTTTGTGGCTTTCTTGGCAAAGATAATAAAGTGGTTTTCCATTTCCTTCTCCATTTTACAGATGAGGAAACTGAGGCAAAAAGGGTTAAGTGACTTGCCCGTAGTCACACAGCCAGTAAGTATCTGAGACCAGATTTGAACTCATGAAGATGAGAATCTTCCTGATTCCAAGCCCATTGCTCTATTCAATACACCACCTAGTTTTCCCTTCAATATATAAATACAACTTGAATGTAACAGGTCACTACAAAAAAAAAAAAAGAGAGAGAGAGAGAGAATTACATCAAGGACTTCTCAAAACTGTGGCTGGGGGGAACGTTTTAACCAAACAGTAGATAAAGGTTACCAAAAAATAGAAGAGAAATAGTAAAGTGGAATATTTACATAAAATATCAACTACAAAAGTCTGATATCAAAAGTGTAAAAAGGATTGACACAAATCTGTGACAAGAATAATTCCCCAAGAGATAAGTGACCAAAGGATACAGATAGTTATCAAAAGAAGAATCTCAAATGATAAATGATCATATGAAAACAAGCTGTGACTAACTCACAATTTTAATTGTAAGCAAGTCACAAGTTATACTATAATGCTATAAAGTATAACGCAACATGGGTGGTCATGGGTATCATGAGTGCTGTTTTGGAGGGTAGAGTTGGCCCATCTAAACTTATCATTGACCTCTTCTCTGTCTGTTAGTCTCTGTTATAAGCCATACCTCACTACCATAATTACCTCCATCTTTTTAGCCTAACATTTGTAAAATAGCTACTCAGGTCTGAGTGGTCACCTTCTCTGCTGCTTTATGGGGTTATTAAGCAGAAAATTAAGGACAGAATATTTATAACCCAGAGCCACAAGTTAGGAAATGTCTAACATTTAGGCAGAAATCCGTGTGTCTGTCTTAATTTAAATGGTGGCCTGGGTAATTTAGAATCATGGCAAAGTCAAAGAATAGAACAGGCCAAAGGTGGAGAGGTATATTCTGGGCAGTACTGGGTAAGGAGATAGGAACATTAAGCAATATCAAGGATTGGGGCAGAAGGATTACTGAATCATTAATTTAGAGCTAGAAGGGAATTAAAAGATTATTAAATTCAATTAGTAAGAACCAGAGGCAACATTTGAACTCACATCTCCACTTTGCATCTGGTGCTGTCTGATTTCAACTCTACTGGACAAAATGACCCTCCCAAGATAAACTCATCATTTCTAATCTCCCCACCAAGGCTAATTTAAGCCTTGATTGACACCACCTTCCTCAGGCTTCTCTTTCCTTCTGATTGAAGGGCTGAGTACCAAACTCCTCCCAATGCCTTCCTTTATGGAGGGCAGAAACTCAACTTGTCAACTCATTCTACTTTGTATCTACTGCTCTGCTCTGTATCTCCTCTTCCTCCCACTACATACTCTTTGGTTTCTCCAAAGATACACACACACACACACACAATTTTATCCCTAGAGCTTAACACAGCACCTAGCATTTAGTAGGTGTTCTTAACTGGATTGGATTTATTGGATTGGATTAGGTCTTCTTGACTCCAAAATCATCATTCTTTTCTTTTCACTGCTGCAACTAACTAGCTGCTTCAAACTAAGACCTGAAATAAAAAGAACCAAGAGTGATCTTTCATAGAGCATGCCTTGATAACTACCTAAGAATTTCTGTTCCCTTTTATGCCAGGAGGGACCATATTTTATTCATGTTTTTATCTTCCTCAGGTAATGACTAGTATAACCCCTCTCATACAGTAGGTATTCATAGACTCAGTTCTACTTGTTCAGCTTTTCCCCACCAGATAATTCCTTTGTAATGCAAGAGCCCTGAATTATTTCTGATCATGCATTCATTTTTTTTTCCTTTTTGGAGTGGGGAATACAGGGCAGTTGGGATTGTGACTTGCCCAAGGTCACATGGCTAGTAAGTGTTAAGCATCTGAGGCCCGGAGTTGAACTCAGGTCCTCCTGACTCCAGGGCCAGGGCTCTATACACTGTGCCACCTAAGCACCCCTGAACATGCATTCTTACTGTCCCTGTCAGTCAGAACAATTTTGGGAACCTCACTCAAAGGTCAGGCCCACACACCTCCTATTAAGCATTTGTGATTCTTGCTAAAGATCAAGAAGAGCTTTAACCTCAGGAAGACTGACGGGTAGCCCTGTGAAAATGCCAGAATAGAATCCCAGTATTAGTCACTGAGGAAGTAAGTAGTAGCTATGTGCCCCTAGTTCAAAAAGCCCCACAGGTGCTAATAATTTTTAATTATCCTACAACGGTTTTGAAAGAGTGGTCCAAATGACTTACTGATGTTGGTAATTATTGGTAGCATAGGTATGAGTAGAGGAAACTAGGGAAATGGGGGTGGTATAGCAAAGGAAAGAGAATAAAGTATGGATAAATTGTTGATTCAATGATTAGTGTTATGAATAAGAAATAATTAGCTGGTGATACCTCTGTGGGGAATCTGAAAGGTTATAAATCAATGTATGTGTATAAAGAATGTTCCCATGTAAAACCCTTGGCCATTGGGAAAATTGCTTTGGGTGAAGATGCCTGGGTGTTTTGTGAAGCTTTCTGAATGTATGATGTATGCAGAGAGTAAGAAATAAGTCAGCACTTACAAACTGGATTAAAACAATCTTTGAATGCCAGTGGTGAGACTGAATATACAATGGGGCCTAGTATCAGTCTCCATGAAATGATAAATTAGATCTGGAAGGGACTTTAAAAGATATCAAGTCTCCCATACCCATATTACAGAGGTTAAGTGATTTACCTAGGTTTACAGCTTGTAAATGAGATTAAAACCCGTGTTATTGTGCCTCTCAATTCAGTGCTCTACCAACTGCTCCACATAGACTCTCATAGAGATTTGAACTCAGGTCTTCCTGACTCCAGGTCCAGCGTTCTATCCACTGATTTGCTGAGCATAAGTAGCCTTTAATAATCTGACCAGGGGCAGCTAGGTGGCACAATGAATAGAATACCGGCCCTGGAGCCAGGAGTACCTGAATTCAAATTTGACCTCTGAAACTTAACACTTATCTAGCCTTGTAACCTTGGGCAAGTCTCTTAACCCCAATTGTCCTACCTTCTCTCCTCCAAAAAAAACCAAAACAAAACAAAACAAAAAACTGAAAACAAAAAGGAATCTGACCAATCACCTCCATGGCATACAGGCATCACAATGGGACTTTGGTGTCACTCAGCTAAGCCCAGAATAGTCATGTCTATAACAATATGAGGTTCCTTTTTAGGAATTTCATTCTTGATCATAGAAAATCTAGTTAAGTTGCTTATGGACATATTTTCAGATTAGTGGTTCTAGCTTCTGGGGCAGTGATGAGAAACACTTGCATATGTGATACAGTTCTGAGTAGTCACTTTTTGTTTTTGTTCTTTGCTTTTTGGAGGGCAATTGGGGTTAAGTGACTTGCCCAAGGTCACACAGCTAGTTTTTGTGTTAAGTGTCTGAGGCCGAATTTGAACTCAGGTTCTCCTGACTCCAGGGCCTGCTCTATTCACTGCGCCACCTAGCCGCCCCCTGAGTAGTCTTTTGACATGAAAAAAAAAAAAAAGAGTTCCCAAATAGTAACAATTGACTCCAGATCCAAAGCATTAGAAAACAAATTTGAGTCTATGTCACATAGAATGTCAAAGATGGAAAGAAATTTAGTTATGTCTCCAGTCTAATCCTCTTTATACAGAGAAGGAGACAGAGATCAAGAAAGGGTGATGGGGTGGGAACTTTGCTCAAACTTGCAGAGTGAGTTAGCAGCAAAAATGGAACTAGAGCCCATAAACATCTCTGATTCCCCACCTCCATTTAAGTTATAATGTTAGCTACTATAATATTACCACCTCCTCCTTCTGCCAGAATCCAAAGAAACAATAAACTATGGCACCAGTAGTATTAGGACAGCTAGGTGACTCAGTGGATGAGTGCCAGGCCTGAAGTCAGGAAGACTCATCTATTTGCATTCAAACCTGACCTCAAACCACACCTAGCTGGGTTACCTTGGACAAGTCCCTTAACTCTGCTTCAGTTTCCTCACCTGTAAAATGAGCTGGAGAAGGAAATGTTTATTTATCCAAATATTTTTGCCAAGAAAATCCCAAATTGAGTCATGAAGAATCAGACATGACTGAAAAATGACTTAACAAAAGAACCAGCTTTTGAAATTAGATAGTGACAGAATTTGAAGCCAAATCTATTATTTTTATTATAGGAGAACTACTTCTAAATAAGCCTCAGTCATGGGTACACTGAAAAATCTTTTAGTATTAACCATAAGGTACTCCTCTCCCCCTTAACAGATGGGTTCTTTCTGGGGCTTCCATTCTGGGGAGGGGCCGAGACCAGTCAATCTGCATTCCCCTGCCAGCTGTGCTTCTGATTGGACTTTAATACAATGCCCCTGTATGAGGACTTTTGTCCACAGTTCACCCCCTTTTCATATGTGTGTGTGTGTGCGTGTGTGTGTATGTGCGTGTGGGGGGGTGTGTGGGTGTGTCTGTGTCTGTGTGTGATCTTTCCCCATGAGAACGTAAGCTCCTTGTGGGAAGGCCTATCTTTCTTTTTTTTTTTTTTAATATTCACAGTGAAAACCTTTATTGGGTGTTCTCAGAGGAGAAAAAAAATTTCTCCCATCTTATGTTTTTTTTTTCCAAATGCTTTATTTTACTTCATTCATTTCTGCCAGGTTTTATGTTACAAATTTTCTCCCTGTTTTTCCCCTACCCACCTCCCCAAAATAGCAGTCCCCCAGGATATCCCCTGCTCTTATTTCCCAATTACATGTGAAATAGTTTTAATAATAGTATGCATATATATATATATATATATATATTTTAAACATTTGGTTTTAAAACTTTGAATTCCAAATTCATTCCCTTCCTCCATTGTCACCCACCCTTACTGGGAAGATAAGCAATTCAATATAGGTTGTACATGTGTAGCTAATGCAAAACATTACCATAGTAGATATATTGTAGAAGACTGATTATATTTCCCTCCCTCCTATCCTACCTCCCACTTGTTCTAGTCTCTATTTTGGTCTGGCCCCTTTTCAAAAGTGGGTGCTTCCTACTTCCCTCCCCCCAGCCTGCCCTCCCTTCCACCATCCCTCCTCTCATCCCCTTCCCCCCTACTCTCCTATAGGGTTACATACCCTATTTTGTGTGTATGTCATTTCCTCCCTGAGCCAAATTCAATGATTATAAAGTTGACCCAATCCCTTATGCCTTCCTGTACTTCCCCTCCATTGTACCATTTTCCCTTGCCTCTTCTATATGAGATAGTTTGCTCCATTCTGTCTCTCCCCATCTCCTCTCATTATATTCCTCTCTCACCTCTTGATTTCACCTTTTAAGTATCATGCCTTCCTATTAAATTGGTCCTGTGCCCTCTTTCTATGTATACCTGTAAAGATCTATATACACATTCACATATATATTCTTATGGCTACATATCCTTCGATAAAGACAATATATATATATATATATATATTTTTCTATTCCCTTCAACTATTTTCTTACTGAGAAAAGTTTCATCAATTACAATGATCATTTTTCCATGTAGGAACATAAAAAGTTCAACTTTGATAAGTTCCTTATGATTTATTTTCCCTGTTTATCTTCTCATGCTTCTCTTGCTTCTTGTGTCTGAATGTCAAATTTTATTTTTTTTTCTTTTTTTCTTTTTTGGAGGGCAATTGGGGTTAAGTAACTTGCCCAAGGTCACATGGCTAGGTTTTTGTTTGTGTGTGTTAAGTGTCTGAGACCGGATCCGAACTCAGGTCCTTCTGACTCCAGGGCCGGCGCTCTACTCATTGTGCCACCTAGCTGCCCTGAATGTCAAATTTTCTACTCAAGTCTCTTTTTTTCTTCAAGAATGCTTTTAAGTCCTCTAATCCACTGAATGATCATATTTTCCCCTGAAACATGATATTCAGTTTTGCTGGGCAAGTGATTCTTCATTTTAATCCCAGGTCCTTTGACCAGCAGAATATCACATTCCAGGCCCTTCTATCCCTCAGTGTAGAAGCTGCCAGATCCTGTGTTATCCTGATTGTGTTTCCACAATATTCAAATTGTTTCTTCCTGGTTGTAATATTCTTTCCTTTGGGGGCGGAGCCAAGATGGCGGAGTAGAAACAGCTCTTCCAAGCCTCTCTGCCCCCAGATTCTCCACAAACTATGTAAAAAAAGGACTCTGAAAATCTTCTGGAGCCCCAGCACCCACAGAACGACACAGAGAAGCTAACCTCCCACTGAGGACAGCCCAGCACCCTGCAGGAAGGACCAGCGCAGTGGTCTGGGAGCCGGCAGAGCGCAGGAGCCGAGCCCAGGTCCACGTGAGCCAAGGTTTTAGCCCCAGGGCGGCAGGGCCAGCAGCCGGCTGGAGGAACCCCAGAACACCAGGAACTGTGGAGACTCCAGAATTATCAACATAGACTTGCCTAGGACAAAGTAAGAGGTTAGTGTCCTATGGACTTTGGGACCTGTATTTGGGGAATGCGTCAGCTCCCTCCCCTGGGGGCTAGAAGCTGCTGAGGAGACACGCCACTGTGTAGTTTTCAGAGGCATTTCCGGCTCCCAGCCTACAAATCGTGGGGAGATCCAGCGACCAGTCTTGGGGGGTAATCGCTCTTGCTTTAACCTCCCTGGATCTGGATTGTGATCTAGGGTGGAAGTTGTGGGTGGGTTTATAGCTTGCCAGAAACGGAAGTTGCCCCCCACACGTTCGGGACGAAAATTCCTCTATCTGGCCTTAAAGCCATAGTGTGGCAACAAGCCCAAAAGTCAAGCAATTAAGTGGCAACATGCCAAGGCAAAGGAAACAGAAAAACGCAACCCTAGACTCCTATTTTGGGGGCATAGAGCGGGAAAAGGACTGTGAGGTCAGAAGTCCTGCTCCAAAAGCCCCAGGGGAAACCATGAGCGGGTTGCAGGCCATAGAGGACCTTAAGAAGGACTTTAAAAATCAAATAAGAGAAGTGGAGTAAAAATTAGAAAGAGAAATGAGAAGGATGCAGGAAAAGTATGAAATGAGGGTCAACAGCCTGACTGAGGAAAACAACACCTTAAAAAATAGACTAGCTCAAATGGCAAAGGAGGCCCAAAAGGGCATTGAGGAGAAGAATGCCTTAAAAAGTCGAATTTGCCAGATGGAAAAAGAATCTCAAAAGTTCACTGAGGAGATTCATCCCTTCAGAGTTAGACTGGAGCAAATGGAAGCTAGTGACTTTATGAATATTCTTTCCTTTATCTGGGAATTCTGGAACCTGGCTATAATATTCCTAGGAGTTTTATTTTTGGGATCTTTTTTCAGGAGGTGATTGGTGGATTCTTTCAACCTCTATTTTGCCTTCTGTTTCTAAACCATCAGGGCAGTTTTCCTTAAGAATTTCTTGGAGGATGATTCCTAGGTTCTTTCTTTGGTCATGGCTTTCAGGTAGTCTAATAATTTTTAAATTATCTCTCCTGGATCTATTTTCCAGGTCAGTGGTTTTTCCCATGAGATATTTCACATTGCCTTCTATTCTTTCATTTGTTTGGATCTTCTTAATAGCATCTTGATTTCTCATAAAGTCACTAGCTTCCCTTTGGTCCATTCTAAATCCGAAGGAAAGATGCTCCTCAGTGAGCCTTTGAGGTTCTTTTTCTATCTGGCAAATTTGGTGTTTTAAGGCACTCCTCTCCTCATTGCCTTTTTGAGCCTCTTTTGCCATTTGAGTGAGTCTATTTTTTAAAATGTTATTTTCCTCAGTCAGGCTATTGACTCTCCTTTCATAATTTTCTTGAACCATTTTCATTTCTTTTCCCAATTTTTCCTCGACTTCTCCTATGTGCTTCTTAATGTCCTCTATGGCCTGGAACTAGCTCATATTTTCATTTGAAGCTTTTGGTGCAGGAATTCTGACCTCACAGTCCTCCTACTGCTCCATGCTTTGCTCCTCTTTGCCCCCAAAATAGGAGTGTGATGTTGAATTTTTCTGTTTATTTTGTTTCCTTTGCCTAGGCATGTTGCCACTCAATTACTTGACTTTTGGGCTTGTTGCCACAGTAGGACTCTGCCATCATCCAGGGGAGCTTCCATCTCAAAGCTGGGGTTTTCTCAGCTGCCAGAGGTATTAGTTGGGTACCCTCTCTGAAGCCTCCACACACTCTGGCAAGCTAGTCACACACCTCAGGACCTCCACTTCAGACCACAATCCTGATCCAAGAAGGTTAAAGCAGGAGAGCTTACCCCCCAAGACTGGTCACCAGGTCCCCCTCCAATTCACAGGCCAGGCGCCAAAGCTGAAATATGGCACCGGCTGCACCTAAGCATCTCAGGGGCTTCTTGCCCTGGGCGCAAAAGCTGACACACTCTCCCCATTACTGGTCCCAAAGTCCACTGGGCATTGGGCCTTTCACTTTGTCCTTGGCATCTATGTGTTGATAATTCTGGAAATGCCATAAAAGTTGGTGTTCTGAAGTCCCTCCAGCTGGCTTCTGGTCAGAGCACTCTGGGCCTAAAACCTCTGGCTCACATGGGCCTGAGGTCACCTCCCTGAGCACTGGGATGGCCACTCCCTGCCTGGCTATCCTCAGCAAGACGTTAGCTTCTCTGTGTTATTTTGTGGGTTCTGTAGCTCCAAAGTTTGTTCAGAGTCCCATTTTACATGGATTGGCGAAAGTGGGAGCTGGAGTCCTGTTTCTACTCCACCATCTTGACTCTGCCCCCCTTTCTTTTGCTTATATTTGTTTCCCCCATGTTAGCACAATGTCTGTCACATAGAATGCAATTCAATAAACATTTATTAAGTGCCTACTATGTTCCAGGCACTGTGCTAAGTGCTGGGGATACAAAAAGAGGCAAAGTCAGCCTTGCCCTCAAGGAGCTTACAATCTAATGGGGGAGATAAAAAGCAAACAAATTTATGCAAAACAAGCTATATAATTTCCTATAAATAGAAAATGATTCAAAGGAGTAAAGCACTGGAATGAAGATGGGTTGGGGAAGACTTCCTGTAGAAAATGAGATTTTGTTTTGTATTTAAAGGAAGTCAGGGAGTTTTTCAGTAGTCAGAGCAGAGGATGGAAAGTGTTCTAGGAATGGGGTCCAGCCAGAGACATTGTTCAGTGCTGAGATATGGACTGTCCTGTCCATGGAAGAGGCAGGAGGATATTGTCACTTAATATATGATTATTGCTTACCAATAATTAGAATATAACTTTTAGAACAATTTTCTAGATTAAAAAAAAAACCCAAAAACTTATCTCATAGCCATAAGATGTTGATTCTTTTTCTGAAGGGAGGGGGAGAGGAAGCACACAAATTGTGACATACTTTGAAATAGAAGTTTATCAGCTACAGGAAATATCATAGAGAGGGAAAAAACTAAGGCTTATTTTTGCCTTAGTTGCATGGCACATATGTTTTAAACACTTTCCTCCACTGTATGAACTTCTACCGGTTTAACATTTTCTCAGCCCTTTCCTATACCCCCATCCTTTGTGACTATCCAGAAGGCAGTCTGCCAAGAATCAAA
Source organism: Gymnobelideus leadbeateri (assembly GCA_011680675.1). Classification (NCBI taxonomy): domain Eukaryota; kingdom Metazoa; phylum Chordata; class Mammalia; order Diprotodontia; family Petauridae; genus Gymnobelideus; species Gymnobelideus leadbeateri. Next base: position 510,938 of record WOXC01002583.1, read on the forward strand.
CTGGAGGGAAATAATAAAAATATAAAACCAAAACCAAAAACCCATACACTCCCACAATCCACCCCAATTACTGAAAACCTTCAGTGGGGGATTCAATCCACAGAACTCACCAAATTCTTATTATGTTCTTTTAGAACAATTGTGATAAATAACAAAAGGATCTAAGTAGGCTTGGGGAGAAGATTTTATCTGCTAAAAAACAAAAACAAGAAAGGGGTGGGCAGATTCTTCAGGTGGTAATGATCAAGCAGAACATAAAGAAGTAACTTGAGAAGGAAGACCTTCCATTCATTCAATCAAACTTTTACAGAACAGCATCCTATCAAGCATCAAGCTCTGTGGGGCTTCAAAGAACAAGACACAGATCCTATTCTCAAGGTTCTTATGTAGTCTGGGAGGAGAAATAAAAGATATGCATATGAATATCTACAATTCAGAGCATGAAAGTGAAAAGAGGGATAAAATGAGCAAGAGATCATTTGCCTGTGGCAGTTAAGGTTGCATTAAAGCTATAGCACTACACCTGGATCATCAAAGTAGGATTTCACTAGGTAGAGATGGGGGAAGGGGATTCCAAGTTAAAGGAATAGCATGACAAAACAAAGAGTTCCAGGAAAACACAAGGTTCATTTGGGGAACAGTGAATACTTTGTTGTGTCAAGAGCATAGAGTGATGGAGGGAGCATATATAGGCAAAGAGTGGAAAATACAATTTAATTGGATGAATTTTTACCAGATTATGAGAGGTTTGGATTGCTAGGCTGAAGAGGTTGAAAATTACTTCATAGGCAATAGAGAACCACTGAAAACTTTTGAGCAGGAGAATTAATGCAACCAAAATATATTTTTGAAACATTAATTTGGAAGCAATTTATAAAATGGATTGGAAGGTTAGGAAGAAAAGGGAGAGAGGTCAGGTAAGAGGCTATTGCAATATTATAGGTGAGAGGTAATCAGGACTTGTAAGGTGACAGCAGTGGTCATACTTTGGAGATATAACAAGATTTAACAATAGGATGAAGGTGGTAGGGGGATTTGTTGGCAAAGAGGGAAAAGAATAAGAGGAAAAAAATTCTAGCTTAAGTAACTGGACTGGAGTGATTTAGGGACCATTAAAAGCAATAGTCAAGGCTAATAACAAATACACGATACTGGATTTGCTGAATGGAATTGACATGGATGGAGCTAATGAAACTAATGAGAACAAATAATTAAATGAAAAAATGATTGTAGCCAACAACATGTTGACAAAGAAACCCTGAGCAGTTGGTTGAGTCATGCAGATTTGTTTGTGGAAATAGAAGACATTATAACAGAAAATCAGGGCTAGGCCATTGACATAAGAATTACAAAAAAGATAATCATTAAGGTGCCTGGATTCAGTGTTTGATGCAAATTATTTAAGAAAACTAAGCAACACATCAGTGTAGACTACAAAAAGTTAGCCCAAAACAAACCCTTTCCTTCCCTCCCCCTGCTCCTACTACTAAAAAAGACCTCAAAAAACCTGGACAACTCAACTGTACTTTTAGTGGAATGTGATCTCAGATAAGAACGTGGCCCACAATTGCCTAGAGGAAACATTAATTCATAAAAGCCTAACAACAATGTTTTTAAAAGATGTCACCATACCAGATACTCATAATCTCCAAGCTGCATGAAATGAAAAGCTTTCAAAATATGGAGGAAAGATTCAAAATCATGTGGAAACACAATGAGGTACATTATCATTCCCATCATCCTATCTGCTATTGGAGTTTTACTGAGGATGCTTTTAGTTAGGCTATGGAAGATGAGTTTACATTCTAACACGTTTATTCACTATAAAAAGCAGTTATTTTATCAACCTATGCAACAGTATACAGAATGTGAAATAAAAAAAATGTGAGCCAAATAGAGACTTCTCCTAGGATCATTTCAACCTGAACTGCAAGATAAGAATGGTTTTTCTAAATATTACTGCTGTGACAACTATGACTACAACTATTACTATCACTACTAATGATGAAGACAGGATAACAACAACCCCTTCAAAGTCTGACCTATCCTGTGGGGTGGAGGAGGGGTGGCAGTGGCAAAGGGAATGCCAATCAAAGTGTTGCAGAGTGAGGACTCTGTGTGTCTTGAGACCACTCCAGCCCAGCTGTGATAGTCTGGCAAGAACTCTGAAACTCAGTCAATTACACTGTGATAAGAACACAGATTGGGCTGGCATCCCAGAAAGTGTGATGGAAGTATCCCAATGAATCTAAGAACTAAATAGGGCAGTATAAGGTTGTAGACTGGTCTTTGGAGCAACCATGGTGATCAACGTGACAGGGAGCTCAGCAAAGCAAATGGTGTGCTTTTTCAATGTGCTGGCTGCATTTGCTATACTGATTTTTTCCCCTCTCCTTCTTTTTCTTCTTTAATATATGATTCTCTGTGTAGGATAGAGGGAAGAATACAATACAAGATGTAGGTGATACAAAATAAATGACAATTATGTATTTTTAAAATGTATTTAAGAATAAAGGAATGGTTTCTGTATCATTGACAAGTTTGAGGTCTCTCTCATTCCTGAACTATGCCTTCCCATATATTTCTCCCTATTTTCACTTTTCCCCATCTTTGTACTGATGTCACTAAGCATCTAAATCTATGTTGATCTGATTTGGAAGGTTTTATTAATCTCTTCATAGAATTTCTCTACTTCTTCATCCTCGTCAAACCCACATTAGTACATAAGTTACAACCATTTTCACAGTGGTCTTTACACAAGGACTTATTAGTACTGCAACATATGATGACAAAATATCTCATGGAATAATACTTCTTATCTCTAGGCCTACAGTAAAAGCCATTCATTTCTTTGTCTCTCTAAGGAATACCTGTGAACTTTCCTTCTATTTGGATGTAATCTTGTTCTATATTCTGGTTGATAGCATAATGCAATGATACTATCACACACACACACACACGAATATAATTATATTACATACTAGGGAGATAATTTTTTAAAATGTCTTTGTGCTATTGGAAGTATTCCTGAAGACTTTTCCAAATCAACATGAGCTAAGTTTTAATGATCCCAGCAAGATTAAGAGGACAAGGTCTATGTCTTAATTATCTTTATACCTCCTATGGGACTCAGCAAAGAACATGGTTCATAGTAGTTCCTTAAATATTTGTTGGATGATTGACTGAATGAATTAATAACATAAGTGATGGAATTATGATGGGGGAGTATAAGGAGATTATAAGTGAGTCTCACTTTAAGAACATCTGGTTAAAAACAACAACAAAGTAGATGCAGTACAAAAGGATTTTTCACTTTATAAGATTTAGACAGGATTCTCTCTAGAAAACTGTTGCCCTACTGCGTTAAATACATTATTTACCCATTTGATTTGGATGTTATATATTATGTTTAATTTGACAATATAAAGTGAAGTGAGTAGGGATCATTGAAATTCACAGCCAAGACCTCGTCAGCAGCAGCACCATCATCATCATTGTAATAATAATAATAATATTAGCTAACATATATCACCTTAAGGTTTGCAAAGTTTTTTACAAATATCATTTCATTTTTATTCTCACAGCAGCTCAGGAAATTCTCATTATCATTCCCTTTTTATAGATAAGGAAAGTGAGGCAGACAGAGGTAAGTGATTGTCTAGAGTCACACAGCTAATAATTGTCTGAGGCTGGATTTGAACTTCAATCCTGCCAACTCTAGGTCTAGTGTTCTATCTACTACACAATTTTGGCATCTCTTTGCTATAGTCTTAGGTCTTAGTTCTGATGACAATGCTCTATTCATCTTTAGGAAATGATTTGACTTCTCTGAACATAAATTTCTTCAAAGGCAAAATAATCCTCATTCTAACACATATGAATGCTATGGAGATAAAATGAGATCATCTTTGGGAAAACATTTAAAAAAAAAAGAAATGAGTCACATACAAATGAACTTTTTCAACCTATCAAGGATGCCTAAGAGTTTCTAGGTGGGGATTCCTTCCACCAGCACAGATTATAATTCCTTAATAACTTAGTAAAATCCCTTTCAGAATCTCTGTGGTTAAAAAAGCAAACAAACAAACAAAAACTTTCCTTGCCGGTGGCCAGCTTGGTGATGAGATTTACCTAACCAAGCTCAGTTGGTCTTCATGGACCAAGCAGCTTGATTTCCTTTCTCTCATCTGCAATCTGGGATAGCACTTTCCAATTTTCATTGTGCTTTGACACAAACAACTCATTTTCTCATTTGGAACTTGATACTCTTTAGCTCCCTTGTCCCTGAAGAATGGACTTAGTGGCTGTTACAATATGGTATGCTGAAAAGAATATTAGGAGTCAGAATGCCTGGGTTTTAATCTTGATTTTGACACTAATTTGCTATATGATCATGGACAAGTCATTTGCCCTCTTTAGCCTTCAGTTTCTTCCTTTGTAAAATGAAGGATATTGAATTAGATGAGACCTAAAGCATCTTGTAGGTCTAATGTTGTTGGTTAGTGTCTAATATCTAACATCTTTTTCAGTCTTGTCTCTTTGTGAATTCCTTTTCAGGTTTTCTAGGCTGGAGTTGTTTACCATTTCCCTGTCCAGCTCATTTTACAGATGAAGAAACTGAGGCAAACTGGTTAAGTGACTTGCCCAGGGTCACACAGCTATTAAATATCTGAGGCTGGATTTGAACTCAGGTCTTTCTGACCCCAAACCCAGTGCTCCTATCAACTGTACCACCTTGCTACCTGTCTCTTACATACTATGAGCTAATGCATGCCATTAATGTCTTAAAACAGTCCCAGAACATAAGGCATGGCTATAAAGAATGAAGTATTTACCAAAACACAGAAATACAACCTAACTGTGAGAAGCTAGATCAAAGAAACATTTTAAATCAGAATTTGAATATTGAAAGAGGTCCTCACTTGTGACTCTAGGATATCACTAGAGCATAGCTTTATGTATGAAATATGATACAGTTTTACCCAGCCTCCCTGCTAGAGTGATCATCAGGCTCACCTTACAACTCTATCCACTTAATCAGCACATACTGGAAATCATGGCAGTCTTCATCAGACTAGTCTATTTGTGGAATTCTTCAATATAGAATAAAAAGGGTTGTTGTTAAACATTAGAAGAATATGCCAGTGCCATCCTTGCCAGACACTTTAACTGATGGCAATTTTTGATTGTGATCAACACCTTAGCAACTAACTGTATCAACTCAATGCCTAAAGAGAAGTTCTGAAGCTTCTAAATATCTTTAATGACCTATAAAACTAAGAAAGTGAAGAGAGAGGAGATTTAACAGTATTCACACACATACACACACACTAAGGGGTTGTCTCAAAGATGATGTAATAATTTTGCATCTTAGGAAAAGATAAGTTTGGTGTTGCTTTTATATTATAATAGAAGTGGAAGCCATGTAGGAAAACATTTAAATCACTGCTTATCAAGCCTAATTGCATACTTCCAGAAGCTATATTTACAAATATAGTCACTTTAAATGACACCGGGTTCACTGGGATTCAGGGATGAAGGACAGACCAAAAGATTATATATCTAGAAGTGGAAGAGATGTGAGTGACCATTTAGTCCAATGCCATCATTTTACAAATGATATAACTGAGTCCAATGCTCAAATCACACAAGGAGATAGACTTGGAGGGACAATTTGAAACAAGGTTCTCTGACACCTGTTAATCATAATAATCAAAATATTTGAGCAAGTGACTTAGTTTTAAAGGAGATATAATTCCTTTGGTCTTCTCAACTATGGTGACCAAGGTATTAAAATGACTTTTTGGAATTAGTTTTGGAAATGGTAAGTGGTGTAAAAAAAACTCACCCCAAGAATAATTTCTATTTAATTTCTGGGGATTGTCCATTGCCCTTGGTGCAGATGGACAGTCTTGTCTTTTATTTTCCTTCAGATCTGAAGTATAAGTTAAGAGATTCATTCTGACTGTTCAAAGACAATTCATTTAGCTAATTAGAACTATTGTTTCATGATCAGTTTTTCCCTAAATAATATATTTATTTAATGAATTATTAAAACTTATTTTATCCAAACCTCTCTTTTCAGCAAGATAAGTTAAAGGGGAAAGTGAATTACCATTCAGTTTGGATAAATTCAGGCAGGAAAAATTTTCTCTTCACAGATGTTGGGAATGGAGTCTTTTATCATATTGGAAAATAGCTTGGTGTGATAAGAGGCAGTGTGGTTAAGCAGAAGTATCAGAGTTGGAGTCATGGGTATGATTTCTGACTCATCAATTTCAAAGCTTTGGGATCCTTAGCAAGCCACTTAATAACAATGAACCCCCATTATCTCATGCATAAAATGGGGATAATACAACTGTCATCTTAGCTATATAACAGGAGTCTTCCAAGGCTCATAATGAGTTTTCCCCTGCAAAATTTTTTTTATTTCATGAGTTGTACCACCCTTTCCAATGATGGATCATGAACCTTTCCCCTTCTTCCTTCCCATGCCTTAGAAAATTATACTTGAAAGTTGCAAAGGTTAAAAAATGTTATCGCTCTGAAGTCAACTTGGAGATAAGGCTTTTCAAATTTAGCTAGGCTGGGTGTCAGATGACAAGAATATTTTTTGTGACTGGGACCACAGTTAACATCTTTTGATTTGATAGAAGTTTAATTACAATCTGTATCCAGATGACTAATATCTATGCAGTCATTCCCAGTCTCTCCCCTGGCTTTTATTCTACATCACCAACTGCCTATCAGTCATTTCAAATGGATGTCTAGGAAACAGTTCAAACTCAACATGCCCTGTGTCTTAGAATCCTTACTTAGGTTCCTTCAGAACTCTGATCAAGCACTATCTTCTTGCATGAAGCCAATCCTACTTCCCAAAGTTGCTCCTTATCCCCCCCATTAACTTGTAATCATTTTTATATAATTCATTTATGAATATATATATGTACATGTGGTATTGACTGATGGGATAAAAGCTCCATGAAGGCAGGGACTAGTTTTATTTCATCTTTGTAATCTTAAGCATATAGTAAATCCTTAATAAATGCTTGCTGAAATCATCAAAACTACTAGATACTGCCTAAGAAATAGAGGGGTAGACCAATGGAATAGGTTAGCTACATAAGACACAGTTGTCAATGATTGTAACAATATACTATTTGATAAAAACCAAAGACCCCAGCTTCTGGGATAAGAACTCACTATTTTACAAAAACTGCTGAGAAAACTGGAAAATAGTGTGCAGAAACTGGGCATAGACCAGCTTCTGATACCATATACCAAAATAAAGTCGAAATGGGCTTACAATTTAGATATAAAGGCTGATACTATAAACAAATTAGGAGCAAGGAATAATTTATCTGTCAGATTTATGGAGAATGGAGGAATTTGTGACCAAACAAGAAATAGAGAACATTATGAAATGCAAAATGGATAATTTTGATTATATTGAAAAAATGTTTGCACAAAGACAATGCAACCAAAATTAGGAGGAAAGCAGAAAACTGGGTAAGAATTTTTACTGTTGTCTCTGATAAAGGCCTTATTTCTAAAATATATAGAGAACTGAGTCAAATTTGCAAGAATACAAGTCATTCCCCAATTAATAAATGGTCAAAGGATATGAACAGACAGTTTTCAGAGGAAGAAATTGAAGCTATCTATAGTCGTATGAAAAAATGCTCTAAATCACTATGGATTAAAGAGATGCAAATTAAAACAACTCTAAGGTACCACATCACACCTATCAGTTTGGCTAATGTGGCAAAATAGGAAAATGATAAATGTTGGAGATGTCAATTTGGAACACTAATTCATTGTTGGTGGAGTTGTGAGCTGATCCAACCATTCTGGAGAACAATTTGGAACTATGCCCAAAGGGCTGTAAGAATGTGCATACCCCTTGACCCAGCTATATCACTTCTAGGGCTGTATCCCAAAAAGATCATAAAAATGGGAAACTGCATGAAAATATTTATAGCACCTCTTTTGGTTGTGGCCAAGAACTGGAAATTGAGGGGATGCCTATCAAATGACTGAACAAGTTGTATTACGTGTATGTAATGGAATACTATTGTGCTATAAGAAATGACGAACAGCAGAATTCAGAAAAACCTGGAAAAGACTTATATGAATGGAAGTTGAGTGAAGTGAACAGAACGAGGAGCACATTGTACACAGTTAACAGCCACAGTATTCCATGACTGACTTTGATAGACTTAGCTCTTCTCAGCAATGCAAGGACCTAAAACAATTCCAAAAGACACATGATGGAAAATGCCATCCACATCCAGAAAAAGAAATATGGAGTCTGAATGTGGATAAAAGCAGACTATTTTCTTTTCTTTTTTTTGTTTGTTTTGTTTTATGTTTTTCTTTTCCATGGTTACTCCCATTCCTTCTAATTTTTCTATACAACATGACTAATGTGAAAATATGGTTAGTAGGAATGTGGATGTAGAGCCTATATCAAGATTGTATGCCATCTTGGGGAGGTGGGAGGACAGAGGGGAAAAAATATAAAATTTATCCAAGTGAATGTTGAAAACTAAAAATAAATTAACATAAAAATAAAAATACAGCATTAAAAAAAAGTGCTTGCTGATTGATTGGAAAAATCCTGGAAGTGAGGGAGGGACTGAAAGAAGATTGTAAATGTCCTTCTGAAAGGTAGGTTCTTGTTTTTGAGACTGAGTTTAGGCATGTGCCTTGACACAAGTAGATGGACTAGAGATATGAACTTTTGTGGTTCCTTCCATACTCTCAAGAGTCTAAAATAGTGGAGTTGGATCAGATACTAGACTAGCTGACCATACATCAACAAAGTCAGGGAGTTCATTCAAATTACTTCTTGCTTCCTTCTTACTCCAAAGAGATTGTCTTACAGATGGGAGACTTTGTCATTTAACATCTGTAAAAAGTCTGAACAGATTCATTCCCTCTCTATCTCACAGAAGTACAAAGTGGAAGCTTTCCCCTTGGCCATAGGCTTTCTGTGAAGCCCTACTTTCCATTAGCCCAACTCAATTCCCCATTTCCATAAACGTACCAGACAGGTACCTCTAGAGCTTAGAGAGAAATGCTCCACATCTTAGTAATTGCCTGTCAAGATTATTTATACTGGGATGTTAATGGGGAGAAAGGAGACTTTAGTTCCTTGTTCTCTTTCCCATTTCCCAGTTTCAATTCTTCTTAACTTATTATAAGGATTCACAAGATTCTTTCTTAAACAAAGCAAAGAGTTCACTTGGTCAATTAATTGAGAGTGAGTGTTGAAGAATGCCTTCCTTTCCTTGCCCCATTCCCAAATGCATTCCCAGCTTCTTTTTGCCATTCTACCATTCTACCCCAACCCTGAGACACCTGGTTCAAATGCCTCAAGATTCTGAGTATTTACTTCACACAAATACCACCACAGTTCAAGCCTTCCTTGCCTCTTTCCTACACTATTACAATAGCCTCCTAATTGGTCTCCCTTCCTGAAGTCAAGCCTCCATATTGCTGCCAAAATCATATCTCTTAAGTGTAGCTCTCACCTTTTCACTTTCCTCCTCAATAAATTTGATGCCTTCCTAATTACTCTGGAATCAAACATTAATACTTAAAGTCCTTTATAGTCCAATCTATTTTTTCTAGCCTCATCATATTTTGGGGGCAGCTAGGAGTGTAGTGGATAGAGTGCCAGGCCTGAAGTCAGGAAGACATCTTCCTGAGTTCAAATCTGACCTCAGACACTTACTAGCTGTGAGACCCTGGGCAAGTCACTTTACCCTGTTTACCTCAGTTTTCTTATCTGTAAAATGAGCTGGAGAAGGAAAAGGTAAACTTCTTCATATCTTTGCCAAGAAAACCCCAAATGGGGTCAGATATGACTAAAAAAAAAAACCAAACTTGAACAACATCATCCATTTCTCTCCTTCTTAGGGTCTAGATACAATGAACTTCTATCTGTTCCTCACACATGATTCTATGTATCTTTGCAAAGGCCAGTCCCCATTACCAGAATGTACTCACTGTTCATCTCAGCCTCACAGAATCCTTCTTTTCTTTCAAGATGCTGCCCAAGCACCACATTCAACATAGATCCTTTAGATCCATAGATCCTCTCAGTTAACTGAGAGGCAGCATAATGTAATGAAATGCAACGTTGGACTTGGAATCAGGAAGACCTGGGTTTAAATCCCACCTTGGATACTCACAGGCTTGGACTCCTGCCTTAGTTTCCTCATCTTTGCAATGAGAAGATTGGATTTGATGACTCTAAGGTCCCCTCTCATAGGTGCTTAAGAAGTCCTTGTTGACTGATTGTTTGAGTCATCAAAGCAAGATGAAATTACCTTCTGAGAACTAAATATCAGGATATTGTATTTGGAAACTGTTATTTGTATATATCGGGACTCAATAAGCTAATCAGAATATTTTACGAGAATATCCCATTTCCTGATCATTTTATACACATGGGAGTTTACATTCTAGAGGGCAATCAACAAATTGCCTTATACATAGCTGCCATGCTGAGAAATTGTGGGTAAAATGAATCTCTATAAATCAAAGCCTATTTAAGCTGCCCTTCTAAAGGAACACAGTGGCAAATCATTCTATAATATAAATAATCCCCTACCCTTTTAGTGTAGATATTGGGGGTTTCCCCCCAAAGTAAGTACTCATACTCTCTTCCTCTCCCCAGAATATAAACTTCCTTTAGAAGCGATGACCCAGAGATGACAAATAACTTTTTACTGCCCTAGTAAATAGAAAGATTGATGAATAGATGGATGGATGGAGGGAGGGATAAAAAGACAGGTAGATAGAACCTTTGTTATAAGCACTTATTATATCCCAGGCACTGTGCTAAGTGCTAAGGATGCAAAAGCAAGCAAAATGGTATCTGCCCTCAAGGAGTTCACATTCTGAAAAGGGAAGACAACACATATTGGGAAACAGAAGGGAGTTGGTATAATGGCAATGGTAATTTGAAGATTTCCCTTGCCCTTTAATAGGCCAAATGTAATCACATGGAGTCAGGGGTGAAGCTTGCTGAAAAGGTGGAGCAGGAAGGAGCAGGAGCAGGAAGGAGCAGGAAGGAGCAGGAAGGAGCAGGAAGGAGCAGGAAGGAGCAGGAAGGAGAGTCAGAACAGCTGGGAGCAAGCATCATGGAGACTGAGCAGTTAGTGTAAGTGAGAGAGGGGCATTTTTGCATAAGGGGACCTGTTTGGTTTTGAAGGCCTGACAGAAGGAAGCCTTGGGAATGTTTGTACTCACTGCATTTTTTATGTGTACCAACTTCTTGGTTGCTACAATGGATTTGGCTTTCTGATGTTTGAACAAATGTTTTGGTTCTGTCTTCCATGTGGAAAGTCTGTTATATTTTATAATTCCCAACTATACCAGCATATTCATAGCTGCTGCGAGTGCTGTGAATATCACATGGGCATTGTAGTTGGGAAGAAAGGTATCTTAGGGAAAATTAAATGAGTCTCAGTGATTTCAGAACTATGAAATATCTTCCTCTTAGAAAGATATACATGTTTCATCCTTTTGATTTCATTGAAAATATGAAGTCTCAACTGTGTAAAGTTCTTAAAGATATTCTTAACTTCACACAAGCAAAAAATAGTGACCAGAATCTTCATTTGCTATAAATCACCAGCACCTGACACTAGAAAGGAGAAAGCTCAGACACTAGAGTTTGACTCTCAACAACTTTGTTGAGTTTAATTACTCCATTTTCTAATTCTAATGATTTTCCAACTTTCAAAAGTTTCCTGGAGGAGCCAGTATCAGATGCATAGTTATCTTTATCAAGATGTTTGTTTACTTTGGACTGCTAGAACCAGTGATTAATGCAATTACCATGTTCCTGCCATCACAACACCATTTGATTTCCCTGTTTAACACTTCCCTCTGTCTGCATTATACAATGCACTAATGAGGCCATAGGTCACCCAATGAATAGGACAGTGGGCTTGAAGTTAGGAAGATCTGAATTTGATTTTGGCTTCAGAAATTTACTATCTGTCTAACACTGGGCAAGTCATCAACTGGTGCAGCTAGGTGAAGCAGTAGATAAGAGTACTAAGCCTGGAGTCAGGAAGACCTAAGTTCAAATCCAATCTCAGATATTACTAGCTGTATGATGCTGAGTAAGTCACTTAACCCTGTTTGCCTCACTTTCCTCATTTGTAAAATGAGTTGGAGAAGGGAATGGCAAACCACTCCAATATTTTTGCCAAGAAAATCCCAAAAGGATTCACAAAGAGTTGGAAATTATTGAAACAACTGAATGACAACAATACAAAGTCAATTAACTGCTGTTTGCCTCAGTTTCCTCAATTATAAATAACTATATAATAGCATTTACTACCCAGGGTTATTGTAAGGATCAAAAGACATAATATTTATAAAAAGAACTTAGCACAATGTCTGATATATAGTAGGTACTTACTAAATGCTTATTTCCTTCCTTCCATTCTTCCTTCTTTCCTTGAAAAGGGAGACAGAGCAACCTAAATGAATGCACTGTTTGCACAAGTATTTGTCTTCCCTCTGGGAGCTGTCACTCAGACTTTGATTTAGACCTCTGGCACATGGCCCTGACTTCTACTTTTATCAACATTGATTCTCATTCATCCACTTCCAAAAGGATAAAAACTACACTGAAGGTCCTCTCCAGTCTTCCCTTCTTCATTTTATTAATCCTTCTACTTTCCTCTTTCTCTTCCTTCCCCTCTATTTCCCCTGAGCCAGCATTGGGGAACCTGCTGGCTTGAGGTTAGTGTGGCCTTATAGGTCCTCTGGTAAGGCCCTTAGACTGAGTCAAAGTTTTACAAAGAAATCCTTTTATTAAGGTGATTTGTTTTGTGAAATTTGCATTTGGTCAAAGGGCTGAACTTGTGACCTTGGGGCCACAGGTTCCCCACCCCTCCTTCCCAACCCCAGACCTCCACCCAGGAAAACAAACAAAAAACCTTGAAACAAAGAGTAGCTAGGAATAATTAGAATGGGGGATGGGTTGAAGAAAACTTGTTTTTAGTTTTACCTTTTTCAAACTCTGCTTGCCTTTCCCTCTCCTTTCTCATTTTAAATGCAAGGTAAATTGTGCTTTGGCAGGACCAAGATCTAGCCAGTCAAGGATTTTCTTTCCTCCCTTCCCATGCTGCTTCCATCCATCTCACCTGTTATTTTTATCAGGTGTTTTGGCAGGATTCCCTAATTCTGTTATATGTCCAGACCTTTCTTTCTATTGAAGCGACATCATTGACAGCACACAGCCCAGCAAGATTCTCCTCCACATTCAGCCTTCACACATTTCTTGTTTCATTAACATTAAGAGATTGTTCTACATCCCTGAGTCGAATGCCAACCAACCAGATTTCTAAGCTTCTTCCCTTCAACTGTTCCCTAGTAGTAGTAATGACCTTATAATTACAGGTTTGCCTTTAAAGGCACACTCTGGTTAAGCTGATATGAAGTTCCAGGCTGAAAACTAGAAGATGATTGTATAATGCCACTTATTCATGCACTTTCTCCTTGTGGGGATGTCTAGTGACCCATAAGATACCATTTTACTATATAAATTAGATAAATCTTCAGCATTTCAGAAGTTCTGGGAATAAGAACCTATATCCAAAGCTCCCCTCACCCCACTTTTTAGAGAAACAAATGTTTCATATGTGCTTACCTGGAACAAAACTCCCTTGGACCACCTCCTTATATGCCCACCAGCCTTCATGGATTTTTGGTGAATTCTGTTGAGCTAAAAAATAAAATGGGAAAATTTTGTTAAATAAGTCTTGGCTCCTGGAATATAAAATAAGAATGCAAATCACTTAACTGTTTTATATTCACTTGGCAAGCTGCTCCCCCCAAATAGTCCCCTTCTACATCATAGTGTGTGTGTGTGTGTGTGTGTGTGTGTGTGTGTGTGTGTGTGTGTGTCTTTTAAAGGTGCTTAACTCACATATTTATCCCATTTTCCACATCAGGTTCATTTTACTTAGTAAATAACTACCCAAAGCAGAAATTGCTATTGAAAGACAGGAGAGGTAGAGCAAATGAAAGAATGGGAAGAGAATTCATGATTGAGCAATGAATAAAAGAAACTAACCCTAACCCCAAGCAAATAGCACATTAAATGTTTCTACATGGGTTTAGATTTATGAGACCTAGGACTCTGTATTTTATGTAGACTGTAAGAAACAGAAGGTATCTCAGGGAACTTCTAGGAGATTATGGGTAAAGTAATTTCATCAAATTTATAACACTATATAAAATTTATTAGGGTTAACAACAATAATATTACTCATAAGAATAATATAAGTAACAATAATATTAAGCATAATAATTATTGCTATTACTCTTATTATGGCAATAATTATTACTGACTATAATAATTGCTACTATTATTATGATAATAATTATGTAATTGTTATTGTTTATTTTGTTAAAATTGTTAAAATTTAAAAGAAAAATTTAAATTTAAAATTAGTAATAAGTGTTACTATTATTATATCAATTTATGTTGTTATATTGCTACTATTATTATAACAATTAATGTTAAATAAAATAATTATCATTATTATTATAACATCAATAATAATTATTACTCTTATAACAGCAATAATTATTACTGTTAATAATAACAAACCATTATTATTATTTAGTTCTGCTTGTCTGAAGTTGCAATACAACTTCAGTTCACACAACACAACAAATATTTAGGCAACACTTGCTATATACTATAATACTCTTTGCTAGTTGTTGACAATTCAGAGACAAAAATGAAACAGTCTTTGTCTTCAAAAAGCTTATATTTTATCATAAAGATACAATGTATGGAGTAAACACAAAAGAAGTTCAAGAGAGAGAGAACACTAACAATGGACAGATTAAGAAACCTCTTTGGGAGGAGGTAGCCCCAGAGTTGTGCTTTCAAGGGAGTTTAGGATGTCTTGTGGTGAACGGGAGGAGGAAAGAGATTCCAGACTTATGGAACTAACATTATGCAAAGGCATAAAGACAAGGGATGAAATATTATCTACTGGGCACACCTAGCAGGCCAGTATGGTTGGATCATAGATTTGGAGTTGGAAGGGACCTTAGAGGTTATCTTGTCCACCTTCATTTTACAGATGAAGAAACTGAGTCCCAGAGAAGTCACTTAACTAGCAAATGGCAGGGATGGGTTTCAAACCTAGGTTCCTCTACTCCAAAGCCAACCTACCAAGAATAATAAAAAGAAGATGAAAGACCTGGGTTGTTCTGATCAACATAGCTAGCCAAAAAAGCCTCTATACTGCCCCTAAAAGTGGTAAAACACTTTTATCTCTCTTCAGCATTCCTCAATTGCTTTTTGAGCAATTGCATGTGTTCCAGAGTAGAATTATGTAAGATGATTGCAAACGGCTATGTGTAAGACAATCAGATCAGAGCACCATTTATTTATAAGTGATCAGAACTGAAGAGTTTCAGTAGTTTCCTTAACATGTCTTGTAGAGGACCAGATCCAGCCCTAGAATCAATCGACTTGAGCAATGCCTACAAAATGTCCAACCAATTACAAAGTATTATAGCTGCAGACTGGATTTGAAGAAAATGAAGGCATTTTATTGAGTGCTCTTTAGGAAGCTTTGTTTTACTACAACATTTGATTCTTTTCCCTTCAAAAACAAAAACAAAAACCCAAACAGGATTGGCCTACTGAGGATGAACCCTGCTTAAAGCTTTTTGGCTCTGCTTCTATATTTCATTGGGGAGGAGGGGCTCACCTTTCTCCATGAACATGATCCTGCAGCTTCCCCTCAACCTAGAGCCTTAGATAACTGTCTAAGGTAGAGGGGGTCATATGTGGCCCACAACACTCCTGCATGTGCCCGAAGCAGATTAAAATGCAATTGGGGAATATTTAGCAAAATAAATTAAAATATAATAAAATGTAGATAATAGTACATTTAAAAATTAAGTAAACATGTGGCTGTAAGAATCCTTATGTACTTGGTTAGTTTCTACTTGAGTTTGACATCACTGGTCTAAGTCACTGAGAAGTTAAGTGACCTGCTCAGGGTCACTCAAAAAAAGTGTCAGAGGGGCACCTAGGTGGCACAATGTATAGAGCACCGGCCCTAGAGTCATAAAGACCTGAATTCAAATCCGACCTTAGACACTTACTATGTGATCCTGGACAAGTCATTTGACTGTGATTGTCTCTCACCCCCACAGGAATTAAACCCAGGTCTTCTTGACTCTAAGGTTTGTTTACTATTCCCTCTTCCATGCCTCCTCTACTACTTAAAGTTACATGGCCTTCAAAGAGGCTCATTTTGTTCCTCCCCCCCCCCCACAAGATTACTAGGTATTTACTTCACACATATTTTGCATCTACTTACTTTCTGTTTCCCCTGAGAGAATATCAGCTCCCTTAAGGGTAGAGACTGTTTCATTTTAATTTGTGTAGGTCCAGAGCCTAGCACAGCACATAACACACAGTAGGTGATAAACAAATGCTCGCTGATAGATTGATGTAAGACTACAAATTACAGAGGAATAAGCAATTTGCATTGAGAGAGGGGATTCCCTACATTAATTAAATCAAAGGTATAAAAATAAATTTTCAAAAAAACCCCACAAGTATTTAAAAAAACATTTTTTTTTAAGCAATTGGGGTTAAGTAACTTGCTCAAGGTTACAGGGCCAGTCATTATTTGTGTGTGGGTGCTCATTTTCTGAGGCTGGATTCGATCTCAGGTCATCCCAACTCCGAGGCCAGTGCTCTTACTCACTGTGCCACCTAGCCGCCCCCAAAAAAACATTT
The DNA here is from genome assembly GCA_011680675.1 of Gymnobelideus leadbeateri. Taxonomy (NCBI): domain Eukaryota; kingdom Metazoa; phylum Chordata; class Mammalia; order Diprotodontia; family Petauridae; genus Gymnobelideus; species Gymnobelideus leadbeateri. The sequence goes on from WOXC01002583.1 coordinate 527,748, forward strand.
TAAAAGTAATTGTATTAATGAAAGAAAATTGAAAGAGCTAAAAGAAGAAAATCAAAAAAGGAACTCATTTAGAAGAGGTCATCCAGAAATCTCAAGTTTTCAAAAGGTCTCTTTAGGATTTAAATAACTTTCTTCCAGGTCATGAACTTTTGTCTTTGTGTTATTTTCATCTGATTTAGAATCACTGATGATCTAACAGGGAATTTCTCAAAACAAGAAGACTAGTAAGAAAGAGCACTGTGTTCTGTTTTAGCTTGGCCCCTGGGTAAGCATCTTTTTAGGAGATGCATGACTAGCACTTGGGGAAAATGTGCTGACAATGAAAGTGGCCATCAGTGGCAGATTAAAGGGCATACACAGCAACAACCCTTCTCTGGACAGTAAAGAAAACATATTTCAGTTTTATGTTTCTCATATTATTGTAGCCAAGTGAGTATCAAAACAAATATACGAAATATCTGGGCTGAGAGAGACTTTGGAGATTACCTAGTCCAACACTCACACAAGTGAGAAAACTTGAAGCAGAGAGAGCCCAGAGAGGTGACATAGCCACACAGGTAGTGGGAAACTAGAACCCAGGGCTCCCAGTCCAATGACCTTTCACCATTTTACCCCACACAGTTCACTGCAGAACCCAAAATGTTTCCTTTACTTTACCTGACTTTACAGTAAATGGCGGGGAAGGAAAGATATATTTGGCACAAAGAGAATTGGGTTTAGCTATTCTAAGTCTCATCTCCTCAAGCCACTTATACTATACCCTCTAAGATACGACCTGGTCACTTACTTTTATGGGAAATGACCAAGCTTATATTTCTCTTTTTACATATCAAAAGTCCTCTCCTCCACTTCCTTTCTTCTTTTGCTTAAGCCTGTGATAAAGATGTAGTCTTTCACATGACCATGTCTAACTCTTCTATATATATATACTTTTGATTTCAACCATACTGTTTTCTCAAGCTTATTGATTCTACCAGCATGCTCTCTCTTGATATGGTTACTAAGGTCCTCTCCAAAATCATTTGATATACATTATTTCCACCAAGCATCCTAAGGCTGCTGCTATTTTGTGGATGAGGACAATGAGGCTTAGAGAGGTAAACTAAAGTTATGAAGGTTGTCACAAAGTTAGTAGAATAGAGCTGCAATTTGAACCCAGGTCTCCTGATGTAGTTATCTACTATTTCTGTTATACTGCTTGTACCATTCTGCTTGGAAAGAAAAAACAATGACACTGTACTCCCATTTAGAGGAAAAAATGCTCTCTAGAATGTAAAACAGCTATGGTCTGTAACACATTTTGTAAAGTGATCTAATGGGAATCCACTGAAAACCTACTCTACCTTGTTTGGCATAAATGTGACTCTAGGTTCTTGAAGGTCATGACAGGAAAATAAACACACTGTAGATGTCAAAAACAACAATAGTCAATATTGCAGGGGTTTGAGATGATATACACTCTAATACATTGGTGGAATTGTGAAATGATGTAACTATTCTGGACAACAATTTGGAATTATGCAAATAAAATGACTAAAATGTCCAAAACCTTTGAACTAGAGACCTTATTAGTGGACTTATATACTACAAGGAAACTATTCATAATGAGAAAGGCCCTATAAAAAGCAACATATTTACAGCAGCACCTTTTGGGATAGCAAAGAATTGGAAACAAAATAGATGTTGGGCAATAACTAAACAATTGTCATATACATGAATATAATGGAGTATTGCTGTGCTGTAAGAAATGACAAATGTGATGAACACAGAGAAGCATGGAAAAAGTCACATGAACTGATGCAGAGGGAAGTAAGCAGATCCAAGAAAACAATCTACACAATGACTAAAACAAGGTAAAGGGAAAGAATCACACCAACAAAATAAATAAAAGTAAATATAGCAAAATTATAAAGCTCAACCATGACTTGAATGAACAGATATGAAGGAATGCCCTCAACCTCACCCCTTTATGTTGTGAGAGGTCCACATGTGTTACACATTGCAAATGTTTTTAGATTTTTTCAAAACATTGATTAATTGTGCTGACTTTTTTCCTTTTCTTCTTTTTTCTTTTGTTTTTAAAAATGCTGTTTGGTATATGGGATGCCTCTTTTGGAAGGTTAGAGAGAGAGGAGTATTGGAGAAAACTCTGATGACATTTAGAAAAAAACAAAAACATAATAAAAAATTACTAAAAATAAGTATAGAGGTGTGAGTAACTCAATTTAAAAACAAGCAGGCAGCATGTTCTAATAGAAAGAACATTGGACTAAGAATAAGAAAGCCCTTCCATCAGAGAATCTGAGCATTCATCTAGGAATGTCTTTTTCTGAAACATGAATCCTTGCATAGAACTCCTAGTAAGTGATATTTGTTCAAAGACCTCCACTGATAGGTAGGGCAAGCATACTTCATGCAGGGCTTTTCCTAATTGTCAGAAAATCTACTCTTTTGTTTAGCAAAAAAATCAATTGTCCTATAACTTCCAGTTTTTGTCCTAGGTCTACCCTTTGAGACCAAACAGAGCAATTCGAATCTCTCTTTCATATACAGTCCTGAGGCAATTCCCAGAAGAACAGCATTTCCTATTTTTTTTTTCTTGCTTTGCTTGTGAAAGTGTTTCTGCTGGAGGCAGGTAGGGGGCAGCAGTGCTCAGATTTTTGGAGGAGTAATCAGAACACGTAAAGGTTGAACACCCTCTGGTGATTAGTGGGGATACTATAATTTTGTTTTGTTTTAGGAAGGATATTCTACAGAGTTGCCAGGGCAACTTTGATAGGACCAACTGGGTTGTGGCTTGAATACATTCAGTTGGCAATTTAGCTGTTATAATCCCTATTTGGGTAATTAACATAGTGACATACTGCCTCTCTGTAGTCTTAAAGAGAGTAGCACATAAATTGCTGTGAGCTTCTTGCACCACTGTAGTGCTCCAAGCCATCAAATGCTGCTTTCATTTGCAGCAGGTAGGGTTTCTCATATGAGATACTTTAATCTGGGGGCTGCTATTCTCTTCTTTGAGAAAGTCTGGTTAAATTACACACAGGAATCACAAGTGAGGATGCTAGTCATGGAACTGGACTTTTTTTATGTTTTTGAGTTTTGAGCCAAATTTTATTTTTGGTACAGTATTTCTTTTATTCTATTTTTATTTTAACTTTAAAATACTTTCTTGTTTCCTCACTGGAACTGTCTGTTTCAAGCCCAGATTTTGATGCATCTTTTAATTTAAAATTTTCATTTTGTTGTTCCCTCCATGGCATTTTCTTCTCTCATGATTGACCAATCATCAATCTGTTTCACAGAATTACAAAGGTATTTTGCTCGTGAATGCTATTGGTTATTAATTTATTAAGTATTATGGGTCATTGATAAGGTTGATGCTTATTTTCATGTGTCAATGACTACATATATATTGATTGCCTTTTCATATGCTAATTATCACTAAATGTCTTTAGTTGCATGATTATATGAGGACTATATGCTCATTACATTTGCATATTGATTTACTGCCTAATTATCATATGTCAATGTGTGTTAATGGTTGCTTCTGCATAAAAGATTTGCTGAACACAATTTGAACTAAGATTTGAACAAAGTGGAGGACAAAATTCTAAATGTGTTGTAAAATAATAGGTATAGGCCAGGAGCATACATACACGAATACATACATACATACACATAGATGTAGTGTCTAAATAAAATGTCATGTGGATGCACTGAAATACTGTTGTGATATAAGAAATAATTAATATAAAGAATTCAGAGGAACTTGGGAAGACTTGTATGAGATGTTACAAGTGAAATAAGCTAAAGATAACAGCAATAATTTAAAGAAAAACAACTTTTAAAAACTTCAGAACACTGATCAATTCAGTGACTAGTCATGATATCAGACAATTTATGATGAAGCACGCATCCCACCAACTGGTGCCATACTGTGTGACATATGTGACATATTAGAGGTGCAAAAATTACACATGTACACATGTGCATGTATATATCTATACATTCATATATACGTACATGTATATGTGTTTTAGACATGACCAGTGTCTAAATCTATTTTGTTTGATTATACTTATATGTGAAAAGGCAATACTTCTAATTTCAGAGAATGGTGGAGTTAGTGGGAAGTGGGAGAAAGAAAAGAAACAAAAAAGTAAAGAACATCAAGGGAATATAAAAAAATAAATAGAAGAAAGCAAAACAAAGTTCAGGAGGCTACTCAATGTAATTTCTATCATGACCATAATGAATTTTATACATACTTTTAAAACCAACTTGTATATGAGAAAAGTTCGTGGTTTTATAACTAATCTTTTCATACTTTGTATACTAGTATGCTAATTCGTTTGTGATTATTAAATTCATGGTAAATTATTTTTAAAAGATTATTATGGCAGAAGAAGAAAAAGTAGGTAGATTTTTACAAGTTTCAGAATATGCTCAAAGACTTCTTTGGGGAATTTGCTACTCTTCAATAGTTGAAAGAGAAAGTCGGTGGAGATGTGAATTACTTGGATGAATTGCTGTATATAAATGTCCTCACTTTTTTTATAAAGGCCCTGGAGGAGCATGAGAAATGACTGATGAAAGTGTTGGATTAACTAAATGAACCAGTCTGAAGCTGTCAACTGACAAGTGTCAGTTTTGCAGAGCTCCTGTTAAATTTTGTGGGAATAATGCTATTTCAGAAAGGTGTAAGCATTGACCTAGAAAAGACAGAAGCACTTTTTTTCTATTGGCTATTTCTAAAGGATCCCTAAGAGTTAAGGACTTTTCTAGGATCTAGTGACTGTGAACATAAATTTGTAAATAATCACACTACTATTGCAAAACCACTGAATGATCAAACTCATAGATATATGAGTGAATAAAACTAGAAACAAAAAGATAAGAAAGTCCATTCTGAAATTATGTGGAGATAATAGTATTAACAATGTGAACACGTTTTTAAAGACTTGGTCAAATGTATCACACATGCATCAGCATTAACTTTATTGGCCATAGAAGAGTCTTTACCTTTGAAAAAAATTTAAAAAGGTAACTGTGCAATGTTGTACTATATCTATTATTGATTTCACATATGGCACCAGGTAGTAGATAGGGATTGACCATGAGGGTCTCAAAGAGTAGTTTCAAAATAGGTCTTGAACATTGGATACATAGGTCAAGAGAAAACCTTAAGCTAGAAAGAAATTATTTTATTGGCCCCAAATAGCAGCAAATATCATGGAGATATGTGAGACTTGTCCTTGAGACATGGACATGATCAAGAAAAAATACTACAGACTTTTTCTGTATATGTGGCAGGTCCACATGCTAGTAAGTGTTTGAAACTGGCAATTGTTTGGGGACCTTTTATCTCTGGAAGGTGGCAATAAGAATACAAGTCATGTCCTAGTGGTAACTAAATTTCAATAAGCATGTACATGTATACTCTATCTATAACTAGAAAGCTTTGACAATTAGTTGCTAAAGTGTGGTGGGATATTGATTCCCTGCCAGAATCTACTCTGACCAAAGTAGACTTTGAGAGGAAACTACTCAAAGAAACACTGGCCTTGACAGGAGTCAAGAAGGGCCCATACTGCCAATATTTCACTGCACATTGATGGACATGCTTAGAACACCAACACCTAAGGAAAAATTTAGTAGAACCAGCATGTGGAAATTATAGTGAATGTATACAATTCTTCCAGCCATGCAACAAGCTTTATACCACACTTAACTGATGTCTGGAGAAGAAACACACTCACTACTTATTCACTTGTGTTTTAGGATCTAAGAAGATGGAGAGGATGTAAAGACACATGACGAATACACAAAGTGGTCAAGAGACTAGCTAAGAAATTTAATCATCTAGCAGTGTTTTCAGCTTAGAAGAGCTTTGATAGCAATAACTCCGACAAGTTGCCTTGAGTGTTTTATCAAGAACTTTGTCAAGATACAGAATCATCCTGAAAAGCCTTGATGTTCAGGGAACACACAGATTGATGGAAAGCCACTCTGTACCAAGTAGTTGAGATGCTGGTTAACATGCCTCTTTGCAAAAATTCCAGAGGGTGATGGGGACCCTACAAAGACAATTCATAGCTTCCACATATTGCCTGTTGGAGACTTAGTGGGACACCCTGGTGAGTAGGAGGGGAAGAAGGGATGGGAAGTCAGCTAAGCAGGTTCTGAGAAAAGCCTGCTCACCAGCCGCTGACAGATTGATCCAGAAAAGAACTCAGAAAGTGGTAAAAATAGTTATTCAAATGAAGAAGACACTAATGCCTTGACAGTGCTTCAGATGGAGAAGGTCCTTAGGTCAGATTGAGAGTAGGTGGGTAAGGACTGATTCTAAAGGCAGTTCTTTTTTTCTGTCCAGCAATTCATCTGTGGTAATCCATAGGGTATAGGGGAATCCACAATGATTGCAAACAATGATATCCATCCTAGGACAATAAGATCATGGTGCATATGAAAAGCACCAGATTTGGAGTAAGAAAACAAAATCTTCTAATTTGGCCACTTACTATTTTTTGACCTTAGTCAAGTTCATTAACTTGTTTGGGTTTCGTTTGCCTCAAGATGAGGGGGTTGGGCTAAATCAGGGGTATAAATCATCAATTTTTAATTAAATTTTAGTTATTTTGTTAAACATTTCCGAATTACATTTTAAATAGGCTGAGGATGCACTAGGGAATTTTGCAGGCTAGAGTTTTATGAGACACATGTGGTTTCTGGTCACAAGCATATAACTTCCTGCATGTAATTTTTGACATTGCATCCTTGAAGCAACCTGACAAAAGATACCTTGCATTTGACTATATTTATTACATATGATGTTAATGCGTATATAAATAGTACCATGGGAAGCTTACCTATAATTTTGGGTTAATTGTCCTAGATGAATTGGATATTGATGTTCATTATTTTGCTTATTACATTTATTTGTAGATATTCAAGTGTGCTTTGAATAATTTCATGGGGATTAAAGTTTTTTTGCCTGAGGAGAAGAATATGGCAGATTACCCTATATTGGTTCTTGTTGGAAGCTGAGAGAGGCACCCTGAAGTTCTGACAAAGGGAAACAGGTAGGTGAGACCCTGGGAAATAGCAAGACCTTGGTACAAGCACACAGGTTGCTAGAGCTCTCTATTTTTTCTCCTTTCCACTAGAGGGAAATTTTCTGTTTGAAATGCTGGATAGAGGGAATAGGCAACCACTGATCCTATAAACGCAGATGTGGCCCAAGATATTTTCCCACAACAACTATCTGAAGCCATAGTTGAAGAAGATCTCAAATGGAGCCAAATCAATTAAGAAAAAAAATACAATAGGGATAAGCATAAAATCTTACTTTTGATCACAAAATATCAGTGTCATAGGTACAAAATGAGGGAGGCACAGTTAGATAGCAGTTGTTCTGGAAAAGATCTGGGGGTATAAGTGGACTTCAAGCTCAACATGACTTCATGTAGTTGTGGGTCTCCAGTGAAATACTACAGCTATTTGTGTTGGTTAACATGTTTTATCAATGACTTAGAAGAAAGTGCAGATGATAAGCTTATTACATTTGAAGCAGATGCAAATTTGCAGCAAACATGCTGGATCACAGAATCAGGACCCAAAAGGAACTTGACTGGTCACAGCATTGGGCTAAATTAAATAAGATGAAATTTAATATGTACAAATGTAAAATCTTACATTTGCATATAAAAATAAATTGCATAAATACAAACAGAGAGACCTAGCTGATTAGGTATATGGAAAAAATTTCTGGGGGTGACAAAGGGCTTCAAGATTAATATGAATCATCAGTGTTATTGTTGTTTTTGTTGTTCAGTTATTTCAGTCATATCCAACTCTTCATGACCCCATTGGGGATTTTCTTGGCAAAGATACTAGTTTGCCATTTCCTTCTCCAGCTCATTTTCCAGATGAGGAAACTGAGGCAAGCAGGGTTAAGTGAGTTGCCCAGAGTCACATAGGTAGTATCTGAGGTCAGATTTGAACTCAGGGGTTCCTGACTCCAGGCCCAGTGCTCTATCCACTGAGCTCCTCAGCTCCCCTGATCAGCAGTAAGTGGCAGTCAAAAAGTTCATGCAATCTTGGGCTGCATTAAGAGAGGCATAGCTTCCAGGAGTAATCAGGTGATAGCAACACTGTTTTCTGACCTTGTCAGACCTAATTTGGAGTGTAATGCTCAATTCTGGATTCAGCAATGTAAGAGGACATTGATGATATCCAGAGCAGGAAAATCAGAATGATGAATGACCTTGAGTTCATATTATATGAGGACTGGTTAAAGGAACTGAGGATTTTGAGTTGGAGGTGATAAGACTCTCAGTGGGAACATGGTATTGTTATGCACATAGCAGGTATTCCTAACTCAGTAATCTACATATATCAGATATTCAAATATTTATTGAATTGAGGCAGTAAACACTTGAAAAACAGTCACACTAAAATTAAAGCAATCTCAAATCCATCTATTTGATAAAAATATGTATTTTAAAAATATAAAGTCAAATGTGGTCAGGCTAAAAGGCAGTTATCTCAGTGATGATTGTAATAATTTGTACAGCCATTTGTAAGACAATCTAACAACATACAATGGGTGTAATAACCTGACTCAGGTTCCAAACTAGTATTCCAGGGCAAGGAATATAACCCAGGGAAATAATTTAATATTGCAATAGATCCATCTATATGAGTATTCCCTCCATCAGGGCAAGATGCAAAAGCAAATAATTAGAAACACTAAAAGAATTATCAATAAAATGGCATTAATAGCTGTGTAATATGTGATAGTGAAAAACAGAAACAACCAATACATTCAGTCTTTGGGGAAGAGTTAAACACAAGGATGATGTCCTTGAGACATGACAAATACAAATAATATACAGAAATATTGAAAAGTCCACATGAATTAATGCAAAGTAAATAAAAAATTAGAAAGACTTTGAACATAGGACTAAAATCAATTTTAAAATACATATGCATGCATTATTTCTGGGTGATATTTAGCATAGAGGAAATAGGAGTAAGATTTGTTCTGCTACTTTTAGAACAATGAGGGAAAGGTGCAGAGAAGCAGATGCAAAGGAAAACTGCCTGTCAACTTTACAGAATTAGAATGGGCTGTCTCAGGAGATGAAATACCGGCAGATTGCAGGTCAGCTCTGAGTTGGACTAGATGACCTTTGAAATTTTTTCCTAATAATAAAAACTTGTTGTTTGGTCATATTTGGTCATGTACAACTCTCTTTGACCCATTTTGGAGTTTTCTTAGCAAAGATACTGAAGTGGTTTGCCATTTCCTTCTCCAGTACATTTTACAGATAAGGAAACTGAGGCAAACAGGGTTAAGTAAATTGGCCAAAGTCCCACAGCCAGTAAGTGTCTGAGGTCACATTTGAACTCAGGAAGATGAGTTTTCCTAACTCCAGGACTGACACTCTATTCACTGTACTACCTAGCTGTGTAGTAGTAAGTAGTAGTAGTAGTAGTACTAGTAGTAGTGGTGGTGGTGGTGGTGGTGGTAGTAGTAGTATTAGTAGTAATATTAATAATAATAGTTAATATTTATATAGTGTTAGTCAGTCTGCTAAGTTCTTTAAAAATACTATCTCATCTGAACCTCACAACAATCCCTAGGAGGTAAGTGCTGTTATCATCCCCATTTATAGATGAGGAAACTGAAGCAAACAGAGGTTAAGTGACTCTCCCAGGATTATATAGTTAATGAGTGTCTGAGACCAGACTTAAACTCCAGTCTTCCTGACTCCAGGTCCAGTTCTCTATCCACTGAGCTAGTTAGTAGATTTAACTCATCAATATACAAGCATGTATAATCATAAGAATCAGAATAGGTATTGGAAAAAAGTTACTGATCAGCTGCCTGTGTTGTTTCTCTGCTAAATCATAATTCTGATCTTAAAGTTAATTAAATATCAAATACACAGATACATTGACTGGTCTTTTCTCAGTACACATTTCTTTTGAACCTCTCATACATTTAACGCTGTTGCCTCCCCCTCATTTATTTTTAGATACTCTCCCCTTTCAAAAACCCAAAAGAGTTCTTGTGACACCAGGCCCTCTCAGTTCCCCACCTATCTCTCTGACCATTTCTTCTCAGTCTCCTTTGCTAACTCTTTCTCTATACCATGTATCCTAATACAAGTGTTTTCCAGGCTTCACTCCTGAGTCCTCTTCTGTTTACTTTTTTATGTTCTCTCTTTTGGTAATTTCATTAGTTCATAAGGGTTCAATTATCATCTCTCAGCAGATGACTCACAGATCTATATATTCTGCCCTGCTTCACTAAGTGCATATTCAATATTTCAAATTGTATGTACTGGTGACATCTCAAATGCAACCTACCCAAAATAGAACTCATTATCTTTCCCCTCTTCCCCACATACCATCTTCTATTCTTCCCATCTTCTATGAAGGGCATCCCTATTGATCCAGTTTTCCAGGTTCATAACCTCAGTATTATCCTGACCTCCCCATTCTTCCTCACCCCACATATCCAATTAGTTGCCCAATCTTGCTATTTCTACCTCCCTAACATCTCTCATTTCTATTCCTTTTTCTCTATTTATATGGCCACCATTTTAGTTCAGGTCCACAGTATAGATTTTCACCCATGACCTTTTGATTGGTCTGCCTGTCTAAAGTCTCTCCCCATTGCAATGCAGCCAGTTAATTGTCAAAGTGTTTTTCTCTTTAGCACAGTGCTGACCACGTCATTCATTCCCTAATCAGTAAACTCTGATGGTTTCCTATTGCTTATAAGAAAAACACATAAACTCCTTGATTTAACTTTTGATGTCCTTCACAACCTGACCCCAAATCATCATTCCAGCATCAACATATATTACTCTTCTTCTTGCATTCTCTGGCCCAGGCAACCTGGTCTTTTCTGTTTCTCACACACACTCCTCCAGCAAATGCCCTTTCATTAACATCCCTATTCCTGGAATGCACTCCTTTCTTGCTTCTCTTAGAATACTTAATTTTTTTTTTCCCCGAGCACAGTAGAAGTCCCACCTTTAACATAATGACTTTCTACATCACCCTACTCCAATTACTAGTGCCCCACTCTTTGTATTTAACTACATTACATTATTTTTATTATGTATTTACTTATATCTATATGCATATATACACAGTACCTTCTTCTGAATATGCTATATATATGCTACAAATACTTATCACAATAACTTGTGCTTATATACATACACATATAAACACACATGCACAATACAATACTAATATAAACCTACATATATACACACATATATGAACATACTTACACATATAAACACCTACATTTTGAGCTATTCCAAAGTAGAATGAGATAGTGAGTTCCTCTTTAATGGGGAACTTCAAACAAAGATTAGATCCTTGTCAAAAATGTTGATATATGCTAATGCTCATGTTTCTAGGATCTTCCCTATTCCTGATGTCAGATAGGAAATAGCACAAGAATAAGGCCCTTTCAGCTTCTCATATATCTTTTCTTTTAAGGAGAATGCTTGAGTAGAGCTTATGTAGGATGAATGATGAGAGGAAAAAAACCCTTTAATTCATCTGGAAATAGTTTCAATTTCTCATGAACAGGCAACCAACCAATAAAACACTGCAATTGTGACTATGGTCTACAGAATCCTTAAGGGTTGATTGATATGCCTATTCTTTCTCACATCAATGGAGAGCCAACGACTGCCAAAGAAGGAAATTGATGTTTTAAATGTATGCTGTTATTTATCAGTTTGGATAGTATTCAATATCACAACTCCCACACACATACACACTAGCTTTTAAATGTTATATGCATTTAAGATTACTAAATTTATTTCCTAAACACATAAAAAATATAGACTCAGAAAAGTTAAGCAATTTTCTCCAGGATATGCAGTGACCCACAAGTAATAGCAATAGGCATGAATGCATGGTACATAGAAAATAGCTGGTATATTAAAAAAGAGTGAGTTTCAACCATAAGACAACATGGTTAAACCTTAAGATGAATGATTTAACTAACCAAATGACTCTTTTTTATGAGAAACTCATAACCACAACAAGAGGTTCTTAATCAGACGAATATAATGTGTCATAGCATCTTTGTTAATTTTACTTTTTTTGTTTTATTTTTGAGGTAATCAGGATGAAGTGATTTGTCATGGGTAACATGGGTAGCTAGTAAGTATCTAAAGCCAAATTTGAACTTAGATCCTTCTGACTTATTGAACCACCTCTCTGCCTTCTTATTAATGTTAAATGAAGAAATGAGTCCAAAGTAAAGGCAAAAAGGATAGAGTAGGTTGTTTCAGACCCTGTTGAACAGGAAAGGGCTCTGGTAAAAGCTTAAGAAAGGGTGAGGTGGTATAGTACAATAAGAACACTGGACGTCACAGAATCTTAGAGTTGGAAGGGACCTCAAATGGCAGCTAGCTTAACTCCACCCTGACATTCCTATACGTGAACAGAAACCTCCTCTATAAAATCTTAAAGATCGCTGCTTACAAACTACCAATGATGGGTAACTCACTGCTTGGCAAGGTAAGTCCTTTAACCTTTATACAACTCTCATTGTTATTGAAGGTTTTCTGGAAGCTTCTTCTCCTTAACTTCTGCTTTTTTCTCCTACTTTTGCATTCTGGAGCTAAGCAGAGAAAGGTCAATAACCCTTCTTGCAACAGACCTTAAAATACTTAAGGACAGCAAAATCTTTTCTTCCCTAGGATAAATATTTCCATTTTCATCAACATATCATCCTCTGGAATATTCTCCAATCTTCTAACCATGTTTGTTGCCCTCAGGATGTAATTCAGATTATTGATGAAATTTCTAAGCTGCAGTACCCCAAATTAAACATAATGTTTCAGGGGTGATAAGGTGGCACAGTGAATAGAGCACTTGCCCTGGAGTTAGGAGGACCTGAGTTCAAATCCGGCCTAAGACACTTAACACCAAACTAGCTATGTGACCTTGGGCAAGTCACTTAACCCCAACTGCCCTCCAAAAAAGCAAAACAAAACAAAAAAAAAAACAACCCATAATATTTCAGGTTGTATAGTCTAGTTATGGTAGAATATAGGTGGAACCATCACTATGGACAGCATAATTCTATCAATGCAATCTAAAGGCTAAAATAGTTTGTGTGTGTGTGTGTGTGTGTGTGTGTGTGTGTAGCTTTGTCACACAGTTAACTTTGATGAATCTTGTAATTCACTAAAATTCCCATGTCTTTTTAGCACGAACTATTATCTAATCACATATTCTCTGTCTTGTACTCATACAATTGACTTTTGGAACCAAAGTGTCACAGTTTACATTAATCAGTATTGAAATCCATCACCTACGTCTAATCTGATGAGATTTTTTAGAACGAAAGAATTTCTATTTTCATCTCTCTCACCCTCATACATCTGTGCTTCTTGATCTATTTCTGAGACCTTGGATGAATCACTTAACCTCTATAAGCCTCAGCTGTAAGATGACAAAGCTGGACTGCCTAGACTCTAAGTCCCCCTTTAGTTATTTATCTATGATCCTGGAATTAAAATATCTCTAAGGTATCTTCCAGCTCTAAATCTATGAGGAAGAGGAGGAGGAGGAAGATGATGGTGATGATGATAGTGATGATGATGACCTGAAGGAGTGACCAGAGATACATAAGAGAATAAGGACCATAAATCTTAGTTTCCCCTTCCTCAAGTTAGAAGGAATGAGTCTTTGACCTATATAATCTCATCCATGTGGAACATGCTGCCAAGTCACTGAAGATTGCAGAAGGAATAGCAAAATCTTTTCTTCTCCATGTTAAATATTTCCAATTTCTTCAGTTCATTATTTGCTGGAATATTCTCCAATCTTTTAACCATACTGGTTGCCCTCTGGATGTGATTCAGTTTATCAATGATGTAAGGCAGTGGTGATAGAATATCAGGGTCATAGCACAGATGATAACATTTTTAGCACAGCCATGAGTTCTTCATCATAGTTTGGGGTGATCTACAGTAACATAGGTAAGAGGTCATAATTCTCTTGAATACCACCTATTCAAGGATCTAAGTTAATATTGAGGTTCACCTGGTACTGCCATTCACTCAGTGTTCACTGGCTCACCTACCAAAACCTCCAGTTTCCTGGAAACCCCATAAGAGAGGAAAAATACAACAAACAAAAAAAACACTCTGATTCTTTAGATGCCTCTGCAGAGGTGTTTTTCCTCTTCTTCAACAATGGCCAAGTAAGGACTTTCCCTCACCTTCAACCTGAGACTTGTATTTTACCAATAAGGCTATTTTTTCCAAATACATAGACTTCACCATAGTTACATAATAGTTTTTTTTTCCCTCCCCTGTGTTAGGCAAGGTACCTCCTAATCATACCACTTCTCCTTTCTGAGTAGAAATTGTCCAAACTATTTCAGAGGAAAGGAAGCTTTTGAACTGAAAGGGAATGGAATTATTTTACATTGTTTATGGAACATTCTGAGAGGTCAAGGACTTCAACTGTCAGGTGACTTTTCTGGTAGGTACAGAATATGGAAAGGACAGAGAGTCCAAAACAAGTCCATACTTTTGAGGACATATTTGAAAGTAGTAGGGAAGGAAAAGGTAGATATGAAGAGATTAAACACAGCAGAGAAAGGGATGGCTGAGTGGGCAATCTTCTTGAGAAGAAATCAGGGAACAAGATTAAGTTCATCTAAAAGGCAATTGACCTTAACAAGGAAAAAGACCATCTCATTATCAGGGACTGAAGGAGAGAAATAGAAAATGATATCAAGGGGTTTTTTGATGGAAAAAAAAGGTTAAGTGGGATCTCACAGATAACGGGCTTGATTTTCTCAGTAAAGTAAGGAAGGAAGGTTCTCAGCTGAGAAGGTGATAGCACAAGAAGTTTTGGGAGGCTTGGAGAAAGAATATAAGGTTTGGAAGAACTACAAGAAGTAAGATAGGGAATTAGGAAGGAAGTAAAGGCTGAAGTAAAGGCTCAGGTGAAAATGGATGATATAATATGATATATGATATGATATAACATGTAACATAACATAACAATGTAATATGTGTATAATGTATCTAGTCGGAACATATGACTTCTTCTAGCTCTGTTAAGCATCATATCAATAGGAATGGAGAAGGGAGATGGTAGGAACAATCATTTGGTAATGGGTGAGCAGTGATAGGACAAGGGAGCAAGGGACTCTTAGTAGAAGAACTGAGTAAAGAGCCTGGATAGTGAAGGGTGGAAAATTAAGTAAGTGAGGAAAATTAAGGGTAAAAGCCCCAGAAAATACCAAGGGATGGAAGGATTGGAAGTCATGATGAGGGTGGCCAATGCAACAGAGTGATAAGCAATGATGGTTCCAGGACAATGGGCACTAGCAGTGTGCAATGACAGCAAAACAGTCCCTGGGGTATGAGGAACAGCACTAGGCACCATAAAATGGCCAAAGAGGAGGCAACAGAGAAAGCAGTAATTTAGGAAGTAATATAGGCAGCAGCACAATCAGCACAACTAGCATTCTCCTTGTAGCATTTTGATTACTAAATCTGGAAATTACAATGTCTATCCTTATTGCTGCCAGTACTGTACTGAAAGTTCAGCCTCATAATTATATAATTATATAAATAATTATGCAATTATACTGCCCATGGATAGGGGAATAGAGAAAGACTGATGCTGGAATGGGCTCTTGAAGCAAAAACTTTTGTCATTGCACCCTTGATTACTGGAGTTGAGTTCAAATGTGACATCAGATACTTACTAGCTGTGTGACCCTGGGAAAATCACTTACCACTGTTTGCCTCAGTTTCCTCATCTGTAAAATGAGTTGGGAGAAGAAAATGTCAAACCACTCCAGTATGTTTGCCAAGAAAACCTCAAATAGGGAGTCATGAAGAGTTAGATACGACTGAATGACAACACGGGAGTGTTCAACTCCCAGAAGTTGTGTCCAGATGAATCAGTCCTCACTGAGATTATAAAGATACAAAGTGTATAAAAGAAAGAGGTCCAGAATGCAGGATTTTTTTTCTTATGGAATGGGAATCAAAGAGGTAAAAGTGGAAAAGGTAGGCAGAGTTGAAGTATGACATGGGTGGATTAAGTCTGAGGATGATAGGAAAGAAAGAATGGTACCTGAGGGCTGGGATTGTGTAAGCAGCCAGTAAGTAATTAAGGATAGAAGGGCAACAGATGAGATAAGTTTGCTAGTCATTAGCAGATAAAATGCAAAGCTTACAGTCAATGAGTAACTTGATCTCGTTGGGTCTGTTTATAGCTCAATAAAATGATATTATATTGTATTATTTCTAAAGTCATCCAATCATAAGTCTTATGATCCCATTTCCTACTTGAAAAGGTAACTAGGGACAAGGTACAATTTCACATAGATCTGATGGGAATTTTAAATATGTGACTGGTGAAAGGGTCAAAGATACTTGCTCCTTCAACTCTCCCTGCTGAGTCAGCCCTCAGTAGACAAAAGGTCAGCACAGGTTGAGAAAAAGGAGCCCCAGTGAATAGCTTATGACATTTGCTGAGTACAAGGTGGACTGGCTGAAGCAATACACATACCGAGCCTGAAAAAGACAGAGAGCAGCAGAAGGAAGCATATGACTCACCAGACCACATATGGGAAAACCTATTTACTCTTTCCTGTAAAAATTCAGACTGCTCATTTTTCCCAGCACCCAATAGAGTTTCAGAGAAATTGCCAGTCAAAAGAGCCCATCAATGTTAAACGGGGCAATGGTAAGACACATAAATGCCTAAGGCATCACAGACTCCCAGGAAAAGGTTAGGGCAGAAGACATGTGCGTATGTATTTTCTCATATTCCAGAAGCTCAATGAGGTTTCCCTCTATGTATCTTTGCTTGTTTCCTTTGCACAGAAAAATTAGTGAGGGCTGGAAAATAATCAGAATATCTGAGTTGTTTAAATGTGCCAAACAAATAATTCAAACAGTAAGAGGTTATTTTTTTTTCTCAGAGATTTGGATAATTGAAGCCAAAATATGGTTTTAAAAACTTTAATTATCTGGGTAATAGTGATGGTATGTGGATCTTGTCAGACAAAGATATGTCCCATTGCACCTGAATACTTTGCAGAAAGATACAGACATCATTCATTCATTCAGTTACTAAATAATTGAGATGGAAAGTAACAATAGAACAACAGAGTCTCTGAGTTGGGCAGGAAGGATGAATAAGATTTAGAGATCATCTAGACAATCCCTACCTGCATAGGAATCTTCTCTACAATGTACAATCCAAGTACACTCAACTCTACTCAAAAATGTGCAGTCGAGTGCAATTTGCTGGGATGTACCAAGACCAAGAGAGCTCATTCGAATTTCGAATCTGGCACATCTCTAATTATGCAACTCAATTTCACAAATATTTACTTATTTGTTAGGAAGGTTTTTTCTTCACTATTAAGACTAGATAGATGTATCTGAAACCTTCACCCATTGGTCCTGTTTCTGCCTACTGAGACCAAACAGAGCAATTCTAACCTTCCTTCCATGTGACAGTTCTTTAAATACATAAAGAGAAGGACTTCTAGATCACCTTACCAACAATATGAAGGACTACTAGATATTTTCTCTGATCCTTATGATCTCTCAAACCCCTCCAAAATAGGAATTATTCTCTAGAGATGAAGCAATTTCAGCCATTTCTATAGTTTCAGAAAAAGAATGTAAAAACGAATAAAATGATGGCATAGAAAGATAGTACTTAACCCCTAACTCACTCAATCCACATCCTCCATTCCTTACCATTCTCCTTAATGGGCTGCTTAAGCTGACTTAAGTACTTACAACCTAACTCAACTCTATACCCCAATCTCATACCCTTTCCATTGCTGTGGATCTCCAAATAGCAGGAATTTGCTCAGGCTGTGAGAGCAGTGAGGAACACTCAGAAGCAAGAAGCAATAGAGCTCTGGGCTAAAGAGAGCTTGGCCAGAGACCTGAGGAAAAGAAGGATTTGGAACAGGTCATTCATGTCTGTGGGTGTGTGGCACTCCACTAAGCTTGAGACAAAGAGGCCTGTATTCATCTGGGGCCAGTTCTGTCTCCCCAGAAGTCACTTGAAGAAGAGAGAGAAAGGCTGGTGACCTATGAATTGCTCAGCATGGGGATAAGCTAAGATGGCTTTGAGATCTAACCCCCAAAGAAACTGCCTTCAAAGAAATGGGAGTCAGAAAGTGAGTAATAGGGGAAAATAAAGAAAAAACAAGATTGAAATTATCAAAGACCTCAGCAGGAAGAAAACTCAATGAAAGATTTTTAGTATAAGCAGATGAATCATCAGGGAAGACATTACTAACAGAAAGGAAAATAGCCTCCAGACCAGAAAAAAAGAGTTCAGGCAAGTAGGAATAAGTATTTCAAGACAAAGGCAAATGAATCAACACCTGATGAGACAGAGAACCCTGTGGATTCCCAAGAGAGCAATGAACCACAGCAGGATGTTGTTGAATGGCTTAAAAGAGAAATATATATTGTGGAAGCAGAATTTATGACCTTCATAACAGAAATAATTGATATAATAGAAATATTTGAATTCACAATGGCAAGTCTCACCAAAGAAACAGCACAGAGGATGCTTAATTGGGAATGCAAATACATGGAAGAAAAGGATGATTTGAAAGAAGAGAAGCAAAATACAGTAACACGTTTTTAAAAAGCATGACCTTCATATAAGAAAAACATAATTTTGAGAACAGGATGGATAGAGACAACTTGAGGATTATAGGGCTACCAGAGAACATGAAATATCAAAAACCTGAACACTATAAGGCAAGAAATAATATTTATAAACTGCTCAGAACTTCTGAACATAGAAGACAAAGTGCTGATCAAAATAATCCACAGATCACCTTCAGAAAGAAAAAGTCAGAAACCAATGCGTCAAACTCCAAAACAATTAGTGGTTAAATTCAATGATTCTACTAACATAGAACAAAGTTTGTAAGTGACCATGAGAAAGGCTTCAAATATAAAGGAAGGAAATTCAAATAACACTAGACTATTCTTTTCCTACCATAAAACACAAGAGGGAATAGTTTAACATGTTCCACAAAATGAAGAAGTTCAACATGCAGCCCAAGGTGACATACTCTGCAAATCTAAGTCTGATCATAAACGAAAATATTTGGACATTCAATAAAAAATAAGTATCCAAAACAGCCCTAGAAAGAAAATCAGACCAGAAGGAATTATTTTCTTCTATAATACCCCAGACAACAGAAATACAAAAAGGGTAAACAAATACAGCAACTAAGGACAATGACCACGACAATGACAACACCCACCACCGACCACTTAACAAATAGACAAGAGATTTCTTTCTAGGTGTATATGTAGAGACAAAAGAAAAAGGACATAAAAATGGTGGTGGAGAAATAGAACTGAAACATCCAGGACTAAACCTCACAGCACCCCTTCTACAGGAGTGAATCAACGTGTTTTTTTAAAAATAAATTGCAGAATAAGAAGGCACATAGAATGGGCAAGCAAAGGAAGAAACCAGAGAGAAAGATGTGATATGCCCTAATCTACTCAGAGACCTACAATGAAGAGAAAATAACTCTAGTAGTCTCTCTATAAGGAGAGAGCCTATAGGAAAATGGGAAAGGAGGTGAATGAAGAGATTGAAAAGGAATGAAACAAAGGGGGAGATTTGGTTTTAGTGGTGGGAGAGGGCATGACCAATAAATGCTCCTATGGAAGAAAAGAGATATTCTACAAAAGGGAATGAGTACTTAACAATAAATATTATCTGCAGAAATTTGGTGCTTAGAGAAACCATTCATCTTGCCTCAGGAGGAGACTCAAAAGTCTTGAAATAACTGTAAATGACCACGGGGCAACTGACACCCAAAAGAATGGAACACATAGGTTCAGAGAAGAGATTCTGAGGCAAATGGGAAAACAATGGCCAAGGGAAAGCAAAAGGTCAATAATGAGCTGCACAATCAGGAACATAGGAAGATACCTACAATAGGGCAATACTGTTCCTATCACCTGCAGGAATTCGTATATCTAAGATTGAAGAAAAAGAAAGGGGTCAGGGGCATGATACAAATTCTTTACAAGAGAGAACCCAAAATAGCTACCTTAAATGTTTTAAGTCCATAAGGAATACAGAGAATTAGAAATGAATTAAATAATGATGAGAGCCATGAAATAAAGAATAATACTCTAGAACATACAGAAAGGGAAGATAAATGAAGAGAATGATGGAAAGAAATCATTTTTAGAAAGAAATGCTGAATTTTTTTTTAAACTAAGAAACAAAACAAATTTAAGGAGAGGAAAGGAAGCAGTATTCTACCGGATTACTTAACTGAGATCAAAAAGAGAGGGGAGGAATTAAATAATTACATATAAGGAAAAAGAAAAAGTAACAGTAAGCAAAATGCCAAAATTAGGAAAGAAAGATAACAAAGGGGAGGGAGGGACTCTTGAAGGAAGAAACAGGATTACCTTAAAATAGAGTCAGCTAAAATAATGGAAGAAACATTTTGCTGTATTTACAGAAGAAGGGGGATCTTAATTTGAAAAAAATAAAAGAGACAAATAGATGAAAATATAAACCTATCAAAATTTTAGCTGAGAATGGCTTAAACAATTGAATAAAATAAAGTGTCCAGACTGAATAAGAAAACAAAATCCCACAAACAGTCATTTATAAGAAACACATTTTAAAAACAAAGACATATACAGACGAAAAATGAGGAATGGGAAAAACTGATTGCATTAAGTGAACACAAAATGAAAACAGGAATTGCAATCATACTACTGGATAAAGCAAAAATAAACACTCAAAATATTAAAAAGGGATAAAAAGTAAACAACATTATGCTGAAAAGAACCATAGGTCACAAATCAATTGCAATTCACTAAAAAAACTTAAAAGCCACAAGAAGATACAGGAAATAACACAATAGTGATGAATTTCAATTTCCTTTAGTTTTGGATAACTGTAACAGAAAGATAAAATCAAAAGTATAAAAATGAGCAAAATGCTGAAGAAACAAGAAACAAAGACATTTTCTAAATGTGACTAAAGAATATACATGTTTTTCAGCTCCACATAGAACTTATAGAAACATTTATCATGTATTAGGGCAGAGAGATAGTGCAAACAAATATAAAAAAGCATCCTTTACATACATACTTTATAAGCCATAGCACAATAAAATTAGTAATCAGTTCCAAAACAACAAACAAAAGAACCAGTGAAAACTTAATGATGAAACACTAAATAATGAGTGTATCAGAGTAGAAATCATAGAAACAAGTAGTAATTTTGAGAAAGAAAATGACGATGATGAAATAACATGTCAAAATTTTTGGAATACAGATAGAGTAGTCATCAAGGGAAAATCATAATCCTATAAACATACATTAACAAACTAGAAAGAAATTTGTGTTAAAAACCTGACCATGTATTTTTAAAAATTAGAAAGTCACAAAAGAAACCTAAAATAAGCACAAAAGAGGAGACATGAAAACTTAGAGGAAAAATAGATAAACTAGAAATTTTAAACTCTATAAAAATAGAAGAATAAAACTAAAAGCTGGGTCTTTGAAAGGACTAATATAATTGATAAACCTTTAGCTCCTCAGGTTAAAAAAGAATATGACAGAAAATGAAACCAATAAGATAGAAAACGAGCAAGGAGAAATCACAACAAAAACAGAAGTAAAAAGAATAACCAGAACCATTATACACAGTTACTTGTTTAACAAAATGGAATACCTTCAAAACTAGAAACTTATAAAAGCACACAGAACTAGCTGTAAAGTAATTACCAAAGTGGGGGAAGTGGAAAGGATTCTAAGTCCTTCTGGATTTGAGGAAATTCTATTAATTAATTATTTTTTAATTAAATTAAAATTTATCTTAATAATATTATATGTAATTATTATTATAATTAGGAACCCTACCATGGAACAAATATAGTCTTATACCTAAACCAAGGAAAGATAAAACATGGAAGGGAAATTATAGTGCAATATCATTAATATAAACTAAAATGTAATGTATACATGAAGAGAGATGTCACTTCCCTCCTAAACCTTCTCTTGACCAGCTAAAAAAATCCTTTGTTCCCTGACATCCTGATCCTTATAAAGAATGAGCTCAAATGACTCTCACCATCTGTGTTAATTTCTTTTAAACGTGCTTTAGCTTGTCAATGCCCTTCCTAAAATATGGTAACCAGAAATGAACACAGTATTCCAGATGCTTACTATGAGTATACAGCAGAACTACCAATTCCCATGTTCAAGACACTACGTTTCTCAATTAAATCTGCATTTCCCTTAGCTTTTCTGGCTCCCATGGAATATTGTTAGCTTATATTTAGCTTGGAGTCTACTGAAAAGTATGAATTAAGGTTATTCCACAGTAGGTAGAGCTTAATATCTTGAATATTCATCAGATTTTGCTCACCTCTAGTTACCTAGACTTTCTATATGACCAAACCAACATGTTCCTCAAGAACATTCAGCATGTTCCTTTGTAATTCTTCAAAATATACTTGTTAAATTAAGACAAATCCTTTCTTAAGTATTCATTTAGTTTGGTCTGGCTGGTGAATTGCAGGATCTGTGTGAATGATCCCTGCTTCAATTCAACTACTTGTACTTCTGGCATTACTGTTTCTCAATCAGAGAATCAATCACTATAGATTTGAAAAGGACATCAGAGGTTATTAAGTGCAACCAGTATGTGAAAAAGATTTTGTTTTACAATATCCCTAAGAAGTAGTCACCTAGCCTTCATTTGAACACCTTACACATTAGGGATCCTATTCCATACCAAGGAAGTCCATTCCATTTTTGACATCTTTAAATATTAGGAAGTATTAATGTTTTGTAATTTAGCAATCCATATTGTTGCATACCGCTATCTACATCCTAAGAAAGGGGAAATGAAACCTCTCGGAGATGTCTGCTTGGAGCAGACTGGACAATGAAGAATCAACCATTATTGGCAGATCTGAGGAACTTAGCAGTTTGCTAGCTTAAGTGTTTATCACTGAAAGGTCTTGAAACTCAGAGTCTAGGGACTTTCATCCACTCGATAAATATTTACTGTGTGCCTCCTATGTACAATATACTATATGCAACTTCCAAAGATCACTGAGATAGTTCCAACCCTTAAAGAAATTAAAATATAACACTGGGGATAAGAAATGTACATCTATTAATAGACATCAAGAATATGTGATTTCATCCATGGAAGAACTTTCTACATGGAAAACCACAAGTTATAACGTGGGGGAATAATCTAAATCTAAGAGAAGTTACATAACTTGTCCATGGGCACCAACTTAGTAAATGTTGAAGGTGGAATTTAAACCTGAATCTTTCTGACTCTAAGATTGGCACTTTTGACATATTGCCTGTCTATGGTGTGTGTGTGTGTGTAATAAAAATAATAAGAACTTGTTTAAGATCACATAACAAGATAGTGGCAAAGCCAGGACTAGAAACTCCAGTTGGCCCTGTGGTCTTTCCATTTTTACCATGTTACTTCAATGTTAGAAATATTTTCAGTAACAAAAGTTGGTACAATACAGATTAATTTCCAATTAGGCAGAACATCTGATTTCCCTAAAATATCATTATGATTCAGTCTTAAGACCATTAGAAACTCAAGAGAGTGGAATTTAACTCACTGTGTAACAGATGGCACCGGAACCAGCACAAGACAACCAGGGCTTTGCCCCTAATTTGTTTTGTCAGAAGGGACATGTATTTCCACTTCCTGGTGGAGCACTGGCCCACCCAAAGGGGTACCACTCTTATTCTTGATAAAGAACTGCCTGACACCTTATAAGGTCCCATGGTTTTTGTAAGCCTCTCTAAGGGCTACCCATCCACAAGTGTGGAATTCCACTATCATGCCACCTGGTTGGACATCCCTCACCATGTGGCACCCTCAGAATCAACACAGAATCAATTCAGGGACCAATGACAAAGGCAGTATACAATGGCATTCACCAACCCCATAACTATCTGTAAACCATTTGAGAGCTAGGTCAGTGTCTCATACTCTTGATCTCTTTAGTTCTAAACAAGGTGCCCTATAAGTAATCAATCACTCAATAAAAGTTCATCAAGGATTATAACAGTAGATAGGTTTCCAGGCAAATAAATATGTCCCCTACCTTCATCCATAATTGTGCCTCCACTGAGGCAGTTGCACATATTCTTTTATTTATTCATGTTTTAATCAATTAAATGTAAAAACAATTTTTAAAATGTTGAGTTCCAAATTCTCTTGCTCACTCCCTCTCCTCCCACCCTGCTTCTTGAAAAGACCAGTAATTGGATATAAATTATAAATGTGTATTCATGCAAAACATATTTCCATACTAGCCATGTTACAAAAGAAAACATGGGACACCCCAAAAATACAGTTCTAAAAAGTATATTTCAATCTGCATTCAAACTGCATTAGTTCTTTCTCTGGACGTGGATAATACTTTTCCTTTAAAATCCTTTGGAGTTATCTTGGATCATTGTATTGTGACAATAGCTATCATTCACAATTGAACATCATACCATATTGCTGTTATTATGTACATTGTTCCCCTAGTTCTAATCACTTTACTTTGTGAACATTTGTAGTATAATATAGTGTCTTGAACATGGAAATTGGTAGTTCTGCTGTATACTCATAGTAATTGTAGTATATTTCACATGTCAGACTGTTTCTGAACCAATCCTGCTCATCATTTATTATAGTATAATATATAATATAATGTATGTTATATACATAATATATAATAATATACCACAACTTACTCAGCCATTCCACAATTAATGGGTATCCCCTCCATTTCCAATTTTTTTCCAACACAAAAATAACTGCTATAAATATTTTTGTACACATAGATCCTTTTCCTTTTTCTTTGATTTTTTTGGGTCACAGGCTTAGCAGTGGTATTACTGGGTCAAAAGGTATGCACAGTGTTATAGTCCTTTGGGCATACTTCCAAGTTACTCTCCAGAATGGTTGGATCAGTTCACAACTGCACCAACTGTGTATTAGTGTCTCAATTTTTCCCCTCCAGCATGTCATTTTCTTTTTCTATTAGCCAATTTGATAGGTATGAGGTGATACCTCAGAGTTGTTTTAATTTGCATTTCTCTAATAAATAGGGATTTAGAAATTTTTTTCATATCACGATATGTAGTTTTTATTTCTTCTTCTGAAAACTGCCTGTTCATATCCTTTGACCACTTATCAATTAGGGAATGATTTATATTCTTATAAATTAAACTCAGTCCTCCCTCTGCATATTTAGGAAATGAGGCCTTTATCAGAGAAATTTGCTGTAAAAGTTTACCCCAGGTTCCTGCTTTCCTTCTACTCTTGGCTGAATTGGTTTTGCTATGCAAAACTTTTAAAAAATTGAACATAATAAAAATTCTCCATTCTACATCCCATAATGCTAGTGTTTGCTTGGTCATAAATTTTCCCTAAATCCATAGATCTGATAGGTAAACTATTCCATGTTCTAATTTTCTTATCGTATAATGCTTTATGTCTAAATCATGTACATTTTGGCTTCATCTTTTTATAAGGTAAGATGTTCAATATCTAGTTTCTGCCAAACTGCTTTCCAGTTTTCCCAACAATTTTCATCAAATAGTGAGATCCTGTCCCCAAAGCTTGGATCTTTGTGTTCATCAAACATTATATTTACTTACAAATACTCTAATTAGAACCTTATAACTAATTTATTTGTTTATATTTGGCATCCATTGCACACTGTGGTGAACAAATTCCTACCTGCTCCTCCTCTAATCTCTGTGACTCCCAGTCTTCTGGCTAGGTGGGAAATCCCTTTTCCATGTTCCCTTTTTTCAAACCCACATTCCTTTACAACTCAATCCTAGGATTCCCCAGGTTGCATTCTTTGGTCTTCCTTTCTCTTTTGTCCTCTGAAACCTTCCCCTACCATTAGCAGACTACTCTTTATTCCAAAGCTCTTCTAATGTGTGTGTGCATATGTATATATGTGTGTATACATATATAAGGAGGAGTAACCTGAGTTATAGTTCTTATCATGGGTAAGCCATTTAGATTCTCTGTCTCATTTTCATTCTCTATAAATTGAACAGTTTGTATGAGATCACTTTTCAGCACCCCTCTTATACTGACAGTCTACATGAATCTATATTTTTTCATTTAATAAGTTCAAAGTTTCCTACCATCAAAAATATGTATTTTAAGCCAATTATAAATGGAAAAATGGACCCTAGATAAGGTTGCCTACTTCATTGAGGAAAACAGAATGGAGACAGAGCAGGATAGGAAGTTAAAGTTTCTTTTTCCATAATATTTTTTTTAACTTTATTTGTTTGGCTGAATTTTTATCTTTTCTCCTTTCAAAATATATTAACACATAACTTTGAGAGGAGAAAAAGGAATAATAGAAGGGGAGATATAGGCAGTCTGAAATTAAAATATATTAATAAAATATAATTTTTTCAAATAAAAAATAAAACTACTAGCCCTTGGAACCCAATGTGAGAAAAAAAGTTATACTCAAAACTTCCCTGCTTATTAAAAAAGACAGTAACAGTCTCTATGTCTGTAGTCTCTATAAGAGAGATCGATAGCTTTATGGTACAATGGACAGAGTGTCAGATTTGGTGCCAGGAAGATCTGAGTTTAAATTCTGCCTCAGATAGTTATTAGCTGTATGACACTCAACAAGTCATCACCCTCTTTCAGCCTTAGTTTCTTCACTGGTGAGCATTAGACTCAATGGCCTTTAAGGTTAGAGACTGAGATCATTCCATTCTAACTATAAAATTATATATACAAATATATGAACACAATACAGAGATACAGAAATAATCCCTTACAAGCAAATAGGTTTTATAACCCAGACAAGGTTATGCCACTCTTGGTAGCTACAACATGGGCTCTGTTTTTCTGAGCAAATCACCAAGCTAGAGAAAAGGAAAACACACCAAAGGATTATAAAGAGCTCAGTCAATAAAATGCTTTCATCATCCTGGCCAGATTTCCCTGGACCATATTTAGCACTGGAAACAAGCAAATGCTCTTTCATCATTATGTTAATACCCTGCAATTCCACAAATCCTCTTCTTTCTGTACATTCAGGGTCACTGTGGTTATGAATTCTGACAGGGGGGCAGCTTGAGTCACAAGATGACTTTAAGGGAAGGTTCTAAATGTTTCATTCTTAGTACCTGAGGCAGAAGAGGTGATGGTAATGGAATCCACTGCCACTTATTACATTCCTGGCCTATTATTAAGTGAGAAAGCTCTGAATACCAAAGAATATTAGGAATGGTCTTCAGGGAATAGGCCACTCCTTCTCTTCAGATAAAGAAATGAATGTATGCACTTGAACATGCATGTTTTTGTTACTATATTTATTATTTTTTAAAAGGTCTCTCCTACAGAGGCTATAGAAAGTGTTATCATTTCTTTAACAAGCAGGGAAATTTGGAGAGTAATTGTTTGTTTATTTTTAACTCATTCCCTGTGGAGTCAGGGAAAGTGTGAATTTAACTCTGATCTATTCAGCTATGTGAAGAGTTTGGGGAGAAGACTCAGAGAAAATAAATGAGGAAAATGGCTTTCATGGGAGAACTTATATAAGTGTTATTTTAGAAAAAAATATCTTATAAAGTAAATTTCTGAAATGAGAATTTCAAGACTGCTAAAAGAGCTTGAAAGATATTGAAGGGATTGTTTTCCTGTCTTGGATGGAGATGAGCTAAAGAAAGCAGAGAGAAAAGCAGATGTAGGGATATCCTTTCTTTATAAAAACTACTGTAACCTTTATATTTTGAAGAGGATAAGGACAATTTTTGGTGAGAGACTTTGTTACTCTGAATAAACTAAATTATGTGGGGTTGTACTTTCAGAAATAGTATCTATAATTATAATAATGATTTCAAGTGACTCTGGCTGTGATATTTCTTACAGATAAACCATTGTAAATAATTATTAATGTCTCCATTATTGATTTTATTGTAAATACATTGCATATTCAGTTACTTCAATACAAAATTTATCCTTGAGGATTAGAGGTTTTTAATGTGTAGAGAGATATGAATAACCTGGGAAAAGAGGTTTCTTCAGTTTATTAAATGTACATTAAATGAAAAGGGACAGTGATCCTGAGATAAGTGGATTAATTGAGAGATATTCAAATTTTAATAATTAATGAGAAAATATCCTAAAACACCCTAGATTACCATGGAACATGTGATGATCAGATTAAATAGAGGCAATGAATCAAGTAACAGTCTAAGGAGCAACCTATAAGTTAGGTTGATGACTCAAGAAACCCTATTACCTAGGGAGCTGTCTTCTGTGCCCTGTGCATTCATTGCAGTGGTGGAAGATGCATTATTTGATCATCCTGAATCATGGACTAAATTTTCCTAGCAAAATGTAACTTTCCTTCATATGGAGAAATGTAGCAAGTAGAGGGAACACTGAAAGTATCAACTCTGGTTTGTTCAATGAGTAACAAAGAGACAGGACATAGTATTTCTGAACCAGACAGTTTTGCTCTCAGGGATCAGAAGAACTAGCCCATGTCTCTTGGGGAAAGTTCACTTTTCTAATTGAAGAAATAGAGAGGAGGATATTGAAGACAGGACTAAGACAAAGGGCCCTACTGGATACAAAAGAATTTCCAGTGGGAAGTATAGTTAATATAGCCAATAGAAAAGCACTTAATACTAAAGGCATTATGAGATCATAGATCTGAAGTTGAAAGGGACTTTGGAATTCATGAGTCCCACCTTATTATTCTACAGATGAGGAATATAAGGCCAAGAGAAGGATATGACTCATTTGAGGTCATACATCTAGTAACTGGCAAAGCTCAGATTTGGAGTCAGGTCCTTTGACTTCAAAGTCGGCACTCTTTCCACATAATTATACTGCCTCAGTTGGAGGAGCACTTCGCCTTTGCAAGGAAGTTTAATCTTAAGTGGACCTAAACATGATGATACCTAAATATATCACATTCATAAACATTATGCAATGACTGTGTGAAAACTCTGCTTTTGCAAGGGAATTTGGTCCTAAATTATCCTTGTAGGTATGAATGAATCTGACTAGAGACTAACGGGGACAAAGAAGATAGGAAGGAACAAAGAATAAGGTAGGTCCTGAATATGCTTATGAGTTTTCAGTTAGTATATAGAGCCTTGCAAAGACCGTCAGAACCAAATTGGTCCTGTAGTGCATGCTGACAGTTGACTCATCCAGTAAGTCAAATGAAGTATACCTAACACTTATCAAAAATCATATAATATACTGAGCATCCGAGGGGTGGGGGGAAGAGGGCTTATGAGTAGTTCTTTCCTCAACCACGCATCTTTTGAGTGGCAACTCATTTCCAACAATTTAGATATTTATTTTGTTTAGTTCATAAAAGGGAATTCTCAATGAATAATTGTACCCTGTGTGCTAAATATCCTAGAATTAGTGACTCAGATCTCAGGGAGGACCCCTCAACACACACACTCTCTCTCTCGTCTAATATTAATAAATAACATTCAGCTATAAGGATAGGCATAGAATAAAATGCAATGGATAGCACTCCTTCCTGAAAATCACTTCAAATCCCACGTGCTTGTTAGTATAGGGCTGATTAAGCAGACCCTTATTTCTTCTTCCCTGCTTCCTGAACAATCTTTGATTGGTCACTAATGTTTAGGACTCATGTATAAGAAAACAGGTGAGTGAATATGAAGGGAGGGGTTCAAGAATCTTGCATCAAATTTAGAATTAGAGAAACACAGGATTCAATTAGACTTTCCTACCTACTATAAATGATGTACAGTACTATAGGACTTATCATTTACTGTCCTAGCACTCAGTGCAACAGAAAATCTCATATAGTATCCCTGAATCTAAAACATATCCCTGTGAAATGTGCCTCTTTCTAATAGGGTGTCTTCCATACAGTGGCACACACAGGCTCGAGTATCGACATAACTAATGAGTTAGTGAAGCCTCAGAATAATGAAGATTCTAAATGGGATGCAAATGAGAAGAAGCACTGGAGTGAAATTACTTGTGGCAGAAGAGTTGTGGTCTAGCCTTTTTTCAGACCTTCTTGCTCCTAAAACATGGCACAAATTCCCAAATGGCACTGAGAAACCCATCAGAGAGGATGATGGAGAAATCCCTCTTTCCTAAATTCTATTTATTTCCATAGGTAGAAAGGGAGTGATTGGGGAGTTTATTTTAAGAAGCTACTTTGTCCACACTTTCTCTACAAATACTGTTTTGTTCGGTTCAGTTCAGTTAGATCCAACAGGCATTGAGGAAGTGAGGGCTATATGCCAGCCGCTGTGCCAAATGCTGGGGATACAGGGACATAAGTAAAACTGTCCCTGCCTTCAAATTACATTCTACCATTAAGGACAGCACATACTTGTTGTTTGGTCATTTCAGTTGTGTCTGACTCCTCATTACCCCACCTGGGGTTTTCTTGGCAAAGATACTGGAGTGGTGGGTCATTTCCTTCTCTAGCTCATTTTACAGATGTAGAAACTGAGGCAAACAGGGTTAAGTGACTTGCACAGGGTCACACAGCTATTATGTATCTGCACACATGGAGAGAAGTAAATGCAAAATATATACAGAATAAACCCAAGTAATTCTGGTGCAGAAGCATGGCATATGGAGGAAACATTAAAAATGCTGAAATCAGGAAAGACTTCTTGTAGGAAGTGACACTACAGCTGATTCTTGAAGGGAGTCAGGGTCCAATAATTGAAGAAGGCATTTCAGGCAGGGAAAACTGCCTATGTGAAGCATTAAGGTAGAAGATGGAATCTCATACAGGAAACATCAAATTACCCTTTACCTACGTGCACAGGGAGAATAGGGGAAGAGAATCCCTCTCCAAAAAAGACAAACCCCAGCCCCCTCCCCCAAAAAACAGTTTTTGATGAGGTAAGAAAATAAACTCTAATATAAGCCTGAAGACTACAAAGAAACAATCCTCTACACAGCCACTAGATATTTAATAAATGAAAATTAATGCTTATTCATGCATTGATTTTTTTTTCAACAATCATTAAGTACCTCCCATGAATTCCTATGGGCATATGGGCAACATAGTAGATGGAGCACTGGGTCGGGAGAGTTCAGATCCAACCCCAGATATTTACTAGCTGTGTGAGTCACTAACTCTGCTTGCCTCAGTTTCTTTATCTCTAAAATGGAAATGCAAACCACTCAGGTATCTTTGCCAAGAAAACCCAACAGACAGTATTGGTATGATATGGTCCATGGAATCACAAAGAGTCATACATGAAGAAACAACTGACCACCACCAACAACTTGGTTTGACCAGACTAACAACAATAATAACAACACCTTGATTTGACCACACTAAAGTAAGCAGTCAGATCCAGCTAAATACTTAGGGAGCATATCAAATTTTCTTCTGGTACCTCCAATGAGTTTAAATGACAAACAGATGCCAAGGACAAAGCACAAAGAAATTTACAGTCAATACCACCATGCCTTGAGACAGAAGAAATTTGATTGGTTAAGAAATAAGCATCTCTGTTTTCAAAAGCGAAACCTCTGCATACATGTGAGTTATTGGGCAAAATCTGACAAGCAGTAAATTAATGAGCATTTATTAACCACTTCCATTGTGCCAGGTATTGTGAGGGCAACTCCAAAGTGAGAGTCCCTTCCCTCAGGGAGCTCACATTCTAGAGAGTACAAATCAGTCAATAACAATAGAGACAATTGTCTTGAGTTTGTAAGACTCTTATAAATGCCCTTGAATTACATATACTCCCAGAGACCAAGATGATTGGTCCTCTCAATAGTGTGCTGGAGCACATACAAAGTTTTGATACCATTTCCTAAAGTCTTTCCTTCCCTTAAAAACCAAGTTTTCTTTTCCTACCACTTAGGGACCACCATAGTACCACCTCTTCACTGAAGAAATCATGGAGCCCCTGAACTATAGAAATGTCCTTAGACCCAGCCCAACCCATGTTCCTTAGAACGTGAGCATCATAAATGTTTGAGGTACCAGATTTTACTTTTGTCATGTTTAGGCTAATGTTCTTCTCTGTTTACATGCTTCCAGATGAAAAATTCAGTGCACTTGGAGTCAGAATTGAATCTTAGCAGCGATATTTCCTGGCTCCATGACTCTGGTCAAGTCACAATTTCTCTAAGCCTCAGTTTCCTCATGTATGAAATTGGGTTAATTCTTGCTCTATCTACCTCTCAAGGGCTTTTGTGAGGAGGCCAGTATAGAAATGTAGTCCATTGATGTTACTCATGCTGCTATTATTTGTATTGTTGTTGTTATATGGTATGATTTAGTTATAGGAGGAAGCCAAAGTGATTTATGTTGCCTGAGGAAGGAACAGGGGAGATGAAATCCTCTGCCAGAGGTTTGTTTATTTCTGAATCCTTACAAATTGAATAGGGAGGGAGAGGACGAGCTGAGGAATGAATTAAAAGCTACATTCCCATCTGACTTCATATGGGGCCCTTTCACTCCAGAAGAAGAGATTTTTTTAAAAAAGAAATGAAAATTCCACAAATACTATAAACAAAACAGAACCAACATTCTGTACATAATAAGCTTCTCCTCTTTCTCCCTCTCTCTCTCTCTTCCACAACCCTCCCCCATCTCTCATCACAGAGCTAACCCGGCAGGGACAATGCCAAAATTATCATCTGCCCGAATTTCTGTGGTTTAAGTAATAAATAATTGTTTTGAAAATTGCTTTAAAAAAAAAAAAGATGTTTCTGGAGCCTTCTGGCTACTCCTTGGTAAATAACTACACATGTGAAACAAACGGCTTTCTTCATCTCCGTTTAGGAGATATTGATTGGGGGATTTGTTTTACACCATTTTAACTAACTCAATCCTTTGTTTTATTTATTTATTCATGCTCATGCATTGGGAGAGAAGCAGCAGGTGCCACTGAAGAGATTGCATTAACATGAGCTCCCTCTCCTGGAGAGAGATTAGACTACAGACTTGTTTTTGACCAGGGTTCTACAAAAACCACAATGCATTTCAGCAAACCCTGGTTTGCTTTTCAACCACAGGCTTAAAGAGAGAGGGACATTTCAGCCATAAATACATAATGTGAGGTCTTGATGAAATAATGTTTATGAAAACACTTTGCGATTATAAAATAAAACATAAATAATAATCATGGGGAAGGCAGCATGGACTAGGGGAAAGAACATTAGACTTGGAAGTAGAAGACCAAGATTCAAATCCTGCCTGTCATTTATTCCACGTAGAACTTTAGACAGGTAGCTTAACGTCTCTGGGCCTCAGTTTCCTCATCTGTAAAATGAAAGCTTTGGACTAGATGAACCTCTTAGGTCCCTCCCAGCTCTGGATCTGTGATCCTTGTCATTAAACATGTTCCATCTCTCCAAACCCAAATAAAACCAAAAGATTTTCAGAGAAAGAACCTTACCTAATTTAGCCTTTTGCTTCCATGTCCAGCCATGCCTAAACTGCCAGTCAACACAGATTTATGAAGTATTTACTCTGTTAGTCAGGACAGCTAGGCATTACAGTGGATGGGTTGCCTGGTCTAGAGTCAGGAAGACTCATCTTCCCGAGTTCAAGTTAGACCTCAGACACTCACTAGCTGTGTGACCCCAAGCAAGTTACTTAACCCTGTTTGCTTCAGTTCCCTCATTTACAAAAAGACCTAGAAGAGGAAATGGCAAAGCACTCTGGTATCTCTGCCAAGAAAACCCCAAATGGGGTCATGAAGAATTGAACATGACTGAAACAACTCAGCAACAAAACTATGCTAGTCACTTGCTCGTGGCTGGAGATAGAACAAAAGACAGATCATGGTCCCTGCACTCAAGGAGATCACATCTTATGGGGAAAATAATATGCAAATAATGAAGTATTTCCAGGATATATACAGAGTAGATAGAATGTAATCTTAAAGAGACGGCACTAGCAGAAAAAAACCTCCTGCAGAAGGTAAGAATAAAGTTGAGCATTAAAGGAAGCCAGAAGGCAAAGATGAGGAGAAAGAGCATCTCATGCATGGGGATGTGAAAATGCATGGTCAGATGAGAAAGTGATGCATTTGGGGAATGGCAAGAAAGTTTGTATGGCTTGATCACAGACTGTGTAGAGGGCAGTAAAATGTAAAAAAAGACTGGGAAGGTAGGAAAGGTTGGGTTGTGAAGAATTGTACTTGCCAAACAGGGGATTTTTATTTGATCCTGGAAGTGATAGGAAGACACTAGATTTTATCAAGTAGTGGGGTGACATGGCTAGACCCATGCTTTAGGAAAATCATTGGCAGCCAAGCAGAGGGTAGAGTGGGGGAGAGATCTGAAGCAGGGAAACCAATCAGAAGGTTTTTGCAATAGTCCAGGGGTGAAGTAATGAGAGCTTGCAACAGCAATGTGAGTGAAAAAAAGAGAACAAATAACAGAACTTGGCAATAGATTTGACCTGCAGGGTGAGGGAGAATGAGGAATCTGGTATGACACCAAGGTTATGAACCTGGGTGACTCGGGAGATGGTGGTGTCCAAGTATGTAATAGGAAAATTTTCAAGGAGTGAAGGGACAGAGTGAGATAATGAGTTCTGTTTGGGGCACTTTAGTTTGAGAATTTCTATTTCATTTCACGTCTATGACTATCCCCCAGTTCTACCTAAGCAATGTTCTACCCAACGATAACTCCACTTCTAAGCACTGTTTTGTCAACCACTCAGGTAGCCAAATAACCTTGTGACTGAAATGATGTTATCAAAGATCTCAGCATGAACATTTAAATTGGGATAGGGGAAAGGTGAGAAAGGGGATCAAGAAAGTCCCTGGTTTCAGAGTTGCCATGAGGCCTTATTACTTAAAAAATAAAATTTTATGGCCCATCTGATCAGAGACTAAACAGCTGCTACTGAGTAGTTAAGAGGGGGGGAAATAAAAGACTGAGCTATTTTGCTCTAGGAAGTAGACCCCCGACCTGAGCAGCAATTCTTTTCCTTCATCAGTTTTTGTAGGACTTGTTGGTACATGGCGGCTGAACAGTCACAGTTCAAAGGAGACATTAACTCAATAGCCCATAGCTGCTCAGCTAGGCGTCGGCAGAATATGATGCTTGAAAAGAGCTGAGGTGCTTTGAGGAATTCAGAGGAACCCAACCTCAGCTGAGAAGACTCCATACTCTTCCTCCATGAGGAGAAGCTAAAAACCAAACCAAAACAAAAAACAAATAACTCCTGTCAATCAGCCTGGAGCCAAAATACACCAGCAGGACAGCTCATCACTTTCAAATGCATCCAGGCACATCAGAATCACACTTGGAAGTCACTCCAAGGGTCTTAACTTTGCTGGTTCATATTAAAGACATCCAGATTTGCTTGGTTACTTTTATATTTTTTGATCCAGACATAAAATGCCATTGCCGTAAAGGAGCTCTAGCAAACAAACACAGACTACCAAGGCAAACTGACACCTGCTCTGCCACTCATGATTTCAGAGACTGAGTTGAAGCTCGGAGAGGTTAAGGGACTTGTCCAGGGTCACACAGACTGTGCCACACAAGACTGTGCCAGTGTCAGAGGCTGACCTTTTCCTCAGTTCTTCCTGACTATTAAATTCAGTGAGAGACAGCATAGGAAGGCAATAGCATTTGTTGTGTCTACCGCACTATTATTATCTTCATTTTTATCTTTATTTGAGGAAACTGAGGCAGAGAGCGGTGAAGTGACTTACCCAGGGTCACACAGCTAGTAAATGTCTGAAGCCTGAATCAGGTCTTCCTAATTCCAGGCCAAGTGTTCTACCCACTGTGCCACTTTGCTCCATGATATTGGGAGCTGACCTGCAAAACCAGAAAGACCAGAGTTCTGGTCCCACCTCTGACATGGTCTGGATGTGTGACCTTGGGCCAGTCATTTAACCTGTAAGTGCTCTCAGCAGGGAGATCTTTAAGATTATAAATTGTAGAAAGTGTGCCAACTTGCGTTGCTAGAGGCATTTCCTATACCACCAAAAACACAAAGCTAAACCCTCTCCCTATCCTTCGATGTAACAACTTTGGGGGCAGGGCTATGAAATCATGCATAATCAAAGGAAATAGAAAATGACAAGGAGGAAAAGAAATGGGCGCGAACCTCAACCAGTTTCTAATAAACAAGTCTCCTAACACATATTTGTTGAGCACTTCCTATACAAATGGCACTATGTTAAAGTCTCAGGGGGACAAAGGACTTGTAAGACACAGTCCCTGCTTTCATGTCCTCACAGGAAAATTGGGGAGATGAGTTATAAGTGCAGAAAAAAGTTAACTTGTAAGGGCAGAAAGTAAATGATAATTGCGGAATTGTGATGATGTAAGCTCATCTGTAGATACAGTGAAGGCACCTTCCATGCAATTCCAGTAATGTACAGAGAAATGGGGGATGATATGTAGCTCATCCTTTTCTCACATGATTTCAATTTCTTCCTCTCTTTCTCTGTATTTTGAATTTTTTTCATTTCACATAGTCTGGGATCACACGCACATGGTCAAAAACACTATTCTTACATTTTTCTGGATCAATGTTATATCCAAATGAAAGTGGGCAAGATTTGTTATATGATGATGGTCTAGTTCAACATATTGGTTACATTCTTGAGGACATTTTGAAGTTTGTATTTGTAGTGTGGATATTTTTCCTCTAAGATTTTATGAATGATGAGGAGTTCTGATGTATAATTCTAGCCTCCAAATAATTTCTTGCTAGGTATTCAATGGGTGCTAATTTTTACAGTCTGCGATGATGTTACACAGTGTCTATCATTTCAATCCACATTAACCAAAAACTCTAGATTCCATAAGAATAACATGTCTATAATTTCAGCTGACTGTCTCGCCTCATATTTAAAAAAATCTTAAGACAATCACACCAAGACCTCCCTCTGTCTTCCTCCTTAACTGAGAGCCCTTGATATCAACCCATACAATGTTCTCTTTCACTCCAATCTCTGTGGAAGAGGTGACCTTTACCCTCATCAAGAACAAATCCTTTACACATTCCCTTTATGTCATCATATTCCTGTCTTCTATAGCAGATTGACTCCACTCTAATTCCCCTCCTCTCTAATTTTTAAACCCTCCCTATCTAATGATTCCTTCTCTGCTACCTACAAGCATCCCTAAGTCTCTGCCATTCAAAAAACAAAAACAAACAAAACTCTTAGAGGTGGAACCAAGATGTCAGAGTAACAGGAAAGGAATACAGCAAGTTTTTTGCCCCCAACAAATCAGACTAGAACTACAAACAGATCTAGGGAAAGCACCAGACCAAAATATGATTGGGAAATCCAAAACAGTCCCAGAGAGTCAGTTTATCTATACCAGGTAAGGAGAGGGTGACAAATGGGGAGGTCTTTGCACATTGGGGGACAGAACATTTTGCCAGCACAACACACCAGTGTCCAGGGAGAAGCTGTGCACTAGGATAACAAGGAGGTCCCAGATCCAGGAAAATGGAACCTAAATCTTTCTAGGGTATAGAAATAGCACACCCAATTCCTGGTCCCAGATTGAGCAAAGACTGAGGAGGAGACCTGCACTTAAAGGTGGCGAATCAGGTTGAGGAGTAGTAGCACTGGATAGTGGGCAATGTACCAAGTGAGGAATGAGTTTAGAACCAAGTAAGCAGCAGCAGCATAGAGCAGATCCCAGGAGTGGAGTATGATCCCAATTCCAGTAGTCCACTAGTCCAAACTGAAGCCAGAAGAGGAATAACTAAGGCAGGAATCCTAAACCAAAGAAAATTCTTCAATTATGTCACCTCTGACCCACCAGAGCTTTCCAGCTGCCTGATGGTTGCAGAATCCAGTATTGGTCTACTATTGCTCAGTAGTACCACACCCAAGTTGGGAACTTGCAAAGCTAAGACTGGGGAGGAGGCGAGGGGGGAGGGATCAAGGGAGGAGAGGGATCAGACTTTGCCCCCTGATCAGTTCATTATGAAAGCACTGAAAGCTTCCAAGTCCCTAGTTTGAGCAATCCCTGAGAGCCTGGAATAAAAAAAATATATATAATAAATACCCTTAAGAAAGTAATAGTAGAACCATCCCAGTCCTCCTCTTCAAAGGTACAAAGATCCTGCACTTAACACAAAGGCCAATGTTAGAAAGTAGGCTGGAAGAATGAGTCGGGGGCGGGTGGGGGGGAGAATGTACCATAAAAATTATGAAAATCATCATGGACCAAATAGAAGCTAATGACTCCATGACACAACAACAAGTATTAAAACAAAGTCAAAGGAATAAAAAAAGAAGAAAATGTAAGACATCTTTTAGCAAAACAAATGACTTGGAAAACTGACCAAGAAGAAAAAAAATTAAGAATCATTGCACTGCCTAAAAGACATGGCCTAATAAACAGAGTTCAGATATAATATTTTATGAAATCATAAAAGAAAACTGCCCAGGTCTCTGAGAATCAAAGAGAAAAACGGAAATGGGAAGAACTACCAGCCATTTCCTAAAAGAAGCCCCAAAGTGGAAATTCCTAAGAACATTATAGCCAAAATCCATAATAGGTCAAGGAAAAAAATATCACAAGCAACCGGTGAGAGGCTACTGGCATCTGAAAACTATCTGTTGCTTTAAATGTACCTTTCCCATTGAGCTTTGATTTCTGGATAATAGTAAATCTCTTATCATATACAGTCACAGTTTTCTCCTTAATATCATCTTACTTGAAACTAGTCATGTGACCATGGGCAAGTCACTTAACCCCAATTGCCCTACCTTCCCCTCTCCAAAAAGCAAAAAAAAAGTCATCTTATTTGATAGGTCTTGTTTGGGGAAGATTAACTTATTGGTAAGTATTGGCTTCATCCATTAGTTCAGTTTGATTTTTGATTCTGACTAAAAGCCCAACCTTAAGCCTCTGATTTTCCTTAATGTTCATTAAGAATTTTATGTCTCTTGAATCCAAATAAAGATTTCACAAAATGACAAAGCTATGTGAGTTTTTGTGTGTCCTGGTGTCATCATGTATATCAAGTCACTATTATGACATTTTGATACAACTTTGTCTTTAACTTGAAAGCCATACTCAGTGTTATTTATGAGACATGATAAAGGGTTTAAAGTTAGACCCAAAAGAGGCTAAAATTGTCTTTCTGAAAGATGTGTTACAGCCATTATTCTTCTTTTGTTGAAATAATAACATTTTAAAAGTCTAAATTCTTTTTTCATTAATAAACATGTGTTTTCTCTCTGCCACCTGTATTCACTCCACTAAAAATGAAAGAGAAAGAAAACTCTTATAACATACATATAATTGAGCAAAAATCAATTCCCATATTGTTTATGTCAAAAAATGTGTATCTCATTCTGCATATTTATTCTATTACCCCTCTATTAGGAGATAGGTAGGAATCTTGATATTATTGTGTTTGTGGCATATTTTAAATAGAATTCAATTTCCCATATGGCCATCAAATTCTCTAGCATTCCCACTGAACTTGGATATTTTTTAAAAATATATTTGCATCACATGAATAAGGAAGTGCAGAACTGAGTCAAAGACATTGCAAAAATGAATAAGGGCAGTGTAAATGTTATGACATTTTTGAAGTGTTTGATCAATAAACACCAAGTCAACAATAAGTTGTTCTTTATGGCCTTCCCACACTCTGGACTTCTTGAATATCTTGCTTATTCCTTAGGCATTTTCTTTTAAGTGTTCATTTCTTATTGAGTGATATAAATTGTGAACATTTTGCATAAAGTACATAAACAAATGCTTGGCTTGTATTTTGAGAGATCATTGGCATTCTCATCTTTTGGTAGTATACATGCTATGCCTTCTGTTAAGGAAGATGAGATCAAGTTTTTATCAGAGAACACGTCGGTTAAATTCTTTGCTAGTAGTAATTCAGGTGTTATGATCAAGTGTTTGAGACAATAATCATAGATTATTTATGGTTCTGCAACTTTCTCGTATTGCAAAAAGACAGAGTTGCAATCTCCTCCCTTTACATACGTGTTCTGTCATTCATACTAGTAATGGTATACACATTTTTTGTGACATTTGAACCAAATTATACTTTCATTGGGTTCTACTTGACATCTTCTAGGTGACCAGAAATAATTCTATGTCTTTGAGGTTTCTATTTTCATCTGATTCTAT
Source organism: Gymnobelideus leadbeateri (assembly GCA_011680675.1). Taxonomy (NCBI): domain Eukaryota; kingdom Metazoa; phylum Chordata; class Mammalia; order Diprotodontia; family Petauridae; genus Gymnobelideus; species Gymnobelideus leadbeateri. The sequence continues at coordinate 567,990 of WOXC01002583.1, forward strand.
GTTTCTTTTTTTTTTTTTTTTTTTAAAGCAATTGGGGTTAAGTAACTTGCTCAAGGTTACACGGCTAGTCATTTTGATTTATGCGTGGGTGCTCATTTTCTGAGGTCGGATCTGATCTCGGGTCATCCAAACTCCGAGGCCGGCGCTCTTACTCACTGCGCCACCTAGCCGCCCCTTTAGGGCAATTGGGGTTAAGTAACTTGCCCAAGGTTACACGGCTGGGTTTTTGTTTGTGCGGATTAAGTGTCGGAGGCCGGCTCCGAACTCAGGTCCTTCTGATTCCAGGGCCGGCGCTCTATTCACTGCGCCACCTAGCCGCCCCTGATTCTATGTTTCTTAAATTTCTGTTATAATGTTTTTGACTGTTTGAATTTACTGTGTCCTTTGTGCTGCTTTGACCCCTTGTATCACCCTAAACCTACTGATGATTTTCTTTTAACCATTGATTAATAGAATCAAGAATTTCCAATGTACTTTTGTATTCTTGATTCCTTTCTGAATTTGTTGTAGAATTTAACTGGGAAGTATTGCATTAAAGTTGTGTTGTTATTTTTTAAACTATGCTTACCACCTAAATATTTTCATAATCTTGCAATATCTTTCTTTCTTTCTTTCTTTGTTTCTTTGTTTCTTTTTTTTTTTTTTTTTGGAGGGCAATTGGGGTTAACTTACCCAAGGTCACATGGCTAGGTTTTTGTTTGTGTGTGTTAAGTGTCTGAGGCTGGATCCGAACTCAGGTCCTTCTGACTCCAGGGCCAGCGCTCTACTCACTGCGCCACCTAGCCGCCCCTTGCAATATCTTTCTATTAGAATTCAACAGTTTTTTGAAGTCACACTTTTGATGGTGGTATTTGATACCCATCTTTAAGAATACTCTTTGATAGTCCCATATTTCTTTGTATGGTCCTTACTGTGACAACTTCTGCCACATATACTATTGTGTGCAAGTCCACAAATATTTTTGTATTTTTGTCAAAATGTTGTGGAAGAAAGTATTCATTCATAGTACTTTTAATGAAAGCCAACTTTTGTGAATTGCTCTGTTTTGGAAGAGTTGGTCTGGTCATTGGGTTCATGACATCAAACTCTAAAAAGACTTTTCAAAATTCCTGTTCAAATATGCCCCTTTTCTCTTCTTCTTCTTTTTTTTTCTTTTAAGTCTCAGGTCCTTTTTCTTTTTTTGCTTTTTGGAGGGCAATTGGGATTAAGTGACTTGCCCAAGGTCACAAGGATAGTAAGTGTTAAGTGTCTGAGGTCAGATTTAATCTCAGGTCCTCCTGACTCCAGGGCTGGTGCTCTATTCACTGTGCCACCTAGCCTCCCTGCCCCTTTTCTCTTCAAGATAATTTGAGACATTATTTTTGTTTCTGTTGTCCTCTTCATTTTTATGTAAAAGTTCTGGAGTCTGAGTTAAAGACTTTTAATGACTCCAGGTAATTCAACTTTTTTTTTTTTTTACCAGATTTTAGTAGCTCTTCAGTTTTGTTTCTCATTTCATCTAATCTTGACTTACAGACAAAATTGTTTTTTTATGTTGTTGAATTTCATTAACATGCAATATGTTATATATATATATATATGCTATAAGTACAAATAAAAAAGAACATTAAATCCTTGACTATTAAATAGTCTGTTTCAAATTTTATTATGATATAATATTGGCACATAATAAAACACATCTTTAGTCAATTTTTATGCATATATTCATAGCTTGCACATTTTATTTATCTGGAATGGATCCTTTTTTTATTAGATGATATATTGGTGTCTCTGATTCATTCTCATATATCTCACCATTTTGGGTAGGTAGGAAGAACAGTAGATAGAGGGCTGGGCCTGGAGTCAGGAAGGCTTGAGTTCAAATCTGGCCTCAAACATTTACTAGCTGTGTGACCCTGGGCAAGTCATTTAACCCTGTTTGCCTCAGTTTCCTCATCTGGAGAAGGAAATGTCAAACTACTCTAGTGTCTTTGGCAAGAAAACACAAAATGGGGTCACAAAGAGTCAGACATGACTGAAACAACTGAACAACAAAGACATCTTAACATCTTGACGTAAAGAAACATAAAAATGCCACTTTCTCAGTAGTACTTCAAGATAATATGATTAACACAAGGTTTTCTTTTTGATAAGGTCAGCCTGCAACTAATTCAATAGTGATTAATCTCTTGTTTTGTATTGAATTCTTTAATTTGGAAACCATATTTAATTTATTTAAAAGAGATGATAATGGATTTAATGCTATGTGAGAACATAATAAAATTGAAACTGTCCCTGAAAATGCCATGTTTTACATGAATTGCTCTTGACATTATTATGTTAGTGGCATATTTTAAGTAGAGAACAATTTTCCACATGGAAATCAAATACTCTAGTACTCTCACTTGGACATACTTTATATATTTGTAATCTATGAATAAGCAATGAGTGCAGAAATGAGTCAAAGATCTTATGGTCAACAATAGAGGCAGTACCTACATTATTATCAATAATAATTACTTCATAAATAATTATTTGTTTATTGCAGATATAGCAACACTTAAGATTGAATACTCCATGTGTCTATTACAACAAAAAAACATTCTTTAATTATCTGCTCTTTGCAGAGCAATGTTCTAGGCTCTAGGGGCAAAAGAAAGTTTAAATAAGATATGGCCAGTGCCCCAATGGAGCTTATGTTCTAGAAGGGGAACATAATATATCTTCTATAATGTGTAGATAACTACAGTATACAACACTGCATAACTAAATGCCTCAGGAAACATAACAAAATGCTCTATGAAGTCTGAGTAGCAATGCCATTATTTACTGAGGAATCGGGAACTCTCCTAGCAGGAGGTGACATTTTAGTTGAGACTTTAAAGAATGTTTACACAACATGAAGACAGACAAATAGACCCTTCTGGATGAAATGTATCCCCTCCTCTACTGTACTTCACCTCACAAAAGGACTCCAATCAAGTACAAGGTATAAAACACACCAAACCAGACTTCTTCATAAATGTAGTTAATTATTCTGTAAGAAAGATCTACATGGGGGCAGCTAGATAGCCCAATGAATAGAGCACCAAGGCTGGAGTCAGGAGGACCTGAGTTCAAATTCAATTTCAAACGCTTACAAGCTGTGTGACCTTGGGCAAGTCACTTAACCCCAATTGCATTACCTTCCCTCCTTGAAAAAAAAAAATCTACATGGAAGGCTTGACAAACCATCACCAAGAGTTCAACTCTCATCCATAGGTTTATTAGCTAGTACAACAGTTCTCTTCCTCTCTTCACTCTATTGGTCCTCAAAACTCTCAAGGACACCTCGTGTTTCATTGTATTCCTTAATACCTAGATAGAAAGGCTGCATTAGCAGCCAGCTTAACATCCATTTTCCTAGCTTCTGTTGTTTCAGAGATTTTCTGGTGTTAATTACACCTACGCTTACATCCAAATATTTCATTGTGATGCAGATTATGCTTGTAAGTGCATGAATTAATTATTCTTCGAAGGCAAAAGAATTACTAATGTTTCACCACTCACTGTGACATGTTTCCAAGCATGTAAATGACAGATGCACATTTAACTGATGTGCTTTCTCTTCTGCTTCACACACAGGGGGCCCAGATTAAAAGATATAGAAGATTCAGAGGCCCTGCCTTCCAGATACACTGATGTCATGCTTGGGTTTGCATCTTCATCAGGAGTTTCATGAATAAGTAATGTGCTCAGGTCTCAGTACCTGCTCACATTAGATTGTATCAGCAGCACAATACTCTGAAAGACCATTAGGACAAATCTGTGGGCACCAAAGGGAGGGGAGGAGATTGAATTTGTCATTAGCAAGATTATGTTAAAAGGAATTTCCTTCCTCTCTAGCCAGCTTTATTCACAAGCTAGCTTCCTCCACTCCAGGCCCATCATTACCTGAGAGTAACTCTCCTTCAGGCTGCATCAGAGCCTTCCAGAGTCAAGCTCCCACCTAGGATCCAAGAGCTAAGAATGGGAATACCATTAAGTAATCAGGTTCCTTCCTGTCTCTTTCTCTCTTTGGGTTAGCCAAATCCGAATCAGGTAGAAACAGCCTCACTGGATCCAGGGGAAATTTAGAAATAAAAGCCAACTAAGAAATTGGCACATTCACACTAGTGGTGTGCAAGAAACATAAAAGTCCCTCACTGGAGACCAAAAGAAACAAATGAGAGCTCAGAAATCATTTGGTGAGGGAAGAAAGGAAGAACCATTTATGGATTAGTGCTGACTATCTATACTGTTCTAAGTGCTTTTTTACAAATGTTATTATTTTGGATCCTCACAACAACTCTGCATTGTAGGTGCTGTTATTAATTATCTCCATTATACAGATGAGGAAACTGAGGCAGACAGAGGTTGTGACTTGCCCGGGGTCACAGAGGTAGTGTCTGAGGCCAGATTTTAAACACAGGTCTTCCTATCCCCAGACCTAGCATTCTATCCACTGCACCATCAGCTGTCTTGGTGAATTTGGGCTGTGAACCAAATGAGCTAGAGGCACTGTCTCAGTCCTTCTATCACTATTCCAGTTATATATAAACCCAACTTGTAAGAAATAGTGTGGAAATTTAATCCATATCTCCTTGTGTAGAGAATTCTCAATCATTAGATAAAGATATTTAATCAGAAATATTGTTACCTCCTTTCACTCCACCCAGATAAATTGCAAAATACATACACTATTTTAAAAAAGGTAAACACCCCAGCCAATGAATCTTAGGCAAGAAAGAAGAAATTGTTCATTAGTATCTGACATCATGGTACTACAGAAAAAATGAGGAGGAATGCAGTCAACTCTCAATTATTTATGCTAGTGAAAATGTATAGATTATTTTTAAAAGAAGATAATCCAAATAATTTCTGGTTGACTTTATTTTTACATGTTATTTCCTCTCCTTTCCTTAACATATATTTTTCTCTATTTAAAGATGCAGAGTGGCATCAACCACCGGATGGAAAATCAGCCTTTGAACCAGGAAGACCTTAGGATCAAAGTCCCACTTGGATCTATACTGGCTATGTGATACTTGGCAAGTCATTTAACGGTCTCAGTGCCACCAGGTAACTCTCCAAGACTATAATTGCAGGGCAGGTTATGATCTGAATCAGCAGAGGGAATTCTGTTTTGGAGAATTCCTTACATTAATGGAATTCTATATTTGAGAAAGAAAAAATAATAATTCATAATTGCCTGATGATAATAAGGGCAAGTAGGTGGCTCAGTAGGATAGACAGCCAGGTCTAGAGCCAGGAGTTCAAATCCAACCTCAGACACTTACTAGTTGTGTGACCCTGGATGAGTCATTTAACCTTGCTTGCCTCAATTTCCTCATTTGTAATATGAACTAGAGAAGGAAATGGCAAACTAGTCCAGTATCTTTGCCAAGAAAACCTCCACTGGGGTCACAAAGAGTTGGTAATGATTGAAGTGACTGAACAACAAAACGACTAGTACAAAACTGAATTAATATCCATCGAACTAACGAGAGGAGAAATGTTAAAAAACAAACAATAAACATATATTGCAAGGAAAAGACAGCTAAGGGTTTAAAATGACTATATTGAATAATTAAAAACAGGGATATTCCTAATATTGATAAACGATGTTTGACTTATTTTTATCATCAAACTAATCTGAAAAGAAATCATCTTGACATGAATTTTATAAATAGTCCCCTTTTCACATATGTAACCAACAGAGATATAGTCAGAAAAGACCTGGGTTCAAATTAGTATTGGGATGATAAATGTTTAACAACAATCTCCCTTGCTCCAAAAAGTATATAACACACCTATAGTGTTAACATTTTTTCCATCACTTTCATAAGTGCAAACAATCAACAAAACAATCAATCAGGCTTGGATTTGTAATGTTTGCCAGTTTCTGAGGTGTAAATGCTCACACAGAAAATTTAAGAATTGGCTCTCACAAGCTAATATAATGAGAGAATACGTTTCCTAAGTACCAAAATAGGAACATCTCTAATATCTAGCAAGACTTTAGCTTCTCTGCTTATAACTCACCACCATCACAATCCGTCACTACATAGGAAATCCAGATGGTAGCCACACACATTTTACTTAATAACATAATTGACTTCTGGATCATGAGACCAATGAGATGGGAGATTTAATCCTTTTCTCCAAACCACTTCAGCTTTTCAGTCCTGTAGCTGCTGTTGTTGTTGGGTCATTTCAGTCATGGCTGACATTTTGTGACCCCATTTGGGGTTTTCTTGACAAAGATACTGGAGTGGTTTGCCATTTTCTTCTCCAGCCCATTTTCCAGATAGGGAAATTGAGGCAAACAGGGTGAGGTGACTTGCCAGGGTCACACAATTAGTAAGTATCTAAGGCAGGATAACTAGTACGATATCTAAGGCAGTATCTAGCTGTCTCAATTCTCCAGACCTGATGTCAATTCTGTCAAGTCACAAGAAAGAAAGGAATAGAGCCCAGGGAGGAATCAGGCCAGAGTATTACTATAGGGGAACTGGAACAGGGACTCTTACTTAACTGGAGTTGATGGGGGATGGGGGTAGAGGGGGTTCAGGGAAGCTCAGCAGTTAGAGAATAAACAAGTTGTGGCACATGAATATGAGATATTACAACTCTGTAAGTAAAAATGAATAGAATAAATATAAAGAAGCATGGGAAGAAAAATAAACTGATGCAAAATGAAGGAAGCTGAATGAGGAGAATAATATGCAAACTGATTAAAACAATGTAAATAGAAAAATAAGCAATTGAAACTGAATATTGTGAAATTATAATGGCTGAACTTGGTCCCAAAGAGATATAAGAAGACATATTTCCCCCCCACCATTTTTTAAGATGTGAGGGACTATGAACATGGAATATTAAATAAATCTGACTTTTTCAATGGTTTGGTTAGAGTGGCTGGACTATTATTTTTTCCTCTTTTAATTCTTTGTTATAAGTGAACTATCTCTGGGATGCAGAAGAGGAGGAATATATTGCAAAAACATTTAAAAAGTAATGAGATGCTTATTAAGAGCTACTCCAACCACCTCCTCCAAATTCTCCCAACTATCCTAACTCCTCCTGGATAAGGGAAATGAATTAGGGGCTGGGGAAAATTTCCAAATCTTTTAGGTACCTGAAGTTCAGAGAAGGATTGAAGAGAGACGTTGTACCTTGGGGTCCCATAGAGACAACAGAACTTCAAAGAACAAAAAGGACCAAGAGAAAGTAATCCTACTCTCCATATCACTTCTTTGAGACTTTCAGAAGGTGCCAGCTCAGTTCAGCCTGCCTCCATCATTGTGTCTGATAGTCAGTCAACCTCCTATCCCTAATGCCTTGCTTCCATCTCCACTTCACTTTTGTGTCTTAGCTGCCACAGCTCCCCAGGATCTACTCCAGCTCAGTTAATATCGAGCCCATTTCAAGCCAAAGACATAGAGGGAGGCCACAGAAAGCAGTCACGGGTGAACATACACAACTGGCATGTCCCAACCAAAAGAATGGCATGGCAGTGTCTTCTCAATATAAAACCCCATATACTCTCAAGGGAAAAAAGAAGGTACTTGCCTGACAAATCTCTCCTTTACTCTCTACCTTCTCTGATGATTATTCCTGTCTTAAAGTTGCAATCAGCTAGCCTTGGTGAATACTAGCTGAGGCACTGATCTATATTGATAAAGGGAGTTTCCATACCAGGAGTGCCATACAATAATGAAATCAAAGGGACCGACTAAGCCCCATCCCAAAATGACTCATCACCAGAAGAGTCTCATTAAATTGTCATGTTCCTAGTATATTCAACTGTCTGTCTTTCCCATGACTCCATTTGAAACTTCTGTCAGACATAATCTGTGCTGAATGATAATAAATGTCCTTCTGAGTCCACAGTACCAATAACATCACTTTTTTTCCTTAAAGAAGAATGTGCATATCACAAGCCTGTTTGTGGATTTCAGACCTTATGCTTTGTCCCAAAATAGTGTATGAACAGACAAAAATAAGGCTCCCAAACATTTGACAAAACCCTGATAAAATAATGATTTAGTTTTTCCTAGCAATAGTGTTTTATCATGGAAAAACATCAATTAGGATACTTGGAGTTACTGTAAAAACTGTAAGGATTACAGTCTAAAACACCAATGTGAATTCCTGAGAGAGCTTATTAATGTTTACAGATTCAGATTAGGTGTGCTGAAGGTACCAGAGACCTCCTAACAAATAATGGCTCAGCCACTTTAATGACTAGAAGTTAGGAGGAAATATCAGCACACCCTTGTGAATAGGATAATCTACCTCCCTGACAATTACAGAGAGATGGAAAATACTATTGGGGGCAGGGGGAATGATACCTCTCTTCAAGTATTTGTAGGTCTGACATGTGAATGAAGATTAGATTTGTTGTATTTGGTCCCAGGAAGTGGGAGACGAGGAGCCCATGGGTGGCAATTGCAGAGAGGCAGATTTCAATTCAATGTAAGGAGAAAATTCCTAACAATCAAAGATGGCTAACAGTAGAATTGACTGCCACAGGAGGTGGTGGGCTCCCTCTAGCAGAAGGTTTTTAGTTAAGTCTGAGTGGATATTTTTCAAATATGCTGTGGAAGATCCCCTGTCCAGATGTAATTTGGACTGTAGAATCAAGGATTCTGCATTTCAATGATGAGAGAGAAGGAAAGAAAGAGAGAGAGAGAGAGAGAGAGAGAGAGAGAGAGAGAGAGAGAGAGAGAGAGAAGAGAGAAGAGAATGAGAACAATTTGGTCATTTACATGTTATAGCTAATATTAATAACAAATTAATGACTGCAATAAAAGAATCTCAAAAAAATAACAATGATAATTTGATGGGTATCTTCTGTGTACCCTGCCCTATTCAAAGCACTGAAGTAATACTTAACCACTGACGATTATTGGTTATAGGATTTTAAAGTACAGTAGAATAGATAAGGTAAAAACACTTGAAAAGTTTTTCAGTAATCAAAGATTTCAATAACAGTTCCACAGGGTGAAAAATCAGCTGCCAAAGTAATTGGACAGTAAAACAATGGCTCCAGGAAGAGAGAGGAGTTGAGCATGTTATGTTTAATGCTATGGTCTCATTTACCTCACCTGGAAAATGAGGGGGTTTGATTAGATGTCATTAAGGTCCATTCTGACTCTAGATTCTATGACTCTAAGTATGAAATGTTAATTAAAATACAAGTGCCAAGCACGGAGCTTTGCACATAGCTTACATTTAAAAACTGTAATGGAAATGCAAATTTAAAGATCTTCCCTGCCCCTAGCTTAAGTGCACCTGGAGCCTGTGGTGGGAGGCTTGTTTTTCAGGAAAGCCCATACCTTGATACTTTGTGATTGGTCAGTGGGTCCAGAAGGTTGTTACATTCTCTGAGCCAGGAGAAGGCCATATAAACCCTTAGGAGAGGCTTTGCTTTGGGGCTCACTTTGAGAAGTGTTCTGTGATTTGACCAGTTGAGACTCTGGGAAGCCGTTGTTGAGAGCCCCCCGGCTTTGAAAACCCAGATGTTGATGCTTCCCTCTCTGGTAACTGTGATTTGGTATTGGTGCATGTAATGTTGGGACAGTTTGGAAGCCTGTCTGTTTGATCTGTAAGTTCTATAACTCTGAAGTTTGGGGTGCTGACCTTTTTCCCCTGAACTAGGTAATGTATGTTTGTTTGATTAAAGTAAGCTTATTAACCCATTTTGAGTTGCTTTCCTTTTGAAAAGCAGATCTAAGAACCTGTGTTGGCAGTCACCCTGGGGATATTGGGGTGCTTGCTGCTACAAAAACACACATTGAAATGAAGAAAATGGACCCCCTATCCTCTCCCATTCTTGTCTTCTTAATGCAAAGATATAATAAGTAAAACAAAAATGCATTCCTATCTTCATTAGGTAGTTTGCATTGTTATATCGGAGGTAGCTAGGTAGCATGGTGGATAGAAATGGGGCCTAGAGTCAGTAAGACTTCAGTTCAAATATGGCCTCTCATACTTAACTGGCTGTGTGACCTCGAGTATATCACTTAACCTCTCTCTGCACATAACAGCATCAATAACAAAAACATTTGAGTAGAATATTCAACCATTTTCAAACACCCTCAGACAACAGACATATAAGAAAGGTAAATGAGTATGACTATCAAGGCAAGAACAAGTAAGGAAATCAGCTATTCCCTATTTAGAAGTTGTTTTAAAAAGAAGACAGAGAAGAGTTGACCCATGAAAGGTAAAAAAAAAGAAAAAAGGTAGTTCACCAAGCCATTAAAAAAATCTACATGGAGTTAAAAGATATAAATGGAACATGAAGAAATAGGAAAATGAAGTAGAGGAGCAGAAATGAATCTGAATAGATTCCCTACAGGTAAATACATTTATTTTTCGAGGATGGAACAGCAAAATGGGATGGTGCATAAAGGAGGAGAGGTGAGGGACAGAGGGAAAGGTATGGTGCACCTCCAGCAAGTCCAGAGGTAGATAGTAAAGGGATGGTAATTTCTCTAAGTTCAGAGCAAGAAGAGAGGCTGCAGAAGAATAAGCAAGATGGCAGAAGGGATAGACTTGATCTGTGGGACTGTGAGAAAGGCCACCCTCCAGTGGAATGAAGTGATCTTTAAGGAGAGGTATACATCTGGGAAGGAAGCTAGGAACCTTGTGATGGGTTTAATGTTAGTGTAGATGGTGTGTTCAGTGACTGCCTTCTCTAACAAAGTGCAGTGCCTATGCGGACAGCATCCTTGTCCATGAGAAGAGATGCTTAACACTTAAGTGCAGCTGCTGGGAATGGTGGAAAGGATTGAGAACATGGCATGAAGTCAAAGCATTAAAAGGAAGGAGAGGCGGCTAGATGGCACAGTGAGTAGAGTGCCGGCCGTGGAGTCAGAAGGACCTAAGTTTGGATCTGGCCTCAGACACTTAACACACACAAAAACAAACAAACAAACAAAAAAACCTAGTCGTGTGACCTTGGGCAAGTTACTTAACCCCAATTGCCCTCCAAAAAGAAAAAAAAAAGGAAGGAAGGAATGAGACAATATTTATAATGATAACAGAGAAACTAGCTAGAAGTAGGAGCTCAAACTGGACCCTTCAGATACTTTAACTCCATAATGAATACAGAGATATTCAAGAGCTTAAAAGGAGAATGGCCCACCAATCAGAGAATTAAATTTTAGGACAGAATGGAATTGAAGAGAGTTAATCTAGTGACGTAGGAAAAATTACATAGAAAAAGGTACAGTAGGGGCAGCTATGAGGCACAGTGAATAATAGAGCATTGGCCCTGGAGTCCAGAGGACCTGCATCCAAATCTGGCCTCAGACACTTAACACACACACACAAAAAAAACTAGCCCTGTGACCTTGGGCAAGTCACTTAACCCCAGTTGCCCTACCTTCCCCCCTCCAAAAAGCAAAAAAAAGCAAAAAAAAAAAAAAAAGCTAAAGCAAAAGAAAAAGGTACAGTAAAAAAAAAAATAACATAACAACATAGAGGAGAGAGAAAGGGACAAGGGATTTTGAACTAATTATTTAAATTAGAGGGGAAATAGTAAGAACAAAAGAGAGGGCAATAGATAATTAAGTGAATAAAAGAAAGACAATGAAATCAATATCTAAGTAAAGCTCAAAAACTAGAGAAAGGGAGGGAAAATAGTAAGGGAGGAGGTGAGAGCCTGAGGAAAGAGATTAGAATCATGAATTTAAAATGATAGTAGATTTAGAGTTGTAAGGAAACATTAAGTCCAATTTTTCATTTTAAACATAAGAAAATCAGGGCATGGAAAGGTTAAGTAAATTATCCATTGTCACATAGCTTTTTTTTTTTTTTTGAGATAGGAAGGCAATATAATTGGGGTTAAGTGACTTGCCCAAGGTCACATAGCTAGTAAATGTGCCAAATGTCTGAGACCAGATTTAAAATCAAGTCCTCCTGACTCCAGAGCAGGTGCTTTATTCACTGTGCCACCTAGCTGCCCCTATCACATAGTTTTTTGTTGTTCTTTCTTCATTTTCAAAGAGTACTAAAGATATCACAATACTGGGCTAAAATAGTGAATAATAGGAAATGCCTTGACTTGTACATGAATTGGACTTAAGTAAGGCAGAGTTGCACAAAGTTGTCAACTTTGCTCTCTCTTTCAGAGCCATCAAAATCCAGTGGCAGGATAAAAGTCAAGATGATTGGGGATGGCCTGGAATGCAGTGGATGACCAGTACCTGCTTCAGCAGCCTTCATAGCCACTGGAACAAATTGCTTGTATTTGCCCCTTCCATGGTTGTGGTGGAGTCTTCACATACTTGGGGTAGATATTCCCCTAACTCACCACCAAGTTTGTGGTCCCTCAGTGACCTTTAACCTGGTTTAGCCATTGCTGAGATGGTTTTACTGGGGTATGGCTACTGGACATACTACAGCTTCTTATTACCAAAAGTGAGAATTGTGTGATAAGTAGACACCAGAGGTAAATGAGCAACTATCACAATGGCTCAGCAAACCCTCACATAAGAGGTACTACTTCTTTCTTTTTTCTCTTTCTTTTGCTTTTTGGAGGGCAATTGGGGATAAGTGACTTGCCCAAGGTCACATGGCTACTAAATATTAAGCGTCTGAGGCCGGATTTGAACTCAGGTCCTCCTGACTCCAGGGCCAGTGTTCTATTTACTGAGCCACCTAGTCATTCTTTCTGAACACCCCATGTAACCTATAGAGTATCTGAAGTTGAATTTGAAACCAGGTCTCCCTGACTCTAAATCCAGACCTACATACAGTACTCCACATTAAAGCAGTTTAAACAAAATTACTCACAAAGGTAAAATTCTGACTTCAAAGAGGAAAGAAGTAAGAAAAAAACAATCCAACAAAATAAAAAATAAAGAGTAAAATAAAATACAATCCCAACACTCACCACTTAAATGTGAACAGGCTAAACAAAGCAATACAATGAAAGAGTGGCAAAATAGATAAGAAAACAAAACCCAACAATTTCCTATACACAAGAAATATATCTAAAAGTAAAGACACAGCTTTTTTTTTTTAAATAATGAATGGAACAAAACATAACATCTAGAAGGGATAGTTACAATTAAGCAAAAAATTCAAAATACCAACAGAGATAAACAATGAACTTATATTATGCTAAAAGGAACCATAGACAATAAAACACACAAAATTAAATATAAATGCATCAAACAACATAAAATCTAAATTCATCATGGAAAAGTTAATTATATTGCATATATATATAGATGCAATATAATTATATATATACAAACAGCAAAAGAATATCAGTAAACTGCATTACTCTCTCAAAAGTAGACAGAGCTAATAGAAAGATAAACAAAAGGGAAAATGTGGAACTAAACAAATAGCCGGAAAAAATTAGAACTAAAAGATCTTGGCATCTTCTGAATGGGAACCTTTCACAGCTAGGACTGAGAGTGAATTCTTAAACAAACAAGGGATAGAGGAGATTACAAAAGCGAAGACAGAATATTTTGATTACATGAAATTGAGAAGCTTTTGAACAAAATTAATGTAACTAGGATAAGAAAGCAAGCAACTGACTAGGAAAATAATCTTTATCATCAGATATCAATAAGGTTCTAATATAGAATATACATATGGATCTAACAAATATATAACAAAAGCTATTCTCCAATAGATTTGTAGTCAAAACATATAAAAAATAGTTCTCTAAAGAAATACAGACTGCTGATAACCATATGAAATGCTGCTCTAAATCCCAATAAGAGAAACGTAAATCAAAATATCCCTGAGGCTTCAAAATTAGCAAACTGGTAAAAATGACAAACGATAGGAATAATTTTGGAGCAATTGTGGAAAACTGGTCATACTAATACACTGTTGGTAGAATTATGAATTGTTCCAACTATTCTGGAAAGCTATTTGGAATTATGCTAAGACTATGAATGCATTTTCCACATAAAGATGCTACTGTTGGGCACATAATCACTCCAATGGGGTAAAAGAAAGAAGCATCATCACCAAAATATTCATAGCAGCTCTTTTAGTGGTAGGAAAAAACTAGGAACAAATAGAGGCCCCTTGTTTGGAGAATGGTTGCACAAATTGTCTTATGTGTATATAATGGAATATTACCATATTGTAGGAAATAATGAATGTGATGAATACAGAGAAATATGAGAAGACATATAAACTGGTATGAAGAGAAGGAAGCATAACAGAAAACAATATACAAAATAACAATAATGTAAATGGAAAGAACAATAACAAAGCTATACAAATTTAATGACATAATATTTTTAATAATCAAGCTTAGATCTAAATTTATATCAAAAGGTATTTCTCCCATGTTCTTTGAGATATAGGGCACAATAAGTGTGGAAAATGGCATCATTTAATGCCAGACTCTTTCAATATACTGGGGGGGGGACAGTTTTGCTGAATATTTATTCCTTTTAAATTTTTTGTCATGAGAGATGGTTTTCTGAGAGGGATAAAGAGGAATATATTGGGAAATAAAGATTATATTAATATAAACAAAACATACAAAATAACATTTTATTTTAAAAAATTAAGCAAGTAGAATAGCCAGGAATTGATTTTAATTTTCCTGATTTCAGTTTCAGAGATTTTTTTCCCCCATTTTGCCACCATCATCCAGAATCCTAGGCAGGCTGTTTTCTTTTGAATGTAGTGAATGCCTTATGAATGAAATTGTACGTAACAAATATGCATCTTGGCAGCATGAAAGGGCTAAGCCCAACCAAGTCACTCCACAAAATGTAAGACCAAGTGGCTTGCGAACCAATCCCACAATCTCCATGAGAAAAAGGCAGTCAAAGCAAGGAAAAAAGAGTTGCTGTTATAAAAAGGGCAGCCTTGAAAAATGAATCATTCAGCAATCACATAAAAGCAAAAGAATTGGTGGCATGGGTAGCACTCTCAACAAAACCAGTGTCAAGGCAAAATGCTGGACATTAAACTGCAATTACCATTAAAAAGGTATTAGACCCATCACGGCAACCCACCGCCAAGAATACACAGCATGAGTTGTGCTCCAGAAGGAAAACCAGTTATCCTAAGCAACAATACTCCTGCCACTCTGTGCTTGTGGGCAGTTTTTCCAACTAACAGCCTAAAGCGTTTTATAAGCAAGAAGCTTATCATTACAAGCTACTGACCCCAGCCTCCCTCCCTCCCTCACTTGACTGTACATCTTGTAGAATATAATTATCCTTATTATGCCACCATTGGCTGGGGTTGGGGGAGGGCAGGAGAACAAACAACAACACTTTTCTGCAGATACATTTCCTATAGACTTCCTTTTTGTAGCCCAGACTCACCTAAAGCACATAATTACCCAATCAGAACTATCCAAATGGCATTAACACAGTTTGAAGAGGACCTGGAAGGCAACCCTACAATTCAAATGCCAAGGAATGATCTGCAGTGTCAAGTTAGTGCCAGGTGCTTGCAAATATTCTGAGTTACTCAACTTATTCATCAGTGGAGCAAGTGAGAAGGCTGGCTTAGGACATAGCCTCCTTAAACCCTGTTAACTACTTTTAAGAATGTATGATGTTTCCCAGACAAAGTACCATGGAACAGAGGCCAGTTTTTCCCAAGATATGCTTTAGCACATGAAAAATTAATCTTATGCTCCAGTGCCACTGGGCTTTCATCTGGAGAGACTATGATTGGAAAGTATCCAGGTGTTAATGCTTCAGTCTCAGTCACATGATAGATTTTCTTCCACAGCTAATGACTTTCTAAGGGAACATGGGAGGGGGGTTATGATTTGGGGGACAATGAATCTCTGGGCAAACATTTGGGATTGCAATGCTTAATAGACAGACCAAAGGGTAATAGGGCACTGAGTGAAGAAGTCAAGTATATTTCACTCAGGGAATCACACTATTCCAGATGCATACAGCCATATCACACAGAACCAAAGGCTGTTTAGAAAATATAGTCACCAGATCCTTGACTCACTCCAAAAAGGGACACAGATCCAAAAAGGTACCACCTCACTCCTATGTCTTATTTCTTGGGTTTTGTTTGTTTGTTTGCTTTTAACACAAAAACCTTTCTTACCGGAAAAGGTCTTGTTTCTTTGACTCCTGGGTATGTCCTTTAAAAATACAAGATTTTTGGCACTATCACTCTCCACCACAAACATGTGTAAGCTGTCCAGACAATTCAACAGAATTATGATGATTTGAGACTTATTCATTTCCAAACTGACAACCTGGATCTAGTTCAACATAATATATGTTTCTGTTTTAATTTTACCTCCATGTGATCCAATATAACCAGGTTTAGCTACTTAACCATACTGCTAGACAGGAACACTTACTGAAATGACTCTTCACAGGAGGAAAGTTGTAAGAGGCTTCTGTAGGGGCAGAAGTGGCCTCCATTTCAAAATCTTCTTGTGCCCCACTTCCTTTGTCTTGACTGCTGGTTTCTGATCCACTTTCTCACTTTTACCATCGACTGGTTATGTAGTCCCTGGATCTTAGCTGCCAGATTTGGACTTTCCACCTTGTTATGAGCTCTGAAACCTGTGTGTTCCCTGATGTCATTTCAGGTTTCTGATGAATTACCTTGTCTTGACATCTGATTATCTATGTGTTCTTATTCCATACTAATCTGTTTAGCTGACTTCTTATCTCTAGATTCATCTCGATGGACAGTTTGAGGACATTCCACATCAGAACTGATTTCATGTTAGGTAGGTAGAGGTAGAAACAGCTGGTGGCACAGTGGATACAGCTTTGGACCTGGAGTCAGGATGACCTGAATTCAATTCTTGTCCCAGACACTTAGTAGGTGAGTGACCCTGGGCAAGTCACTTAATCTCTTTCTGCCTGAGTTTCCTCATTTGTAAAACGGGGATAATAATAGCACCTACCTCTCAAGATTGTGAGGATAAAATGGAAAGCACTCCATAAATATTAAGGCAATATGAATGTTAACTGCTATTATTAGGTCCTTCCCTTAGTTTCTAGCTGCTTCCAGTCATGTCTCTTATTTGGTTTTTGGACAATAGAAGGGTAGGAAGAACAACAAATAGCACACTTGATTTCTATCTAGGTTCTTTCCTCTAATTACACGAGCTTGGGCATGTCTTTTGAGGGTTATATTCTTTGGGTCTGTGTTTCCTCATCTACATGGGAGAGAGATAAAATTTCTTCTGCTTAGCCTGAGAGATCAAAACCAGGAGAAGACACAAAAAGCAAAATGTAAGTTTGATGTTGGGGAACCTTTCTAACAAGTAGAACTATCCAAAAGTGGAATGGCTACCTTGGTAGTTCCTAAGTTCTTCCATACTGGAGGTTTTCAAGCAAAGACTGGATGACCTTTTGGCAGATATAGAATGGATTCTTTTCCGGGGTATAATTGGATAGAGTACCAGGCCTGGAGTCAGGAAGATCTGAATTCAAATGTGACCTCAAACACTTACTAGCTGAGTGGCCCTGGGCAAGTCCCGTAACCCTGTTTCCTCATCTGTAAAAAGATATGCAGAAGAAAATGGCAAACCACTCCAGTATCTTTGCCAAGGAAACCTCAAATGGGGTCATGTAGAGTCAGAAATGAATGAAACAATGAAACTACAACAAGATATAAGAAAGTGTCAATAAACTCAAAAGTGTATGTATACAATAATAAGAGGAATATTGTAACCGTTATCAACTGTGAAAAACTTAGTTATTCCAATCAAGACAATGATCCTAGGCAATTCCAAAGGACTCATGATGAAAGATGCTATCCACCTCCAAAGACAGAACTGAAGACTCTGAAAGCAAATTAAAAAGACTTTTTCACTTTATTTTTCTTGTTTTGTGTGTATCTGTTTTCTTTTGTGACATGGTTAATATGGAAATATGTTTTGAATGAATTCATATGTATAACTGATGCAATATTCCTTGCTTTCTCAAGGTGTGGAGGAGGAGTAAGAGGTAGGGAGAGCATTTGGAACTCAAAATTTTTAAAAATGAATCCTAAATTTTAAAAATATGTAACAGTCATAATAGTTTAATAATTGTTTGAAGAACAATTTTGAGTGACTAAGTAATTTTGACTATTATAAATACCCAAATTAAATACAAAGGATATATGAAGGAAGATGTTATCTGCATCCAGAGAAAGAACTGACAAATAGAAGTATATATATACACATATATACATATATGTATATATATAAATTGTTTTACATATATACATATGTACTACTTATATATTATGTCTAATGGTAGCCATCTGTGGTGTGGGGGTGGAGGGAAGAAAAAAAGGGAAAAAAGAAAGTTGCACAATAAGCTTACTACATATTTAAAAGGAATAGCAAGTTGTACATAATAGATTTGCAGTTTCAGTCATCTTTTTTTTTTCTTTTCTTCTATGTTATGGAAATGCTCCTCTTATTTTTTAAGTTCATAATAAAATAAATACAATTTAAAAAATTTAATAGGGAAATATTTAACAAAATAAAAAATATATATGTATATTTTTGAAGTGTTTGTACATAATTTTTTTTTTTCTTGAAGAGCCTACCAGTTACCCCTATACTGCTCTGTTAAACATTGCATGGGGGCGGCTAGGTAGCGCAGTGAGTAAGAGCACTGGCCTCGGAGTTGGGATGACCTGAGATCAAATCCGGCCTCAGAAAATGAGCACCCACACACAAATAATGACTAGCCGTGTAACCCTGAGCAAGTTACTTAACCCCAATTGCTTAAAAAAAATAATAATAATATTAAACATTGCATGAACTCAGCAGGAGTGCAGTAGAGGACTCAGGGAATGAAGTCATCACCAGAATGGAGGTGGGAGGTAGCTACTACTACTATTACTACTACTACCACTACTACTACTAAAACTACTACCACTACCACCACCACCATGTGTCATTTATATCGAGTTTTAAGATTT
The DNA here is from genome assembly GCA_011680675.1 of Gymnobelideus leadbeateri. Lineage (NCBI taxonomy): Eukaryota > Metazoa > Chordata > Mammalia > Diprotodontia > Petauridae > Gymnobelideus > Gymnobelideus leadbeateri. The sequence continues at coordinate 586,908 of WOXC01002583.1, forward strand.
GCAAAGTGCTTAACACCAATTTGAGCTCCTGATTCTTTTTCAGTTATGGTTTAGATTACAAACCCTTTGAGGTCATTTCTAGCTCTAAAATTTTATGAAATATCTTCACAAAAATATTGCAAACATCAAATATAATGATTGATACAAAAGCACTTAGGAAAAGTATAGTGTTATTAAAATAGGCTATTAATAATAATAATAGAATCTTAGGTAACAAATTGTTGCTATGTCCACCTAATGAGAATTAACTTATTAACATTGGTCAATATTTGAATAATAGTCAATCATCTCTATATTTGTACTTTAATTGTTTCAATTTTCACATGGAGTTTGGTAAGTTGTATATATAAATTATATGTTATATAGAAAGGAAAAGTTAAGAACTTAGGTCTGTGCTTTGATTTCAAGTCATTTTTTATAACCTAAAGATACTTTTGGAGTCTAAAAATAAAGTAAAAATTGATACATACTAATTAGGTAAAACTACACAGGACTATCCTCTCTTGTTGTTGTTTGTTGTTTGTCCTTCATTCTCAAAGAGGACCATGACATCAGGAAGGAGTTGTCATGACTTGCAAGTGAATTGGATTTAAGTGAGGGAGGGCTGTGCAATGTCACTCTGGAATCTGAGTCCAGTGGCAAGATATAGATCAGAATCACTGGAGATGTAGTCATTCCCCTTCCCCTCCCCCCACCCCACCCCCAGACCAGAACAAGATACCCCTCCCAGGAAAAGCCCATCACTTTAAATTCACCACCATGCTGGTGACTCATTCCTTGACTGATGCCACCTCCCTCAGCCTCCTCTCCCTTTGGATTGGAAGGAGTATCAGCCTACTCCCAATGCCTTACTTTGTGGAGGGCAGAAACTGGCCTTTCAGCTTACTGTACTTTGCATCTGATGTCTGCCTGGTTTCAACTTTACAGAACAAAATAAGCCCTGATGTCCACCTGACTCCCAACCCTGATCTCTTGTCTTCTTTTCTGTGTTGTCTCCTCTCTAGATTGTAAGCTGGAGGGCAAGAACTGTCTTTCTATTAATTGTGTCCCTAGAGGGGCCATTGCCAGTTGTCTTGACTTGTGTCTTGCCACTGGACTTTGATGACTCTGGAGGAGAGACTGAAGCTGATGACTTTGCACAGCTCTGTTTCACTTGAATCCAATTCACACACAAATCAAGACATCCATCTCATAGCTCTAATTTGTGCTTGATGCTTTGCAGAACCTCTGTGCATGCATTGCTACAATCAACATCCTTACCCTATAGTGTTAATACCAAGAGTCCTCTTAAAATCTTAATTTTCTATTACAATGTCTTTTAGACAGCCCAAAAAGACTGGTGCAGGTCATTCTAGGTGCCCAGTCTACATATTTTCCTTTACTTGTAAATACTATGTAAATTTACTATGTAAATACTACATATTTACTTTACTTGGTTTGTTAATATAAGGTACTTTAATATTTTATGTAAATAATCTGCTGAAAAAGGAGGTGTTTTTCAAAGGAGTTATCCCATTCACACACATCAAAAGTAGACAAGACCTGGGTTTCCATTCCAACTCTCCTAAAGCAAGATCATCTCATCTCTTCCAGCCTTGGTATTTATTTCCCTTTGTAAAAAAAGGAGTTTGTACTAAATGGTCTCTATGCTCCCTCCTGGATCTAATCCTGTGATTCTTAATAAATTACTCTCCCAAGCTGCTACTGGAACACAAAGGAAAAAGAACAGGAAAAAAAATTCTTAAGGTGTTTTGTTGTTTTTTTAAACATTTAGCCCAATTTCTCTATAAGCTCAATATTCTTGTCTCCTTGGCTTCTCTATTCCTCTAGTCTCTTGAAAATGAGGGGATCTGCCAATTTCCCTCCCCCAAATCTTAGGCTCCAGATTTAACCAATTACCCTTTCCCTTTCTAGGATCATAGATTTAGAGACAGAAGACACCAGGAGGACCATCACCTCTTCATTTTATAGATGAAGAAAATGAGGACCAGAGAGTATATTTTGTTTAATATAATGAGGGTCATAAGTACAGAGTCTGAATTGGAAACCAGTTCCTCTGACTCCAACCCAGTACTCTCTCCATCCCACAATATCATATGCCCAATGCACTAGGGCTTATTAGCATTTTGCCACTATGTTACCCCTCAGGAGATATGGACTGTCCCTTCTCCAGCTATATACAACAGATTTGTTCAGAAACAATTTTCATTCAGTGCCCAAAAGGTTATAAAATTGTGTGTAATCTTTGACCCAGCAATACCACTACTAAATCTATATCCTAAAGAGATTAAAAAAAAAAGTAGTATTGGCGGGGGAGGACTTATTTGTACAAAATTCCTTATAGCTGTTCTTTTCGTGGTGGCAAAGAATTGGAAACAGGAGATGTCCATCCATTGGGAAGTGGTTGAACAAGTTGTGGTATATGATTATGACACAATACTATTTCTTTTTCTTTCCTTTTTTCTTTCTTTCTGCTTTTTGGAGGGGGGAGGAGGGCAGGACAATTGGAGTTAAGTGACTTGCCCAAGGTGTTACTAAGTGTTAAGTGTCTAAGGCTGGATCACTCAGGTCCTCCTGACTCCAGGGCTGGTGCTCTATTCATTGCTCCACCTAGCTGCCCCAACACAATATTATTGTGCTATAAGAGATGACAAGTAAAATGATTTCAGGGAAAAAATCATGGAAATATTTATATGAATTGATGCAAAGTGCAGTGATCAGAGCCAGGAGAACATTGTATATAGTAACAGCAATACTGTACATGGTGATCTGCTATGAAGGACTTAACTATTCTCAGCAATACAATGATTCTAGACAGTTCTACAGGACAAATGATGAAAAAAGTTATCTATCTTCAGAGAAAGAATTTGATAGAGTTTGAAGGAAGAACAAAGCATACTCTTTTTCATTTTCTTCATTTTTTTTTAAAGCAGTTGGGGTTAAGTAACTTGCTGAAGGTTACACAGCTAGTTATTTATGTGTGGGTGCTAATTTTCTGAGGCCAGAACCCATCCCTTGTTCGCCCGACTCCGGGGACCAGCTCTCTTACTCACTATGCCACCTAGCCGCCTGTTTTTTCCCTTTATTTTGGGGGTTGTTTTTGTTTTGTTTTTTTTGGGGGGGTCTGTGTTCTCTTCCACAAAGTGACTAATATGGAAATGTTTGCATGATTGCACATATATAACCTATATCAAATTGCTTACCTTATCAGAGACAGGGAAGGAGGGAGAGAAAGAGAGAGAGAGAGAGAGAGAGAGAGAGAGAGAGAGAGAGAGAGAGAGAGAGAGGGAGAGAGAGAATTTGGAACTCAAAATTTTTAAAAAATAAATATTAAAATTATTTTACATGAAAAATAAAATATTATTATAAAAGAAACAAAAGAAAATATTTTCATCTCAAAGTCATCTTCTCTATCTTGATGGTAAACTAGAGGTTAAGAGATTTCTGGGGAGGAAAAAAAGTATCTCCATTTTCCATTTCTCTATCTCTCTTCTAAGCTATTGCTACATTCTTTGCTTCTTTTCCTTAAACTGGCTATCCTTCCCCTAATTTCTCATGGGATATACCTTTGTTAGACTATCTAAACAGGTCTGCCCAGCCCCCTTACAATCTCAGATCTCTGTAAAGATCAATTTAAAATACCTAATAAAACGTTTGGCTGCCAGTGAAAGTATCTTCCATTTGCGACATTGTTGCTGTAGAATTAACCTCCCCCTGGAATACTGTTTCCACCTAAAGTCATGTTTCCTTAAAACCAATTAATGTCCTTGGGTAGGATATACTTTGTAGTCCATTTCAAATGTTTCCAAATGTATTTATATTTATGCATGTTTACATTTAGCATTATAGATGTTGGAGAATGCTAAATAAAATTTAACTATATTACTCCTTTATAATAGGTTGTTGCTGTTGTTAAGACAGGTTGTGACAAAGCAGAGCAGGCTTGATGTTTTGCGGAGCCCCACATTGCTACACGAATGAATTAGCTAGAGGTAACAGAATGATGGCAAGTTGGAGAGAAAGCAATACCTCTGTCAAATGGTGCTGAATTCTGAGATAAATGACAGATATAAGAAGTTTCAAGAAACATGAGAAGTCTTGTAGAAACAAGAGGCAGCATAAAGAAAACGGAACCAAAAGAAAATATATATTACTACATTAATATAAATGAAGCTAATATTTTTTTTTTAAAGCAATTGGGGTTAAGTAACTTGCTCAAGGTTACATGGCTAGTCATTACTTATGCGTGGGTGCTCATTTTCAGAGGCCGGATCTGATCTCGGGTCATCCAAACTCCGAGGCCGGCGCTCTTACTCACTGCGCCACCTAGCCGCCCCTTTAGGGCAATTGGGGTTAAGTAACTTGCCCAAGGTTACACGGCTAGGTTTTTGTTTGTGCGGATTAGGTGTCGGAGGCCGGCTCCGAACTCAGGTCCTTCTGATTCCAGGGCCAGCGCTCTATTCACTGCGCCACCTAGCCGCCCCTAATGAAGCTAATATTAAAAGACATTCAGGTAAGATACAATGGCCAATATTGATTCCAGAATGCCAAGGTCAAAACCTATTTCCTTTCTGTTAAAAAATATGTATGTATATATGTATGTATGTGTGTGTATGTCCGTGTATATATATGAGCAGAAAATTATGCTGCCATCACCCACAATTTCTTTATTAAATGGTTTTGTAAACAAAGATTTGCTATTGTTTTTAATTGTTAAAAGATTGTTTTTTTGTGGCGCAGTGAGTAGAGCGCTGACCCTGTAGTCAGAAGGACCTGAGTTTGGATCCGGCCTCAGACACTTAACACACACAAACAAAAAAACCTAGCCGTGTGACCTTGGGCAAGTTACTTAACCCCAATTGCCCTCCAAAAAGCAAAACAAAACAAAACAAAACAAAACAAAAAGATTGTTTTTTTTACTACTGTTTTTGTTTTTATGAAAAAGTGTTATTGGACAGGACTATTTATTAGGAAAGAGATTATTGTGTTAAAACAAAATATATTAATTAAATTATTTTAAGATACTCCAAAGCTCATATACATAAAATGAACACGTAAAACTCAGGGAGGGGAGAGGAGGTTTTGGGAGGGACAATCATCAGAATTTGGGCTATTATAATATTCTATCCTCTCTATACTACATTATCCCCAAAGTTATATAAGTTGACTTTTTTGATGTTACCTCACCTTTTCCCATTTGAGGCTCTTTTATGATTACATTAAGAAGATTTCATCAGGATAGAGAAGGGAGGAATATATCTGACATTTATCTCAGACCACAGGAAGTCCCAGGAGAAAAAAATGCTGCTAATATATTTTATCCCAGCTTTTTTTTTTTACCCTTCCATCTTCATACAACCAAAGTCATGAAGGCTTTAAGATGAGGGAAGAATTAGATAAATAGTCATTTCATACATATTTTCCTTTCTAAATACCAAGAAACAGTGGAATTTATAGCATGTTGGAGCTGGAAAGAACCTTTGAGAAATAATCTAAATTAATCAATAACAAATGAATGAATGAATGAATAATCCTATCTCTCCAATATTGTAAATTTTTTAAAAAATGAGGCCTGGAGAAGGGCAATGACTTGTTTAAGGTCACATGATGAATTAATGGGAGAGGTGACTTTGAATAACATAGCCAGATAGAGAGAGCAGTGAATCCATAATCACAAAACCCAGGTTCAAATTCTACTTCTATTACTTATTACCGAAATTTGGTCAAGAAACTTAACTTCTCTGGGTTTCAACTTCCTCATCTATAAAATGGGAGAGCTGCACCAAATGGCCTTTGAGTCTGTTCCAAGACTGAAGATATGATGCTATGGACCCAATTATCCTAATTCCCAATGTAGTGCTTATTCCATATACTATATTGTTTCTACCCTACATACATAAGATGTCATAGTGCATAGAGAGTCAGGCCTAAAGTCAGGAGGACTCCTCTTCCTGAATTTAAATCTGACCTCAGAAAATTACTAGTTGCATTATCCTGGGCAAGTAACCTGACTGTTTGCCTCATTTTCCTCATCTGTAAAATGAACTGAAGAAGAAAATGGCAAACCACTCCTGTTGCTGTTTGTCCTTTGTTCTCAGAGGACTATGACATCATGAAGGTGATGCCATGATTTGCAAGTGAATCAGATTTAAGTAAGGAAGGGCTGTGCAAAGTCACCAGCCTCACTTTCTCCTCTAGGGCCATATTGGTCCAGCAGCAAGATAAAGATCAGGACCACAGTATCTTTGCCAAGAAAACACCAAATGGGGTCATAGAGAGTGGCACAGGACTGAAACACCACTGAACAACAACAATAACAAAAACACTACCTACGTATTCTTTATTAGAAAAGGAACTATTCTGGCTACAACTATCTATACTCCTGTACTCATTGCTGAACACAATCACTTGGCGGCTGATTAACTACTGAAGTTGAAGCTTTCTAAATGAAAGCAGGCCTGTCACTCTCCACAAGCCCCAAGGTACAATCTTCTCCAACATGATCAGGGCCCCCTGTGCTTCAACAGTGGGACCTCCTTCCTTTGGACTGAAAGTGTCGATTCACTCAGCATGAGAGCCATAACTTAGCAGGAGCTGCACAGCAGAAGGCTTCCAAATGTCTATTTTTTAAAGTGGTTAGCAGTGGGAGGAGGTGGGCTTGTGGGTGATAGGGGGTAGGGAGAGAAAGAAAATGCCAGGGAAAGTACATAAGAAAGCTTTAAGCAAAATTATAAGTGAGTAAATAAAAAGCAGGCAACTAGGTACAGTGGATAGAGCACCAGGCCTGGAATCAGAAGACCTGAGTTCAAAACCTGCCTCACACACTTAAAAGTTGTGTGACCATGGGCAAGTCACTTAACCCTGTTTGCTTCAGTGTCCTCATCTGTAAAACAAACTGGAGAGGGAAATCATAAACCACTCCAATATCTTTGCCAAGAAAATCCCAAATGGGGTCATGCAGAGTGGGAGGCAGCTGAAATGACTGAATAACAAAAACAAATAAAAGGTATTATAAGACAAGAAGATGGGGGAGGGGTTCTTGTGCATTTTTCTTTCCTATTGAATAAACAGTGTGGAAGAGTAGAATAACTGAACAACAATGAGAGGAGAAGAGGAGAGAAGAGGAGGGGAGAGGAGGGAAAAGGGGAAGGATGGGAGAGGTGAGAAGAGAAATAATACAAGATAAAATAAAATCATGGAATCTGAGATGGAAAGTACTTTGAAGACCATTTAATCCTATACTTAAACAAGAATCCTCTCTACAGGGTGGCTAGGTGGCACAGTGAGTAGAGCATGGGCCCTGAAGTGAGGAGGACCTGACTTCAAATCATGCCTGAGACACTTAACACTTACTAGCTATGTGACCTTGGGCAAGTCACTTAACCCCAACTGCCCCTCAAAAAGCAAAAAAAAAAAAAAGAATCCTCTCTACTTTATCCTCAACAAGTATCATCTAACCTCAGGTTTTTAATGTTCTTTGGTGATGAAGAATTCACAGCTTTGCAAGGTAGCCCATTCTACCTTGAGACAGCTCTGATTGTTCACAAACTTGACCTTATACCAAGTCTAATATGTTTCTTTCTACCTATTGATTCTAGTTATGCTTTCTGAGGCCAAATATAACAAGGCTAATCCCCTTTTCATATAACAATCCTCTAAGAACTTAAAGAAAGTTATCAAGGTCCTCTCCAATCCTTTCATTCTCAAGGCTAAACATCCCACATTATTTTAACTCATGCTCATATGTCATAGTTCATTTCCCCCCCAAAAAAGGTAAAGGAAAATGAGATAAAGTAACTGTTTTCAGGAAAAGTAAAAAATAATATCCTTAATCTTATATTGGTATGGTGCTTTATACCTTTAAAATAATATTCCAGGTCATTATCTCAATTGATCTGAATAATGTGCCAATGAGGTAGACTGGGACTGCCTATCCCTACCTGAAAGATGAACATTAAGGCTCAAAGAGGCTGTGACTTGCCAAAGCTCAAACAGCAAGCTCATGATAGGGCTGATTAAGCACTTCCCTGGAACCCTCTAAGTGGGAGGTTGATGGTTATGAGTGATACTGAGCACTTCTCAGAACCAGGTAGAGGATCCTTCAAAGGATAATGGGAAAGCATGCTTAGGATTCTCCATCATGATTTGCCATGTGGAAAAGAAGGAATGATCATCTGATATCAGTAAAGAAAAATCAATGAGAATGTTACTTCATAGAGAAATGAAAGCTACTCCAAAAGCTGTCCCCACTATTCCAGCTTTAGTCTGTATTCTACAAATGGTTACGCCAATAATCTTCAATCATTTTCACACCATCCCTTTAATTCAATAATTTTCTGTGATTTCCTGTTATCCATTTCATACCAAACTGTTGACTACTATTGAGCTTTCAGGTCACTAAAACTCTCAGATCATTATCAAACTGTTATATAGCCATAACCCTCCCATTGTGCACTTTGGAAATTGACTTTTTGAATCCAGCTTTAAGACTTTACCTTTCTTCCCATCCATTAAATTAGATCTTAATAAATTTAGTCCAGTGTTCTAGCCCAGAGATGTCAGACATGCAGCCCCCAGGACAGTTGTTGCCCACAACACTTCCAAGCTTGACTTGAACCTGATTAAAATATAATTGGGAAATATTTAATGAAATAAGTAAGAATACAATGAAACAGGCCTGCATAACCTGAAGCTCATGGTGCTGAAGGATTTTGGGTGGCCCTCAAAAATACAGATTTTTCCTCTACATTTTTTGAGGGCTCCCTGAAATCCTTTGGTGGGCTGCAGGTTGTGCAAGTCTGCAATAAAACATAGATGATATTACATTTTTTTTTGTTTCTTTTGGAGGGGGAGAAGGCAGGGGAATTGGGGTCAAGTGACTTGCCCAAGGTCACACAGCTAGGGTCTTCCTCACTCCAAGGCTGGTACTCTATTCACTGCACCACATAGCTGCCTCAATAATATTACATTTTAAAATTAAGGCCATATGTATGTAGTCTGCAGGGATCTTTATGGAGAGTTGTCAGAATCTGTTTCTTATTTAAATGTTGTATCTTTTTCCCCAGAAGCCTAGCACAATACTCTATACATTTGTTGTTCAATTGGTTGTGTCTGACTCTCTGTGACCCTGAGGGCCATACTGCCCACAAGGTTTTCTTGGTAAAAATACTGGAGTGGTTTGCCATTTCCTTCTCCAGTAGATTAAGACAAACAGAGGTTAAGTGACTTACCCAGGGTCACCCAGCTAGTAAATGTCTGAGGCTAACTTTGAATTCATGTCTTCCTGACTCCAGGCCCAGTGCTCTCTCCACTGAGCCATGTAGCTGCTCCACACATAGTAAGGACTTAATATTTGAGTTTTATTTTTTTGGAGGGCAATTGGAGTTAAGTGACTTGCCCAAGGTCACATGGCTAGTTTTGTGTTAAGTGTCTGAGGCAGTATTTGAACTCAGGTCCTCCTGACTCCAGGGCTGGTGCTCTATTCACTGAGCCACCTAGACGCTCCAGTACTTAATATTTGTTAAATGAATGACTGACTGAAAGAGGGAACGAACTATCTTCTCCTTTTATATGCAATCAATACCTTGGCCATTTCTCTCTCTCTCTCTCTCTCTCTCTCTCTCTCTCTCTCTCTCTCTCTTTTTGTTTTTTGTTTTGTTTCTCTCTCTCACTACACACGAGAGAGAGAGAGAGAGAGAGAGAGAGAGAGAGAGAGAGAGAGAGAGAAGAATTGAAAGAAGGTCTGTAGATAGGAGGTAGAATTGAAATGGAAATGGGCCTTGAGTCTTAGCTATATGTTAATACATCAGTGGATTCTTTTTTTTTAATGTCTTTAACCCATATAGAAATTGACTGAAACCCTAATCACACTAACAGATTCCTTACTTTTGGAGATTAAGCCTGACTATCTTGGATAAGCCACTTAACCTAGAATCATTAATTCATTCAATAAACATTTATTAAGTACCTAAGAGTCACAGTTGGAAGTGACCTCATGTGTAATCTAACACAATCATTAGAGGTTTATTAAAGGACTGAGGTGAGTCCTCAAGCAGAGACTGGAACAAGCTGGGAGTATTGCTTACTTCCCCATCTAGGCACTCATGCAGAGGGTGACAGCATTTTATTAGTTAAAAAAAATTCCTTGGCCATCTTCACATAGAGCCATCCTTTTGGGGTTACTAGGTTGATAATCATGCATATGGATGAGAAAGTTATTCTCCTTAAGAAATCCTAGGGCCACAGCTACAGGGCATGGGGTCCAAGGGGAGGAGAATATACAGAGTTATACAGACAGGCTGCTCCTGGGGCAGGAGACAGAATTGTAGCTGATTCAACCATCTGAATATGGATATGGTGGGAGAACCTGTGCTGAATAAGTTAAAGAGAAACAACCAAGTATTTTTAAGGGCTATTCTTCAAAAGGGGATTCAACTTGTTCTGTTTGGCACCTGAAATAAGAACTAGATGCCATGGGTGGAATTTGCAGAAAGACAGATTTCAGCTCAAAATAAGGAAAAAACTTCCTAAAAGATCACTCCTAAAATAAAATAGGCTGTCTTGAGAGTCCTGACTGAGGATATTTGAGTGGATGTTAGATGATGATTTATTGGGGCTGCTGTAGATAGGATTTTTGTACAGATTTTGGTGCTAAGAATCTATGTGACCTCTGAGGTCCTTGTTAAGTCTGAGATTCTGTGATTTTATAAATCAAAGTACATCACCTGATTATCCCAGGAGTTTGTGGAATCGAGCCTTAATGCCCAAGGCTGGTAGTCATGTTTGGGCTCTGGACACTAAGAAAAACTATTATAAAATACTCTGTGAAAGCACTTAAAAAAAGGAACATGTTAGTATAATACCAGAAAAAGTAATGGATGAAGGGCTTGCTGTGCCTAGGAGCTCTCCACTTGACATTTCTAAATGTATTTTGTCAAATCCCTGGGAATGAACATGCCCAGCACAATAAGGCTAGAGTTTCTAGATGCACAATGAAGTGGAATATTTATCTTTTACGTTCATGAGCCATAGCCCATTCAGCATTAGAAACGGATACCAGGTCTTTCTCCCATGTATCTAGTCCTTGGAGGGGGTGTCGATTCTGGCTTAATGAACAGCACAGACCATCTGTCATGAAGGCTGCTGAGAGGCCATGAAGGAAACAGCATCTCTAGGAATGTAAGAATTGGTGATGTACTGAAAGTGTGTGGGTTAGCACAGGGGGCCTGCTTTCCCTACAATCAAAGAAACTTCATCTTTCTGGCTTGCTTGGAATCAGAAAGAGATTCTAACCATAGGGACAAGCACACAGGGCCCTAGAAGCACTTCTGCTGTCCTTAATACTTTGGCAGGGCATGTGAGAGACCCAGCTTTACTCCCTTCCCCATCCTTGCAATCTACTAGCTAGGAAGTTCCTTGAGAGGCATGTGTAGATTTCATTCTACACTTCAAAGCCTAGTGATTAATTTGATGCATTGCATATAGTTTGTTATTGATCAGTTGTTTCAGTAATAGCTGACTCTTCATGATGCCATCTGGGGTTTCCTTGGCAAAGATATTGGAGTGGTTTGCTATTTCTTTCTCAAACTCATTTTACAGATGAGGAAAGTGAGGCAAACAGGTTAAGTGACTTGCCCACAGCGACATAGCTAGTTAGTGTTTGAGGCCAGATTTGAACTCAAGAAGAGAAATATTCCTGACTCCAGGCCCCGTACTCTATCCACTGTACCACTAGCTGTCCTTGCACATAGTAGGTAGTCAATAAATGTTTGCTAAAGATGAAGGAATATGCCTCTTTCTAGGGTTATGAGCCAGTGTAGTTTCTTAATCAGGCGTTGGCAAGAGATTATGATGGTTTTAAATATGCATTATTTTACTATTTTTTAAAGTGTTCAGTTACTGGGATAGAAGAAAAATATTCTTTATACAATGATACTTATACCTTACATATTGTCTAAATTTCAATTATGTGCCTGATTATTTTCAATAAATAGACTAAACCTTGCATATCCTGGGAAGACTCTACACAAGCTAGGTAGCACACATGTATACTTACATAAACATGAACCTATACATAAAGACAGGGCAAGAGAGGGAGGGAGGAAGGCAGTATAGTCTAATGGGTAGAGAGCCAGTCAAGGAGTCATAAACACCTGGATTAAGGCTGGACCTCTGGCACACTGACGGTGTCTATTATGCTTATTAATAACAGTTAGCTAATACTATATTCCTACTGTCTGACAAAGTATTTTAAATAAGTATCAGCAAGTCATCTGTAATGCCAAGCACAAGCAACTTCCAGGTTTGGATTACAAGCATAGCAAACTCCATTTATTCAATGACAGATTAAGGCAAAACATTCACAGAAAATCAAAATCAAAATACAGGGTAACTCAGTCATTTAGTAAATTCTCAATTCAATCACAAAGTACTAAAGTCCCAGAACTCCACATCTGAGCAGTACATTCATTTAGTCAATCACAAAGTCTTCTCTCTATTCAACTGGAGATTAGTTCTCAATCATAAACAAAGTACATTCATTTGGTCAGTCACAAAGTATAAAAGTCAAAAGTTTTCTACCCCTGGATCACAACTGAATTACAATACCATCCATCACCACCAAGCACCTTCTCAAAGGGCCATCTACCCCTAAGCCACAACAAGGTTATGATATCATCACAGCATTCAATACCCAAGGAGGGGTCTTTTCTTCATCTTGACCCACAGCAAGTTCTCAGCAATCTCTGTTAGTGGGAAGACAAAGCTTAACAAATCCACAACATACATTCCCGGTGTCCTCATTAATTCACTCTCTGCCTGCAGAACAGTCTCAGGACCCCTGAAAATATCAGCAAGACCCTCCTTCAGGATTTCTGTAAACATACAAGAAAATCCTCCTTCAGGGCTTCTGAAAAACAACAGCAAAGTTCTAGGACCTCTGCAAAAACAGCACTATCCTTTACCAGCAGATGAATCTGTCAAAGTAACATCAAAACAGACAGAAAAAAAATACTGGCATCACAGTCATGTGTCCTCAGTTCTCAGAAGCTCCAGGTGGCAATTCTCAAAAGTCCTAGTCAGCTCCAATTGGCCTCAGCCATCTGGGAGACTTTGGCTGGCAATTTCTCTCTCTCTCTCTCTCTCTCTCTCTCTCTCTCTCTCTCTCTCTCTCTCTCTCTCTCTCTCTCTCTGTCTCCATGATGCTGCTCCCAAAAGTTCTTCTGGCCTTTCTCTGCTTGGGCTTCTCTCAAAATCCAAGGCACCAGCTCCTCCCAGTTCAGCCCCCTCTCTTCACATCAACAAGTCTGTGCCACAAGTGGGATTCACAAGCTCTAGGTTTTAACACTTAACCAGAAAACCAAGCCAATACAAGGGGATCTTTAAATTCCATTACCATTACACATTGAAGCTCAAGCCCTGGTAGCCTTGAATCAAAGATAATAAAACATGACTGGAATGTATATAATACTTTAAAGTTTACAGGGAACTTTATTTACACAAGCTCTTTTGATCTTTACAACAACCGCAGATGTTGATACTACAGATACCCCTTTTCCAAATGAGGACAATGAGGGACAGAAAGTGACTTCCCCAGGACCACACAACTAACAAGTACCAGGGACAGAGTTTGAACCCAGGCATTCTTAACTCCAGATCCTACACTCTATTCACTAGACATGATGTCTTTCTGCACAAGCCAGCAACAGCATGGTATGCAAAAGGGAACTTTGCCTAACTTCACAGAGGGTTCCATCACCAAAATGGCTGGCTACTAGGCAGTGATTAAAAAAAAAAAATTGGCTAGAAGCAAAAAGGATACCATCTCTAAAGCTTGGAAGGGTTTGTGTTATACATGGGTATAGCTAATATCTACTTCAATGCAATCACAACTTTAAAAAAGTTGTGAAGAAATAAAGCTTTTAAAAATCCTTACATTTAGATTTCCATGATCAGAATTCTATCTCAAGGCCTTCTGTTTAGATCCCCATTGTTTCTACTTCCACTTGCTGCCTTTGCAGAATTCTTGTGATTACCCACAAATGCCCTTTACAATTTCTTACTTTGCATACATCTTCAAAACTAACTCATTTGGGCTCTTTACATTCTGTATTCCCCCCTTCCAGACATCACCCTGGAGGAAGCATTTAAAAGCTGCCACTTTTAATTACAATTACCCCATGCCTGGAGTCTCCGGAGATTTTGGGTCAAGGAAACATATTGAAATTTGTTTCTTGAGTGTTCTCAGTGCAAAGGCAGTGTCAGAGTTGAAACACAGGCCTGGGAATCAAGATCGCTTACATTCCAACAAAACCTCTCAGATCGACTCCTTCTGTGGTCAGGGGCAAGCTACTTCTTCACCTCAATTTCCCCATCTATTCAAAGAGGGAAACAATCTGCCCTCCTCACCTTGCAGGAATCCTGTGGGTTTTCTTGTTATTTTCCTTTAGAAGGAAGTGCTCTATCCAAGGACAGAGAATTTACCTTGGATCAGGCCCAGTGCCTGGCATGTGTCTAGCACTAGGGAGAAAAGTTTGATTTTTCTCTTTGTCTCTCTTGAAATTACTTAGCTCTCTTGGTGAAATACATGTTTTGACCATGATAGAAGTTTTGCTTTCCCCAAGGAAGAAGAGTCTATTTCCTAAGAGTCTGCAGTGTAACAATGCTCCTAGAAAATCAGTCCCTTCTCCAATATGCCACCATCCTTAAATAAAAGGCAATTTCCTTCTGGAATTAATGCCCAGGAAATGTCAGATCAACTTCTGCCTTATGAGTTCTGAGTTCCTCAGATGAGAGAAAGGAAGCAGGGGCAGTTTTTTTCTTTTCTTAAATAAATCCAATCCACCACAAAACAAGAGCTCCTGTTTGCCTTCAAGCAATAGCAGCTAGCAGATGAATCCTACTGAATAAGAAAGTAAACTCCTCCTCTCTTTTGGGGGTGTACCTAAAATCAGACTAACTTTTTAAAAATTCTATTCAATCCAGCAAACCTGTGTTATACTCCTATTGAGTTCAAGGCTCCATCCTAGATACTGGAAATATAAAGACAAAAACAAAATAGTTTTTGACCTCCAGGAATCTATGTTCTACTGGGAGGAAACAAAATGCACATAGATGAGGAACACAAAGCCCATATAGTGATTTCCAGATTCTTTAAATGAATCTGTTTTGCCAGACACATCAATGCAGCTTGTGGGCAGCTAAGTTATTTTCGTGAGGGAACAATTGCCATGAACGGCTACAATATGGTTGATAGCAGCTTGGATCTTTCTTCCTTTGACCTTTGCAGAGCATTCTGCTTGCCCTTCTCATGTTTCTCTACTGTTCTATTTTAACTATATTTATCTGAATTTTAATTGTATTTTTCTTTCATTGTATTTAACTGTACTTAACTATATTTTATTGAACAAGTTTTTTTTGCTGTTGTTGATGATGCTGTTTTTAACTCTATTTAACAGTATTTTAATTATATCTGAATGCACCGAACCCTTCTCCCCCACTAGACTATAAGACTGATGAGGACAGGGAACATGTCATTCATCTTTATATCTCTTCCAGTCTCCAGAACAGTGCTTCACATAGAATGAGTATTTAATAAATGTTTGTTATATTGAACCTGTAAAGCTCATAAACAAGAAATATTTGTTGATCCTCTATCATGTGCCAGGCACTGCACAAGGTGCTGTGGGGGGGCATGTCTGATAGTCATGAGAACAGTTGTTACACACACACACACACACACACACACACACACACACACACACACATCCCTCTCATAATTCTTTTAAGGAGAATCAGTAGGTACAGGGGGGAAGAGGCAGATCATACTTCAGCAAAGTACTAGAAGGAAAACAAAACAAAACAAAACAAAACACTTTTACAGCATCCAGTGAGCCAAAAGTACAAAGTCAAAAAGAGACAAACAGATTTTTCCTCTAAACAAAATAGACACTGCACAGCGCTGACTGGGAGGAAAAAAGACCACTTCCTGGGATGAAGAATGATGAAGGAAGCTGGAAATTAAAGAAAGAAGAAAAGAAGGAGAACAACTCCCATGTTATTTTGCTGGTTTGGGAGTAAAGAATCTTCCCCAAGGGCAGTGGCCACAGTAGCATTAATAAGGCCAACAGTAGATGAGGACTGCAGAACCAGTGAGAGAAGTGAACAGGCTAGAGAGACAGGCTTAAGGGCAGCGAGGAGACAGAGATGCACAATCTATATTAGCCATGGCATGAGGATCCCAATTCTCTCAGTGCTGAGACTTCCTTATTGATGTTGTGAGTTCATTCTTGCTATTAAGATTTGGGTCACAGTTTTATGTCTTTATCTGGTTTGTAACAAACATGCTTCTGTTCAGTGTGCTTGCTGATTGTCTTGATGGATAAGTGAGGTGGTTAAATTCAGAGGTTACCAAAGAAATAACAGAAAGACCCTTTTGTAACATATGTAACTATTAATCACTGAGAATCCTCAAAAGCAAACCTGTTTTCAGTTAAAATTAGGGTATTTGATACCCAAGTCATCAGCGAATAAGATACAATCTCTGACTTTGGGGAACTACCAATCTAAATGAGGAGAAAGGTCCTACATAGGATAGGGAAAAAAGAACACCATAATCTTGTATATGATAAATGCTTAATGACGATGAACTCATATCATAGGTAGGGTCAGAATAAGGAAAGATCATTGTGCCTGTTGTATTAGAAAGGCTTCTCAAAGGAGCGGCTAGGTGGCACAGTGAGTAGAGCGTTGGCCCTGGAGTCAGAAGGACCTGAGTTCAGATCTGAGCTCAGACACTTAATGCACACACAAACAAAAACCTAGCCATGTGACCTTGGGCAAGTTACTTAACCCCAATTGCCCTCAAAAAAAAGAAAAAAAAAGAAAGGTTTCTCAGAGGAAGATGGAAGGTTAAAAGATGGCTAAGATTCAGGGAGGCATAGATGAGAGGGAGAAGATAGTCCAGGGTTGGGGACCCTGGGGCCTCGAATAAGTTATTCTTACTGGTCTAGGTAATAGAAACAGGTGTGAACAAAGGTGTGGAGGCAGAAGTGTATATGGGAATGGTTAGGCCAGTTGGACTGAAACAAACTGATAAAGATGAGTGAGAGAAAAAAATTGAAGGCAAATTGTGAAAGGTGTATTAAATGCCACACTAACCTTGGAATTTAAACCTTACCCCAAAGACACTGGGGAGCCACTGAAAATTTCTAAGCTAATACCGTGTTCTACAAATGGTAGTTGCTTAATAAATTTTTGGTTATCTGTGGATTTCATGTATCTAGCTCAAATCAGAAGGGAGTTGACTGACACCAACCACAAACTCCATGAAGGCAGGAACTGTATTATATTTAACCTCTGTGGTATAGTGAATAGTAAGCCAGTCAAAAGGTCAGAATTACCTGAATTTAAGTCACATCTCAGAAAAATACCAGCTACATGACCTTGGGCAATTCATTTACCCTATTAGTGCCTCAAGAAACTAAGACAAAAAAAAAGAAGAAGAAGCAGAGGTTTTTAATCTGTCTAAATGAGGAAGTTTCCTTACCTGACTCTCCCTACTTTCATGAAATTGTAAGCTCAACCACTTTCCTCCCCCACCCCATCTACCCCTTCATCTAGCATAGTGATCTGCATATATTAAATAATTAAATCTGTAAATACTTATTAAATTAAAATTGAATTTGGTTTCCAGTGGCCGCTGTTCCATATTTGCACATCCAATGAAGTGGGTCTTCAAATCCTTTTTACATCTCCTTTTCTTGTACTAATTCACTCACTACCAACACAAATCACTATCCATTGTTCTCTTCTTCAAACAATTATAAAAGCCCAGATCTCTATTAAGGGGAGCCAGGTGGCTCAGCAGGCAGAGCACAAGGCCTAGAGTCAGGAAGACCTGGATTCAAAAATAACTTCAGACAATAGCTATGTGAACCTGGGCAAGTCACAACTCTGTTTGCCTCAGTCTCCTTATCTGTAAAATGAGCTGGAGAAGGAAATGGCAAACCATTCCAGTATCTCTGCCAAGAAAACCTCAAATGGGGTCACAAAGAATTGGACACAACTGAAATGACTGAACAACGAAAACAACTCTATTGAATCTGGCCAAACTTCCCTCAGCGTAATCATCCTGCTTGCCTAAATTCTGTCATGAAATGCTATTTATTTATGATTAATTTCAAACATACTCTTGCCAATATCCTGTTATCTAATTCTTCCTACATGAATTTTTTAAAAAGAAAAATTACAATTATGCTAAAATACAAAGGAATCACGATATAAGGCTGGAAATTATTAACAACTTCCATCCTCCATGGTAAAATGTTACAATGTAATTGATTGCATCCTCCCAAAGTTGGGAGGTCCCATTTTTAGACCTGACATCAACTTACTCTGCCTAAGACTGTCTTAACCTTCTCTCTGTTCAGTCAATTTAAGGGAAATAAGATCAGGGGTTTAGTAGATTAGTTACAACAGGCCATTAGTCTCTGAATTTTCTGTTTTAAGCCAGGCATGGCCAACATGATTGGAAAAAATATATCTTTACCTCATGACTAGAAAACCTCTTGGACAGGGTTCTAACATTCCTACAGAGTAACAAATTCATATCACAGTTTGCTAATGAAAGCCTCAATTAGACTTTGGCCTTCTGTATGAAGAAGATGAGGCCAGGAATTTGGCAAAACTAGAAGAAAGACAAGGACTCTGGCCACTGGGCTTAGCTTTTTCTTGGTGCTTTTTGCTTCACCTTTTTTCTTCCCTAAAACAGGAGGTCTTTAAATTTGGAAATATGAGGAATTCTGAATCCTAAGGCTATTTGGTAATTACTGGGTAAATAATCCTTACCTGGTTAATAATATAGACTTCAGAGATGAATATAGGGAGGCATAGAAAACACTTATCCTAAACTAGGGTGAGTTCTTTGACAAAGCATTAATCCTGATTGCATTAGCTATCTGGCAGGATCTTTATTTTTGTTTTAAAGATCTTAGAAGCTGGGCTGGGGATTGCCTATAAAGGTAAAAGGTTTGACCAAGAATAAAGGGGAAAGACAGCAAAAAATCTCAGAAAAAATAGTTGTTAGTCCAACACAACAATTTCTACAAGAGCCTTTAAGAGAAAAAAGCAAAAAAATATAACCTATGAACTTTCAAGCTAAAAGAGCATGGTAGCACCCACTATTCCCTTTAGGCATAGATAGAGAAGAAGAGATGACCAAGAGTTTCATGTGAGCTGGAGAAAGCTAACATGGAGAAAGTCCACAGTTGCACAGTGTACAGTACAATCTCTGCCCAGCAGGGAATCATGTGTTCAGGAGAATACTATCCAGAGGAACAATCAGTGGCTCTGTAGTGCTAGGTTTGAATTGCTTCCTCCACCATTGTGAGTTCTTCTCTTTGCCAGTGTCCTAACTACACATGATTTCTGTATACCACCCACCCACACATGGATCACATGTATTTCTCATGGGTTCTTTATACATGTCCCTTCTTCCCACTAGAGTTATGGGCATTTGGGGGAGAATTTTCAATGGTTTCATAGGAGAAATACTTAGTTGCTAATTTTCTTATTGTGCTATTTCATTAAATATCTGTTTTGAAATAAATTATGTCCTTTGGCTGAATTATGTCCCAGTTACTAATACCTGTGGAAGCTAGATGACCCAGTGGAGAGACTGCCATGCCTAGAGTCAGGAAGACTCATCTCCATGAGTTCAGACCCAGACTCAGACACTTACTAGCCATGTGACCTTGGGTAAGTCACTTAACCCTGTTTCCTCATCTGTAAATTGACCTGCAGAAGGAAATGGCAAACCACTCTAGTAACTTTGCCAAGAAAACTCCAAATGGGGTCACAGAAAATCAGACACATTTGAAACAACTGAACAACAAATACTAATGCCTTCTCCTTTAAGATAAACTTCATCTACTCTGTATATATCTTTAATGGACCTAGTTATTTCCATGCTTTCTCCTACATTATAATGTCTGTTCCCTGAGGACAAGTTCTATGGTTTTTTTTACCTTTCTTTGTATCTCCTGCACTTATCACAGTATCTGCTACATAGTAAGTAATAAATGTTTGTTGACTGACTGATTAAAGGTGAACTTGTTGGCAGTGGCTTGTTAGCTAAGGATTTGGGGAATGGGAATCCACAGAGTACCTTGAACCTGGACTAGCTACTTCCTAAGGCACTACCTATAAGTTGTGTGGGTTGCCATGAGGTACTACACTAGTTTTATTCAATATTTATATGGTATTTATTATAATTCTTGGTTCTTGTTTGTTAAGTTAAATATCGAAGCTAGGGCCACAGTTCTCATTCTGTGTGTCAACAGTATCATAGTCTTAGATCAAAAAAAGATATTTAGACAAGCTTTCACTAATATTTTTTTGAATAATTCCCTCATGTGAATCTGAAGTATAAACATATCCTCCTAGCCTTGCCGAAAATTAGTTTGAAATGCAGCTCCCTCTATTGTGTATATAAACAAACACTTAAGGAGCTTGGCCTGACTAGTAAACCAAAAGAAATTGAAGCAGGAAAATTGAAATGAAGTAAACTATCCCACTAAAATGTGTAAAGTACATATTTTGTCGTTAGTTCCCAATGACCTAAAACCAAGATGGATCATAGATTTGAGAGGTAGAAAGATTCTTTGGGATTACTTATTCCAGCCCAGTTTTCCAGAAGAAGGGCATTAATCCCAGAGAGAGGAAGAGATTTGTCTAAGGTCACATGGGTAGTAAATTGCAGAATCAGGATTCATACCAAAATTCTCTGACTCAGAAATCAATGTTATTTGTACTCTACTATGCTTTTCCTCCCCTCTTCTTTCCTTCCTTCCTTCCTTTCTTCCTTCCTTCTTTCCTTTCTTCCTTTTTTTCATCCTTCCTTCCTTCCACTCTAATACAGAACTTTGCTACATTTAAACACACTTTCCCATTCATCCACCCATATTCTCCTCAGAATACCCTACTATGTGTTAGGTATATTAATCCTTATTTTACTTATTGGGAATTAAATTCTCCTGAAGGTTAAGTAATTCACCAAAGTAAATCAATGGCAGAATCAAAACTAGTGGCCAGATCAGCTCCTCCCAACCTAGCCACCTTTTAGCTGTACCTCCCTGCTCTTTCCTGGATGTTATTCAGTTATGTTGCTATAAGTTTAAACCATGAATCTGTCTTTTCCTAGTACCCCATTTCATTCATTAAGTAGGTAAGTTCTTCTAAGTGGACCTCAGTCCACTCCAACCCCTAATTCATCCCTGAACTCTCTCTCTCAACTTTATTTTGTAAGAGGCTGAATCCTTTTTGCCCGGGCACAAAATCTACTCTTTGGCATTTGGCTGAAATTGCAGTCGGTGGTACAACCTGAACCCCAACTCAGCTGGGTCCCTATTGTCTGTCTACAGAAATTCATTAGATGTATATTTCCCTTTTCTGGGCACACTATTCAGTTGTTTTATTTTAAATAATGTTTCATCTCTCTATTATAATCCTTCTAATGTTTCTAGAAGACTAATTTCCTTGTCCCCACCAATCTCAATCAGTTTTTACTGCCCCTGGGGAGTATTATCTATTCTTTTTCCCTTAAAAACTCTTTTATAGCTGAACCCATTCCCTTGTTTCCCAAACTCTTATTTAGGCTATCACCACATACTCCTTTTCAAGGAGCCACCCATCCACCCTTCCATCCCTGGGCATAACTTCCTCAGTGCATCATTTACATATTATAATTAACACAGCAGAGCAATTAGTAAATTCACAAACTAGGATTTGCTTTGCACTACTGTCAATATGAATAATTTAAAAAATTTAATCTATGTTTATTCTTTGATTATAGCTGTTTATAAGTGTTGACTGAGCCTGGATCCCTCTCCCACAAACACACACATACTTTTCAATGTCTTTTTATGTGTGACCTTGAACAAGTCACTTAACACCTCTAGGCTTTGGTTTCCTCATCTGTAAAAATGAAAGGGTGAACTCAATGACCTCCAAGGTCCTTCATAGCTCTAAATCTATGATTCTATTGTTATGATTTTCTCTGGATCTCATTAGAATGTAAACTCTTTGATAGCTCTAAAGCTATGTTTCTATTATTATGATTTTCTTTGGACCTCATTAGAATGAAAATTCTTTGAGGGCAGGGACTATATTTTGTTTTGTTTTCCTAGGGCTTAGCACCATGCCTACCATATAATAAGTGCTTGATTAATGCTTATTGACCTGGAATTGAAAATGTGTGAAATTAAGAACATAATGAATAAGACCTATTGTCTATCCAACCTGGAATTAGTTTTCAAGGGATATTTTTTGGGCATTGTGTTTTCATTGGTGTCAATTTTCAAGTTGGATTATGTCTCTCAAAACATACCAAGGATTTCTTATATAGTTATTATTCCTGAATTGCCTAGGAGGAAATGTTGCTATTAGGAAGGGAGGAAGAAAGAAAGGAAAGATGAAAGAAAGGAAGGAAAGATGGAAGGAAGGAAAAAAGGAAGGGAGGAACAGAGGAAAGGAAAGAGAGAAGAGAAAGAAAGGAAAAGTGGAAGAGGAGGGAAAGGGTAAAGGGAAAAGGAAGGAAGGGAATAGAATAGGGAAGGGAAGGGAAGAAGAAAGGAGGAGGAAGGTTGGGGTCATGTGGGACCTGAGTTCAAATTCCATCACAATTATTAGCAAAGACAAATCACTTAACTTCTCAGAATATCAGCTGTCTCATTAATATAATGGGGACAATAATGGCAAAAGCACCTAACTCACAGGATTGTTATTAGGACCAAGTAAGATAATATACATAAAATGTTTTCCAAAGTTTAAACTATTTTAAATTTAAAGTTTAAACTATTAATTTTAATCCACCAAAATTGTGACCTTCTTTAGCTTTCTAGGGCCAACTTTGGCTAACAGATTTGCTCTAAAAAGTACTTTCTTTTATTTTCCAGACTTAAGAGGTATGCTCTTACTCTAGCATTCAGAGATCTGGTGAAGGAATTCAAACTCACTCTTTGTTTTTTCAGACTAGAGTCTGAATCTTTTAGGCTATCTGTATATAGTAGTCTTCCTCTTCTTCCTACCTCCAAAAAATGAGCTGACCATCAGCCCTGTCGTATCTGTCTAAGGCATGTGACAAGTAGGGCTACATACAGTTTCCCAGACATGGATATAACTCTTGTTCTGCAAGACAATGTTATAAGTTTTCATTCTAATATTATTCCCAAAAGAATTTAGGCTCTATTTTATAATTTGTCTACTACTTGATATTGGGCCAATGTCTTCAGAGGACAGTAAAATGACTCCTGAGTCTTTTTTTTTTTCTGGGCCATAGTTTAGGGTTCAAATAGTATAATCATATAAAAATAGTTTAGATTCATTTCCCCTTAGTCATGTCTTTGCACATGACCATCTATACATTCTTTGCCCTTTTTTTCTCTCTGCTCACACAGGCTTTCAAACTTGTTGTTCAGTTGTTTCCAGTCATGTTCAACTCTTCATAATCCCATTTGAAGTTTTCTTGGCAAAGATATTGGAGTAGTTTGCTATTTCCTTCTCCGGTTCAATTTGTAGATGAGGAAACTGAGGCAAACAGGTTTAAGTGACTTGCCTAGGGTCTTATAGGGAATAAGTGTCTGAGGCCATATTTGAACCCATGAAGATGAGTATTCCTGAGTCTAGGCCTAGTGTTCTATCCATTGCATCATCTAGCTGCCCAGTATTTCATCTTGAATTGGCCTGGGATTTTAAGGCTTTTATAGATCTTCCTGTTATTCATCCTTGCTGATTTTGTGCTTCACCTAGAAAGCTAGGATTACATGAAAATGAGTATATTTTATCAAAAAGTCACTAGGAAAAAAACAGGATCATCAATGAACATCTGAAAGGGGCCTTGGAGGCTACAGAAGTCAACCCTCTTATTTTTATAGATGAGGAAAATGAGACCCAAAGATGTTAAGAGACTTGCTTAGGGTCACACAACTAGTCAATATTTGAGGTAGAATTTGAACTCAGGTCTTCTTTACTAAGTGTCCTGCACTCTACCAGATGATTATATCTAGGGTGAGAGGGATCTTAGATGCCACCTAGTCTAATCCTTTCATGTTACAGATGAGAAAACTGAGGCTTAGAAAGAAGAGAAAGTAACTTACCTAAAGTGACAGACACTGTATGTGTGTGGAAAAGCTTAAATTTCAACCTGAGGTCACAGAGTGGTGATGCCAGCACTGAAACCCAGGTCTCCAGACTCCTAGCCAAGTGTTATTTTCACTATGCCACAATGTTTTCCTTTCCAAATTAATTTATTACACTGTTTAAGGTCAGTCCAGCACCAGTCTTTGAAGGACCTCACTACTAAGCTCCTCTATTTTTTTAAAAAAAAGCATCCCTATCATTCTTCTCTTTGTTACCTGTCTCTAAAACATTTTCATATAATTGACTCATCACCGAAGCCAATCATGACTCAAATTTTTTTAATAATCTCTGCAATAACTATTATAAATTCCCAAATTAACTACAAAGGACATATGAAGGGAGATACTATCTGCAGAAAGAGAAAGGATTGATAAATAGAAGTATGCATGGAGTGATTTTGCACACACATACACACACATACACCTATTTGTGTCTAATAGTAGCCACCTCTAGGGTGGGGTAGGGGAAAGAGAAGAAAAAATTTACATGGTGACAATTATGTATTCAAAAAGAATAGCAAGTTTTGATTTGCAGTTTCAGGTGCAATCATCTTTTTTTTTATTATACTATGTTATAGAAATGATTACTTTATTCCATAAATTTAAATTTTTTTAAAAGATTAATAAAAGGGAAAAAATACCTTTCCAGAAGGACCACATTAAAGGGTTTTCTCTTAGTTTTGTTGTTAAGAAATACAGTGTGGATTAGTGAATAGAAAGGTGACCCCAAAGACAGGAAGACCTCAATTAATCTAATCTCTCTCATATAATGGCCCTACTACCTTGTGCAAGCCCATCTCTCGGTGACCTAGGTAATTCTCTAAGACTCTAAATTGCATTGGTAGAGAAAGTTGCCACATCTGGTAGTTCCTTATGCCAATGGAATCACAGATATAGTTATTGTTCTTGTTAAATAATTGTCAGGGGCAGCTAGGTGTCTCAGTGAATAGAGGACTGGCCCTGGAGTCAGGAGGATCTGAGTTCAAATTTGACCTCAGACACTTGTGTTACCTTGAACAAGTCATTTAACCTTAATTGCCATGCATTCTGCCCTCAAAAAAAGGAAAAAAAATAATTGTCAAAAGCCTACTTGCTTTTAGTATACCTCCTGGATTCAAACATATTTGTTAAATGAAAGTTTTTCCATGGCCAACAAGTGATCTTAATCAAGGCATCTCACTTACACTGATATGTGATTACTATTGGTAAAAGACATGTAAATAAAACACTGATCCATTAATTTGATCATCATATTTTTTCTTAGACATGTGTGATGCTGTAGAAAGAACATGAGACTTGGAGTCAAAACTGGGTTGAAATTCTGGCTTTGCTCTTTACTGCCTATGTGTCCTTGGGTCAAGGAGCTGAAATCTTCCCCAGCCAGTTTTTCCTCATCCCTAAAATGAGGGGAATATGTTAGGATGGAGTAGATGACTGTTAAGGCCCCTGCAGCTTGAAATCTTTGTACCTATGATTATGCATGACGCTGAAAACAAACAAACAAAAAACCCAACTTAACCTAACCCAGGTGTCCATATGGGGAGAAACATCATCAGAAGTTTTCACCAAAAACATACATGCTGCTTTCATTCACCCAGCATAGATTTTTTTTCAAATGTGCAAGCAAATGACACACCAAGAGATGGAAATCAGCATTTCATTACAGTGAAGAATCCAAGAATGAAATTTGTTGGGGATTTTTTTAACATAGCAATTTCACTATTTTATATTCCTTATACTGAGACAAGAATCATGCTAACTCAGATACTGGTGTAGTTGTAGTATATTAGAAGATAGAAACTATTAGTGAAATATTGCACCTAATTGAGTTCGTGCAACATAAAATTCATAAATGCTTCATACTGCCCTCCTCTTCCTGATCAACTATGTATCCCACCATGATTAGCAACAGTGTTCTTTTTCCTATATCTTTCTGCTCAGCACCAGGACTGAACAAACAAATAAATAAATGACTAAATGAATGAATGAATGAATGAATGAAATAAAACACCCCCCCCACACACACACATACAAAATCCATTTCTACAGAGCCATAAAGATGCCTCCCACAAAATAGGAACATATAGGAATCTACATCAAAAATTGCTAACTTGGCAATATCTCCAACCAAGAGCAAATCATGACATAATAGGGCATAGAGATGAAAGGGGCCCCTGAGCTCATCATGGGATCTTAGAATCATAGGATTCAGAGCTGGAAGGGGACATAGAAATCACTGAGTCCAACTTTCCCCCAGTCTCAATGTTACCAAGGTAGGAACTGAGACTGCAAAAAGGTTATGTGACTTGCCTGAATAAAAGTAAAAAATGAAACATCATTTACTTATCCTCTACTATATGTCAAATGCATTGTTAAGAGCTTTTCAAATATTATTTCATTTTATCTTCATGGCAATCCCAGCAGGTAAATACTGTTATTATCCTAATTTTACACTTAAGGAAACTGAGGCAGACAGAGGTTAATTGGCTTGCTTAGGGTCACAGAGCTACTAAGTATCTGAGGCTGGATTTGAACTCAGATCTGCCTGACTCTAAGCCCAGTGCTCTGTATTAGGATACACAGCTAAAAAGTGAGATGAGTTTTAAACTCAAGCTCTCTATACTCAGAATGTTGGGTTCCAGGTTACTTATCCTTTTTATGTCTTAGGCACCTTTGGCAATCTGGGGAAACCTAGGACCCCTTCTCATAATAATGCCTTATTGCTACATTCACAACTGAAGGGAATGTTAAAATTTAGTTAATTAAAGATATAATTTTTTTCCCTATTCCAAGTTCATTGGAAGCTGAAATGTATCCAAAAACTTTCCAAAGTATCTAAGAATTCCCAATCTCATGGACAGAGCATCAAACTCAGGAAGACAGGAATTCAAATCTAGTCCCAGGTACTTAGTAGCTGTGTGACCTTGGACAAGTCACCTATCTTGTCTGCCTAAATTTCTTCATCTGCAAAATGGCACCTCCCTCCTAGGGTTGGTATGAGGATAAAATGAGATAATATCTGTAAAGTGCTTTGCAGATCTTAAAGCATATAAATGCTAGTGATGATGATTATGTGACTAATACAAAGTTATATAAGCAGTAAACAGCAGATGCAGGTTTTGAATCCAAGTGCTCTTGACTCTGAATCTAGGGATCACTTTGTGACCTTATGCTTCTAAATCAGTTCTTTAAATTCCTTGGAAACCTTCCCCCCTACACTTAATCCCCCCTGCCCCAGCCAAGTATCAAAAGACTAAGCCAACAGACACCAGAGTTCTAGACAAAAGATAGGAGGGACTATAGTATTTTCTGCCACAGAGTTGAAAAAAAAAGTTAAAGATCAAAACTAATTTATGTACTGTTCATTGTAAAGACAATACTGAGTCTGTCTATGTCAGTCAATCCTGTCCCTTAGGACCTCAATTGAATGGACCTGAAATACAATTAACTTTGTAAAAGGCTGCTCTCCCCTAAGCAATATTCCTAGCTAGTTTGAAGAGCAGTATGTCTCTATCTCTCCTAGGGCAGCTAGGTGGCACAATGGACAGAGTGTCATGCCTGCAGTTAGAAAGACTCATCTCC
Organism: Gymnobelideus leadbeateri; assembly: GCA_011680675.1. NCBI lineage: Eukaryota > Metazoa > Chordata > Mammalia > Diprotodontia > Petauridae > Gymnobelideus > Gymnobelideus leadbeateri. The sequence continues at coordinate 614,684 of WOXC01002583.1, forward strand.
CTGAGTTTAAATCTGGCCTCAGAAACTTAAATGACCCTGGATAAGTCACTTAGCCTTGTTTGGCTCAGTTTCCTCACTTGTAATATAAGTTGGAGAAGGAAATGACAAAGCACTCCACTATCTTTGCCAAGAAAACTCCAAATGAGGTCACAAAGAGTTAGACATGATTGAAAAAAATGACTGAACAACAAAAATGTCACTCCTATGAAGAGGAAATCAGAATGCATTGTAAGAGAACTTTGAATGTATTTTTCCTTAATTAGCCCCTAACTCAGCCCTTGTGCCTTTAGCTCTATATATGTGATGGCTTCTTGACAGAAAAAAAAATGGCTTAAATAATATCTTTTCTAATCAAGAGCAAAATTTGAGCCCGAGAATGGAATTTAAGATGTGCTCCAAAAGGTCTCATTTTGGGGGAAGGTTATGATTTTCTCCCAGCTTTCCTTTGGCTCCTATACCTGTTTCTTTTATGAGTAAGTCATTTTTCTTGTTTGTGTCTTTACTTCCCCATCTAAAAAATAAAGGCGGTGAACTATATGGTCTCAAAGGTCCCTTAGAGATTTAAAATTTGTGATCCAGTGATTGTTCCTCTTCTCAACCCAGGTCTTGGACCATGGCATAAAACCCAAGTCATACACAATTTGTCAACAGATATTATAAAGTACCTGCTATGTATCAACCACTAGAGATACAAAGGCCGTGACAGTAATAATGCCTTCAAGTAAAAAGCTTAAGCAGAGAAGTAATGTCTCCATTCTTGCCACTGAACCTCCACTTTCCATCTGACAGACTTACTTTTTTGTGGATGTTCAGTGATTTTTCAGGCATGTCCAACTCTTCATGACCCCATTTGGGTTTTTCTTGGCAAAGAAGTTGGAGTGGTTTGCCATTTCCTTTTCCAGTTCATTTTATAGATAAAGTAACTGAGGCAAATAGGGTTAAGTGACTCACCCAGTCTCACACCACTAGTATGTATCTGAGGCTGGATTTGAACACAGGTGTTCCTGACTCCAGGCCCTGTGTGCCATTCACTGTGCTACTTCCTTCAGAAGGAAGCAAAGGCTTTTAAATGTAAACCTTGACACTATCCATGAGGGATCTGACAAAGCTGTTTTTCTTGGGGATAGAGAATGTGTGATATGCAAGTTTAGGTTGAGAAGAGAAAGGGAGTGTTGAGTTTTATCATTCAGCAAATGGATTTGCTCCAACTCAGTCATCCCTGCCAATTCTGCTGTGGAGCCAGCAAGAATCAGGTCTAAATGGTTTACCTGAAAGTCACTGACTTTCATTTGATACCACCAACACCTTCAGTCACAGGCATAAAGTATTTGGTAAAAGTAAAACTAAATTCTACATTTAACATGACAAAGACAAGTTCTCTCCCATGTCAGAGGGAAATAGCATTTGGGAGCTGTCTCCTAACAGTGGCTTCCATGATGCCTGATGGTAAGAATGCAAATGCAATCACACTCAAATTGTAAACATTGGACCAGAATGTTCTATTACTAACCTACAATTCTGCTTGCAAATAGCAATCATGACAGCTAGACATTATAGTAGACCAAGTGTCAGGTCTAGAGTAAAGAAGACCTAAATTCAAATCTGGCCTCCGACACTCTAGTTATGTCACTCTGGGCAAGTCATTTATTGCCTCAGTTTCCTCACCTATAAAATTATTGTTTAGTCATTTTTCAGTTGTGTCTGACGCTCTGTGACCCCATTGGGTGTTTTCTTGGTAAAGATACTGGAGTGGTTTGCCTTTCCTTCTGTAGCTCATTTTATAGATGGGGAAACTGAGGCAAATGGGTTAAGTGACTTGTCCAAGATCATACAGCCAGTAACTATCTGATGCTAGATATGAACTCAGGTGCTCCTAACTCCAGAGCTGGTGCTCTATCCACTGTGCCACCTAACTTCCCTATCTGTAAAATGGGAATAATAACATCTACCTGTTATGATCAAATGAGATAATAATTGTAAAACACAGCACATAATAAGCATTATATAAATGTTAGCTATTATCATAAAAACCAACCCTGAATAGTTTTGCAGGGAGCCCTCATTGGTTGCTATATACGTAGATGGAAGTCACTAAAATGCTCTCTTAAAGACCATTATACAAATCTAGAAAGTTATTGATGTCACAGAATTTGTGGGTCAAATGACTAATCATTGTTATTTTGGTCCTCCCCTTAGGCTACTACTTGTCACTTTACCATATTCTTCCTGAGCTCTACGGTAAACAAGGGGCATTTTCCAATTTTTTCTAATAATTTACTAAATATGAACATCTCTTTCAATTAGCCAACTAAGCTAGCACCCCTACTCCAGTTTTTTCATTTATAATCAAATGAGATGACATGTAAAGTACTTTGTGAAATTTAAACTGCTATACAAATGTTAGCTATTAATAAATTGAGGAAGCCTCTTTCCCCAAGACTTATTCTTATCTCCCTATTTATGAAACTTTTAATTTCCTAGGATTAAATCCATATTAAAGTAACTGATTATACAATTTACTAACACATTGATCCACAATAACATAGACATAAATAATTATTTGCAACATTTTAGCTGTTAGAAAGATCACAATCACATCTAACAATCATTACAACTACACATAGCTTCTTAGCTTTATAAGCTCAGTTCTACCATTCAGTTCACTCAGAATAAAGTCTTTTTTTCAAGAATTTTCTTCATCTTCTTCATGAGATAAAGGTTAAATTAGTTCCACCAAGAAAAGACTCTCTATTATCTTTCTTTTTTCTCTAACCATCTCCATGAACTTTTCTCAGTTTCTCCAAAAACTGCCACAACAGAGCTTTCTCATAGAGCAACATTTAAAACTATTATGCTCCAAGTTTCTCTGCTCCTTAACAAGGCAGTAAGAGTAACTCTAGACCCAAAGGAGAGACTTTTAAAACAGGTATTACACGGGAAACACGAAAACTTCAGCATTTATTGCCAAAGTAGGGTCCCAGGTCAGGGAGGTGAGAAAATAATTTTCTCACATCACAGAAAATTAATTCATCCCATCTGAAACCTGATCTAGAGCTACAGTCTTAGTCTGGAGCTATAGGAAATCATAAAGGAAAACTAAATATTAAAGAAACATTTCCTCCAGTCAACTCAAAAGCCCCTATGTGAAGTTTTGGTATGACAGGGCATGAGGTAAGTTGAATTACAGTTTAAATTAGGTCTAGAAAAAGATTGGCTAAAATGATGGAAAGATAAAATGTTGGAAGGGATGTGGAAATATTGGGACACTAATTCATTGTTGATGGAATAGTAAACTGATCCAACCATTTTGGAGTTCAATCTGTAATTATGCCCAAAGAGTTAGGAAATTACCTATGTGCTTTGACCCAGTAGTACTACTACTTGGTCTATTTCTGAAGATAATTAGGGCAAAAGAATGTATATGTTCTAAGATGTTTATAGCAGCTCTTTTTGTGGTGGCAAAGAACTGGAAATTGCTGGGATGTTCATCACTTGGGGAATGGCTGAACAAGTTGTATATGATGTAGCAGCAAGCACCCCAACATCCCCAGGGTAGCTGCCAATACAGGTTCTTAGATCTGCTTTTCAAAAGGAAAGGAACTCAAAATCAGTTAACAAGCTTACTTTAATCAAACAAACATATATTACTTAGTTCAGGGGGAAAAGGTCAGCACCCCAAACTTCAAAGTATACAGACAGATCAAACATACAGGCTTCCAAACTGTCCAACCATTATCAATATCAAAATCACAGTTACCAGAGAGGGAAGCATCAACATCTGGGCTTTCAAAGCCGGGGGGCTCTCAACAACGGCTTCCCAGAGTCTCATCTGGTCAAATCACACAACACTTCTCAAAGTGAGCCCCAAAGCAAAGCCTTTCATCAGAGTTTATATAGCCTTCTCCTGGCTCAAAGATTGTAACAACCTCCTTGACCCACTGCCCAATCACAAAGTATCAAGGTGTGGGCTTTCCTGAAAAACAAGCCTCCCACCACAAGCTCCAGGTGCACTTAAGCTAGGGGCAGGGAAGATCTTTAAATTTGCATTTCCATTACATATGATTGTTATGGGATCTTACTATGCTGTAAAAATTATGAGCTCAACGATTTTAGAAAAACATGGAAAGACTTGCATGGAATAATGAAAAGCAAAATGAGCAGAACCAAGAGAACATTGTATATACTAACAGCTATGTTGTTTTAAGAACGACTTTTGAGTGAATGTTATTTTGACTATTATAAACACCCAAATTAACTATAAAGGACATATGAAAAAAGATGTTATATGCAACTATAGAAAGAACTGATAAACAGAAGTGTGTATAGAATAATTTTACATATATACCTATTTGTGTCTAATGGAAGTCATCTCTAGGGCAGGGGAGAGGGGAGAAAAAAAGAAATTTACATGACAATTTTGTATATTTGAAAGGAATAGCAAGCTGTGTGTACATAGTAGATTTTCAATTTCATGTGCAATCACCTTTTTATTGCACTATTATGGAAATCCTTTATTCCATAAATTAAAAGTAAGTTTTAATAGCAACAACAAAAGAAATATAATAACGATTCAGTCTATTTATGCTAAAGACAATGGCTTGAACCAGACTCATGCTCTAGCATTTTGTTGACATGATATAATTGTCTCCCAATAAACATCATTGAATTTCACATATATTGGAAGAAGGATCTTATAGTGAAATTAACAATATAGGATGCTTTAAGAGCTCTGATTTCTAATACTAACCCTTTTGCAAACTCACTGTATGATCATGAGCAAGTCACTTAAGCTCTTTTTAAGTCTTGATTTCCCCATCTGCAAAAATAGGGGAAACAGATCTTTCCAGGCTATTGCAAGGAAATTATTTTGTACCCTCAATGTACATTATTATTATCATCATCATGTAATCATTACTTCCTCACAGTGTTTTTGCTAGCATCAAATGAGACATATAAGAAGACTGTGCCGAAGATACAAAGCTTTGAGGGATAATAAAGGAGGAAGTCAGGATCCAAAAAAGACATTTAAAGACTGGAGCACTAAGCCAAATCTAAGGAGATGAAATTTAATAGGGATGAAGAGATTTACTTGGGGGTCAAAGAATCAACTTTATAAGGTGGGTAAGCATAGCTAGACGCAAGTTCATTTGTAAAACATAACAAAACAAACAAAAAAACCAAACCTGGGAGTTTTAGTGGCCTGGAAGGTCAAAATTGTAATATAGCAGTAAAAAAAAAATCAATCTTAAGCTCATTAAGAGAGGCATGACATCTCAAACTTTCAGTTGAAATGTCATCTCAATGTATACTGCTATGGTTAAATTGCCTCTGGAGGACTGTGAATTCAGTTCTGGGCAACACAATTTAGGAGACACACTGGTAAACTGGAGAGTCAAGTAAGGATATAAACCAGGATAGTAGAAGGATTTGAGATGATAGCAAGAGAGATTCAGTTGAAAGAACTAGGGTTATGGATTCTGGAGAAGGGGAAACAGTGTGTATAGGATTTGACCACTCCTTCTCAGCCTCCTTTACTGATTCATTATCTAAGTCAAGCTTACTAACTAAATGCCTAGAGACAGTTAGTGGATAGAGTACTGGACTAGGAGTCAGGAAAATTTAAAACCTATCTCAAATTCTTACTAGTTGTGTGACACTGGGCAAGTCACTTGAACTTTCTCAATCTCCGTTTCCTAATCATCTATGAGATGGGGATAATAATAGTATTTACCTCATCATTCACTGAGAGAAACAAATGTACTAATAGCCATAAAGTGCTTTGCAAACATTAAAGAGCTATACAAATTTGTTGTTATTGTTATTATTACAAGCTATGAATATACTTCACTTCCAGTACTCTATCTTGGGTTCCCTGCACTCTTCTCTCTACACTTTCCCATTCAGAAACCTAATAAGCTCCCAATGCGTTCAGTTACTATTTCTAAGCCAAAAATGTATCTATTTATCCAGCCCTAATCTCTCTCATGAGCTGTAGTCCTTCATCACAAACTGCTTATTGGACATTTCCAACTGGATGTCCACCTGACATCTCAAATATAACACATCCAAAATAGAACTATGATTCCCAAATGCTCCCCTTTTACAAAGTTCCCTATTATTGCTGAAGGTGATATAACACTTCCAATTAACCAGCTTCTCAAACCTGGTGCTTTTCTTGACTCCTCTATCAGTTTTCAATTCTTTTTTTTTTATTTTTTTATTTTTTTAAACAAATGCTTTATTAACTTCTGTTTTACATCATTCATTTCCGCCAGATTTTGAGTTACAATCATTTTCCCCCATTATTCCCCTACCCAACCTCCCAGAATAGTAATCCCACAAGATATCGCTTCCTCCAATCTGCTCTCTCCCATACCTTCTCCCATACCCCCATCGACTTTTCCATTAGAGGAAGGTGAGTCTTTGCCTGCACATCTTATCTCCCTATTACAAGCAAAAGAGAATTAATAATAGTATTTATATATATTTGAAACATTTAATGTTACGACCTCAAATTTCAGCTCCATTTCCTTCCTCCCTTGTCACCCATTCCCTCTTGGGAGATAAGTAATTCAGTATATGTTGTACATGTCTAGCTATGCAAAACATTATCATAGTAGATATATTGTACAAGGCTGCTTATAATTCCCTCCCACTCATCCCACTCCCCACCTGGTCCATTCCCTACATGATCCTGTCCCTCTTTTATAGTGGGTACTTCCAACCTCCCCTCACCCCAAGGATGCCCTCCCATCCATCATCCCTCCTCCCATCCCCTTCCCCCTATCCTGCTGCAGGTTGAGATATCCCATTTAGTATGTATGTCATTTTCTCCCTGAACCAAATTCAATGTGAATGTGGTTTTGCCTTTTTAGCCTTCCTTATTCTCCCCCTCCTTTGCAACCACTTCCCCTTGCTTCTTCTACATGGGATAGTTTACCCTACCCTGTCTCTCCCCATCTCCTCTTGCCACTTTCCTCTCACCTCATAATTTCATCCCTTGAGTATTCTCCCTTCCCAACAAATTCAACCTATGCCCTCTATCCATATATAACTGTAACCATATACACACATTCACATATGTATTCATATGACCACACACCCTTCTTCCATTATTTTCATAGTGAGAAAGATATCATCAGTCACAGTTATTGCTTTTCCATATAGGAATGTAAATAGTTCAACTTTGATAAGTTCCTTTTGATTTCTTTTCCCTGATTACCTTCTCAGGCATCTCTTGCTTCTTGTGTCTGGATGTCAAATTTTCTATTCAATTCTGGTTTTTTCCTTAAGAATGCTTGAAAGTCCTCTATTCCACTGAATGACCATATTTTCCCTGAAACAAAATACTCAGTTTTGCTGGGTAGGTGACCCTTGGGTTCATTCCCAGTTCTTTTGCCCTCTGGAATATCATATTCCATGCCCTTCGATCCCTCAGTGTAGAAGCCGCCAGGTCCTGGGCTATTCTGATTGTGTTTCCACGATATTGAAATTGTTTCTTCCTGGCTACTTGGAGTATTTTCTCCTTGATCTGGGGATTCTGGAACCTGGCTATAATATTCCTGGGAGTTTTCTTTTTGGGATCTTTTTTCAGGAGGTGATTGGTGGATTCTTTCAACCTCTATTTTGCCCTCTGGATCTAAAACATCAGGGCAATTTTCCTTGAGAATTTCTTGAAGGTGATTTCTAGGTTCTTTCTTTGATCATGGCTTTCAGGTAGTCCAATAATTTTTAAATTGTCTCTCCTGGATCTATTTTCCAGGTCAGTGGATTTTCCCATGAGATATTTCACATTGCTTTCTAATCTTTCATTTGTTTGGATCTGCTTAACAGCATCTTGATTTCTCATAAAGTCATTAGCTTCCATTTGCTCCAGTCTAACTCTGAAGGAATGAATCTCCCCAGTGAACTTCTGAGATTCTTTTTCCATCTGGCAAATTCGACTTTTTAAGGCATTCTTCTCTTCATTGCCCTTTTGGGCCTCCTTTGCCATTTGAGTTAGTCTATTTTTTAAGGTGTTGTTTTCCTCAGTCAGGCTGTTGACCCTCATTTCATACTTTTCCTGCATCCTTCTCATTTCTCTTTCCAATTTTTCCTCCACTTCTCTTACTTGATTTTTAAAGTCCCTCTTAAGGTCCTCTATGGCCTGCAACCCGCTCATGGTTTCCCCTGGGGCTTTTGGAGCAGGACTTCTGACCTCACAGTCCTTTTCCTGCTCTATGCCCCCAAAATAGGAGTCTAGGGTTGCTAGGTTTTGTTTGTGTGTGCGTTAAGTGTCTGAGGTCAGATCCGAACTCAGGTCCTTCTGACTCCAGGGCCGACGCTCTACTCACTGCACCACCTAGCCACCCCTACAACTACATTTCTAGCTACCATTCTAGTCTTCTTACACATTATTATATAGCTACCTTCTATGGACTCTAGGGTCCATCCATACTAACTTGCTCTTCCTCACACATTCCATTTTATATCTCCACATTTTATCACTGTCTGTTCTCCAAATCTTTTTTTTTATAGTTTATTATTTTATTTTTTTAGTTTACATCATTCATTTCCACAAGATTTGGAGTTATGAGTTTTCTCCACATTTTTCCGCTACCCACCACCCCAAACAGTGACCCCCCCTGCCCCAATATGCCCTGTCCTATATCTTCCCCCATCCCCCCTCTGACTTTCCAGTAGGGCATGATGGATCTATATGCCCCAGCGCCTGTATATCATATTTCCCAGTTACATGTAAGATAATAATAATTATATATATATATATTAAACATTTGATTTTAAACCTTTGAATTCCAGATTTTTCCCTACCTCCTTCGTCACCCACCCTCACTGGGAAGATAAGCAATTCAATATAGGTTGTACATGTGTAGCTATGCAAAACATTTCCATAGTGGATATATTGTGAAAGACTGACCACATTTCCCTCCATCCCATCCCATCCCCCACTTGTTCTATTCTCTGCTTTGATCCTCTCCCTTTTCAAAAGTGGGTGGTTCCAACTTCCCTCCCCCCCAGCCTGCTCTCCCTTCCATCATTTCCCCTCTAATCCCCTTCCCCCCTCCTCTCCTGAAGGGTGAGGTCCTCTTTTTAGTGTGTATGTCATTACCTCCCTAACCAAAATTCATTGAGAATAAGGTTGACTCATTTCCTTGCCTTCCTGTTCTTCCCCTCCATTGTAACAGTTTCCCCTTGACTCTTCTATATGAGATAATTTACCCCTTTCTATCTCTCCCCATTTCCTCTCATGATATTCCTCTCTCACCTCTTAATTTCACCTTTTAAGTATCATCCCTTCCTATTCAACTGGTCCTATACCCTCTGTATACATATAACTGTACACACATATACACATACTCATATATGTATTCATACGCCCATGTGCCCTCCTATATAGATTTGTATATACATACATATATATATATATATGCACATATATATATGTACACACACATTTCTATTCCCTTCAATTATTCTCATACTGAGAAATGTGCCATAAGTTACAATTATCGTTTTTCCATGTATGAATGTAAGTAGTTCAACGTTGAAAAGATCCTTATGATTTCTTTTCTCTGTTTACCTTCTCATGCTTTTCTTGCTTCTTGTATCTGAATGTCAAATTTTCTATTCAATGCTGGTTTTTTCATCAAGAATGCTTGAAAGTCCTCCATTCCATTGAATGACCATATTTTCCCCTGAAACATGATACTCAGTTTTGCTGGGTAGGTGATTCTTGGTTTTAATCCCAGCTCCCTTGACCTCCAGAATATCATATTCCAAGCCCTTCAATCCCTCAGTGTAGAAGCTACCAGATCCTGTGTTATCCTGATTGCGTTTCCATAGTATTCAGATTGTTTCTTCTTCCTCGGGGTGGCTAGGAAGCACAGTGAATAGAGCACTGGCCCTGGAGTCAGGAGGACCTGGGTTTGGATCTGGCCTCAGACACTTAAAACAAAAACTAGCTGTGTGATTCTTGGGCAAGTCACTTAACCCCAATTGCCCTCCAAAAAGCAAAAAAAAAGTGTTTCTTCCTGGATCCTTGTAATATTTTCTTCTTGATCTGGGAACTCTGGATCCTGGCTGTAATATTCCTAGGAGTTTTCTTTTTGGGGTCTTTTTCAGGAGGTGATTGGTGGATTCATTCAACCTCTATTTTGCCCTCTGGTTCTAAAACACCAGGGCAATTTCCTTGAGAATTTCTTGAAGGATGATTTCTAGGTTCTTTTTTCTGATCATGGCTTTCAGGTAGTCCAGTAATTTTTAAATTATCACTCCTGGATCTATTTTCCAGGTCAGTGGTTTTTGTAATGAGATATTTCACATCGCCTTCTATTTTTTTCATTTGTTTGGATCTGTTTAATAGTATCTTGATTTCTCATAAAGTCACTAGCTTCCATTTGCTCCAATCTAATTCTGAAGGAATGATTCTCTTCAGTGAGCTTTTGAGATTCTTTTTCCATTTGGGAAATTTGGCTTTTTAAGGCATTCTTCTCCTCATTGGCTTTTTAAGCCTCTTTTGCCATTTGAGTTAGTCTATTTTTTAAGGTGTTATTTTCTTTCTTCCTTTTCTTTTTTTTTTTTTTTTTTTGCTTTTTGTAGGCCAATTGGGGTTGAGTAACTTGCCCAAGGTCAACACAGCTAGGTTTTTGTATGTGTGTGTTAAGTGTCTGAGACTGGATCCGAATTCAAGTCCTTCTGCTCCAGGGCCAGCACTCTACTCACTGTGCCACCTAGTCGCCCCAAAGGTGTTATTTTCTTCAGTCAGGTTGTTGACTCTCATTTTATAATTTTCTTGCATCATTCTCATTTCTCTTCCCAATTTTTCCTCCACTTCTTTTATTCTGTTTTCAAAATCCTTCTTAAGCTCCTGTATGGCCTATAAGCAGCTTATTCTTTTCTTGGAAGCTTCCAGTGCAGGCGTTCTGACTTTGCTGACTTCCTCCTATTCCATGCCCTGATCTTTTTTGTCCCCCAAGAAGGAGTCCAAAGTCAGATTACTTTGCTTGCCTTGCTTTCCTCATTTTCTCATTTTGCCACTCAGTTACTTGACTTTTGAGCTTTTTGCCACAGTAGAACTCTGCTACCAGAGCAGGGAGCCTTGTCTTAATCACTGGGGTTTTCTCAGCTGCTGGAGCTATTAGTAAGGTGCCTTCTCTGAAGCCTCCCCACACTCTGGCAAACTGGTCATGTACCCCAGGACCTCCGCCCTAGACTGCAATCCAGATCCAAGCAGGTTAAAGCAAGAGCAATTACCCCTCAGACTGGTCACTTGGTCCCCCTACAATCTGTAGGCCAGGAGCTCTGAAGCAGCCAAATGGAGGCAGCTGCATGGCCTCAGAGCCTCAGCTTCTTCTTGCCCCTGGGGCAAAGGCCATGACCACACTCCTGAATTTCCAGGTCCCAAAGTCCACACTGCACTGACCTCTCACTTTGTCCTTAGGATCTATGGGTTGATAATTCTGCAAACCACAACAGCTGCTGGTAATCTTAAGTCCCTCCAGCCAGTGGCTGGTTGTGGCTGCCCTGAAGCTAAAACCTCTGACTCACAGGGGGCTGGGCTTGGCTCCCAGAGTGCTTCGCTGGCTGCTTTCTGCTGGCCTGCCAGGCTGTCCTCAGCAGGAGGTTAGCTTCTCTGTGTCATTTTGTGGGTTCTGTAGCTCCAAAATTTGTTCAGAGTCACCTTTTACATGAATTGGAGGAGGTGGATGCATGAGCCCCATGGAAGTCCTCTTTCTACTCCGCCATCTTGACTCTGCCCCTGTTCTACAAATCTACAATTTATACCTTCCTCACTTCTGCCTTATGATCTCTCTTTTACTTCAATACTCAAGTCCATGTGACCCATATGAAACTTTTCCTGATTTCCCACAATTGCTAAAGCACTCTCTCCCAAAACTGCCTTGTATTGTGTGTGTACCCATTTGTGTGTGTGTGTGTGTGTGTGTGTGTATGTCTCTGTGTCTGTGTGTGCCAGTGTGTGGGGGTGTGTGTATGTGTGGTCTCCCCCATTAGAATGTAAGCTCCTGGAGGTTAGGACTATTTCACTTTTAGCATTGTACCCCTAGCACTCAGAATGTTCTTGGCACATAGCAAGCACTTATAAATGCTGGATATGTGTCTCCAGATATTTAAGGCACTGTCACATAGAAGAAGTTCAATAGCCATTTTTTTTTTTTTGCCCCAAAGGCCAGAACTAGGAGTGATGGGGCCGAGAGTGCTGTAAAAAGTCAAATTTAAAATTGATGTAAGGAACACCTCTCTAACAAGTGGAGCAGTCCCAAAATAGAATGACTGCCTGAGGAAGGGTGCTCTTCACAGTAGATCTTCATGCCAAGGGTAGATAATATCCCCATTTGTTGAGGGGTATTATAGAGGAAATTTTTGGTTAGGTATAGATCAGACTCTCAGATAGCCTCTGAGATCTTTTTTCAATGCTGAGATTCTGTAAAAATGTTTTTAAAAAGTAGGAAACAACATTATTGACTGAATTATGAAAAAAATATAATACTTGAAGCCATTATTTTTTCCACAAATTAACTAGAACCTATTTCTACTCTTAATATTTGCTGAGTTTGAGTTAAGCTGGTATCCGGTAAACCAAGAGAGTAGACCAAACAAACCCATAGATTAGTTACCCACACTCTTGCTTTCCCTACCTGAACATTTAATATAATGCAAAGGGAAATCACAGGGACTAAACTGTGGTAACACAACTTTGGAATATTTTGTAACATTCCCAGCATCTGCTTTATGTCATACAGTGCATCGATTCTTTGGTACGCAATTAATCTTCATGTCATAAAAGCATATATGGATGACTCACTTCTCCCAGCCTTCAAGCAATGTTAAAGAGATTATTATCTCAAGTGTAAAACTGAAGGTACTGGTTATTTCCTTCACTTGGAAACTGTCTAAAAGATTATGGCAAATGATGACCACTACTGATATGATCTGAATTGTCACTGTCTTTAAACTAGGACTCAATATTTGGAAATATCAATTTTTTTTTCTTTCAATGGTCTTTGCAGTTTACTATAAAAAGCATTTCCTCAGAGCAGTCTTAACTCCAGGGCTGGTGCTCTATTGACTCCACCACCTAGCTGTGCCCTGCACTACCTAGCTGCCCCAAGAGTAGTCTTTTGAGTGAAAACAATTTCCCCATTTTACAGGTGAGCAAACTAAGCCTCTTGAAGGTGGAGACTCTTTGCAGTTTTGCCTTTTTCTCCCAGGATCTTGGCACATAGACACTTAGGAAATGTCTCTTGATTGACTGTCTGGTTGATCAAAGTAGTCATGGTTACAGTTAGTGAATGTCAATGTTTAGACCTGAACTCTCTTTAGAGTTCAGGGGGGCTCTCTTTAGAACTGAATTTTTTAATGCAAGTTTTCCTTCTACTACTCCATGATTTCTCTTAATAAGAATAAACTTTCCAAAGTAAGAGGGGCAAGAGAGTTGAACCTTCACTGTTTTAATAATAATAAAAAAGAATTAACAATTCTTTTGTTAAGTGGTCATCAACATGTTTATAAAAATATATCCAAATTTCTTTTTTTCATATCTCTCTCTCTCTCTCTCTCTCTCTCTCTCTCTCTCTCTCTCTCTCTCTCTCTCACACACACACACACACACAGAGGCACACACACTCACACCCCTACATACACATAGATTGCAATAAATCAGGAATTATCTTCCTGTCTGCATCCATTAGATTTCTACATATATGTGTGTAACCTTTGTTAGATATGCAAAAGAAAACTGTAGTTTCAAGACAGTCAGCATGGATATAAAATTAAACAAATGGTGCTTTAAAAATTTTGGCCAGAATTTTGCGCTTTAATTAAAATAATTTTTCCAAATACATTTAAAGAGCCTATATATATATATATGTATATGTATATATATATATATATATATATACACACACACATATATATATTTAAATTCATCCAAGGATTGTACACACTCTGTCATTTCATGTTATTCTACCCTAAGCTGACCATTATTTCTAGATTTGAACTTCTATTACCATCAAACCAATTTTTATATCATGCACACCCCTTTGCTCCTTTTCCTGTCTATTCACAACAACTATAAACATATCTTCTTATGTCTACCTCTATGCCTCTGCTGAGACTGCTCTGGGAAATCTTTCTCCCACTTGTCTCTCCTCACTTCTGACAATATGATATTATAATGACTAGATCTGTGATTTCATTGGAATAGGGAAATCCCAGGTGAAGAAACTCCCTCTACTAATGCAGTTAGATACCTTCTCTGAAAGTTAATGTCTTAGAGAATCACTTAGGACATGATGCAGTATGCAAACATCTACTGTTATTATCCTTCAGTCCCAGCTCAAATCCCACCTTCTTCATAAAGTTACTGACTGCTCCATTTCACTTTGATCTCTCCCTTCTCTGATATATAACAGGTGCTCTTAATTTGGGGTGCATGGACCCCCAAGAAGGCCAGTTGATAGGTTTTAGGAGATCTGTTGACTTAGATCGGAAAAATAACAACAATATCAACCAAATTTTCATTTTCACTAACCTCTACATAAAATTTAACATGTCTTAAAGTTATTTTTAAAAGATGATTTTAAGAAGGGATTCATAGCCTTTACCAGACTGCCGAAGGAGTTCATTATATAAATAGGTTAAGAATACCTGTTCAACAGCATTATATATTCTGTCTTATCTAGTTCTCTAGTATTTTGTGCGTATGTATTTTGTCTCTTGAACCCACTCCTATCTCTACCTAGTCTGTAAAGTCTCCAAGAACAGAGATTACACCCCCCCCACTTCTTTTATATTCTCTATAATATTAGGCACTGAGTGAGTATATTTTTAATTGACAGATTACAGAAAATGGTGGTATCCAGTTCCCTGACATTATTAATGCAAACCTACAATGACTAAATTGCTAATCACTCAAAATTGGTGGGATTTTTCTTCATATTAATATTTCTCTCTCTCTCTCTCTCTCTCTCTCTCTCTCTCTCTCTCTCTCTCTCTCTCTCTCTCCCTCCCTCTCTCCTCCCTCTCTCTCTTTAACATTTTGCATCAACGAAGAGCAATTGCTTCATTGATGTCAAATCATACCCACAATGGTGAAACTCAATTCAATGCACCACCACCACCACAACAACAACAAGGGCAGTCTCTCTGGCTGGCCCCCATGCCTAAAATGCTCTCCCTCCTTCACTTTGATTACTGACCTCCCTGATTTCCTTTAAGTCGCAGCTAAGAACCTACATTTGAAAGAAAGCCTTCCCCAGTCCCTCTTCCTTCTAGTGTCTTCCCTCTGTGGATAATTTCCTATTTATCCCATATGGAGCTAACTATAGCATTGTTATAACATTCTAAGGTTTGTAAAGTGCTTTATATTTTATCTCATTTGATTTTTCCAAGAACCCCATAGATGCTATTAATAATCCCATTTTATACATGAAGAAAGGATCACTGAACTGAAGTCAAAGACCTAAGTTCAAATTATATTTTTTCTATATGTGACTTTAGGCAGATCAGTGAACCTCCTGCCTCAGTGTCTTCACCTGTAAAGTGAAGCAATTGGATTAAATAGATTATGAGTACCTTTTCAGAGACACATCTGTGACCCTATCTACATTATGTCATATTTGAGGTACTTTATTAGAATACTAATAGTAAAGTATATAGCTAAAGAGTGATAGATACATTCCATCATCTGAATGTTTCTTTTCTCCATGATATTCAGATGATTGATTGAATTTTCTACTTCCTATCCAGATGTTTGTTATCAATCACCTAGACACAACAATAATGCCACTGACTAGTAATTCTCACAGACACTCACTAGACCCATATGCCACCTGGTTCTATTAAGAGAAAATTTGATCTAGCTTGACTAAGTGGATTAACTCAGACATGGGGAGGAGGGGGGAGTAATCAGTATTTGTGTTCAACAGTGCAAAATATTCTACCATTGCCAATTAAATTATGGTATCATGAAAGTATTTTTAGGGGTGGCTAGGTGGCACAGTAAGTAGAGCACTGGCCCTTGAGTCAGGAAGACCTGAATTCAAATCCAGCCTCAGACACTTAACTTTACTAGCTGTGTGACCTTGGGCATGTCACTTAACCCCAAATGCCCTGCCTTCCCCCCTCCAAAAATGCAAAAAAAAAGTATCTTTGGTTTAGAGCTAAAAGACTTCAGAAACCATCTAGTCCAATGTCCTCATTCTACAGATGAAGAAAGTAAAGCTAAGGGAAAGAAGATGACTTGTCCAAAGTCATACACGGTATTAAGTAGAGGATCCAAGAGTTTAACCATGATCCTCTAGCTCTAAATCCAATGTTCTCTCTACTGTACCACACTGCTTCCCATCCTCCTATTTTTTAATAGAACCTCTTGATATGGGGCAGTTACATGATACAGCGGATAGAATGCAGGCCTGGAGTCAGAAAGACTCATCTTCCTGAGTTCAAATCTGGCTTCAGACACTTACTAGCTATGTGACCCTGGGCAAGTCACTTAACCCTGTTTGGTTCAGTTTCCTCATCTGTAAAATGAGCTGGAGAATGAAATGGCAAAGCACTCTGGTATCTTTGCCAAGAAAACCCCAAATGAGGTCATAAAGAGTCGGACACAAGTGAAACAACTGAACAATTACAACAAGCTGGTATGGTGAGAGTTCAGTTCCCAATACAGAACACAAGCAGACTTCAGATGCAGAGAGGTAGACAACAGAACAATAATATCCACTTTATATCACCATTGCTACTGAATGAAGAAAGAGATCCCATTAACATCCTTGTATAGTAGAAAGGAATACTGACTTTAGAAAAATAAAGCCTGACATTTAATACTGGCTCTGCCTAATCCTAGCTGTGTGATTGGCTAAATCATTCTGAAGTGTAAAGTAGTAGTACTAGCAGTAGTGGTGATAACAGCAGCAGCAGCATGGTTATCCTTTCTATGTTAGGGGGTTTAGGGTACAGCACCCCCACAATCTGAAAAATCTGTATGAAAGATTTTGGCCCGCCCTCCATACCAAAGAAGTCTGAATTTTTTTCTTTGATGGGATGTTTACAGTATAGGAGGTGTTTTTGATTTTTGGTTAAGTATTTGGTAAGCAGCAATATCATATAATACCATTCACATATTTTATGCATTTCTAAATTTCTATACTTTGTCTGTGTCATCTGTTGACCTTCGTGTATCAACAGCAGTTTCCACAAAACTCCCCCCAAATTCCTGTTCAACTTTTTATGCCAACTCAAGATACAGTGAAACTGTGATGGGGAAAATCTTGATGTGGAAGAGATAAATGTAGTAGCAGTAGACCACATTCTTCACAATAATGTTGTGAGGAAAGCACTTTATTAGAATAAGCAGCTATTTAATTGAGCTCTGAACACTGAGTAAAACTTTTATCTGAATAAAAACCAAAAGTACCTCCTACCTTCAAATCCACACTCCCACACATCAAAGACATATAAACAAACATATTTTATTTGTATTCAATGGAAAAACCTTCTAGAGTGACTCTTTATCTCAGTTCTGACACTTACTAGCTGTATGACCTTGGGCAAGTTCCTAAACCTCTCAAAGTGTCAGTTTCCTTATCTATAAAATAGAGATAATAACACTTGCACTGCCACCCTCACAGGGTTGCTTTTAGAAAATTACTTTGGGGAATATCTAATTAATATAGAAACTTGAAGTGTTACAGAAGATCCCAGCTCACCAACATATTATCTATCAAAGAGCACTAAAAGGCACTAGATAGTATAATGATCAAAAGACCCAAACAAGGATATTATTATGCTTCTTCAACCACTCCAGAACCACAAAAAAAGGCATCCGGAATGGATGTCATTTGAGAAAATGGCCATACTAGGGATTCTGGTGCAAGACCAGATAAAGAAGTGGGGTACCTGTCAGTGCCTTAGCCAGATTTGTTCTTGTGGCTCCTGAAATCTCCATCACTTTGTTCTTGGGGGTAAGGATACCCACAGGGAGGGACTGGAAATCTGCAGCATTCTATTGACTGATTCAGCACTATAACCAGCAGAGTTATGTCCAGGATGCTCTGAGACAAATGGGAATACAAGGCAATCTGATCTAAGATTCTCCACAGGGCCTTGAATATGGCAGCATTCTGACCAGAGACAATCTAGGTGACCTGTGGATCACAGTTCTCTGACTTGAGATGCTTCAGAGGGACCTGAATACTCTGACCAAAGGTAATCCTGATGGCCACAAATGTGCAGTACTATAAATACAGACAGACTTGTGGAGGTGGAAGTTAGTGGCAAAAGCTCAGGAAATTGTGATCAAAGCCAAATAGGGCTTACCACCCAATCCAAGAATGTGAGAGGAGACAAAGTCTCAAATTATAAACTGAGGTAAAAGATAAAAGTAAACTAAAGAATGCAGGACACTACAAAAATATTAACAGCCAAGAGAAGCCCAAGAGGCAAACCCAACTAAAAGCAGAGCATCTGAGATAAAAACAAATGAAAAAACCCCAAAGATTTTACCATAGGAGTACAACAGTATCTTAAAGATATGAAGTGGGGGCATCTATGTGGCGCAGTGAATAGAGCACTGATCCTGGGGTCAGGAGGACCTGAGTTCAGATCCAGCCTCATTAGCATTTACTAGCCGTGTGACCTTGGGCAAGTCACTTAACCCCAATTGCCCTGCCTTCTTCCCTCCAAACAACAACAACAAAGATTTGAAGTGAATTTTTAAAAAATGAAATAAGGGAAATAAGACCTCTGAGAGAAAGGACTGGAAGGAGAAAAAAATATTTAGAAAAGAAAGTGGAAATTTTTACACCAACAATTTGAATGGATAAAATTCTCAATGATTCTATGAGATGAAAAGAAATAAGAACAAAATCAATTTTAATAGAGGAAAACAAGGCAGTATTCAGATGAAGAAATCAAAGCTATCTATGATCATATGAAAAAATGTTCAAAATTACTATTGATCAGAGAAATGGAAATTAAAACAACTCTGAGGTACCAAGTTGTAATCCATCAGATTGGCTAATAGGATGGAAAAATGAAATAATAAATGTTGGAGGGTATGTGGAAAAATCGGGACACTAATGTACTGTTGGTGGAGTTGCAAAATGATCCAACCATTCTGGAGAGAAATTCAGTACTATGTCCAAAGGGCTATAAACCTGTGTATACCCTTTGACTCCTGGGTCTATATCTCAAAGAGATTAGAAGGTGGAGGAAGGGAGAGGACCTATTTGTACAAAAGTATGTATAGCAGCTCTTTTTGTGGTTGCAACGAACTAGAAATTGAGGGCATGTCCATCAATTGGGGGATGGCTGAACAAGTTGTGGTATATGATTATAATGGAATATTACCATGCTATAAGAAATGATAAGCAGGCAAATTTCAGAAAAACCTGGAAAGACTTATGTGAACGGATACAAAGTGAAGAGAGCAGAACCAGGAGAATATTATATATAGTAAAAGCATACTGTATAATGATCAACTGTGAATGACTTAGCTATTCTCAGCAATACAATGATCCAAGACAATTCTAAAAGACTCATGATGAAAAATGCTATCTACCTCCAGAGAAAGAACTGATAGAGTCTTAAAGCATATCAAAGCATGCTATTTTTCACTTTCTGTATATGTTTCATGGTTTTCCCTCTTTGGGTCTGTGTCTTCTTTCAGAACATGACTAACATAGTAATATGTTTTACATGACTGAACACACACACACACATATATATGTGTGTGTGTATATATGTATGTATATATATATATACATATATATATATATATCATATTGCTTGCTCTCTCAGGGAGGGGGAAGGTGAGAGTGGGAAAAAGAAAATTTGGAACTCAAAAATATTTTAAAATGAATGTTAAGAATTGTCCTTATGTGTAACTAGGGAAAAAATATATATAGATGTGTGTGTGTAAACATATATACATATATATATGTATATATGTATACACACATATTTAAAATAGAGGAAAGCATAAGGTTAATTTATTATGAAAAACAACTGACCTAGAAAACAGGTCCAGGAGAGAGAATTCAATGATCACTGAATTCCCTGAAAGTCCTGACTCCCCCCATTCACCAAATGAATAACATATTTCAAGAAATCAGAAAGAAAAAAAAATGACCAGATCTATTAAAGCAAGAGGGCAAGGAAAAAAATATGATCCCATTAGTCATCTACTGAATGAAACCACCAAATAAAAACTACAAAATTTGTCAAAGTTAAATTCCAAAGGTCCCAGGTCAAAGGAAAAAATATGCACAAGCAGTCAGAAATAAAAAGTTTAAGTACCAAGGAACCACAGTCAGGATTAAAAAAGACTTAGCAGAAAATATTTCAGAGTAGAGAAAATACTGGAACATGACTTTCAGAAAAAAAAAGAAGTTATAACCAAGAATAATTTACTCTACAGAATGGAAAGAATCCTACAGGAACATAAGGTAGATAAAGCTATATGCTAGATTTGTGATTTCATCAACATTGGAAGCTAATGGTGAGAAAACCCCCTATACCAAGGCAGGTCAGCACATTTTCTGCTACTTCTCATCTTAGGGATTTACCTATATTACTGAGACCGTAAGTGATTTTCCCAGTTGCATGACCAGTATGTGTCAGAGACAGCACTTTAATGGGATAAAGGCCTTTCAAACATTCCTGATGAAAATATTAGTGCTAAGCAGAAACTTTGGAATATAAACAGAGTCAAGAGAAACAGAAAGGAAACTATATTTGAGCAGTTGGAAAGGGGATAAATGATTTTTTAAAAAAGTATTTACATTCTAATAGTGGAAGAAGAGATGTATCCCTTCAGAACACTAGTATCTTCAAAAATCACAGATGGAGGTAAATATGACAAATAAAGGACTCAGAGATTTTTGTGGTTGTTCTGGTTTTATGCTTTGAGAGAAGGAAAAAGAAAAAAAAAGAAACACACTAAGGAAGAAATAAGGAAAGGGGGGCAAAAACTTGCTATCTATAATAATTATCATAAATAACAAGGAGAATACATAAACAATGAAGAAAGGTAATGGGGGATAGGCATTACAGGAAGTTCACTCTTATTTGAACAGTATAAAAGAGGATTGAATATAGACAAATAAGCACATACTTAGGCTCACACATTCATATATATACATATATGTGTGTATATGTATATGTATATGTATATGTATATGTATATGTATATGTATATGTATATACTTATACATACATAAACAAGGACTTTTGTTGGGGTAGAAATACATTAAACCCACTAGAGTAAAAGGAAGGTAAAGAGGGAAGAGAGAGAGGCTTAAAGAAGAGGGTAGAGTAGTGGAGGAATAAGTCAAAGAAAGTTGAACTTATATGATGGATCATACACGTGAGAATCTAAGGGAAAGAAAAAGTAAGAACCAGTAATCAGGGTCTGGGAGAAGTGAGCATGTATCTTGAAGTGGAAGAAGAGTACTTTAATTACAGATCACTTCTGTAGATCATACCCCTCTTTTATGACCATCTTCTTTGTAAAGAGTCAGTGAAGGGGAAAAACATATGGGAAGAAGGAAAACATAAAATTAACAATCATAACCATAAATGTTAATGACTTCTCCAATTAAATGGATAAGGGTAGCAAAATGAAGCAGATAATAATATGTTATTTATAAAGTAACAAACTTTAAATAAAAATTCACATGAGGTAATGGTGGCTAAAGCATAATTTATTATGCTTCAGGCAAATTTCAAATTTAGGAGTAACAATGGTTTAAAAAGAGGCATAATTAAAAGAGATAAACCAGGAAACTAAATCATGCTTAAAGTCACCATAGAAAATGAAATAATATGAATACTTAAGATATATGTACTATTAGCATAGCATCTGAGTACTTAAAATAAATTTTATTCAATTGTGAGTGATAAATAGCCAGCAAAACTATAATAAATGGAGTTTATATGATCCTCAAACTAAAAGATATGGAAGAAAAAAGTTAAGGCCCAAATAGGGCTTTTTAAAAACATAGACATAATAGCTGTCTATGGTGATAAGAATAAAGAACAATATACATATTTCTGAATTGTGCATGAAATTACTAGAAGAGCTAAATTAGGACATAAAAGCCTTAAATAAATGTAAAAAAACCCTCTGAAATATTCAACATATTCCTTAGCAAATACAAGTACAATCACGAAAGAGCCTTTGAAGAAGGAATTCAGAATTTTAAAATTTACAAGAATAATAACTGAATACTAAATTTATTGGTCAAAGAACAAAATCATAGAAGCAGCATTCTATACCATCCAAGAAAGTGGCAATGAAAAAACCTACCAAAGTTTATGGTATCTAGGCAATGAAATCCTTGGAGAAAAAATTTTCTATCTCTAAACACTTTCAAAAACAAAAGAGAAAAGAATAGATCAATAAATTGGGCATGCAACTAAAGAGAACTGGAAAAACAATTCATAATATCCCAATTAAACACAAAATTAGAAATTGCGAAAATCAAAGAAGAGATTAACAAAGTCAAAACAAAAAGCTCCCACTGAATTGGAATTAACAAACACAATTAGATATTTTAAAAATCTCATAGAAATAGATAAACCATTAGCTAGTCTGGTTCAAAAGAGAAAAAAATGAAATTGCCAATATTAAAAATGAAAAGAATTGATGAAACAAAAGTGAATAAATAAAGGAATTTTTGGAAATTATTTTGCTTGATTATATGCCAACAAAATTGATAACTTAAATGGAATGGATGAATATTAATAAGAATATAAAATATTCAAAATAACAGAAAAAAGTAGAGAATTTAAATAACCTAATTAGAAAAAAGAAATGAATTCATAAATGAATTTCCAAAATGGGGGGAGAACAGTATTTACCAGTGAATTCTATCAAACATTCAGAGAAAAATTTAATTTCAGTACTGTTACAAAAACACAAAAAGAGAGGTTGTTTTCAGATTCCTCCAATATAAATGTTGTCTTGATACCAAAATCAGAAAAATTCAAAGCAGAGAAAGAAAACTATTGATCAATATCCCTAATGATTATGGGCAAAAAATATTGAGTGAGTTATTAGCAAATAGGCTACAGCAATATATTTTAAAATTATGCAACATTACCATGTTGGATTTATACTGAGTATGTAGGATTTTTTCATTATTAGGGATATTATAAATACAGGATAAAAGGTTAATGTTAAAAATAATAAAAACCATATGACTACAAAACATGCCGAAAAAACTTTTGACAAAATGTAATGCATATATGTGTACACACACACACATAAACAAACAAACTTTCCCTTAATGTGGTGAATTGTACCTATTTAAAACCAATTTAAAACCAAAGTTTTATCTGTGATAGTGAAATGCTAGAAGTCTTTCCAATAAGAGCAGGGGCAAAGCAAGTATGTATATTATCACCAGTCTTATTTGAATATACTTCTTAAAATGCTAGCTATAATAATAAGAAAAGAAAAATAAATTGAGGGGGAAAAGTATCCACAAAGAAGAAATAAAATTATTAGTTTTGCAGGTGATACAATTGTTTACTTAAGAAATTAATTTATTCAATGACTTCAGCAAAATATCAGGATTTATAATAGACCTACAATCATCAGCCTTTCTCTATGTTACCAAGAAAATATAGCAGGAAAAGATAACAAAACTGCATTCAAATCAGCTACATAATAATTAAAATATTTGGAAATCCACCAAGTAAAATATTCATATAGAAATTACATGAATATAACTATAAAATTCTCTTTATCAAGGAAAAAAAATACTGGGAGATATATTAATTGCTCATGATTGGTCTATGCCAATATGATCATATCAATATTACCTAAATTAATTTACTTTGCAGTGGCTACCATTTAAGCTACCAAAGGGTCACTTTTGTAGAGTGCAAATAAAAAGCACAACAAGATTAATCTAGAGGAAAACAAATGAAAATCTCAAGGGAAATAAAGAGAAAAAAGTGGGAGACTGAGAGCCTAGCAACACTAGATACTAAATATCTTGTAATCATAAGAACCCTTTATTTGGTATTTCTTATAAAATAGAAAAGTTGACTACTGGAATAGATAACATACGCGACTTCAAGAAGTGAACAAATGTAGTAACATAGTGTTTGATACATCCAAAAATCCTAGCTACTGTGAATGGCTTACTGCTTGATTGAAAAAAAAATACTGGGAAAGCTAGCAATCAGTCTGTCATAAATTAGGCTTCAACATATTAACATGTTATACTGTTGACTATAATAAGCTCCACATGGATATATGAGTAAGATATGAATACTCAGGGGTGGAGTCAAGATGGCAGAGTAGAAACAGCTCTTACTAACAGCTCCAGCTCCCACAATTTCCAAATTCATGTAAGAGGGGACTCTAAACAACCTCTGGAGCTCCAGAACCCAGAAAAATGAAACAGAGAGGCTAACCTCCCACTGAGGACAGCCAAGCAGCCCGGCAGGGAGTGGCCAGCACAGGCCCACCTGCGTCAGAGGTTTTAGCCCCAGGGCAGCCTGACCAGCAGCCTGCTGGAGGGACTTCAGAACACCAGCAGCTGTGGCATTTCCAGAATTACAAATACATAGATGCCATGGACAAAGTGAGAGGTTAGTGCAATATAGATTTGGGACTCATTAGTTGGGAGAGCTCTTGGCCTCTTTCCCTGGGGGTGAGAAGCCGCTGAGAAGCTTCAGCTCAGCCATGGATACACATGACAGCTTCAGTTCCTGGCCTGATAACTGTAGGGGGATCAGTCTTGGGGGTAATTGCTCTTGATTTAACTTTCTTGGATCTGGATTGAGGTCTGAGGTGGAGGTCTTGTGGTGTATGACCAGTTTGCCAGAGTGAGTGGAGGCTTCAGAGAGGCCACCCAAAGAATCTCAAAAGTTCACTGAGGAGATTCATGCCTTCAGAGTTAGACTGGAGCAAATGGAAGCTAGTGACTTTGTGAGAAATCAAGATGCTGTTAAACAGATCCAAACAAATGAAAGAATAGAAGGCAATGTGAAATATTTCATGGGAAAAACCACTGACCTGGAAAATAGATCCAGGAGAGATAATTTAAAAATTATTGGACTACCTGAAAGCCATGATCAAAGAAAGAACCTAGAAATCATCCTTCAAGAAATTCTCAAGGAAAATTGCCCTAATGTTTTAGAACCAGAGGGTAAAATAGAGGTTGAAAGAATTCACCAATCACCTCCTGAAAAAGATCCCCAAAAGAAAACTCCTAGGAATATTGTAGCCAGGTTCCAGAATTCCCATATCAAGGAGAAAATATTACAAGCAGCCAGGAAGAAACATTTTCAATATTGAGGAAACACAATCAGGATAGCTCAGGATCTGGCACCTTCTACACTGAGGGATGGAAGGGCTTGGAATATGATATTTGAGAGGGCAAAGCAGTTGGGATTAAAATGAAAAATCACCTACCCAGCAAAACTGAGTATCATGTTTCAGGGGAAAATTTGGTCATTCAGTGGAATAGAGGACTTTTAAGCATTCTTGATGAAAAAACCAGAGTTGAATAGAAAATTTGACATTCAGATACAAGAAGCAAGAGATGCTTGAGAAGGTAAACAGGGAAAAGAAATCAAAAGGAACTTATCAAAGTTGAACTATTTACATTCCTAAATGGAAAAACAATAACTGTGACTGATGAAACTTTTCTCAGTACAAAAATAGTTGAAGAAGGGTATATGGGCATATGAATACATATGTGAATGTGTGTATATATGTTTATAGGTATACATAGATAGAGGACACAGTTCAAATTTAATAGGAAGGGATGATACTGAAAAGGTGAAATTAAGAGGTGAGAGAGGAATATAACAAAAGGAGATGTGGAGATACAGAAAAGTGTAAACTATCTCATAGAGAAGAGGCAAGGGAAAATGGTTACAATGGAGGGGAAAGACAGTAAGGCAAAAAGGTAAAACCTTATTCTCATTGAAATTGGCTCAGGGAGAGAATGACATACATACTAAATAGGATATCTCACCCTACAGGAGAGTGGGGGCGGGGGAAGAGGATGAGAGGAGGGATGATGGAAGGAATGGTGGGAGGGAAGAGAGGGAGAGAAGTTGAAAGCACCCACTTTCGAAAAGGGACAGGATCAAAGTAGGGAATAGACCAAGTGGGAGGTGGGACAGGAGGGAGAGAAATATAGTCAGTCTTTTATAATATATCTACTATGGCCATGTCTTGCATAGCTACACATGTACAACATATATTGAATTGCTTATCTTCCCAGTAAGGGTGGGTGACAAGGGAGGAAGGGAATGAATCTGGAATTCAAAGTTTTACGATCAAATGTGTAAAAATATATAAATACTATTATTAATACTATTTTACATATAATTGGGAAATAAGATATACAGGCATTGGGGCACAGAGATTCACCTTGCCCTAATGAAACAGTCGAAGTGAGTATGGGAGAGAGCAGATTTGATAAGGGGATATCCTGTGGGACTGCTATTCTGGGGTTGGGGGGTAGGGAAAATGGGGGAAAATTGTAACTCAAAATCTGGCAGAAATGAATGATGTAAACCACAATTTAATAAAGCATTTTGGAAAAAAAAGATATGTATGCTCAGGTTAAAAAGATAGAGAAACAAGAAGGAGGTCACAATATAAGAGTTAACCAAATAAGAGGTAGAGATTGCCACAGAAAATAAAATGGACAATTTTGATTACATAAACTTGAAAAGCTTTTTGTATAAACAAAACCAATGTAGTTAGATTTAGAAGGGAAATGGTTGACTAAAGGAATAAATCTCTGTAGCAAGTTTCTCTTGTTAGGGTCTGATATATTAGATATAAGTGAACTAATTCAAATATATAAGAATAGAAGCTATACTTCAATAGATAAATGATAAGGAAACAAACAGTTGTGATAAGAAGAAAAGCCAGCTACTGACAACGATATGAAAAAATGATCCAAATTTCTACTGAGAGAAATGTAAATTAGAACAACTCTCTGATTTCACCATGTGCCTATCAGATTGTGAAACATGACCAAAAAAAGAAGACAATTGTTATTGGTGATGTGGGTGAACAGGCACATGAATGTTTGAGCTGTGGATTAGTAGGACCATTCTAGAAAGGAATTTGGAACTATAGTCAAAAAGTCATTAAAGTATGAATATCCTTTGACGTAGTAAATACTACTACTAGTAATATGTATGAAAAAAAAATAGTAAAGGACCCATATATACAAAAATATTCATTGTAGTATTTTTTTTTGTCGTAACAAAGAACTGGAAACGAAGGTGGTACCTATCAATTGGGAGATAGCTGACTAAATTATGGTATGTGAATATAATTGAATAATATGATAGGGATAGTTTCAGGGAAAACTGCAAAGACTTGTGTGAAATGATGTAGTGAAGTCAGTAGAAGTAGGAAGGGGAACAATTTCTATAATGACTACAACATTCTACCAAAACAACCAACCAACCAACCAACCAACAAACAAAAAACAGTCTGGAAAGATGTCAGAATTCTGATCAATGCAATGACCAATCATCACTCCAGAGGACAGATACTAAGGCATGATACTCTCCTAACTGAGAAGTGATGGACTGAAGGTTCAGAAAGACAAAGGCTTATAGACACGGTCAATTCATGATTTTGTTTTGCTTGACTTTTCTTATTATTTACAAAGAGTTTTGAGTTATTTTTATTTTTTTAATTAGGGGAGTAGAACTAAAAAGATACGAATGATAGTGATGTTCCCCCCCCAAAAATGAAAAAAAAAAAGAAAAGAGCATCTTTTGTAATACTGAAAAAAGTATAGAAGAGAATTGAAGGGACATAGAAAGAAACCTGAAAGATAACTTTGGGACTTTGTTGAATTTAGTGTATCCTTTTTAAAAAATGGTTCTTAATAGAAATTTAGAGTTTCATATACTTTTATCATTTTTTCTTCTTTCCATAAATATTCATATTTATTGGTGTCAAATACATAGCAAAAATTTTTCAGTACTTTCAAAAACTAAAAGCACCATATCAATATTATATGTTTGAACTAATTATAATAATCATAGAATTATAAATGTAGAGCTGGAAGATTTTCCAAAGCTTTCTTGTATAATCCCCCATTTTACAGATGAGTACACTAAGCTGGGGAAGCTAGGTGGCACAGTGGATAGAGTGCCTCAGGAAGACTTGAGCTCAAATCTGATCTCAGACACCTACTAACTGTGTGACCCTGGGCAAGTCATTGAACCCTGTTTGCCTCAGTTTCCTCATCTGTAAAATGAGCTGGAGAAGAAAATGGTAAACCACTCCAGTATCTTTGCCAAGAGAACCCCAAATGGGGTCATCAAGAGTAGGACAGGATTGAATGACAATAACAACAAACACTAAGACCCAGGGAGATTAAATGATTTCTCTAAAATCACATAGGTAGCAAGGGTCAAAAATAGAACTTGAAATGAGGTACTTTGATTACAATGCTGATGCTATTTCCCACTAATCATATCTTAAAAAAATGAATAATTTCCTTCCAAGTGAGGTTGAATTTTCATCTTATATATAGTGAGGGTATGATACATAATGCACAAGTGGTTTAGTCCGAATTAAATGTGGTGTCTACTCTACAACCAGAAGGCCTTTTCCCATAGCCAGAGGATCCCAAATGCTACCTCACCTGAGTTGCTGTTTTAGAGGAAGGAATGAAACTCCAGCCAGCACAGAGGAAAAAAACCCTCTGCTCCTTTCTTTCCCCTCACAAATCCTGTCTTGAATTTTCAGCTGAATGTGCTTTTATTTCATTGTCGATAAAGAAGCACTCCCACTCCATAGCCCCCCCTCTTCATGCTCTGCTGGGGAGTCATTAAGTGACTGAAACTGATGACATCTGGATCATAGGCCCAAATGCTCCTTACCAAGTTACTAGCTAAAGCCAACCAGGGCTTTTGGTCCCTTTAGCTAATGTTTTCTTTTTTTCTTTTATTTTTATCACAAGCAGATTATTGTACATCCCTGGAACACACAAGCCCAAGGTCTGTTTTGAGCAGTAACTTCAAAGGGCTCCACAGAGGGGGAAAAACATTCTATATGCTTTGTTTCCTGAGATTAAGAAAACAAAAAAACAGACTAACTTGCTAAAGGAAACAGAGTGGTCCGGGTTTTTGCCTTTCTTTGTATCCCCAGCAGTTGGCACAGTGCCTGACATACAGTAAGTGCTTAATAAATGCTTTTTGACTTGACTAAAAACAAAGATTACCCTCCTGAAACTAAATCAATGATCCTTTTCCTCTGGTCTCAATCTCCAGCTAAGGTTTTCTTTTTTATCATGTTTACACTGCAGAATTGTGCTTCCTTTCCCTGGTCTGGTATTTCTCGATAATATAGCAAACCATGCCAATGCATCAATTATTGATGTACAGTGACCCAATAAACCAACACAGCACATTAGGTTCACTGCTTGCCTGGCAACTTACTGACACTGAGGGGAAAGAAGGAAAGGAGAGAAAGAAGGGGGAAAAATCAGCAACATATAGTTGGCTCCCCGGTTGATACTGTGTTCCCTTTAGTGAATCCCTATCTATGCTAAGTAAATTAAAACTGCAAATCATGGAAAACCCAAGATGGGAAAGACCCACCAGTTCTTCCCTGAGTCACATTTCTTTAGACTTAGTCCCCATGTACTACTTCTGCCCTCCCCCTCCTTTCCCAACTTCCCCAGCAATATCCCAAAGCTGTCACATGGGAAGGAAAGGGAGGAGTCAGAACACCCCAAAATGTGACAATTGTGAATCACAATTACAGTGCCCTCCTGAATGCTGACATAAAAAGATGTAATTGGATAAGCTGCTAGGCTGAGGCAAAGAGGCAGGAGAGGCAAATGCCTTAGCCATTTAAAAATAATGGGTCTTTAAAGTAGGTGTGTATAATACATAAATGTGCAAGGCATAATGCTACATCTTTGTCTAAACAGCTTCATAAAGGGCAAATTAATTCAGGACCTAACTAGGCATTTGGAACCATAACCTAGTTTTCCATATTAAGCTAATAGCTAGCAATTTTGCGTACACTTTTATTCCCTCATAATACATCAATGTTGATTATTTAGTGAATACATGTGAAGGCCATGTGCTCAATACTTCTATTTCTTACTTGAAAACATTCCTTATCCTTCTATGTCAATGCTTTAGCTGTTGGCATACCTAGCACAACATAGCTTTAACCATATGCTATTAATACTATATACTATTTCCAAACTCTTTTACTTTGACTTATGTAAACATGCACAGAAAGAGATATACCCCCCCCCCCCCAGCAGGTAGTTATGCATGGTCACCATAAGAAATGTATGTTATGTGTTTACGTATGGGGGAATTCCAAGAGGTGATTCCCAAACAAGATGAGGTACCAAAGGTTTGAATGAATGTTAACTCATCAAAAGTCTTAACAGGAATTGGACTTTGTAATTGCCAGAAACTGAAAATTATTTATGAGGAAGAGGAGGAAGAGAGGGTTTGTGGTGGTCTTAGACATCTTCAGTAACTTTACTGAAATATTTTGGAAAGACAAGAGTTGAATAGTAAAATTTGGGGAGAGATATAAAAGGATTGGTTAAGTGATATATATATATATGTATGTATGTATGTATTTTTATGTGTGTATATATTTATACCCACATATGTAAGCATTTACATTTTTATATACATATATGTATATGTGATCATTCATGGAGACTGACGTATAGAGCAAGCTCTTGTTCCCTTACTATTCACCCAGATGCAGCAAGAGGAAATACAAAGGGGGTTTGGGGAAGTGAAAGAATATGAGTAAAAATATCCTATTTATTACCTTAATTCGACAAAAGCAAACTCCTGGGTCAGATTGTCAATGGAAAATAGGAGTAACAGCATGGGGTGAAGGGGACCTTCTCTCCTCTACCCCTTTCATATTAGCAGGAAGAGAATACTGTAGAAAGGGGTTTGAAAGTTAGTTTTATTTCATCAAGTCTAGCATTAGCTCAAGCTCCCTAGGACAGGATTAGTTGGGAGGAGCAGTATTATCCAAGCTTCCAGATGTGCCTGGTTAGAGGGGCCACGGGTTATTTCTCCTCAGGCCACTGGGGAACTTGGCTCCATTCCCATTCTTGCATGGGAACGGTGACCAAGGACACAATTGTAAATGAAAACCACCAACACATAACTAGGTGGGCACTGGGTAGAGAGAAGCAGCAGTGATTGGGTAAGGGGCGGGGCGGGGGGGAGTACCATTAAGTTCTTCTACAGTATTTCAGGGGCAGGTTCCTTCCCCCCAGCCACATGAGCAATATTTCATTAACCAGCTCACTGCTGGATAATCCTCTACCCTCCCATCCCTCCACCCACAATACCCCTACTTTTTTCTTTCTTTCTTTCTTCTTCTTCTTCTTTTTTTTTTTTTAGGCTACCTATTCCCTTCTATTACCACAGCTCCGGACAGCTCCACTTGCCTGAGATATGAGTCATAAGGACAGGACAACCGGAGCTACAGGGCAGCAGCTATTGGGCATCCTGGAAAGCCACAGTGGTTGTTTTGTGGGCAAGGAGGGGTGGAGGTTTAGGTAAAATCCTCAGACAAGAACGCGCTAGTTCCTGCCTGCTGTCTGTATATGTGATAGAAACACACACACACACACACACACACACACACACACACACACCACATGCACCCTTATTCCCCTCCCAACAATTTTCTGCCGGCATGATCTAATCCCCGCATCCTCCGCAGTCTCTCCAAAGTGACTACATAGAGGGGCAGGGCACTGCGTCCATTTTGCCAGCTTCAAGGCGCTGAGTTTGGGAACTTTGAAGCCCGGGAGAATGGGATCGGGTAGAGGTTGGGGGTGGGGTTCTGAGGGCTGTATTTAGACACTGGATTTCTCTAGCACATAATCAGTGGAGAATCAAGACCCACCTTCCACCTCAACTGCTTCAACCTCCTGCCTCGACCTCAATTTTTCCGACATAACTGAATCCCCCTAGTACTCTCATCTAGCGCTCTGGGAACTGAAAGGAAGAGGCGCTCGTAGTTTTGCAGGTGGGGAAGCCCGCATAGCTCCCTACCCCCAAGCGGCCGGGTGCCCTCCCCTTCTCCCTCCACGAGTGTTTACCCAAGACAAAATCATTTTTTTTTACACTACACAAGACAACCTTCTTTCGAATCCGATATGTTCCATACCTGATATGCAGACGATGAAATTGGCTTGAAGGAGAAAAAGCACCTCCCAGACTATTTCCATTCTCTGATTCTCATTCCAAGTGCATCACTCGACGAAAAAAAAAAAAAAAGGAAGGGGAAGGGGGGAGCCCGCCACCACACACGCACGCACACACACACACACACACTCACACACACACTCACATACATACACACACTCTCTTACGCGCGCGCACACGCACTCCCACCCCAAAGCCGGCCAGTGATTACCACCCCCAAGATCAATATCTCAGTTTGAATTGTTCCAGCAAATCTCCCCTCGAGCTCGTAGGATCTATTCCCCAGATGTGCTGACACATGTCCAATGTTTCGCTGCCCCGACGGTCTCTCTCCTCTCCTTCCTGGGCTCTCGAAAAGAGCGGCAGCAGCAGCAGCAGCAGCAGCAGCAGCAGCCTCCGCCACCTGAGGCCACCAGCACCGGACTCTTGCTCCAGAAAGCGAGATCCCAATCCACCAGGCCCCCCAACAAGACATAGACGACAGCCCCCCGCTGGGCCGCGTGGTCGAATGCCTTCCCCTGCTCTAGCTCTCTCCGTGCCAAGGCGGTCAGCTACAAGTTGCCCTCGAAGTCCGCCCACCTTACCAGGGCATGGTTAGCTTTTCTTCGGGGCTCCTCTCCTGCTGCCCGGAGTGGGGAGGGCGGGTGCACCGTACAGGAAAAGGAGGATGGGGAAGGAGGGGGAGGGGAAAGGGGAGACGGAGAGAGAAGGGGGGGGAAGAGAGAGAGAGAGAGAGAGAGAGAGATTTGAATGTGACTTGTCATAAATCTCTGACAGCTTGCAGCCTCAGCCGAGCCTCAGGGTTACTCCAGGGAAGCTTTTTTTCTCTCCCTCTCCCTCTCTCTCGCTTCCTTTTAAAATCTCCCTCTCTCTGCCTCTTGTCCCCAGGGCCCAGACTGCCCTCCTAGAAAGAAGGAGCCCCTGGCACCTTGGGCGAAGAAATCCTTAGGGAGAGCAAAGTGCGCGCGGCCTTGGCTCAAGCTTCTTACTGGGGGGATATGGACTGTGGCGCCCGAGCCACGCACTCCTTATTTATTTATCTATTTATTTCCCTTGCTTTCATTCGTTTATCCATTTATTTCTGCTCGGCTCCCCAGCTCCTACAATTTCCTCTCTCCTCCATCGCCCGTAGTCGTTGAGATTTTCCCGCAATGAAACTGCAGGGGTCGTTCTTTCCTCGCCTATAGAGCTTGCTGTTTCTAGGGACTGGGGGGAGGGAGGCTGATGGAAGGAAAGGGGTGGGGGGAGGAGGTTTGCAAAAGGAGGGGGCGACTAGGCCAGGTAAGCTCTCTTTCCTGCCCCAACCTCTATTGCCTCAGTCTCCCCAGGCCCGAGTCCCAGGTAACCGAACACCAGGGTGGAGCTGGGGGTGGGGGTGGGCTAGGGGGGCACTTTAAGGTTAGAATCTGGGATCATCACAATTAGAATGAAAATGGGAAGTTTGCTACAGCCCTCGCCTCCGCCCCCGCCAGGGGCATAGCATCTCACCAGAGGGTTCTGTGTCCGGCCACCTGCCCCGTTCCCCTTGCCTCTCGGGGAGTAGATGCAAGCGTTGTCATTTTAGTTTCCAGTCTCATTAAAAATAACTTCGCGCGGGTCTGTGTGGCGCCAGAGCCCCGGACGGGACTTAGCCGAGGAGTTGCATTGCGGTTCTCTCCCTCGGCTACGGTTCCCCGGAAATATTGGGATCTCTCTCTCCTCTCCATTTATTTATTTATTTATTTATTTATTTTTGCATAATTCATTCCTTGCCCTCTCTCCCCCTCCTAACTCTCCCAACTCTCCCTTTCCCCCTCCCCCTTTGCAGTTCAGCACTAAAGCGCTACTTACCCCCAAAGTTCTCCTTTTTTTCCAGCTCGTAAAGCAGGTGTAATTCCCTTCTGTAATCTCCTCCCTTGCCCTCCCCTCCCTCTGCTTCTCCTCCTCCCCCAAAGGGGGGAAAATAATTGACCAAAGCTTTTCCAAGGCTGAGTGGACGCAGCGGCAGGAGGCAGCCAGCGGATCCCGAGCCCTGTTCCGCGGTGGGGCTGTCCGGGACTGGAGACTAGGGCCAGAGGGAGGGGCGTCGGGGAGCTGCGGCTGCCCTCCACGCCTCGCCTAGCCTCGCCTGGCTTTTTTTCCGCTTTTTCTTTCTTTTAGCTCTAGCGCTTTCCAGTCCTTTGCTGGGCTCCAGGATATACTCCCCGCTGGCGGTGCAGCTTCCACCGAAGGAGATTTCCACACCACATAGGAGCGCGCGTGCGCGCACACGCACACACACGCGCACACAACACACACGCGAGCGCGCACACACATAAACACACACACAGACAGACACACACACCCATACACACACGCACACAAGTGCGAACAGAGCCAGAGAAAGCGGTTCTCCTGGGCGCCCTGGGAAGGTGTAGGAGGCGGGTGCGTGCACCAGGGAAAGGAAAGAGGTGCCAGGGAGCGTTTCATCACTGCGAAGGGGGCTCTGTGTGTGTCTCTGTGCGTGTGCGTGCGTGTGTTTGTGTATGTGTGTGCGTGTGTATGTATATATTTGTGTGTGTGTGTGTGTGTGTGAGAGAGAGAGAGAGAGAGAGAGAGAGAGAGAGAGAGAGAGAGAGAGAGAGAGAGAGAAAGGAAAGAGAGAGAATGAGAATGAAAATGTATGTGTATCTGGGAACAGGGAAAGCAGGAGGGTGATTCTCAGTAGGTAAGCTTGGCCCAGGGAACACTTGGAAGGAATCCCCGCAGTCGGAAGTTTGAATGAGGGTGGGGGGTAGTGTGGGGGAAAAAATGATGGGGCGGGGTGGGGGTGTAGAGAGAGCAAGCTTAAATAGTAGGAAGGTGGGGAGTGAAGAATCCTAGTCGAGGATCCCTGCAGATATCTCTGTGGCTGCAGCTTCGGTTGTGACCGTGGTGGCGGCGTGACAGAGCCTGAGACCTACTTCCTTTGGGGGAGGGGTGATGAAGGAGAAAGGGGTGGGGTGGGGGCAAGGTTTTGCACCGTCCCCAAATTCTCAGCATGCCTGTCCTGATTGCAGAACATGACGTTAGAATATTTCGCACGAGCGTGGACAAATACACAGACGCTCACTCAAGCGCGCGCGCACCCTGTAGGGAATTTTTTTGCACTTTTCCATTCTGATATTTGAGCGACTTTTGAGCAAGACTCCGTCACATAATTTCAGAACATGGGCGGAGGAAGGGGAGGTTCCATTTAGGTGCTCACAGAGAGACCAGTGTGCTTTCCCTGGACATCTCCAGTTCCCTTAGTGTGTGTAGCTTGGGGTGAAAGGAGTTTTAGGAGGAGTAGGAGAGAGTGCTGAGTAATTCGATTCTTAAACAGAACAGAACAATATTTCTGGGACCTGGAGGGGTGGGGCTGGGGAGGGTAGGGGGGATTCCTGGAGAAAAATGTGAAACCCTTGGAATTGTTGCCTCTCCGAGTTCATCAAAGACCCTCTGGTCCAGTTCCCCTTCATTCCCCTTCCCCCGTGCTTGGAGAGAGATACTGAGGTTGACAGTGATGTCCTCAGGGTTTCAGAAGCTTTAAGAAGGGGTGGGGGCAGGTGATCTTAGAATGGATAAAATAAATTCAGGGTCTTCGTGTGGAATTCCCCAGCAGCCTCTGAGAAAAAGATGGTGAGACACAAATACATTGAGGAGATAACTGAAATAGTCAGAGGACGAGGGTTTTCAAAATAAATCATAAAATGTCGTATTCTCTATGTACTCTGGACACGAACTGAGGACAGAATTTTTGAAAAGCCAGGGAAGGGGCTGCAAGCAGTTCTCTGAGAATAAAATTTAACCTTTCAGAGATCCATTTTCATCTGTGGGCTTAAGTGTTCAGAATTTCTATCTCCTTCTGAGGTAGAATGCTTCTTCTTTCTATTATCATACCTCCCTTTCCCATTTCAGATCATTAAAGATTATATGGGCCATTCTAAAATGGCCGGTGAGGACCAGACACTATCATTCTCAAAAGCATTTATTGGCTATACATATTGAGTGAGCATGACTGTCCCCTAAATATTTGTAGTCTAACTGCTTTGTAGGCTATTTATTTTGGCATTTCCTGTACACCAGGTAAATTAGACTATAGGAAGAATGGGAATATGTTTTCATTTGTAATTTAAGAGGGTTGGGCTGTTTCCCAATATAACTGAAGCTAATTCTGAGAGACAATTGGATGTGGTAGAAAAAGCCCTGGCCTTTGGAGACCAAGAAAGGCCTGCCTTTGAATTACAGACATTTCTGAAATTGGTATGTGACTAAATCAAGTCACTTAATCTTTCTTTGCCTAAATTCACCTAATCTCAGATTTCTCATCTGTAAAATGGGGATAATAAAAGCTTGTAGCCTTTCCTTAACAGAGTTGTTGTGAGGATCAAATGGGATGGTATTTGTAAAGTTCAGCGATTATTACTCAATGATCAATCAGTAAGCATTTATTAAGTGCTTGGTATTTTCAGGCACTGTACTGGTTCTGTTAAGCCCTGTCCCTTGTGGATTGTGGATAGAGAGCCAGCCTCAGAGTCAGGATAGATCTAGGTTTAAGTCTCACTTTTGACACCTACTGGCTGCTTAACCTGGGTAATTCACTTAAACTTTCATTGTTCTAGGATTTGACTATAAGTGGCAGATAGGATGCTGATCTGCATTGCTAGTGAGAATTTCCTTGCCTGGGGCTTCCCTATGTCAGTGAACTTACAGGTCAAATCTCTGCCCCTTTCCTATAGCTGCCATTATTTGTATAATTTTGGGCAAATTACTTCAGTTGTCTGAGCCTAATTTTTTTTCCATACATAAAATGCAGGGGTTGGATTAGATGATCACTAATTCCTTTCCTTCTTTAAATTATATTATCCTATCAAAAGTCAAGTACTAGTATGTTGTAGTCAACAAAACATTTATTACCAAAAGTACTTAATCTTAAAACTCCTACAACAATAACAACAATTTATAGTTTTCTGTAAGATTTTGCAAGGTGTTTTACAAACTTCATCTCATTTGGCTTCACAAACAAGAGGGAAAAGAATTGGAGCTGGAGTCAAAAGACTTTGGCAGCTAGGTAGTATAAGTATAGTACAGTCTTATATAGATAAATAGATAGAGTGTTGAGCCTGGATACAGAAGAAGACTCATCTTCCTAAGTTCAAATTCGGCCTCAGATACTTACCAGCTGTGTGACCTTGGTCAAATCACTTAACCCTGTTTGCCTCAGTTTCTTCATCTGTAAAAAGAGCTGGAGGAGGAAATTACAAACCACTTAAATATCTTTACCAAGAAAACCCCAAATGGGGTCACTAAGAGATGGACATGACAGAAGAACAACTGAACAAACAGCAACCATTTTTTGGTAGCACCATCCCAAGCTCTATGACTTTGGGCAAGTCAGTTAATCTTTCTAACTCAGTTTCTTCCTCTGCCAAATGGGAATAATATTTTATACTACCTAGTTCCTAGGGTAATGACAGTCAAATAAACTATCATATGTGACTATAAACATATAATAATTGGAGTTGGAGAAACAAGATGTATATAAGACAAATACAAAATTATACAAATGATACAAAGTATACAATCAGAGTGATAGGTTTTATGTTGCAGAGAATATGGACTTTGGTATTGAGTAGGAGAAGAAACACTCTTGACCATAGTAGTCTGAGACATCATGGGTCAGTGGAAATGACATGGGGTTTGGAGTCACATGGCTTATTTGTCATATCTCTCTATTTTCTTTGAAGGCACTGGAATCCTTCAAGTCACACAGCTTTAGACTCATCATATGCTCTTTACTTTTCCTCATCTCCCATATTAACCATCGGCAAGTTTTGTCAATTCTGCTTCCATAACATGTCTTTCATCTTCTCTCTACTCACTTGGTTACCACCATAGTCATCCTCTGTTACCTTTACCCTTCTGTAGAGCCAATGCAATATTTACATTGCCGACGATCATGATAAAGACTGTGACTATAAGTATCGCATGATGTTTGATCACAAAATATTCCAGATTCTCCAGACAGAGGATAGAACTGAAGGATTTAGACACCAGAAAACCAAATCTCAAAACCAATAAGCTGATTCCATCATAGGACCAAAGATTTTCAGAAGCCATAATAATGCTGAGAACCAATGCATCCTTCAATCTTCCCACAAACCAATATGAGATCAATATTTACTCACAAACCTCTCTATCTCCTTGCCTGAGTGTTCTCTCTCCCCCACTGTCTGGCTAGCTCTGAACTAGCTTCCTGTGGGCTCTGCTTCCCTTTAGCAAACTCCTCACACAACAAACTCCATGTGACTATATTCAGCCTGTCAGGGGGCAGAGTTTATCTTTACAGCAAGGAAACTTCCCTTGGGCTCTGTGCACCCTTCAGCAAATTCCCTCCATCACAGCCCATGATTACCTTTAGCCTATTAGATGGCAGAGTTTAATTTCAAAGCAGGGAAGGTCTTCAAACTCCCCCCGCTGCCCAGGTCTATTAAGGGGCAAGGAAGATCTTCAAATTCCCAATTCCCATTACACCTTTATATTTCAATAACTTTCTAATTGGTCTCTCTTCTTCCAGTCTTTGTTCTCCAAACCATACTCCATATAGCTGCCATTTTTTTCCCCAAAAGCACAAATCAGAACATGTCACTTTCCTACTCAAGGACCTTCAGTGGTTTCCCCATTTCCTTGTGACAAAAATATGAACTCCTCAGCTTGTCATTTAAAACTTTTCACAATACCCCTCCAACCTATTTCCAGAGTTCTTTAATATAATAGCAACAATAGCATTTATGTAGCGCTTTAAGGTGTGCAAAGTATTTGAACTCAACAAGCATTTACTAATGTTAATTATTACTGTTATTAAGGTTTTCACATATTAGATGATGTCATCCTCATAACAATCCTGTAAGATAGTACTATTATTATCTCTATTATACAAATGAGGAAATAGAGGGTGAAAGAGATTTGAACACGGTCACACAGTTAAAAAGTAGTGGGATTCAAACTCAGATCTTCTATAGCTCTCCTTCGTGCATTCTTTGTTGCAGACAAGCTCTCCTCCCAGCTTCTTCAGCTTCCATTTTCCTGTTTTTACTTAGTCCTGCTTTTTTACCTGGAGTGCATCTCTCCTCAGCTTCATTTTTTATGATCCGTAGCTTCTCAACTCAAGTGACCTCTCCTATAGGAAGCCTTTCCTCATCAACACATACTTTTTTGTGCTCGTTCCCTCCTCCAACTAATATATACTTACACATGTGTAATACTATATATATAAACACAGTAGACTATGAAAGAATTTAAGGGCAGGAACTGTCTTATTTGTCTTTGTATTACTATGATGTAGTTCATTGCCTAGGATGAAGTAGGAATTTCATACATTTCTATTGAATTGAATGACTCAGAGAGCAATATTGAGCTAGAGATCTGAAACATGGAGCAGTGCCTTGTGATATTGGAATCTGAGTTCACCAAGTGAGTTTATAACTTCTATGAGATGGGAATGTAGTGGAGCTAAAGATGTCATGAGAGTTAAGAGGGGTACAATAGAAAAACAAGCAAACATAAAAGGTTTGTCATTAGTAGACCTGTCTCAGACCCCAGCTCTGTCACTTACTAGTTATAGAACCCTGGGCAAGTCACAGAATCTCCCAAACCTTCAGTTTCCTCAACTGCAAAATGAGAATATTGAACTCATTGACTTCTAAGATATTTCGCAATTCTAGGACAAGTGATCTTGAGGTGGGGGTGGGTAAGGAGTCACGAAGTCAAAGCGTTTAATATATCGGGATTGCTTTGGTTAGTATCGAGAGATATGGGGAGTGACCAGAAATGTGATTTCATTCACTTCCTCTCCCCCTCTCCCACTCTTCCTTTCTCTTCCATTGAGAGGAGAGAAAGAGGACGGAGAGAGAAAGAGAAAGAGAGAGAGAGAGAGAGAGAGAGAGAGAGAGAGAGAGAGAGAGAGAGAAGAGAGAAGAGAGAATATATATATATATATATATATATGGGGGGAGAATTTGGGGTCCAAGAATTTCACACTTTCATATTTTAGATAAAAGTTCAATAACTTGTCATGTACCTCTGCCCTCAAGACAATCATCATCAGTGACTTGAGCACTGTGGAACCCTAGTCCTGAGAGCCAGGCCTACTCTGTGATTATATCTCTCCAGAAAAAGGGCCACAAAAGAATGTTTCTGCTACATATCCCACTTTTACAGGCCATCACAAAATGATGACTGATGTACAACAGTTCAAACCAACCAATTAATCCTCAATTAATGAGATAAAGTCCCTCAGAAGGCTTACTACCTTATAAATTCGTCTGGTTGACCAATGAACCCTCCTACTAATCTTCCTATAATAGGATGAAGTAGGGGTGGCTTGATCCTCTGAAAAGTCAGTCTCCCTGAAATTATGGGGGTTTTCCCATTCTGCTTGGGAGGGGGGTGGATTTTAGCCTAGGGAAGAGCAGAATGGTTATTTTAAAATTGAGACTATTTTCCAATACGGTTGTATTCCAACAGGAACCCTCTCCTGCTGTTACTTCAGCCAGCTGGAATACCCTAAGGTAGCAGTTATATATTATCAGCAAGGATTTCAGTTTTACAATGTTTCTCAGTTTTAGAGCAGGGCTCTAATTAGGACAACAGTCTGCTCCCACCTCAGCTTGTATAATTTAGGAATTAGAGGCTAGCACAGAAGGTTTTCACATAATTGACCAGCATTTCTCCTTTTGCTCCCACAATGGAGTAGCATTACAACCACAGGAATGAAGTCTAGCTTTTCATTTAGCACTTGAGGCACCATCCAGGTCTCCTCCATTCAGGATTTCCTTGCTGGACTACAGTCATATATCCTATGAGTCTCACTATGTAAAGCCTTTTATTAATAGTGGAGCTGACCAACACC
This sequence comes from Gymnobelideus leadbeateri, assembly GCA_011680675.1. NCBI lineage: Eukaryota > Metazoa > Chordata > Mammalia > Diprotodontia > Petauridae > Gymnobelideus > Gymnobelideus leadbeateri. The sequence goes on from WOXC01002583.1 coordinate 655,818, forward strand.
ATTATCTCAGTGTGCCTGCTAGCAAAAGAGATGCACCTATTCGACCACATTCTGACTTCCTATCACCTTAGCAATCATTTCCAAGTCTCTAAGGAAGAAGGATAACACAAAATTTCTCTCAAGTTTATGACCCCTACTATTTGTCAGTCATCACAAATTTTGTTTCACCTTAGAAATTTGTCAACATGGGAGGCAGAATTCCCCTGGCATCTTGATTCTAGCTTCTGTTGCTTCTTAAGAACTTCATCTGTCTGCTAAACACGTGGATATAGGAAGGTGGTAACAACAACAACAGCAGGAGCAACAGTAACAACAACAGCAACATACTTTCAAGTTTGCAAAGCATTTCACATGGGCTAGCACATTTGGTCCTCACAATGGTGTCATTACTGTTAAATTAGTATTATCCTCATTTTCCGGATGTGAAAAGTGAAAGGAATAAGTCCAAGGTCCCAGGAAGTGTCTGAGACAGATTTTGAACCTAAGTCTTTCTGATTCTACTTCCAGCACTCTATTTATTTTCCCACCTACCTGACCTCGAGCTCCATTCCATTATTTAATACAAGAGGAGACTTGTCTCCAGAGATGTAAAGTGATGACAAAGATTGTAAAGGTAGTAAGTAGCAGGGCAGAAGTTTTAACCCAGGTTCCCTGTCTATGAATTCAGATGTTCTCACTGTACTATGTTCCATTGGCAGTATAAGGAGCCATGTTAGTGTGGAATTGCTAGCTCTTGTCTTTTAGACTGGTGCTGAGTCATGTGTGTGTGGGGGTATACAGCTAGCTGGCACTGTGGATAGTGCACTGGACATGGAGTCAAGTGGACCTGAGTTCAACTTTGACCTCAGACACGGACTAGCTGTGTGTCTCTGGGCAAGTCACTTGACCATGTTTGCCTCAGTTTTCTCATCTGTAAAATGAGCTGAAGAAGGAAATGGCAAACTACTCTAGCATCTTTGCCAAGCAAACCCCAAACGGGGTCATGAAGAGTTGGATATGACTGAAACAACTCAGCAACAACAAATGAGGCATATGGACTGAATGAATCTTATAGGAAGGGAAGACTCATTAGAGGAAAGAATTTTTTACCTTCTTAGAAATATCAAGTTCTGGGGCAGCTAGATGGTGCAGTGAATAGAGCACCAGCCCTGGAGTCAGGAGTACCTGAGTTCAAATCTGACCTTAAACACTTAACACAAAAACTAGCCATGTAACCTTGGGGAAGTCACTTAACCCCAATTGTCCTCCAAAAAGCAAAAAAAAAAAAAAAAAAAAGAAAAGAAAAGAAATATCAAGTTCTTTCCATAAATTAAGTGAGAGTGCTTAATCCCAGCACAGCTAGGTAGCAAAGTAAATAGAGTGCTGGGCTTGGAGTTAGGAAGACTCATCTTCCTGAGTTCAAATCTGGCATCATATTCTTACTAGCAGTTTGGCCCTGGATAAATTGCTGAATCCTATTTGCCTCAGCCTCCTCACCTGTGAAATAAGCTGGAGAAGGAAATGGCAAACCACTCCAGGACCTTTGCAAAGAAAACCTCAAAAGGATCACAAAGAGCCAGACTTGACTGAGAAAAAAAATGACAGCAACAACAACAACACTCAGTCCTAGAAAGGTAGCTTATAATAGCTCAGTGAATAGATCACTGGGCATTGAGTCAGGAAGATCTGGCTTCAGACATTTACTAGCTGGGTGACCTTGGCCAAGTCACTCAACCTCTGTTGGCATTAATCCACCGGAGAAGAAAATGGCAAATCACTCCAGGACCTTTGTTAAGAAAACCCATAGTACGGTCTCAAAAATTCAGATATGAGAGGTGGCTAGGTGGCACAGTGAATAGAGCACCTGCCCTGGAGTCAGGAGGACCTGAGTTCAAATCTGACCTCAGACACTTAACACAAAACTAGCCATGTGACCTTGGGCTAGTCACTTAACCCCAATTTTTGTACCTTCACCCCCCGAAAAGCAAAAAAAATAAAATAAAATTCAGCTATGACCAAATGACTGAACAACCCAACCCCAGAGTAGCATTTCTGTCTAGACATAGCCTTTCTTAAACTATGTATCACAATCCCATATGGGGTTGTGAAAAATTTGCCAACAGTACAAGGTTTTTGAATGTGCAATGATGAAAAATTAAATAAAAATCAGTGAATCTGAGTTGTTTCTGGAAGTGCTCGCCCCATGTTGTATTGAGAAACTTCACAGCAGCCTTGGTTCTGAACACAAATCATGCCCACTTTGCACTGTGCATGCCCTCAGGCCATGCAATGCCAACAAACACTGGCTGCAGAAAAACAAGAAGATGGGGTGAAGAGTGGGAAAAGTTTAAGTAGCCCTGGACTGTGACATAATTCCATGGGTTTTTTAGAAATGTGAGGATCACCAGGAATTTTTTCTTGAATCTCTAGTAATCCAAAGTTCTTTTCACTGTTGAGGCGAGTGAGGATCTCAACTCTAGGATGGCATTGTAATTAAGAACAATCTATAATGTGATTATGAGAGATTGATCCAGTCTCAAGGGCAAAGTCAAGATTCAAACTGGTGTGGAAGTTCAAATTAGAGACTGAAGTGAAAATAGATCATCTAACAAGTAATAAAAAGAGGTTCACATAATATATAATGTCAGCCTCAATGCTTGCAAGGGTGCTGAGGGCTCTTTTTGAGTTTCGTGTCCCTGGGGGAATAGATTTATGGAAAAGTACCCACAGGATGAATCCATGTCTGTGGGGCCAGAGACCAAGAACCCTGATTAACGCATGGTTTATATAACTAACTCATGAAATAAATTTTTACTTTAAGGGAAATAGCTGGTTCTCAAAAATGAGAAGTCATACACTGCTGAGTCACATTATGGTAATATATTGATTGACTGGTCAGTTGACTGATTTTGTCTCCCCAACTGCACATCACAGTGCTGCTACATTGGCAAATATTCAGTCTATACAAGACAAAGAAATCAAAGATGCATCCTCAAGAGCACTAAGAACTCAAAGAAAATTGTCTTCTAGGTAGTAATGGAGTAAGAAGAGGCATTTCCTCCCTAACTAATCAAGCATACTTCCTCCACAATAACCTAGAAATAGCACCAGCCTGAATTCTGATTGAGAAAGCAAGAAAAACTAACAGTGAGTCATTTTTCTAGCCCCAGGAAACTTAGGAAGATAGAAAGACAGGTCTACAGATAGTGTGTCAGGGGTTGACCAGGAATATAGGGCAAAGTGGTGAGGATAGTAACACTTTAGCACCCAGGGAGGATTGAAAGGGAATTAAAACAGAGCATTAGGGCAGAAAGTAGCATGGCAGAAAGTTATCACAGGGAACCCTTCAACTAACTCTGGGAGCATGAATTGGTGCCATCTGGTGGCTCTGTTGTCTATTACCGTGTTCCAGGGCAGAGAGGCATGGTTGAGAATGAGCATTGCCCTAGCTGTGTACATTGCAAGGAATGAGTTCCAGAAAATTAGCTGTGCGTCTCTGAGCCTAAGTGCATGCAGGAGACTGTATACTATCTTTAGCAACGCACATAAGCCCATAGGGCAAGAGGCCAAGACCAAGACCAAAGGGTAACCTACAGAACTTCCCAATGGGCTTCCTGTGAGTCAGTCCAACAACATGGAACTAAAACTCAAACATATATAAGCAAAAAAACAAAAACAAAACCCAAACACACACACACACACACACACACACACACACACACACACACACACACTCCAAAACAAAACAAGCCCCAAACCCCAAACCCAAAATCCAAAACCCAAAACCCGAAACCAAACCTGGGTCAGGATTATGCAGAGTTCAGACTAGGAGGGCAGGAAACAGCTATCTCCTCAGATCACACCACTTTGGAAGTACTTAAAATTTGCCAGCTCACAGCCTGAGCTATGAAAGCAGCATAAGGACAAAAGGAGAGAAGTTAAGGCTAGACATCTCTCCTTCCCGCTCCCAGAAATGAGTAGAATCTAGCACTAATATAAGGTCCAAAGTCAAGAAGTAGACTGGAAAAATGAGGGGAAAAAAAGATTTAAATCATAATGAATTCTTATGGTGACAGGGAAACTCAAGACACAAACATGGAACAAGATGGTGACTTGAAGACATCTCTAAGCAAGTGTCAAAGAAAAAAATATAGATTAGACACAAGCTCAACAAGAATTCCCAGAAAAGTTAAATAAATGGATTTTATTTTATTTTATTTTTTAAATAAACAATTGGAGTTAAGTAACTTGCTCAAGGTTACACGGACAGTCTTTATTTTTAAAGCAATTGGGGTTAAGTAACTTGCTCAAGGTTACATGGCTAGTCATTATTTATATGTGGGTGCTCATTTTCTGAGGCCAGATTCGATCCCAGGTCATCCCAACTCGGAGGCCGGTGCTCTTACTGCACCACCTAGCCGCCGCTAATAAATGGATTTTACAAAAAGCAATTTTTAAAAACCAAACAGAAATGGAAGAGGGAAACTGGAAAAGCAATGAGAGCTATGCAAGAATATTATGAAAACAACTTGATAAAAGAGGTGCAAAAAAAACCCCAACCATTTCTTCTCATCATAAGTATATTACTAGTCACCTTTATTCTCCCTCTAAGAGATTTGTAGTAACATTTCTATCAATGTTCTTTTTTTATCTGCATATTTAATTCCCAGGGCTCTACTTTCTCATATTGATGTTGCTATTAATGCTAAGTTTTCAAAGAATATCTTAAATGCAAGTGACACCTACCCTCACTGAGACAACTGATTGGAGTTTTTAGCAAAGCATCTTCAGACAATGTTAAAATAATTCTTTTGAGGCATTTGTATCTGCCCACATTTGTGCCTGTACAAGAATTGTGAAAGACGTGGCATGTTTTGGCAAACATCACTATAACGTGATTCATTAACAAGTTTGAACATTGTATTATTTCAAATAATGAAAAAAAAGAAAAAAATTATCAGCTTACTTGTGAGTTGTCATTCAGTTTAGATATTTTACCCTGTTAGCTAGTCTGAAAGTTATTATAAAGGCTTAATTCATCAGTTCAATTCATTCTTTTATGTCAGAGAGCCCAATAAATAGTATTAAGACATCAAATGACAGTGTGAAATAGCATTCCTTTCATTCAAAACATTGAAAAGTGAAGTAAGCTACAATCATTCAAACATTCAAAAAGTGAGAAATTAGGCAACCAGAGCTGCCTAAATAGAACTATATTTTCCCAGGCTTCCTACAGGATGATGCTTTATCCTTGAGGACTGCATCTCTCCTTTATTTTATGCTTCTGGATTTGAGCTTTCCCTGAGTAGTATCTGACAACATTGACTAATAAATGGATGTTTTCCATTGGTCCTGGCTTTCTTCAAGTGACATTTAAAATTCCATTTAACATTCTACCTTTTACAGGAAGTCTTTCCCAATTCCCCTTAATCCAATTGCCTTCCTTCTGTTGATTATCTCTCCTCCTCTTCTTCCTCCTATTTCCATGCTTTATTTTTGCCCATAGTTGTTTACATGTTTTCAGCCCCATTAGATAGTAAACTCCTCAAAGGCAGGGACTGTCTTTTTCCCTTTCTTAGAATCCTTAGCTTAGCACATTCTTAGCACATGGCAGATATTGAATAAATGCTTATTGACTAGCTAACAATGCAAGAGTTAGAAAGGACCTTATAGAACTGTAACCTTACTCCATCATTGTACAGAGGTTGAAGGTGAGTTCCCATAAAAGGAAATTGCTTACTTACAGTTACACATGGAAAAATGTCAGTCAGTACTCAAACCCATACTTGCTGACTCAAAGTATAGTGCTCTTCCCACTGGACTGAGCCAGCTCATTATGGCACTACTCAGTACCCACTGTGTTAATTGAAATAAAGTTGAACCTTAGATTTATAGGAACTGTAATCCTAAAGACTTTAGTGCGCCCTCTGGGTAAAGCTAAATACTCTCCATATTGCCTTTAGGATAGAGAACTAACTTCTCTGTCATTTAAAATCCTTTTAAATATGTCTCCAACCTAACTTTCTAGATTCTATATTACTCTATATTATCATGCAAACTACTTTCTAGTCAAATGGTCCTACTTGTTCTTCCATGGACATAATCATCACTCCCTTCCATGCCTTAGCATAGGCTGTGTCCCATACCTGGAGTGCTCTCTCTCCTCATCTCTGTCTCTTAGAATTTTTAACAACAACAACAAAAACTACTACTACTACTACTACTACTACTACTACTACTACTACTAATACTACTACTACTCCTGCTACTGCTACTGCTACTACTTCCACCACCACTAATAATAATAATAAAAGTCATCAACATTTATATAGCACTTTAAGAGGTGAAAAACACTTTAATTTGATCCTTGTAAACAATACTAAGAGGAATGTGCTATTACATCATTTTGCAAATGAGAAATCTCAGGCACAGAGGCCAAGTGACTTGTCTAATATTACACAAGTGTTTGAAGCAGAATCTGAATCCAGGTCTTTCAGACTCCAAGTCTAGCACTCTATCCACTGCCACATCCAGTCAAGAAGCTTTAGATGATTTTCCACAAGAGGCTTTTCCTAATCTTCCTTCCTCCCCACTAAATTACTTTATGCTTATTATGTTTTTTTTGTAATTTCTGTATTTTTATTCTTTCCTTATTTCTTCCTCAAAAGAACATACATACCTTGAGGGTAAGAACTATTTCAATTTTTCTTTTTTTGTATCTCTGTCACTTAGTACTGTGTCTTACATCCAGCAGGAACTCAAAATATGACTGCTATTTTTAATTGAATTAAACTTAACAATAGTTTAATATATAGTTATATATAGGTTAGTAGACAAAGTGAGGAAGGCAGGAGTTCAAATACTGCCTTAGCCATTTACTATCTACTTGATTCTGGGCAGATCATTTAGCCTCTCTCTGCGTGCTTCATTTTCCTCATCTGTAAAATCAAAGGCCTTTATGGCCCCCTTAAAATTCTAAATTTATGATCCTATAAACTTTTAGTCCTCTTGCTACTTGGGAAAAGAGTGGCATGCATAGACCTAAGTCTATAATATGGGCTTGATGAGAAACAAGACCAAAAGGTTTTATACTGCAGTTTTCCTAAAGAAAACAAAAACACATGATTGTCAAGCAACACAAAATATTAAGGCTGCTTTAAATGACACCTGAGTCTGTAACTGAAGATGAATAACCATTTACTCTAAAGTTCAAAGTATTTTTGTCAATGAATACTTTCAGTCCTTTACCAGATGATTTCAATCTACATCATAATTTTTGCTGGGAAATGGAAGGGGTGTGTGTGTGTGTGTGTGTGTGTGTGTGTGTGTGTGTGTGTGTATGCATATACACATACACACAAATAAGTATATGACTATGTATACATACATGCATACATACATACATACAGGTACAACTACCTATCTATTAAGAGAGTCTCAAAAGTAAGTGGGGCCTTTGTAGAAGCTGCTTTAATACTTTGGGAAGACTTGGGTAGAATTTTGTCGATTGCTGCTTTAGTTAGTGCTGGAGTGGTTCCTTAGTGGCTAACAGGAGTGGTTATGGTTCACTCTTAGTGGTTTATTTTGTTGTCTGTTTACACTGTTATAGCTATTGTGAATAATATTTTCCTGATTCTGCTGACATCATTCTTTAGCCATTCATCTGTCTTCCCATGTTTCCTGGAAGCCTATATATTCATTGTTTCTTATGGCATAATGACATTTTTATATTCTTTTGCCATAGTTTGTTTAGTCATTCACCCATTGATGGGAATCCACTTTTTCCTTAGTCCTTTGTCACCACAAAAAGGGATTTTGTTAATATTTTCTTCCTTTGTTTTTTAAAAATTGAACTTAATGGACATATACTCAGCAATGAGATGTCTCAGTTAGAGTATTGACAGTTTAGTCACTTAAAAAAATCTCATATTTTCCAATTACATGTAAAAATAATTTTTAACATTCATTAAAAATGAGTTCTGGGGTGGCTAGGTGGTGCAGGGAATAGAGCACTCACCCTGCAGTCAGGAGGACCTGGGTTCAGATCCAGCCTCAGACACTTCACACACACACACACACACACACACACACACACACACACAAAACCTAGTCATGTGACCTTGGGTAAGTCACTTAACCCCAGTTGCCCTCCAAAAAGCAAAAAAAAAAATTAAAAAGACTTCCAAATTTTCTTCTTTCCCCCCATTGAGAAGGCAAACAATTTTATATATGTTATACATATGCAGTCAATCAAAACATATTTCCATGTTACTCATGTTGTGAAAGAAAACACAGCCAAAAAACCCACCAAGAAAATGAAGTAAAACAAAAAGTATGTTTCAATTTGCATTCAAACTCCATAAGTTCTTTCTTGTGGATAGCATTTTTCATTTTAAGTCCTTTTGATTATATTGGATCTTAGTATTACTGAGAATAGCTAAGTCATTCACAGTTGACCATAGTATAATATTGTTGTTACTGTGTATACTGTTCTGGTCCTGTTTATTTTACTTTCTATCAATTCATGAAAGTCTTTCCAGGTTTTTCTGAAAGCATCCTGCTCATAATTTCTTACAGCATAATAGTATTCCTTCATAATCATATACCACAATTTTTTTCAGCCTTTTCCCAATTGATGGACATCCCCTCCATTCCAATTCTTTGCTACCATAAAAAGAGATGCTATAAATATTTTTGTACATATAGATCCTTTTCATTTTTCTTTGATCTCTTTGGGATATAGACCTAGTAGTGGTATTGCTAGATCAAAGGGTATGCACAGTTTTATTGCTTTGGGCATAGTTCCAAATTGCTCTCCAGAATGGTTGAGTCAGTATACAATTTCACCAACAGCTACTGTTTTAATTTTCCCATGTCCCCTCCAACATTTGTCATTTTCCCTTTTCTGTCATATCAGCCAGTCCTAATAGATGTGTAGTGGTAGTTCAGAGTTGTTTTAGTTTGCATTTTTCTAATCAGTAGTAATCTAGAGCATTTTTAATATGGCTACAGATAGCTTTGATGATCTTATCTGAAACCTGCCTGTTCATATCCATTGAGGAATGGCTCTTATCTCTATAAATTTTGCTGAGTCACTTTTAAAAGAGAATAATTTAATTGTTTTCCAGAATGTTTAGACCAATTTTTAGCTCCATCAACAGTGTATCTATATTCCTATTTTCTTCTATCCCCTACATTAACTATGTCCATCTTTTTGCCAGTTTTCTACCTGTGAGGTGAAATCTCAGAGTTATTCTACTTTTCATTTTTTCTTATTATTGGTACATTTTTCTTATGGATGTTAATAGATTATAGTTCTTTTGAAAAATATATTTAATTCAATCTAATTCTACAAGCATCTATTAATATATTATATTTTGTTATGCAGGACACTATTTGGTACTTTGCCAGGTTACTGCAAATCCCCAAAGCTTGGCAATTATTGTTCCAAATAAATGTTTACAGAACTGTTCTGGAATTATTATGGTTACAGTATTTATCCAGAGCACAGCCTTGGCCTTTCCTTCATCATATCTCACCCAGACTATTGCAATAGCCTTCTGATTGGTGTCCCTACCATAATAACATGCAAGTCAGTGTACTAAGATCATGGAATATGTAAAGGGAAATAAAGTGTAAGAAGCCTGTAGAAGTAGGAAGAGATCAGATTTGAAGGGCTTTAAGTGACAGAAGATTTTATATTTGGTCCTAGAAGTAATATGAATTCACTAATGTGACATAATTAGACCTGTGCTTTAGGAAAATCACTTTGGCAAGTGGAGTGGAGGATGCAGTCAATGGATAGAGGTTTAACCTTGTTGCTGTTGTGTAGTAGTGCACCAGACTAGAGTTAGAGTTAGAAGAGACCTCTGAGATCATCAAGTTCAACTTCCTGCATTTTACCTATGAAAGGTGGCTTGCTCTAGATCAAGGCCATTAACAATTAAAACTACAATAAATCTTAAAAAACAGCAAAGCCAGGCCCTTGATTTTATAGATGAAGAAACTGAAACCTAGAGAAATAGATCAAGCATCCTGTCTAAGATCATAAAGCTAGTTAGGGAGTGGTCAAGTTAGAACTCAAAACTATATCTTGTAAATCTGAGTACAGTATTCTTTTCCCTGCAGCATGCATTTTCAAGTTATACTGTTAGTCTTCCTATTTGATTACCAAAGCACCATGTTTTTTATTGAGGGGAAAAAAGCTGATTATGGGAAAGGATGAATGAGAGAACTTATTTAATTATTACCTTTATTTTTAACATGTCTTTATGTAGCATAATATTTATAATAATTTAGAATTATTAGCTAATCAATTAAAATATACTTAGAATCAATTTATAGTTAAAAGGGACCTTACAGATCACAACCAGAGGTTCCCAAAGTAGGTGACACCACCACTGGGGGCTCTGGAATGATCCAGGGGGGTGGTGGTAGTAGCCTTGGGTGCAATTAGAGGCTATTGAATAAAAACAAGGAGGCAGTGGAAGCATAAGGAAAGAAGAAAAGATGAGAAAGTTTTGAAAAACCATTCATACATGTTTCATCTGTTGTGTAAACAGAGTTAAAGTCATAGTTATTACATTATTTTCCAAATAAACACACAAAATACAAGTTATAACCAATCAGTGGTCAAGTCTACTGACAGGTCTTAACAAGCAAGTGTTGGCAGGCAAGCAAGTTATGCATTGCCAGGAAGTCCAACATGCATATGCAGAAATATTTGCATGTGATAACTTGTTTATAATAAGATATTATATGATTACATGATACAATATTACATCATCAAAATTTCAATGTGGGGGAAAAACCCCACAAACATAATAAATTATTACATTTAAGATACATCATTTAAAAATATTTTTTGAAATGATGCAATTTTAGCTAGACATGTACAACATATACTGAATTACTTATCTCCCAAGAAGGAATGGGTGACAAGGGAGGAAGGAAATGGATCTGAAATTCGAGGTCTTAACATTAAATGTTTCAAATATATATAAATACTATTATTAATACTCTTTTGCTTGTAATAGGGAGATAAGATGTGCAGGCATTGGGACACAAAGATTCACCTTCCTCTAATGGAAATGTCGAAGGGGGTATGGGAGAAGGTATGGGAGAGAGCAGAGTGGAGGAAGCGATATCTTGTGGGACTACTATTCTGGGAGGTTGGGTAGGGGAATAATGGGGGGAAAATGATTGTAACTCAAAATCTGGCGGAAATGAATGATAAAAAACAGAAGTTAATAAAGCATTTGTTTAAATAGAAAAAAAAATGAAATGATGCAATTTAAAAAATCCACTAAAGGGCTAAAGAAAGTAGATGTCCAATGGGGAGTTGTATATTTTTTCTAAAGGGAGTGGTAGGCCATATAAGTTTGGGAACTTCTGATTTAATCTAATTTTCTTTTTGGTATAGTGCAAAGGAAGGCCCAATTTGGAGTTTGAAAACTATGTGGCTCAAGTCTGAACTCTCCTGCTTAGAGTTTATATTGTCTTGGGCTAATAACTTGCCCTCTTTGAGTTTGAGTTTCCTCATCTGTAATATGTGGATAATAATCCTCACCTTGTCTATCTCACAGAATTTTTTTCAGATCAAATGAGATTGTGTGTGGGTATGTACACATATACACATATATACACAATACATGTATCTATCTGTATATATATATATGTATATTCTTGTGTATATATTTATGCATATAAATGCATGTTTTCATTTGTAACTTTATATGCATGTATGTGTATGTATTTATATAGACCTCTGATTTCATTAATGTAGAGAATTCCCCAATGAAGAAATGTTCTCTACCAAATATATCTACAATTATTATTCTTCATAGACAGTTGTCAGGAGATTAAGTGATTTGTGAATGATCACACAACCAGTATTTGGAGATGGGGAATTTGAATCCAGATTCTTCTGACTCCATAAGTTGACTTTCTACAATGCTACATTGCATCATATTACTATAATAATAATCATCAACCATAATAATGTCAATCACAAAAAATAATGAGGAGAACAATGACTCTTCAAATATGCATCACTGGCATGTTTATATACCTGATATAAAGCATTCACAATTTGTATCACTAAAATATAATATTATGACCATAAGAAAAGTATATATTGACTAAGAAATAAGAGACGATTTGTCAAAAAGCAGCAAGGATATTTTATACCATGTAATATCAGTGTAGTAATTAAATAAGTTATCAGAAACTGCCATTTTTAACTATTAGAAAGCCTTTGACTCAGTTCCATACTCATGACTTGTTCATGTACTAACACATGCATACATATATATATGTGTATGTATGTGTATATATATGGTATATATATTTATATATGTATATACACATATACATACGTATATATGTGTATATATATATATATATATATATAAAATTTAACTCAAAGTATCAAGAAAATACTAGAGTACTTTATGTCTACATGGAAAACTGTTCTCCATTTAAAACATGCCAGAAGCATAAGACTGATTGTTGTAAAATATGGCATTTTCAGGGAGACAATTTAAGCCCATTATGGTTCTATTAAGCTTTAAAACCATTATCATTTATCTTAAATAGAATTAAGAATGGTTTCCAAATTACAGAGAGAGTCAAACAAAAAGATCTTATAAATTGCTTGATGTGCACAATTGACATTAAACTTCACGAATCTACCAAAAAACAAACTAAACAGTTTCTTCATCTCATGTAATCATTCTTTAGTAATCATATCAAAATGTCATTTGGAGTCAATAAGAATAAAATTTATAATATATTTCAATAAAAGTAATAGATAAAAGATTTGAGCTGAACTCAGAGGTCACATTAAATCAATGGATAAAAGTGATGTCTGCAAATACCTTTGTTTCTTCCAGGCAAGACACATGGAGCACAAAGATATCAAAGAAAAGACTGGCTGAATACATTAAGAAATTTACTGGCATGCTGACATCAAAGTTTTTAGCTTTTTAAGGAACTTATTTAAAACAATCAACAAATATTTTTTTAAATCATCTTAATGTGTACTATGGGGACTTTTAAATGAATAAAATCTGATTCAGAAATAACAAAGACTCCTGTTGTTTGTCCTTTATTTTTCAGAAGAGGACCAATGACATCACTGTTGAATATCTTGACTTGTGAGCAAATTAGATATGAGAGGCAGAGCTGGGTAAAGTTGTCAGCCTCACTTCTTTTTTGTAGTCTTTGAAGTTCATTGGCAGGACAAAAGTCAGGAAAACTGATGATAGCCAGGACTGCAGTGGATGACCTTGGCATCTTTGATGGCTGACTGTTCTCTCAGCACTCCACAGCACCTGCATCAACTGCATTTATGACCATTGGAGCAAATGTTTCTCATTTACCCATTCCACCAGGGGAAGTTTGCACATCCATGGGGTAGGCATCTCCCCTAATTCAATGATGAGTTTGAGGCCTGTTGGGGTACCCCCAAATCTGCCCAGACATTTGTTCCAGTGTGTGGCTATTGTGCATGCTACCGCTTCTTGGAGCCACAGGTGAGAGGGCACCAAAGGTGGATGAACAGCCCTGAAAAGAATTCGGCAAGGCCTCAGACTAGAGGTGTCACAATATAAACGATGCATATGGCTTATCACTCTAAGATATTTAGGGAAAAAATGAAGACTTCCTTACCGAAAAGGAGGAAGAGGTAATCATTCTTAGAGAACATGATAAATGTATCAAAACCTACAAAATCCCTTTGGAACAAGTAGCCATCAATTCACCAAGCAATAGTATTGGCTGACAACAGAAATATGCCATTGAATTTGATTTTAAATAAAAATTGTTTAATAGACGGAACCTAGGAAAAGGGTAAGAATGCAGGAATGGAATCAAAAAGTCCTTCATGGGCAGAAATTCATGGCATAAAATCAGCTACTAATATATCAACAAATATATAGTGGAGAGAGGGGCAGAAAAGCTAAATCACAATGATTTGTTTGTGGAAATGGAAATATTTATGAAGGCAATTCAAGGCCAGCTAACTGCCATCAGAAATTATAAAGAAATTATCTTTAAGGAATATAAATTCAATAATCAATGCAAATTGTTCAAGGAAATATTAAAAAAACTAAAAGAAATCTCTGGAGACTGTAAAAAAAATCTTAGCATTTAATGACTATCTAGCAAGATATGACCTGATGGCCAGAATTATACAACAGAAGCTCACTATCTTTCAAAATGTAACAGATAAGAAATCATCATACTACAAAAACCTCAAAATAGCCTTGATAATTCACTATATTGCTGTATTGGAACCAAAATATTATCATAGACAAAACTGTTGCTAACAATCATCTGAATCTATGCAGGAGACATTATAGAAGGGAAAATTGGAGAACATTTGACAACTGATTAGAGATGTGGGGTGAGGGAGAGTGAGATATCAAGCACTATAATGAAGTTTCAAACTTTATGCCCAGAAGAATTGTTGTGCCCTCAAAAGCGATTGGGAAATTTAGAAGAGAAATGATTTTGAATGGAAACATGTTTTTAACATGTGGTAAATTTGAGATGCCTATGGAACATGCAGTCAGAGATGTTAAATAGGTATTTGGTGATGTGGATCTAGAGTTTGGGAGAGATACTAGTGCTCGATATATAGATTTTGGAGTCTGCAGTGTAGAGAAGATAATTAAATCCATGTGAATTGATGAGGTTACCAAGAGAGAATGTCAACACAGAATAGAAGACTCAAAATAAAGCCTTGGTTAGAATTCAGAATTATGGTATCCTATGTAGATGAAGAACTTCTAAAGGAAAGTGAGCAATCATACAGGTAGGAGAAAAGTTGGATCGTGAAAACCAAGGCAGGGGAGAGTATGTAAGAAGAAAAGTTGGTTGATAATTGTCAATGCTGCAGAGAAGCCAGTAAGGAAGATACTTGAAAAAAAAGACTTAGATTTGACAATTAAGAAATCATTAGTGACTTTGGAGAAAGACCAGTTTCATAAGAGTGATGAGGACAGAAACCAGATTGCAAAAATTCCAGAGTAAATGACAAAAAAGAAAGTAGAGGCAACGAGGAAAGATGACTTTTTCTCAGAATATTGTTTAGAAATGAGGCATGATATAGGGCCATAGCTTTAAAGGCTGAGGGAGCCAGCAGATAGTGAGAGATTGAAGATAAAAAGAAGGTGTCATCTTTGAGGGAACAATCTACTAATGGAAATGGGCAGAGGTGGGATTGAGGATATATGAAAGTTGTTAGCCTTTTGAGGTAAAGGTCCAATTCTTCAATAAAAACTCAAAAAGGAGGGAAGAATTGAGGATAATGTCAGAGGATTAAAAAATAAAGAAAAGAGGAGAAAAGGGAGCTCCTAGTGAACAATTGCTTTGACTGTCTCCATCAATGATGAAAGCAGGTATTTGGTAAGGTTGGCTTGGAGGAGGTGGTGGTATGGGAGGCTTGGAGAAAGAAGGATTCTCTCTATCATCCAGTGTGGTGAGTGGGATACAGAATAAATTTGGGAATTTGAAAAGTACTATCCTGCCACAATGAGGGTTCATTTGAGATTAGATAACAAAATTTTTTAGTGGACTCAACAAAGTTGTATGATTTTGGAGCTTCATTTAACAGCAGGAAATGAGTAGGAATAAGGACATGAATGATGGCTATAATCTAGGGTTTGGGTTTGGGAAAAGTATAATTTATGAAAAAACCAACAGGAAAGGGATTCAAGAACAGAGGATAGTGTAGAGGTGAACTTTCCTGTTCCCCTTTAATGCTAGTGTCTTCCCTCTGTTGATTATCTCTGACGTGTTACTGTATAGCTCTTGCTTCTTGTATCTATCTTGTTTCTGTATTTAACTTGTCTATATATCATTTCTGTATAAATCTTGTGTCTTCTTTTCATTCTGTTTCCCTCATTAGACTCTGAGCTCCTTGAGAGCATGGGTTGTTTTTTGACTTCCTCTGTATTATAGAGCTTGGCCCACTGCCTGTAACATAATTAATACTTAATAAATGCTACATCACTGACTCAACAGATTAACTTAAATACCAGCCAATTAGACTATGGCAATATTGCTATTTGAATCATTGTTTTTTAAAAACTGAAGTCAAAATAGTAACACAATACAAAGTCCAAGCTGCACAAAGAACAATACAAACAATTCAACACCAATAAAAGTTTACAAAAGAGTCTGGAGAAACAAAGAAGTTGGAGAAGATAAATAACCCCTGAAGAAGGGGGATATTGATATTATCTGATCATCTGCTTTATGCACACACACATGTACACATGTGTGTTACACAATGTAACATATATGTATACAACACACATATATGTTACACAATGAAAATACAAAGTGGATTTAAAGAGAAATGAAAGCTTGTATAATATTAATATAATGGTATGTAATAGCATAATATAATATGATCTGTGCTTTTTTTTTTGCTCAAATACTTTATAGTGGCACATGACATAGTAAGGTAACCTGGATTTTAGCCATGTCTGAAGCATTGTGTATGCGACTCTTCTAACTGGTGAAGAGAATGGTAATGCAAGGGACTTTGTGTCTGAGAGGAAGGGTTGATTCAAGAGTTTTGGAGAGGATATTCTTTTAGGTTGAGAGAGAAGACATGTGTGGTTTCAGAAGCTCTCCAAGACCAACTTTAGACAGCCAGAAGAATGTCTCTCCCAAACTCTTGCAGTAACTCCTCCCATTCCTCCACTCCTGTAGCAATGCCACATGTGTCAGCTTTCTTTCTATTGATTTGAAGAGGGTCTTGCAAAATGCCCCACATTTGGCTGGAAACTCACAAAGTACTTTGTTATCAAAATCAATCTTGGTCCCATCTTTCTCAATAGAAGGTATCACTTATTTACAGGTAGTTAAGTGTCACAGTGATTAGAGTGCTGGGCCTGAAGTCAAGAAGTCTCACATTTTTGAGTTTAAATTTCAGACATTTGCTAGCTGTGTGACCCCAGGCAAGTCATTTAACTATGTTGCCTCAGTTTCCTCATCGGTAAAATGAGTTTGAGAAGGAAATGGCAAACCACTCCAGTATCTCTGCCAAGAAAACCCCAAATGGAGTCATAAAGAGTTAGATGTGACCGAAATGACTGAACATCACTTATCTCCTGCCAAAAAAAGGATACAAGTAACCTTTTCAGTTATGACACAATTATGTGTTTATTTTATATGAAGCATTCACAGTGTGTACAACTCAATCTATAAACACAACAAAACATCCTGGTTGAGGAGCAAAAATAGTGTCAAAAAGTCCCATGGTATAGAGGGCATTATATTGATTTGGGAATTATTGAACAAGTTGCCTGAAAGCACATTAACATTTGCACTACCTCCACTAATTATCACAAGCCTTGACTCAGTTCCACACTTATGGTTTGTTCATATATTGCATACATACCAAACAAGTATAGTGAGAACATGAGTATCTAATATCCTCATGACATTATTTTCTCCAATATTAAACACATCACCGACACAATAATGTAAATAACAATTGTTATATATATGTATATATTCAATATATACTTTGCTATGAATTAAGATAACAACTTAGACCAAGATCAAATCTATCTGAATTACATTGAACAATTTGAAAATTCTAGTGCTACTGCTACCATCACCACCACCACCACCACCACCACCAACAACAACAACAACAACAACGACAACGACAACAGCAACAAAATCCAAAGTATCCAAAACATATAGAGCAAAAGTCTCTCTAAATATAGAAACTAAATGGGAGCTATCAAACCTATGAACTCTAAAATCCTGGAGAACTGTGTTCTGGTAATACTTTTAATCAACTACAAAAGAATATGTTCTATTCTTCACTGATAGAATAGTTTGTAGAACATCTCTTTGTTCTGTTTTAAGAATACAGCAGAATTGGGGCGGCTAGGTGGCGCAGTGAGTAAGAGAGCCTGCCTCGGAGTTGGGATGAACCGAGATCGAATCCGGCCTCAGAAAATGAGCACCCACACATAAATAATGACTAGCCGTGTAACCTTGAGCAAGTTACTTAACCCCAATTGCCCTAAAGGGGCGGCTAGGTGGCGCAGTGAGTAAGAGCGCCGGCCTCGGAGTTGGGATGACTCGAGATCAAATCCGGCCTCAGAAAATGAGCACCCACACATAAATAATGACTAGCCGTGTAACCTTGAGCAAGTTACTTAACCCCAATTGCTTTAAAAAAAAAAAAGAGTTTGAAGAATACAGCAGAATAATGATTTCTTCCAAACCATTTCCATTTGAACTTCATTGAACAATATGTAATGGGAATTGTCCATCCTTGGCTCTTATGAAACTATGCTATGTGAATAGTTGATATATTTACTGTTTGGACTTTGGAGCAAGCATGTAAACCAAGAGCATTAGAGAAAGACACTTTCACAGCTCCTCAGGGATAACCCCCAGAACACCAATAAGTCATGTAACTAACCTCACTCCAAGAGTCAAATTCCAACCCTGCCACTTTTTCACCTTTGGGAAGACATTTAATCTTTCTTGATCCTAGTTGCTCCATCTACAAAATGAGAGGGTTGGACCAGATGACCTCCTAAGCTAAGGTCTGTTCTAACTCTAAATATATGTAGCCCTAATTTATGGCTGCCATGCCAAATGTCAACGATTATTATTTAAGTTGTGACTTGTCCAAGAGCGCAGCTAATTTAACTGAGTTAAATTGTCTTTCTTATAAATATTAACTAACATTTATATATTGCTTTAAGGTTTGTAGAACTTTTTACATATATCACCTAGTGTGCCACTGATTTATATAGACTTGACTTTATTGTTTCAACTTATCAGAATGGGTGTGAATGACATGTTCCAAGCATATCTATCTTTATCCAGGAGGGGGAACCAAATCAAGGCCCCATTTCTGTAGGCCTGCTTATATCAGAAGATATTTCTGCCATGGCCTTGCAATGGGAATCTACTAATCAAGTCATGAAAAGTATAGCACATTGTACCTATGGAAGAAAGCAAATGTAGACTCATTTATTACAGATAAACCCATCTCTTTATTCTTGTCATTAATAATTAATTGCCTTAGGCTTTGTCTCCAGTATGGTTATACTTTATGAAAACACAGGACCAGGAAATATTGTGCAAAATGCAAAACACCAACTTTATCATGGGCAATAAAAATTCAATTAAGTCAAGAATAAAAATGTGTTAGCAGCCCAAGCTTAACACCAAGCCATAGAATATGAATAGATTATAGAAAACAAAGTAATACATGTGTGACAATTTATATGTGTATGAAAAATCCACCATCACCTCCCAGAGCCTATAAGAAAGAATTTAAATAAAAGAAGCAAAGATACCATGTAATATTTATAGTAAGTGCCAAATCAGACTAGCCCTTTGAGTTGGCAAAGTGGGTGGCTATCTCCAGGGGAGTTATTTGAGGAAGATACAATTAATTTCAATTCAATTCATCAAATATATATTGAATGACTGCTACAGTTAATATACTGTGTTTGTTTTTGGAGATTGAAGCTTAAAAACAAAGATAATCCTTGGCTTCAAGAGGCTTATATTCTATCAGAAGCTCACATGCTGCCAACTTTCTGCTAGAGTTCTATGGAAATCACTGAGAATCTACCATTTGGACCACTCCTTTGAGTTGGTTAAGGTATAGTGTGAGTCTCTTGTTACAAAATCAACAGGCAGAATGGCCATCAAATTATGTAACTGATTTTGTTTTTTAAATAAACTTCAAGTATTGCCTGAGGGAGAGTCAAGGAGTAAAAGTAATTTAAAACCCACCTTCACGATACAATTTTTTTTTGGAAACATGAGCAAAAATACTGACACTATTATATATTCCAGAAACTTTCAGCACTAGGAATTCAGACAAATATTTAAGGTATGTAGTAACGTATACATCAAAGGCAAATAATGCTTATGACAAGTGAATATTCACTTTGGTTACTGACTCAGCTTCCATTTCCAAATAACCCTTCCTTTACAGAAGCACTCTTTTGCCATCATGTGGAAATTGTTTTTGGAGTCAAAGGACCTAAGTTCAAATTCCAGCTCTGCCACTTACTACCTATATCACCTTAGGCAATCCTTAGGCCTCCCTTTGCCTTAGTTTTATTATCTATCAAATGAGGATCTTGAAATGGATAATTTCTAAGATCCTTTCCAACTCTAAATATATCTAAAAATCGAATGATCCCTAGGAAATTGAGTGTTTATTGCAATGATACCATCATTGCTCAAAAAATGTTTGGAACTCTTCCTTTAAGAATGCACAAAATTCTCATTTTTAGTAGTTACAACCTAATTTTAATGCCAAGCATTATTTTCCAGCTTGACCACCCACTTTATACAGAAGATTTGCTTCCAAATGACACCTGACTGTTTCCTCAAATCAAACTCAATTTTAACGGTGGAAGATTTGGCATTATTGAGGACAGAAAGTGCTAAAGGCTCTGAAAGCCTTCTTGGAGGGGAATCCCAAACCTATTTTGAACAAAGGCAGTAGGATCATTGAATAAGTATATAGATTCACAAGGGGATTAAATTAAAGGATGAAATACTCAGGTAAACTCAGAATTTTTGGTACCTGTTAAAATAATCGATCACATGGATTTTTAGCCATATCTCTGTATTATCTTGGAGCAGTGTGGTATGAAAGAATGAACACTGGGATTGTAGTTGTGCAGTCAGCAAGCCATTTTCCTACTTTGAACCTTTATTTACTCATCTGGAAGATATGGATATCAATACATGTGCCAAATTAAAAGTGTAATATAAGCATCTGCTATTGTCATTATTTTTGTTGCATTTTTGTCTGAGGGGGGCAATACAGTGACCCATAAAAAACGACTATTCTTTGTTAGCCCTACTACATTAATTCAATCCAGTTTAACAAACATTTATTGAGCAGCTCCTGTATGCAAATCACTGTGCCCAGTGCTATGAGAGATAACAAAGTTTGGTAGATAAGAGAGTCTTTGACCTCATGATCTTATAGTTCTTAGGCAATACAAACAGAAATACTACAAAACACCACATAAGTATTAAGAGATGCATGTTTGACCTGGATTTTCAAGTGTGAAAGATAGAGTCTGAAACTGTTATTTCATTAGGTTGTTGTCCTTTGTTTTTGAAGAGGACCAAAATGACATCAGTATGCTAGAGTAAAGTTTCAGTGTGTCTGACTGTGACTAATCAGACAAATTTGAGCTCGGAATGCTCTACCACAGGTCAATCACAAATAGTCCATGTGAACATTTGGAGGGGATTCTCTAAATTTGTGCATCCTGCGTTTCCTTTGAGCTGTTGTGATTCTGCTTTGCTTAGGAACTCCTAGAAGAGGAAAGCACTATTAAGCAGCTAGGTGGCACTGTGGATAGACTGTGGATGGCTTGAGTGGAACATTCTATTTCATATATACACTAAGCTGTGTGACCCTGGACAAAATAACTTAACCTCTCTGTGCCTCAGCTTCCTCATATATAAGATGAAGGTAATAATAGCATCTCACAGGGCTGTTATGAGAGTAAAATGGGTTAAAATATATAAAGCACTGTATGAATGCTAGTCATTATATTTATTCATTATTATATTTTTGTAACTAGTTATAATAAACCCATTTATTAAATTATTTATTTGTTAAATTTATTTACTAAATAAACACAATAAAATATGCAGGTTAACACCTCTGCAACTTATAGTCTTACAGTGCTGCTTAGAGAACTGAGACGTTAGATTACGTGTCCCGGGTCTCTGTATCAGTATGTTAGAGGCAAGACTCAAATCCAGGTCTTCCTGAGTCAGGGGCATTTCTATTTTGTATATCATGATGACTCTCTGGGGTTAAAACTGGGTGAAGAAAAAAGGCATTTCATGTGTGGGAAAAGTATAGGATAGGTATAAAGGACATTGAGCAATTCAGTTTGTTGGAGAGCATCATTCAGAAAGTAGCTGTCTGAGATGACATTGAAAGGGAGCATGAGATTGGCTTGTGGAGAGCCCTGAATTCTAGGCTTGTTCACTGAAGTGCTGATGAGACATTCATGTTCTTGGAAGAAAATTGTACATACTTATTCGGGAGTGATAAAAATAGAGCTAGAAGTTAAAGACATGGCAGTGAATTCGATTGCCAATGGATGATATAGGGAGAGAAGACAGGAGGGTCAAGTATAGAATCCTGGGCAGTATTCCCTTTAAGGAATCTGGAAGATCATGATTGGGTTGTTAACTGAATTATTTAGATGACTATAAATGACCTTGAGAATATGGGGTGTAAAAATTGGTTTCATTATTTTTTGGAAAAAGGATTTTCTGAGAAGGCATAGTAAAAACACTAGTTATGAAAATAGGCACCTACCCTTATGAAGAATACCTTGCATCTAGCAGCATGTCAGGGAAATGAGTAGTTGATTTAGCTCCTAAGGATTCATCTGAAGAAATAGACCCTGATTAAAATTTTCTTAAAAAAAAAGGAAGGTGTCTTATTAAGCTCACCCCTCCCCAACCCATGGTAGCTAGTTTGCTCTGGGAATTTGGAGATTTCTGAAAGGTAAATATCCTACTGAAGATAACTTCCTGAGAACTATATGATTTTAAACATCTAGTATCCCAAGGATATGAGACAACAGTGGATATAGTGCTGGGCCTCAAGTCAGGAAAACTTGAGTTAAAATCGGGTTTCGTATACTTACTAGCTGTATGACCATGGGAAAACCATTTAATCCTGTTTGCCTCAGTTTCCTTGTTATAAAAAGAGCTGGGGAAGGAAATGCCAAATCACTCCAGTATCTTTGCCAAGAAAACTCCAAAAAGGGTCATGAAGAGTCTGACACAATTGAAAAAAAATTACTAAACACAACTTCCAAGAGTAGCTCCACTTTCACTGACTTGTTCACTGAAGTGCTGACTGACTATTTCACTGACTAATAGAATTGCCAAGGATTAATCAATAAAATAAGTGCCTACTATGTGCCAAGTACTATGCTAAGAGCTGGTGAAGAGTACTTCAGAAGAGTTATATAAACCATCTCTGTACCCCAAGAGAGCAGATAAGCAAGGGAGGATTGCATTGTAATGGAAAATTTAGGCCCTGATGTTCTAGAGCTCATAATTGTAAGCACCTTTATTATAGAAGATCAGGAAGGTGAAATGGAATGTGTCCACCTTACTCTCATTGAATTTGGCTTAAGGAGGGGAAAATGTACGAATGTTTTTGGGAATTGGGAATCACCCCACAGGAAAATAGGGGGGAAGGGAATAAGAGGGGAGATGATAGAAGAGAGGGCAGATTGGGAGAAAAGGTACTTAGAAGCAAACACTTTTGAAAAGGAATGGGGTCAAAGTAGAAAATAGAACAAGTGAGGGGCAGGATAAGATGGAGGGAAATATAGTTAGTCTACCACAATATAACTATTATGGAAATGATTTGGGTAACTACACATGTACAATTTATATTTAATTGCTTATATTCCCAGTGGGGGTGGATGAGGAGGGAAGAAGAGAAAGAATCTGGAAATCAAAGCTGTAAAAACAAATGTTAAAAAAAATTAAAAATTGTTTTTTTTTTACTTGCAACTGGAAAATAAGATATACAGGCACTGCAGTATAGAAATCCATCTTGCCCTACTAGAAAGTTGGGGGGGATGGGGGAGGATATAAGACAGAGCATATTGGGGGAAGGGGTATTCAGTAGGCTCGCTATCTTGGAGGGGGGTAGGGTAAAGATGGGGAAAAATTTGCAACTAAAAATCTTGTGGAAATGAATGTTGAGAACTAAAAATAAATAAATAAATAAAAAGATTAATTTTTTTAAAAAGATTTTTTATTGTTCCACCAAGAGCGACTATGCTTAGCTGAAGTTTTTATCAGCTGAAATAAAAGACTGTGAACCTAATCCTAAGGTTGCAACCTAGCACATTATTTAGGGATCTGTAACAAGAAAAGCTTTTTTCAGCATGTGTGTCATCGTCATATATCATCACCACACTCAATAAATTAAAATGCTGTTTTCAGCTCACAAGCATTTTCTTTGTCAGGCTCAATTGGCAAACTGGATGGAATACAAAAGAAGGGATCTGTATCACCACTGCTCCTAGTGGTAGAAAGTGTTTGGTACTGGTGATCACACAGGGCTGTTTGACAGTGTTACAAGCCTCTCAAGTCAAAAGATTAATCTAAAAAGTCAGTAAATGTTTGTTCAGTGGGGAAAAGAAAGCATGATTATTGAATCCCATATTACAGCTTCATTGATTGACAGTAGAAGAGCTTCAATATTTGGGCTGGTAAACTGAAACTCTGTTGTACTTAAAAAAAGTCACAAAACCTTGATTTTGTAATCAGAGTATGTTAACACACTGTTAACATTTCAAATATGTGTTTTCTCCTTTTTGCCAAGAATCCGAAACAGTGTCCTGGTTTGTTTATACAAAACACCTAGTAGACGGGACTCATGAAATTGTAAATAGGGGAAAAAAGCAGAAGAGAAAAATATAGTATCAGTAGACATTGCAGAGTAAGTAGAACTAGGCATTATTTAAGTGGACTTTCCTGAAGAGAAAAAAAAAAGAATAAAATCAAATTTAACCTTTCTCATTTTTGTAAAGGAAGTTGCCTGGAGCAACTAATTTTTGAAGTATGATTTTCGATTTTGGGCATCACAATCTGGGAAGGGCATTGATTAGTTATAGAACCCTCAGAGGAGGACATGTAACATGGTGAATGCTATTCAAATTAGGCCATGTGAAGATGGGTAGAAGGAATTTAGGATGTTGAGCCTGGAAAAGAGAAAGTTCAAGGGGGACATGGTAGTTGTTTTTGTTTTGAATTGGAACTTCAATTGATCTATTTTGCTCTACTTGAAAGAATAGTAAATGGGATAGAAGTGTCAAGGAAGAAAACTTTGGTTTTATAGAAGGAAAAACTTCCTAGCAATTAGAGCTATTAAAAATTGAATGGTAAGTGCTTAATTTATTAGTGGAGTTCTACAAACAAAAGCAGGTATGTCGTAGTTGAGATTCTTTTGGGAGTAGGGGTTAAGTTAGATGGCTACTGAAGAGCCCTTCAACTTTGAAATTCCATACTTTGATCAGGGTAGCTAGGTGGTACAGCAGATAGAATGCTGGGCTTTTAGTCAGGAGGACCTGAGATCAAATCTGCCCTCAGATACTTACTAGCTGTGTGACCCTGGGCAAGTCTCTTAACCCTGTTTGCCTCGGTTCCTCATCTATAAAATGAGCTCCAGAAGGAAATGGCAAACCACTCCAGCATCTTTGCCAAGAAAACCCCAAATGGGGTCACAAAGATGTAGACACAACTGAAATTCACTGAACTATAAGATGCTTTAAACCATGAATAAAGAAAAATAACTTTTAAGGATCATTGTAAATTTTCATTGTGCATTGTTTAACTATTCTTGCTAGTGATACATGAGCAATTCATGTAGTTCAGAAGTTACATCAAAATATGTATGAATAAATGAGAAATGATGGGAAAGAAAGCTTTCCTTCTTTCTAGTTAACAATACTGACCAAAATATTACATTTGGATTTCTATCATCATAGATTTAGTTGGAAGGGATCCTGGAAATCATTTAGTCTGATGACTGCAAAGAAACTAATCTAAAGAAAGGAAGTGACTTACTGACAGTCACAAAGGTAGCAAGTAACTGAGCTGAAGTTGAATTGATTGTTAGAATGAAGTCCAGTGTCCTGTGCATTTTAGATCACACTATCAGATGAACTGATCTCGTGCCATGGGTTTTGCTATTGGTCTTGGACAAATGAATCTGCATGAGTTATCTAACCCTTCTGAGGCTCAGTTTTCTCAACTATAAAATTTATAGGGTAGTTGAGAGGAACAAGTGAGATAATTCTTCTGAAGCACTTTGAAAATTATAAAACCCTATGTAAACATGAGTTAATGCTATATTATTAACTGAGCATAGTAGTGTGTGTTACTGTAACTTTACCTTTCTTTATCTTGAAGCCAAACTGTAAAGAACATTTATTCATGGGGATCGATGAGATTATGATGGATATATTTCTGTCCTCAAAAATCTGTGGGCAATCTTTTAGACATGAAAGACAAATATATGATCCTGGGCAAGTCACTTACCTTCCAAATGCCCTAATCAGCTCTCTACACAACTATGTTATAAGAAAAAAACTATATATGTGTATATATAGATTTATATACAGACATACATATGTAATATGACACATACTTATGTCAATAGGCATCCGGGTAGTGCAGTGAATAGAGTACCAGATCTGGAGTTAGGAAGATTTATCTTCCTGAGTTCAAATCAGGTATCAGATTCTTCCTAGCTCTGTGACCCTGGGTAAATCACTTAGATCTGTTTGCCTAAGTTTCCTTATTGGTAAAATGAGTTGGAGAAGGAAATGGCGAACTACTCCATTATCTCTGCCAAGAAAACCCCAAATGGGGTCACTTAGGGTCAGACATGACTGAAAATGACTGAATGACAACAATTATTATAGTATATAGTACTATTCTATTATTTATATATTCATAAATATACACACCAGTAATATACATATGTATGTATCCATATGTAATGCACGTATGCATACATACATACATACATACATACATATCAGGGGTGATAGAAAGCATTTGCAGAGATTTCCTGTAGGAAGCACATAATCCAGGAATGAATCTGGTTCACGTGAGCACAAAGCTCCTTGTAGAAGGGTTCCCCCTGGGCTGTGGAATACAAAGCTACTAAATAAGTTGTGGTGGGATTGCAATGTATATTGCTGGATGGGATATCCACATTGAAAAAATTTCAGATCTCTCGAGGTACTGAAGAAGTATATTTAAGCTCCAAACCTCAGGGCATCCCTTGTATAATACTAAAGAGTACATGTTCAAGTGAATACCAGAGTCCTAGAGGAGGGAAGAAGAATTGACAGCAGTCTACACCTATTATCTTGGAATTTGATATTTCCTGATCTGGAGGGTGAAACAAGGTAAAAAAGCCTTTCTAGGGAATCCTTGAAAGGAGTAATAACTGCTAATAGCAAAGCCGTGACTGTACAAAAGATTCCCAGGAGGTTTCTAAAAGTTGGCAGGGATTTTCTGGTGAAGGTGGGATATTATCCATCCATTCAGAACATCATTAATCTAACTCTCCAAAGTTCAACCTTATTTTATACACAAAATATATTATATATGTAAATGTATATTACATGTATGTACAGGTATGGTATGTATACAGATTCATATGTTTACACAGGTATATAAGTTATTCCAAAATTCTTAGACAGTATTCTTTTAACAACTTAAAGCTTTAATAGCTTAAAATTGCCCTCGCTGCTTGTATTTATTTATATCTATATCTACATCTATATCTATATCTGTATCTGTATTTATATCTGTACCTGTATCTACATCTATATCTATATCCACACTTATAGTGAGTCTTTAAAACAGCTTGTTTTAAATCAGGAAAATAGTAATATCTGCCATTTGTATAGTGATTGAAAGTTTACAAAGAAGTTTATAAATGTTATCTTTTTTTCTCCTTGCAACAACCCTAGGTTTGTTTTGTTGTTTTTTCAGTTGTGCTTGATTCTTTGTGATCCCTTTTTGGAGTTTTCTTTGCAAACACATTGGAGTGGTTCTCTACTTCCTTCTCTGGTTCATTTTATGGATGAAGAAACTGGGGCAAAGAGAGTTAGGTGACTTGTCCCTGGTCATGCAGCTAGTAAGTGTCAGAGGCCAGATTTGAACTCAGGAAGATGATTCTTCCTGACTACTGTGCCATTTAGCTACTCCAACAACACTAGGAGAAAACTACTATTATTATCCTCATTTTATAGATGAGGAAACTGAGGTTAAATAAAGTTTAGTGACTTTCATAGGACCACACAGCTAGTAAAGGTCTGAGGCAGGTCTCGATTACACTATCCAACATTTTATCCAGTATTTCCAACTGCCTCTTTGTATCTATATCTGTATCTGCATCATTCTGTATCTATATCTCCATTTTTATCTCTATTATCTCTGACTCACTAGATCAGAGACCTCCTCTCTGATGAAACAGTTATGGTTATAACCCTTGGTTATAAACTCTTTTGACACCAAAGGATTTCTACCAATTCCAATGTTGATTCTTTCTAGCCTATTCATGACTGATGTATTCAAAGAAGCTTGGAGTTTGCTTTCTTTATTTCTCTCTAGATAAAACGGAACTGATTCTACTCCCCTTTGGTACTCTTAGAATTGGTCTACAATACCAGACAGGGTTGGTTTCCTGTATTGTGGTGATACCTATTTAGCTTAATTTCATGGAAGCAGAAACAGAACAGGCCTCAAGACTATTTTATCCTTTTTTTCATTTCTGGTGAGTGAATGTCAACACATATTTATATAAATAGGCCGTTAGGTAGTGCAGTGGATAGAGTAATGCTCTCCTATGATGAATTGGAAGTTATGAATATGTCTCTGCTCCTAGAAATCCACAAATATAATAGTGCAATTATCTGTAAGTTATGACTGAGAAATGTATGTGTGTATTTGTGTCTAAGCATATGTATCTGTGTAAGCATGTGAATGTGTATATGTGCATGGGCCAGTGTCAGCATCAGGAAAGAACGTTTAGGATTTTCATTAATTATCCTGCTTGCAGTTCAGTTCTTTAGGGTAGCTGCTTACAAAATTAAGAGGTTTGTCTATGCTGAAGAGGTTGGCTGTTCCTGCTGTGAAAAATGACTCACATGATTAAACTAAGATTTCATTTACTAATTGTCATTCCAATTCTGTAGCTTGATTATATTTCAATCAAGCAAATCTTACATTTCATACCAGTTTCAAGCAGTAGTTTCATATAGCAACACTGCTAAGCAAGACATTAGGGTATTGTTAAACAAGTCGACAAGATTTTTGGGAAGAGAAATGATAATGTAAACATAATTCATGACAAACATTTTAAAAATCACTAATTATTTCTCCTCTGTATTTTAATGAACATAGACCATTATGGCAGAACTTGTATTGATAGGTAGAAGTTGCAGGAAGTTAAATCTGTGAGAATATTTCCCTCTTCCTGGGGTGCAAGAGTGGTAGGTGATAACATCTTATAGCTATTTTTTTGAGAGAAAGGGCAAACTAGCATAGCTTAGAGGCCCTTTCAAGCTGACAAGTTATATCCCACTGCTCAATTCCTTCCAGCTATCCACAGAGACACATAGAAAAATATAATCTTAATCTAAAATATGTAATCCCATGGTAAAACAGAATAAGACACTGCTCCTGAGATACAGAACTATAGAAATGGGTCTATATCTATCTATTTAGATATGGATATAGACTAGGGGAAGTTCCATTGACAGTTTTGATATAAGAAATTATGAGAAGATCTATATATATATATGTCTATTATATATATGTATGTGTACAAACATGTAAATGTGTGCGCGCACACACAATCTCCTGGTCAAACGGTGGCACATTGCTCATGAAAGAGTGAACTGAATGGGGAAATACTGTGATTCATGCAAAGATGCCAGGATTTCCAACACTGTGGGTGTTCTACCTTGAGGAACCAACCATGTCTCTCAATAATAACTTAAGAGTAGACACAAGTTGCTGGACCAGATGACCAGTCACCTAAACTTTAGGTTCCTCCCCGAGTCTCTACCCCACTCTACTTTCCTCAAGCTTTTACTCAACTTCACACTCCCCAATCTTCATAGCTGAGGATCTTACCTTCTCTATGGAGAAAGATGCCTTTTAACAATTTAGTGATAATAATAACAAAAGCAACAATAGATAACATTTGCATAGTACCTTAAGGATTGCAAAGCATTTTATACATGTTTTCTCATCTGATCTTCATAATAACCCCATGAGAGAGGTGCTATTATTAGTGCATTTTGCAGATGAGGAAAGTGAGGCTGAGTGTAGGTGAATTGTCTTTGTATGAATTAGTTGTATAGCTAGAAAGTGAGGCAATATTTAGAATTTAGCTCTTTTTTTTCTTTTTTTTCTTTTTTTTCTTTTTTTTTTTGAATTTAGCTCTTTCTGACTTCAAGACCAACATTCCTATCCATTGCACTACAGAGCTGCCATTTGTCCTCTTCTCCCCTTCTCTTTACCTTAAATCTCTTGATATTATCAACTATTTTCTTTTATTCAGTCTCTGATGAAGACATGGACCCTTCATTTTTCCAAGGCCAACTCATCTACATGTGCCCTTCATACATTTGGGAATATGAATATAAATGTAAACATATTAACCTTATTAAGTTCTTCATGATTTTTCATCCATGTTTACCTTTTCATACCTCTTTTGAGTCTTCTGTTTGTATATCATGAACAATGTCAACACAAGTCTTATGTCTGTATGTCAAACATTCCAGAATATCATAATCTAAACCATCTGCTTCTTTACATTTGTAGCTTGCTAAATTTTGTATGATTCTGACTGTAGTCTATGGTATTTGAATTATTTCTTACTGAATGCTTTCAGAATTTTCTCCTTGACCTTGGAGCTCTGGAATTTGTCTGTAATGTTCCTGGGAGTTTTCTTTTTAGGATCACTTTTAGGAAGTATTCTTTTGATTTCTATTTTTCCCTCTCATTTTAAGTTATCTAGGCAGTTTTCCTTTATGATTTATGAATTATGATGGCTAACTTTTTATTTATCATAGCTGGATTTCAGATAACACAATAAATTTTAAATTATCTCTCCTTACTATTTTCCAGGTCAGTCATTTTTCCTATGAGATATTTCACATTTTCCTGTTTTTTCATTCTTTGGATTTTGTTTTATTGCTTCTTGATGTGTCATAGAATCATTAGCTTCTACTTGCCTAATTCTAATTTTTAAGGAATTATTTTCTTCAGTAAACTTGTGTACTTCTTTTCCATTTGGCCAAATCTGACTTTAAATGGTTATATTCTTCAATATTTTTGTACTTTGTTTTACCAAGCTATTGATTTTCTTTTCATAATTTTCTTGCATTCCTCTCATTTCTTTTCCCAATTTCCCCCTCTGCTGCTCTTATTTGACTTTTAAAATCATTTATTGCTCCTTCTCATTTCTCTAATTTTTTTTTTAAGCAATTGGGGTTAAGTAACTTGCCCAAGGTTACACGGCTAGTCATTATTTATGCGTGGGTGCTCATTTTCTGAGGCCGGATCTGATCTCGGGTCATCCCAACTCCGAGGCTGGCCTCTTACTCACTGCGCCACCTAGCCGCCCCTTTAGGGCAATTGGGGTTAAGTAACTTGCCCAAGGTTACACAGCTAGGTGTTTTTGTTTGTGTGGATTAAGTGTCGGAGGCCGGCTCTGAACTCAGGTCCTTCTGATTCCAGGGCCGGCGCTCTATTCACTGCACCACCTAGCTGCCCCTATTTCTCTATTTTTCTAAAGCTCCGCCAGAAATTATTATTGAACTGGTGTCCAATTTGAATTTTCTTTTGTGGCTTTGCTTGTAGATTCTCTCATATTGTCTTTTCTGAGTTTCTGCCTTGCACTTCGCTGTCACCATAGTAGGCTTTTTTATGGTCAGGTTCTATTTTTTGTTGTTTTCTCTCTTTTTCAGTGTATCTATTAACTTCAGTATGTGTATTAGAGTTGGGCTCTCCTTACTTCTGGGATGGGGATGAGGGTCACTGAGTAGGGCTTCAGGTTTTTTTTTACCTTGTAGTTTTTTTAAAAATTAATTTATTAGTTTAGTTTCAGTTAACAAGATTCAATTCCATAGACCCTTGATTTTCAAATTTCCTTTACTTCCCTCCCCACCACCCCCACAACAGCATATAGTCCAGTATAGGATCTGCAAATACATTCATATTAGATATTAGTCCAGTTACAAAGGCGTATTGTACTAGGTGGGATGAAAAATGGTAAAGAAGAAATAAAACTAAACAATGAAACAAAAAGGATCAATTAGTTTGCTTCCATCAGGATTCAAGCTCAGTTCTTGCTAGTTATATCTCTGGATGTCGCATTTCTCTCTTTCATGAGTCTTTCGGGATTGACTTATATCACTGCATTGCTGAGAAGAGTCCAGTCTGTCATAGTTGGTCATCAAATACATGATGTGTCTGTGATTGTATACAAATTTCTTCTGGTTCTACTCTTCTCGCTCAGCATCAGTTTGTATAAGCCTCTCCAGGTAAATATGAAGTCTGTCTCCTCCTCATTTCTTTTAGCACAATAATATTCCATTACATTCATATACCACAACTTGTTTAGCCATTCCCCAATTGATGGGCACCCCTTCAGTATCCAATTCTTTGCAACCACGAAAAGAGCTGCTATAAATATTGTGGTACATTTGGGTCTTCCTCCCATTTCTATGATCTCTTTGGGATATAACCCTAGAAGTGGTATGGCTGGGTCAAAGGGTATGAAATTATTTATAGCCCTTTGGACATAATTCCAGATTGCTCTCCAGAATGGGTGGATAAGTTCACAACTCCATCAGCAATGCATTAGTGTTCCAATTTGCCCATATCCTCTCCAGCATTTGTCACTTTCTTGTTTTGTCATCTTAGCCAATCTGACTGGAGAGATGTGGTATCTCAGAGTTGTTTTGATTTGCATTTCTCTAATCAATAGTGATTTAGAGCATTTCTTCATATGCTTACAGATATCTTTAATTTTTTTCTCTGAAAACTGCCTGTTCATATACTTTTACCATTTATCAATTGGGGAATGACTTGTATTCATGTAGATTTGACTCAATTCTCTGTAAATTTTAGAAATGAGTCCTTTATCAGAGACATAAGTTGTAAAAATTCTTTCCCAATTTCCCACCTCCCTCTTGATCTTGGTTACATTGGCTTTGTTTGTACAGAAGCTTTTCAATTTAATGTAATCAAAATGATCCATTTTGCATTTTATAATTACCTTGTAGTTTTAATAGCTAGCTGTGGTATCCAGTAAGTGTTTGGCCCTTCCAAGGTTGTAGGATCTGGGCAGAGGAGTGGTCTCTGATCTTCTGGTCTGTACTTTGGTCCTCACCAGGGCCACTGCTCTCTTGTGATCACAACTTTTTTCTTCTCTGGAATTGAAACCAGTACCCAGGTTGGGTTTCTGCTCCCTTGCAACCACAAGTACCCCTCTTTGCCTGGAATTGTGACCTGGAACCGAGGCATTGGCGATACAGGTTTTGGTTTTTTTTCCTTAGGACAAGTTTAATAGAGCTACAGAACATGAGATGGGCTTGAGCCCAAAGAGGTGACTATGGTACAAACAATGTTAACAAAGCACTTGGTCATTAAGAGTGAGAAAGAGAGCTGGCAGGCTTAGCCGGTGGGCTGCTGTCCTGAGGGAGGAAGGAATGATCTGGATGAATCAGGCCCCATGAGCAGAGGGCATGCCCAGCTACCCCACACTGCCTGGGCTCCTGCTACAAAGACCTTCCAGTTGAAAGGTTGGGGAAGATCAAGCACATTTGTCCTGCAGACAGTAGCTAGCAAATCTGCAGGCCCCATGGGTC
Source organism: Gymnobelideus leadbeateri (assembly GCA_011680675.1). Taxonomy (NCBI): domain Eukaryota; kingdom Metazoa; phylum Chordata; class Mammalia; order Diprotodontia; family Petauridae; genus Gymnobelideus; species Gymnobelideus leadbeateri. The sequence continues at coordinate 689,285 of WOXC01002583.1, forward strand.
GGGGTGGGGAGAGGAGGAAGAAGACCATCCATGGCTTCAGAGAGCAGATCACTGCTGCTTGGAGAAGTATTCCTTACTCCCCTGAACATCAGGCTTGATGGTGTCACTCCCCGGTTTTCAGCCAGCAGGGCACACTTTGTCATACTTGTCTGTGAACTGGAAGGCCTGGACAAGACGAAGAGTTTCATCTACAGATCAGCCCACGGGAAGGTCATTGATGGTGATCTGGCGCAGGATCCCCTTTTCATCAATGATGAAGACACCCCTGAATGAAATTCCCTCATCTGCCTTTAAGACTCCATAATCTTGAGCAATGGTGTGTTTGGGGTTAGACAACAATGGAATATTCACAGCTCCCTGTCCACCATTCTTCTTGACCATATTGACGCAGGCAAGGTGACAGAAGTGCGAATCCACTGAAGCACTAATCACTTGGCAGTTGATTTTCTTAAATTCTTCAGCTCGATCACTGAAAGCAATAATCTCTGTAGGGCACAGGAAGGTGAAGTCCAAGGGGTAGAAGAACAACACAATGTATTTCCCTTTGTAGTCAGAAAGGCTGATGTCTTTGAACTGCCGATCAGGCATAACAGCGGTAGCTTTGAAATTGGGGGCTGACTACCCAATCTTGGCATTTCCAGCAGACATGTTGACAGCAACAGCAAGGCTCCGCAGACAAGGTTGGGGGAAAGAGGAACATGTGAGGAGGATCTGGAGAATGCCGGCAATAGAGTTTTAAAATGGCACCTGGTCCTGTACCTGGTACTAACAGAGGGGCCTCTAAGAATTTCTTTCTGACCAGATGTTCAATCCTCTTATCATATTTTTGTGGTGAGAAATCCTGGTCCTACTTCTGCTGCTTCTGCTACTGCTACCTCCTATACCCACATCTGGTATGTCATCATATTGTGCTACTAACCAGCCTCCATCCCTGTTCTACAGACGTTTCCTTATATCTTCCTAAGTTATTCTGGGCTGGAAAAATGTCTTATCTTGACTATTTATGGCTATGCTACTTTAAAATTCTATTTGACCCTTTATTTTAAAATTGTTTAGAGGGGAATGTTGGGAGTATTTAGCTAGAATTCTAACTTTACTCCACCATCCTGGCTCTACCCTTCCTGTCTGTTATTTAAAGCCTTTCCCAGTCTGGCCTCATTCTGTCTTTCCCTCCTTATTACAAAATCTTTGCTCTCCTTCATACATACTATGCTATTGCTCAGTCATTCTGTTGTGTCCAACTCTTTTTGACCCCATGGACTGTTGTCTTTGATATTTTCTTGGCAAAGATACTGGAGTGGTTTGCCATTTCCTTTTCTACTGTGTCTCCATTTTACAGATGAAGAACTGAGTTACATAGGAGTTAAATGACTTGCTAAATGTCACATTGTTGGCAAGAGTCTGAAGCCAGATTTGAACTCAAATCTTCCTGACTCCAGGCCCGGTGCTCTATCCAATGTACCACCAACTACCTTCACATAGACTATAAGTCAAACAAATTGATTTTCTTTTTGTTCTTTTCTCACAGCATTCTACCTCTGATCTCTGTCCCTTTACAATGTCCCTCATGTCTGGTATGCTCTTCCTTCCCATCTCTACCTTTTATACTCTCTAAGTTCATCCAAGGCCCAATTTGAGCAACATTTTCTACATGAAGTATTTCTTGATCATGCCAGATAGTGGTATCTTCCCTTCCAAGTGATCATCTTGTCTAATTTGTATATACTGACATATACTGACATATTTTCTTTGTTCACTAGATTCCAGACACTTCAATAGTAGGATATGTTTTACTTTTTTCTTCACATGCCCATCTTCTGGTAAAAGGGCCTTGCATATAATTAGTAAATGATAAATGTTAGTTTATTGTTGTGTGACCAATTGAAGTTAAAAATATAAAAGTAAGATAATCCCTGGCCTCAAGTTGCTTACATTATACTAGAAGGATACAACATAAAATAAGAAAACAACATAGAATATATGTGAAATTATAGGAAGCCTAATGTAGTTGATATAGAACTGTCCTTAGAGTCAGGAAGATCTGGTTTTCAGTCTGATGTATACTATCAGTATAACCCTAGGCAAGTCATTTATTCTTTCTGTGTCCAAGGCAGCTTTCTTTTTTAAAAATTAATTAATTTATTTTTAGCTTTCAACATTCATTTCCACAAGATTTGGAGTTTCAAATTTTCTCCCCATCTCTCCCCTACCCCACCCCAAGATGACAGGCATTCTTATTACCCCTTCCTCCAGTTTGCCCTCCTTTCTATCACTTCCATAATAGTCATGTTGTGAAAAACTAACTATATTTCCCTCCAAATTATCCTACACCCCATTTATTCTATTTTCTTCTTTGACCCTGTCCCTTTTGAAAAGTGTTTGCTTCTGACTACCCCCTCCCCTAATCTCTTTCTATCATCCTATCATCCCACCTCCCTACTTTCCTGAAGGGTAAGATACCCAATTAAGTGTGCATGTTATTCCCTCCTTAAGCTAAATCCAACGAGAGTAAGGTTCACTCATTTATTCTCACCTCATTCTTCCCCTCCATTATAAAAGTTTTTCTCCCTATATATTCTGCTCTCACCCCTTAATACTTTTTAGATATTATCCCTTCATATTCAACTCACCTAATATATATATTATATATATATAATATGATTTCTCTTTCCTGTTTACCTTTTCATGATTTTCTTTCTTTTTTTTTTTTTTGCTGGGCAATTGGGGTTAAATGACTTGCCCAAGGTCACACTGCTAGTTTACCTCATGATTCTCTTGATTCTTGTATTCGAAAGTCAAATTTTCTATTCAGCTCTGGTTTTTTCAGCAAGAATGCTTGAAAGTCCTCTATTTCATTGAATATCCATTTTCTCCTGAAGTATTATACTCCATTTTCCTGGGTAGATGGTTCTTGGTTTTAATCCTAGTTCTTTTGACCTGCAGAATATCATATTTCAAGCTCTTTGATCCCTTAATGTAGAAGCTGTTAGATCTTGCATTATCCTGATTGTATTTCCACAATACTTGAGTTTCTTTCTGGCTGCTTGTAATATTTTCTCCTTGACCCAGGAACTCTGGAATTTGGCTACAATATTCCTAGGAGTTTTCCTTTTGGGATCTCTTTCAAGGGGTGATTCATGGATTCTTTCAATTTCTACTTTTCCCCTCTGGTTTTAGAACATCAGGGCAGTTTTCCTTGATAAATTCTTGAAAGATGATATTTAGGCTCTTTTTTTGATCATGGCTTTCAGGTAGTCCAATAATTTATCTCTCCTGGAGCTATTTTCCAGGTCCCTGGTTTTTCCAGTGAGATATTTCACATTGTCTTCTATTTTTTCATTCTTTTGACTCTGTTTTATAATTTCTTGATTTCTCAAAAAGTCATAAGGTTCCATTTTCTCCATTCTAATTTTTAAGGAATTATTTTCTTTAGTGAGCTTTTGGGCCTCCTTTTCCAACTGAACAATATGTCTTTATAAGTCATTCTTCTCATTGGCTTTTTGGGCCTCTTTTTCCATTTGAGTTAGTTTATTTTTATGGTGTTATTTTCTTCACTATTTTGGGGGGTCTCCTTTAGTAAGCTGTTGACACATTTTCCATGATTTTCTTGCATCACTCTCATTTTTCTTCTGAATTTTTCCTCTATTTCTCTTACTTGATTTTCAAAATCCTTTTTGAGGTCTTCCATGGCCTGTGACCGATTCTTTGTTTTTATTTTTTTTATTTTTTTATTTTTTTAAAGCAATTGGGGTTAAGTAACTTGCTCAAGGTTACACGGCTAGTCATTATTTGTGTGTGGGTGCTCATTTTCTGAGGCCGGATTCGATCTCGGGTCATCCCAACTCCGAGGCTGGTGCTCTTACTCACTGCGCCACCTAGCCGCCCCATGTGACCAATTCTTATTTTTCTTGAAGGCTTTTGATATAGAAGCTTTGACTTTGCTGTCTTCATCTTTATCACTAAAGTAAGATTCTATAGTCTGAGTTTTTTAATGCCATTTGCTCATTTTTTTAATTTTGTTTTATTTATTTATTTATTTATTTTTGGAGGGCAATTGGGGTTAAGTAACTTGCCCAAGGTCACATGGCTAGGTTTTTGTTTGTGTGTGCATTAAGTGTCTGAGGCCAGATCTGAACTCAGGTCCTTCTGACTCCAGGGCCGACGCTCTATTCACTTCGCCACCTAGCCGCCCCACGTTTGCTCATTTTTGAAACAAATACTTTCTATCTTTTTGTCAGGGTAGAATTCTGCATCTAATGAAGGTGGGGTTGGGGTTGTGGGTGGGTATACTATCCCAAACTTCAGGGTTTTTATGCATTTTTCAAAGATACTTTTAGGGACTTGTAAGTTTTCAGCTGTTCCAGGTTGGTATGATTGATCAAAGGAGAGGAGTTTACTCCTTTCCTGGCCTGTGAGTGACCACAAGTACTCTTTTCTGCCTTGGAACCCTGAGGAGGATTCTCTCTACACTGCAGCCACAAGCTTGGCCACCCCAGTGTTCATCCTCACCCCAGGACCAACACCCAGGACTGTGACACAGATCCAAGCAGGGCAAAGTAAGAGAATCCTGCCTCAGTGCCAGCAAAGAGGTCCCTGCAATCACTCTCTGATCAGCTGCTCAATCCCCACACTGTCTGTGGGTCCAGAGCTCAAGAAGCAGCAGCTGGGTCAGGCACCAAACCACTCTCCTCTCTCACCCAGGTCTGGATACTTTTCCTGCTCACCTTCTATTCTGTCTTTGGCATTTGTGGGTTGAGAAGTTTGGAAACCACTACAGCTGCCAGTGATTCAGTCCCCTGAGGACTGCTCCATTCCATCTATGCAGGTGTGGCCCATGCTGGACTGAGCTCTGCTCCCAGCCCATTGTGCTAGACTCTTCCTGTCAACCTTCAGGCTGTTATGGGCAAGTGATTTATCTCACTCCATCATTTTGTGGGTTCTGTAGCTCTAGAATTTGTTTAGAATCATTTTTACAGGTATTTGGAGGGGTTTGGGGCTGAGTTCAAGCAAATGCCTACTTTTACTCCGCCATCTTGGCTCAGCTCCCCCCATCCCCACCAAGGCAACTTTCTAAGAGTAGAAGCTGCAGAGCATGTGACAAGCTTCATTGACAAAGTGAGTTATGTATGACAAAGAAATCACAGGACCAGTATGTATACACATGTGTATATCCACACATATATCTGTGTATATATATGCATATTTGTGTACACATATACACCCATATTTGTTGTCATTGAGTTGTTTCAGTCTTATCTGACTTTTCAGGACCCCATTTTGGGTTTTCTTGAGAAATATGCTAGAATGGCTTGCCATTTTCTTCTTCAGCTTATTCTACAAATGGGGAAACTGAGTCAAATAGGGTTAAGTGATTTTCCCAGGGTCACACAGCTAGTAAATATCTGAGGTCAAATTTGAACTCTTCCTGACTCCAGGCCCAGTGTTCCCTCCACTGCACCACCTGGCTGCCTAGACACACACACATACACACATGTATATATATACACACACATATAGAGCCCATATTTTTATATACATGCATATGCATACATACACACATACACACACTAAATACACAATTGTCTGGAGGAGAGTCTAACAATTGGGGTGATCAGTAAAGATAATTTGACTGGCAATTATATTTGAACTGAACCTTGAAAGGAACCAGAGGTTACGAGGGGGGAAGTAAGAGATGAGATGAAATGTCAGGTATGGGACATCTCTATCAATTTTACACCTATTTTATAGGTGAGAAAGTAGGCTCAGAAAAGCTAAATAATTTACTTATGGCTGCACAATTTAAAATTTTCAGAGGCATTTATTGGACTGAGTCTTTCTGACTTCACATCTTACGCTATATTTACTATACCAAAGCTGCCTCTCTTTTGTAGGCTACTGGCTCATGGCAGAGGAGGGAGTCACCATGTGTTTAGGATTCTTTTTCAGCCATTTGGTTCCTGCTGCTTCCTTTCCCTCCAGCTGTGCATGCACACTTAGGCTTTCCTCCTGACTTAGCATTTGACAACCAACTGCTATGCATCTTGCATGAGAGGCAGGGCTTTCCCTGTGCTCACGGAAGCTTGTTTTGACAGCTGACTCTCTTGTGTGTTATAGCATAAGGTTCACAATTTTCCTCCGTCAAACCATTCACAGCTGCAGCATCAACATGAACTTTCTAACAGAGCTTTTTCAGTGTTAGAAGGGGCTGCCTTCTGGCATAGTGAGCTCCTTGTTATTTAAGATATTCAGGCAGGTGATGGATGACCATCCATTAGGGATGTTGTAGAAAGAATTCTTGTATAGTTGGAGAATAGGATTAGATTATTGGTAAGACCCATTCACACTCTAAGAATCTATGATTCTAGGATGTTTGGCTTCTGGATTACTGTCTGAGTATTACCTGGTCAGACTATTTCCAGTCTTGCTAATGTGACTGGCCAGGTATAGAAAAATATAAATTCTGGGCTTAGGCCGGCAAGACTATAGTCAGGGTTAGGCCAGAGAACAAATCAGTTGTACTGTTGGGTTGACATTTTAAACATTTCTTTAAGTAAAGGCTTGAGAATCTGAGTGGCTAATTTGTCTATGTAAAAGTTAGGGGACTGATTGAGGATTGACCAAGAAGACAGATTTGTCTTTATTCTGTTAAGAGCTTTAAAATGGGAGAGGGAAGGAAGAAATGACTCTGTCAAGGTAGTTGGAAGAGAGAGCTTGATACCTGGAGCTGTGATGCTGATGAGACTCCAGGAGAATAGAATCTGCTTCTTAAGAGCCTGGGAATTCCCTAGCAAAGGATTACATCTGGGCTAGATTCTAAGGGTTGTAGAAGCTATAGACTTTAAGCAGAACCACATGCCAAGCCCTGCTGAGATGATGTGTCCAGTGAAGAGTAGTATTATAACAAGTATGAATCATAGAGAATGATGAGGGAATCAGAATACTCCTTGCTTCCCCATTGCTAATTCCTGACTTGTCCTTTTATTTGTCTCATCTTTCTAGGTTCTGACTCTGGGTCTTTTTTTCTTCTTCTTGACATATCATCTTAGTTTATAGTTAGTAACAAATATACCATCTGTCTATGAACAGGTAAATTACATTTGTTCTATAACCATAGAATAGTTTGGGTATCCATATTTCTCCAATTATTAAGATAAATGTTTTCCATTTTTTTCAATTCCTCATATGCAAATCACTCAGTCACTGTTCCCTTAAGTGGAAACTCCAGTATTCTATATCTTGTCACATTCAAATGATCAACTCCTATTTCAGAACTATGTCAGACAACCTCTGTAATCTCTTCTCTTAGAGCTCAGAGAACACCATAATCCAGACAATTGAACTGTCAAATCAGACTTAAGTCAGCAGATGCTTTTCTCAGAAGCAGATTTCAGAATTGTCTAGTACTGGACCCAGTGCTCCAACCTCTCCTAGATTCCCAGATCTTCCTTAGCTGGCCTTTGGCACGATCATTACCACTCACTCTGCTTTAATTTGAGCTTCTTCTCTACCTCAAACTTTCACTCCTACTTTGTTAACTCTACTGTAGGTTCCAGGACTCATTTTTTTCTTTTGTATAGGACAGAGTTCTGGCTGCCAATAATTTAGTCATTTCTGGAACTGAGGTAGAGATACAGAAATTGAACCCCACAGAGGGATAGGGATTTGCCCATTGCCCCACAGGTACAACAGAGAAGATCAAGGATTCTCACACAAATCTTCTGTCTCTAAGTCCAATATCATTTCTAACATAGCACTCTTGTCCCTTATCCTGCAGAGTACATTGACATCTGTCAGCTGGCACAGCAGTTCAGCAGTCAACATTGTGAAAAAAAGTGCTGGATTTGGAGTCATCGATTATTGTTGTACAGTTGTTTCAGATTCTTTGTGACCCTATTTCAGGTTTTCTTAGCAAAGATATTGCAGTGGTTTGCTATTTCCTTCTCCAGCTCATTTTATAGATAAGGAAACTGAGGCAAATGGGGTTTAATGGCTTGTCCAAAGTCACACATCTAGTAAGTATCTGAGGTTGAATTTGAACTCAGAAAGACGACTCTTCTTGACTTCAAGCCCAATGCTAAAAACACTGTGCCACCAACGTGCACCTTGGATTCATAGGACCCAGCTTAAATACTGGCTTAATGTATAACTTTCCACAAATCATATAAGCTTTCTGCATCTCAGTTTCTTTATCTGTAACATGAGGAGGTTGGATCAGATGACACACTCCCCTTTCCCACCAGGATCCCTTTTAACTTAAAATCCATCATCTTCTCATCAACCCTTTATGCACCCAGAGCAGTTGACTGGAAGTCACACACTTAACTCCCTTCTCACATCCTGACTCCCTCGGTAACTCCTTTCTTTTCATGCTAAGTGTTATCTTCCTCTCTGACTTGGCTGGTTTTGTTGCAGTCACATTGTTCACAATACATGTAGTACCTCTCAGCCTGCCACCTCTCCTCTGTTAGGCTAAGGTTTTAAATATTCTCCTTATCTCCCTGTCTCATCCCGTCTACTAGTCTCTTTCCCTTATACTTCTGCTTTTCATCTTTTCAGTGATCACAGTTGTTTACTCTTTTATTCTGATGTAACCAATCCCACCAGTGTAAACCCAATTTATTCTAAAAAGAGACTTAATGTGCCATAAAACTAACAGTGAGATTGCTCTCAGGTGCTCAATAAGCTGACACAGCACACAGGTAATATTTATATGGCAATATTGCTCCTTGAAATACCAGACCCTGCACTGCTTGCAAATCACAGGATAATTATCCGCTTTAGGTCCTTAATCACAGGAGCAAGTCCCCTTATAAATAAACAACTACAGTAAATATAAGCTTGGAGAATAATTAAAAGATGGGACAATGCAAAGCTAACCAGTCTTTATGGCCCCCTCCTTCATCCTCTGTTCAATGTTGGAAATCCTAGTACCTTAATCCCAGTGTAAGCTCTCAGAACTTACAGCAGAACCCTCCTTAGTAAGAAGACTTATTCTCTAAAGGAAATCCCCTGAAAGAGACAGAGGGTGACCTGGTCATAAGCTGATTGTGGTAGCTAATGTTTCAGGCAGCAACCAGATGTGAGAATCATAAAGCCATCAAGTCTCAGAAAGGAACCTCAAAAAACATCGAGACCAACCCCATTATTTTACAGATGAACAAATTGAGACCCCCAAATGTGAAGTAATTTCTCCAAGGTCATATAACTCATCAGTGGCACACTTAGAACACAGACATGGAGCATGGAAAAGAGAACTAAATTTATATTCAAGTGAAAGGGGCAATATGCTACGATCTTCAGGGTGTTAGAAATCATACCACCTCACTCTTAATTGACTGTTACATACCAGAAATCTCCAACATTAGAGTCAATCACTAGTCAGAGTAATAAAACAATTCCTTCACTATTTTTCTCTGTATCCACCCATTGCTCCACTTGGAAACCCATTCACATTTGAGGATAGTGCTACTCAGTAGGAGAATTTTTGCACATTGGAGAGTGAAGACTTTTTATGAATATTTTCAGATTTTACCAATAAAAGAACCAAACCCCAAAGCCTTAACATTGTATTAAAACCACAGGAGAATGTCATGACTGAAATCTCTGGCTTTAATATGTGTTATAGAGGCTTGCAGGGATTTCTAGAGGCTACATATATGACATGAATTTCCCAAAAATCTATCCAGGTTCCATTTTCATGGAAGTTTTTGAAATTACATAAACCTAGATTTGGAAGGGACATCAGAGATCATTCTTTCCAACATTTATCTGAAGCATAAACCTGCTAAAAATTATAGAAAGCTATTTGAAAAACCTTCATTATGTGCTATTTGATATGTAGAGAAAAGGGGCAGGTAGGTGGTGCAGTGGATAAAGCGCTGGGCCAAGAGTTAGGAAGACCTGAGTTCAAATCTAGCTTCAGACATTTACTAGATGTGACTCCAGCCAAATTACTTAACCCACTTTGCCAATTTCCTTACCTGTATAATGAACTAGAGAAGGAAATGGCAAACCACTTCAGTATCTTTGTCAAGAAAACCTCAAATAATGTCACAAAAAGTTAGACATGACTGAAACAACTGAACAATAAGAATAGTTTAGTGAAACAATGGAGGGGACTTGGATTTATAACTTTATTTACTAGTTATATGACTACAGACAAGTCATTTAAACCCTTTTCAGGTTTCTGTAGAAAGCTCTAAGTTCCTTCACCTACAAAAGGGGGATAATTACATTGGCAGCCAGGTCGGCACAGTGGATAGAGAATTGGGCTTAGAAGTAGGAAGACTCATCTTTATAAGTTCAAATCTGGTCTTCAAACTTACTAGATGTGTGACCCTGGATAAGTCACTTAACCCAATTTGACTCAATTTCCTCACCTCTAAAATGAATCAGAGAAGAAATACCAAACCACTCCAGTATCTTTGCCATGAAAGCCCCAAACGGGATCAGAAAGAATCAGACATGACTAAACAATATATTGGCAGTACCTATTTTACAAGGGTCATATGTGAAAAATGTTTTGTAAATATTTTTGCCATATAAATGAGTCAGTACTATTGATTTGTCAGATTATACCAATTTTACAATAATATATCTAAAGCCAGAAGGAATTTCAGAGACTATTTCGTCCCAGGGGCTCTTAAATTTTTATTTTTGTTTGTTTTATGAATACTTTTGGCAGGCTGGCAAAACCTATGTACCCCTTGTCAGGATGTTTTTAAATGTGTAAAATAAAATAAAACAGATTATAAAGGGACCAATTCTGTGGAAATATAGTTAAGAAAATATTTTTTAAAATAAACAAGTTCATGGATCACAGGTGAAGAATCCCTGATCTAATCCAATCCCTTCATTTTGTACATGAGGAAATTGAGACATAAGGAGTATAATTGACTTGTCCAAAGTCATAGGTCATAATATCAGGCCTGGATTTGAACCTAAGCCCTCTGACTTCAGAGTCAATATGCTTTCCACCTGAATGATGCTATCTTTTCAGACTATTTAGTAATGGGGTACTTGGATATTCATAGGAGCATAGATTTAGAACTAGTATCACCTTCTGGGGTCATCATATCCAACTTCCTCATTTTATTGATTAGAAAAGTGAGGCTTAGTGATACTAAACAACTTTCCTAAGCTGACTCAGATAATAAGTTTCATCAGTGTTGGTACTTCTCCCTTTGCCTTCTGTTCTTTTGTGACTGTTGTCAATGTCCTCTAGTAAAGTCTCCACAGTGGATCCAACAAAAATCCCAAAGATATGAATGGAGCTCACAGGCTGTCCACTGTATATTCCCAACTCTCCCTGTGGGATTGGTTCATCTTTTTTTTTTTTTAATGACTGTAGAACTCTCTGATTAACATCATTTATATCACCTCTCTTACGAAAGTTGTATCTGATAATGGGTTGTAGTTCACATTTGAGACTTACTGGTGTCTTGTTGGTCACTATAGACTTTGAGAGCGGTGGAGAAAACAAGATATAGCACCTAATATGGCAAAGTAACGTGTTAAGCACTTTTGCAAATATTATCTCTCAACCCTCAGATTGCACCTGAGAGCAATCTCACTGTTATATATATATATATATATATATAATCATTATTTAATATTATTATTATTATTAATAAAGAGATAAGTATTATTAGACTTATTTGACGGTTGAGAAAACTAAAGCCAACACAAGTTAGGTGACTTGCCCATAGCCAATAAATGTTCCAGGCTGGATTTGAAATTGAAATCATTCTGAATCCAGGCCCAAATCTCTGTCCACTGTGCCACCTAGCTGTCTCTGTAGTTCTGTAGCTGCCCTTAGTTATTTAGTCTCTAAAGAGTCCTACAACTTATAGCCCTGCATGATGATCTGGAGAAGATTGTTGTTAAAATATGGGCTTCTGTCATGCAGAGAAGGTCAGAATCCCCCAAAACAGTATAAAGGGTAACATTTTCCATTCTTCTGAAGTCATCATGGAACCAATGACCAGATAAATGGACAGATAGAGATGTCAGACATACTAAGCAGTGGAAATGAAAGAGACTTTTCTTTTGTTAGTGTGAAATAATAATATAGGAGGGCAAGTTTCCCTTCATTAATTTGATAACTTACCTAAAGTGAAGACAGTAACTGTGATAATAGTTACAACAGATAAATTAATCTTATTAGGTTGGAAGCTGTATTTATTGATTATAACCTTACCTATAACCAGTAACCTCAGCTTCCTAGTCAATTACTCATTCACTGACAGTGCAGATAGCTTATTACTTCTCTAAAGGGTACAGAGCTTTATAAAGGAATAAGGAGGCACCGTTATAGGATTATATAGAACAGAATAGTTCCTGTGACAACAGTTTACCTCACTGGCTCCTTACCTTCTTACTGGAAAAGAACTAAGTTTGTTATTTGTTTTTCAAAATAAGTTTTAGTTTCCCTCTTTCTCTTAATGAGTGAAAATCATAAGGAGATTGTAAAAATCAAGATACTGCATTCCCTTTATGTCCAGTTTAGCAATTCTAGTTGTGCTCTGGTCTAGGTCCTTGGTATTTTCCCCGTGATTGGTACTTAATATTTGCTTGCTTGCTTACTGCATGAATGAATTCTCGCTTAAATATTTTAATTGGATGCAGAGTTGTGTTTATGTTGAATTTGGAGTTAGAAAACCTGAGATAAAATCATGGTTGACATGAAAGTACTTTGCATTGAACAAATCATTTCACCTCTGTGAGACAGTTTTTTTAGCTATAAAAGGAGTGTATTGGACTAAATGACCTTCCACCTGAAAACAGAGATGAAGTGACTTGTCCAAAGTCATGCAGCTATTAAGTATCTAAGGCTGGATTTGAACAGGTCTTCTTGCCTTCAAATCCAGTACATTATTCATTGTGCTGCCTAGCTGCCTTGTGTTATTTGGCAACATAAGTGAATTATTGAACTGACTGTACCCAGAGTGAAGCTATACTGTATTTCCCAAGTCTACTATGATGCCAGACCACTAGACAGTTTCCAGTCGTGTGGGCTGGTGTTGCATTCTTCCTTTTTGGAAAAGTTTCTACCAAAAATTCAAGGACTTAAATATTAACCCCCAGTTGTTACTCAGGGAGAAATCTGTCATGATGGGAGCCCTTGAAAGATGCATTTTTTTTTTTTTTTTGCCGCTGTGACATTTCTGACATTCCAGCTGGAAAACACAGTCGTTGCCTTTGCAAAACTCCCTAGATTTCATGACCTACATGGCAATTAATCTTTATGGCAAGATATAAAGAAAGGGGATGAGTCAATCCTATTGCTTAAGTCTAAGGTTACTTTCCCGTCTCCAATCCACACTTACGTTAGCATGGGTTTCTTTAATTATTTGTTTTCTAATCTGATAAAATATTATGCAACATTATGGGAATGAAAATCTGCAATAATACATTGAGGAAAAGAAGTCCCTGAAATACTAGAACATATATCTTGATTTAGGAAATGAAAATGTACCTGCTAAAGAAATGCTACCCTAATTCTGATAATGTGAGAAACACCAGTAGGTGAGAGGCAGTGTGATTATAGTGGAAGGAATGCTGATTTTGGCATCAGAGGTCATGGGTTTGAATCCTGACTCTTTCACTTTGTAACCTTTAATAAATCATTTCATGTATCTTGGTCTTGGTTTCCTCATCTATGAAATGAGATAGGTGGGGCTTAATAAGATCGCTTCGAATTTTAAATTTCAGATGATGTGAATATAAATCTACACTTAGTTGAAAATAAAAATTTTGAATTCAGGACCTTATTTTTTGTGTCTGGTATTGTTCTATGCTGTTTTGTATGTATAAAGCTTGATTCCACAATAAGGTTATATGTTCCTTGAGGGTAGACAGGAACCATGCCTCATACCAGCTTTGTATCCTTCAAAATGCCCAGGAGAGTGCTCTATGCATACGGGTAGAACAGAAAGGACAGCAACTCTAGATTTCAAATACATGAACTCAGATTCTGTTTCTTCTACTCATAACTTCCATGGTCTTCAGGAAGTCACTTCCTGTCACAGTTTTGGTGGATTCCTCCTGGAGTCTCCATTTTGTGGAGGCCAGGATGGCTTGCCTTCAATCTCCTCCCCATCCTGTTCCTGACCTTCATTTGCCTCCCTCCCCTTCTTTGCTTTTGACTCCCTTTTGTGCATTGTAGAATGTAAGCTCCTTGAAGTTAGTCCTATTTTTCTTTTTGCTTATATTTGTATCCCCAGTACTTAGCATGGTCCCTGACATCAAATGAGTACTTAGTAAATGCTTGTTCCTTCCTTCTTTACTTCAGTTTCCTCATCCATGAAATGAAGATTAGAAGTGTCAAACACATGACCCATTGCAGCTTTCTCAATGTTAACCAGATTAAAATATAATTGGAATATTTGATAAAATAAATAAAAATATAATAGAACATAGATAATGTTAATATGTGGTTTTCTAAGTCAATACACAGCCTCTAGGGACCTTTAGTTATGTGTTAATGGCCTCAGTTTCTATTCAAGTTGGACATCATTGGATTAGGTGACCTCTGAAGTTCCATTTAGCTCTAAACACTATGATTCTGTGAATAAATACTTAGATTCACAGAATTTTACAACTGGAAGGGAACACAGGGGTCATCAAGTCTAATCTCCTTAATTTATAGAGGAAGAAACTGAACTCCAGAGAGAGATGAAGGCCTCAACTTTTCACTTTGCTCTTTATACTTTTCTGCCTCTACACCTTTGCTCATGATGTTTCTCTAACCAAGAATGTTTTTGTTTTTTTTACCAATTCTCCACCTGTCTGAAGCCTTCCCATCCTTCAAGGCTCGGCTCAAATCCCATCTCCCTCTGTGAATCCCTCCCCAACTATTTCTGCCAGCAAGTAATCCTTCCTCAAGACTTGTGGGTGACATTCTTTGTCATGTAAAATAAGACAATATATCTCTTTTTTATATAGATAGGTTGGCATGTACTTCCCATGGGATTTTTAAATCCTTAAGCACATGAATCATATGTCTTCCAAATCCTAACAAAAGGCCTTGTATATAGGAGGGATGCAATGAACAAGTGAATAAGTGGTTGCTTCTTCTCAGAGGAATCACAGATACTTAGAGGTGGAAGGGACATTAGAGGCCATCTAGTCTAAGAATTCCCTTTGCTTCATACCAGGCATTCAGCCTGGGCTTAAAGGAGGTCCAGTGACAGGGAACCTATTACATTTCCAGATAGCCCAGTCCACTTTTAAGTAACTCAAAATATAAGGAAGTTTTTATTTTTTTCTCCTTATAGTCAGCTTAAGAGATGTATTCATCCTTGATATGGACAGTCTGAAGCTGGTTCATGAAATGATTCTGGTACCTTATGAGGGCAGAAACTCCTTGAAGCTACTTTGGCTTTTGACAAATGGTCACATCTGAATGTCACATTGTATGTTTGTCCTTTGTTTTTGAAGAGGACCATGGCATCGGGGAAATGATGCCATGACTTACAGTTGACCTTGATTTGAGTGAGGGAGGGCTGTGCAAGGTCACCAGCCTCACTTTCTCCTCCAGAGCCATCTGGGTCCAGTGGCCAGATATTCATCAGGATGACTGGAGATGACCCAGGATGCAATGGGAGACCCTGGCACTTTTAGGCTAAGGCCTTTTCGAGTGCTCACTTAGAGTGAAGTAATGCCTATTAAGTGAATAGTTCTCATTAAGAAATAAGTCCAGGGATGGCCCTGGACTCAAAAAAGAGAAAAAAATCAATCTTGGAGGGAAAGACCCTTAGGGTTGCTCTTCCAAAGAAAAACAGTTATCATTGCCATTCACTCTAAGCCAGGAGGGACCAAAATACAGCCATTAAGTAGAATTTGGGCAGGGACCTAGCATGGTCCAATCTATGAGCTTCAGAGTAAAATAAGTTTAAGATTTTGTGAAAGAATAAAAAGAGTAAAATAAGGAAGGAAGGAAGGAAAGAAGAAAGAAAGAAAGAAAGAAAGAAAGAAAGAAAGAAAGAAAGAAAGAAAGAAAGAAAGAAAGGAAGGAAGGAAGAAAGAAAGGAAGAAAAAGAAAGAAAAGAAGGAAGAATCCTAGCCAGTAAACCTCAAGTTAAATGGGTAGCTTCTGGCCATCAAAAATGATACATGGAGGCGTTGGAAGAGAAGATCATAAGTTAAGAGTTGGAAGCAACCTTAGAAATCCTCAAGTCCTATTTCCCCAGGTGACAACTGAGGAAACTGAGGCCCAAAGAGCCTAAGTAACTTTCTTAAGGCTTCACACAACTAATAAGCAGCAAAACTTGGATTTGAGTCATCTGATCAATGGACTTTTATAATTGTATTGAGTCCTTAAGAATATACTTTGTTATTTATTGGCTCAGAATTATGTCTCACCATTTTTGTGCATATATTCACAAAATGTGAATAACTGGCCATTCCAACATATGGTCTTTGTTCATTCTAACACTTTAATTCCCAGAAACATTAAAGTATAGTGTACAACCTTGTAAGCAGGGATGAGATCAGAAGAGAAACTTTATTTTTTCATGGGTGTTCCTGCCTCTGAATCAGCAGCTTTCATTGACTTTTGTCCCTAATGTAATAGAAGCCATTTCAGTGAACACAGTAGCTATGCAAACTATTTTCTATTTGGGTTTAAAAGCAGCCAGAACAGGGGCGGCTAGGTGGCACAGTGAGCAGAGTGCCGGCCCTAGAGTCAGAAAGACCTGAGTTCAGGATCCGGCCACAGACACTTAACAGACACAGACAAAAACCTAGGCATGTGACCTTGGGCAAGTTACTTAACCCCAATTGCCCTAAAAAAACAAAAAAACAACAAAACAAAACAAACCAAAAAACGCAGCCAGTACACATTTGTAATAATGTACCAACACATAGCTTGTTTATTTAATGTGAAGATCTAAGCCAAATACCTATTTCTTGTTATGAAATATAGCAAATTATAACACTGGGGCTGTCTATGGAATCTTTTGATCCCTTGGTCCTTATCTAAGAAAACTACTGAGCATGTGACCTCTCCTGTTGAGCTAAGCAGTATGTTTCTTTAGACTCTCAAACTCATTGTAGAAATTCCCATTAACCTCTATTTTGTTTTCAGAAAGCCATTATTATTAATAATGATGAGAGACAACAATGGAATAGTGGATAGATTCAACAAATCAAGAAGTATTTATTAGGTACCAACTCTGTGCCAGTCCCTGGGTGCTAAGTGCTTGGGATACAAAGAAAGGCAAAAAAATAGCCCCCACTCTCAAGGAGCTCACAGTCTAATGGAAAAGACAATATGCAAACAACTATGAATGAATAAGACATACTGGGCATAACATTAGAGAAAAAGCACAAACATTAAAAAGGATCAGGAAAGCCTTCTTGCAGAAGGCCAGGACCTGAAGGAAGTCAGGGAAACCGGGAGATGAAGATGAGGAGGTAGAGAATTCCAGGCATGGGGCACAGTTTGTGAAAAGGAGTTGGGAGACAGAAGGTTATGTGCAAGTTACAGCCTCAGTAAAATGAAGCAAAAGTTGAAGGGCCACTTCTGCTGCTGCTGCTAATGATGATAGTAAAGATAACTCCTATATATTCTGGAGAATTTAACAAACAAACTGCATTGGAATTGGAGTGTTTATTAATGACAAAACCTACACCATAGTCACCCAGATATAACATTGATCTATAAAAAACTTAAGAACAATGTTTTTAGAACACGTAATATAGCAAATATTTATAACCTCCAAGCTATGTGAAAATAAAAGCTTTCAAAATATAGAAATCTAGTAATCTAGTGGAAGAAATCAAAACCATGTGGGAGCAAGAAGTATTCTTCATCTCCATAATCCTATCTGCCTATGAAGTTATCTTGAAGATGATCTTCATGAGTCTGTAGAAGTAGAACTTGCATCCCAATTTTCCATCTCATTAGAAAAATCAATTTATAGACCTGAGCAATAAACTGGCATATATTAAACAATTATAGTAAAGTAGTAACTTATCCAACTACCATTTCTGCCTTAACTCTGTCTAACCAAAATATGAGAACAAAATAATATTAACAATAATATTATTATAATTATTTATTATATATTAATATAATATAATTATAAATGTAATGATATAATAATAATTATTAATAATAATATTATAATTATTAATAATAATAATTGGAGTCCAGATAGAATTGTAATATTTGCAAAGTGTTTTTATATGTATTCTTTCATTCGATTCTCACAATAGCTCTGTGTAGTAAATGCCATAGATAATACATTTTACAGATGTGTAAACTGAGGAACAGAAAGGTTAAAATGATTTGTCCAAGATGATCCAATTAGGAAGTGTCAGTAGATGATATTCAAACCCAGTGTCTCCTGATGCCCAGTCTGATGATCTTTACCTTCCACGGAGTTAGTTGCTTATGAAATTAGATGACCCAGTAGCCATGTTTTGCTTATGAAAATATTTTTAAGCAAAATTAAAATGCATCCAGAATAAGAATGGTGGAGTAATAGACCAGAGGTTGGAGAGCCGGGCATGATCAATCAATCAACAAGTATTTATTAAGTGCCTACTAAGTGCCAGGTACTGTGCTAAACACTGGACATGAAACCCAGCTTTGACATTTATTCATTGGATGTGTGATGGTAGGCAAATGAAAGCTTGACTTTTCTCATCTGTAAAATGGGCACAATACTGACAAGTGCCTATTTTATCTGGCTGTTGTGAGAAGACAAGTATAAATAGTAGAAGTTCTAGGTCAGGAGTGGGTAACCTGTGGCTTTGAGGTTACATACCCTCTAGGTCCTCAAGTGCGGCACCTCATTAAAAGGATCTGTTCTGTAAAACTTGGAATCAGGCAAAAGGTTGCACCCAGGGACCTAGATACCCACATGTGGTCTTGAGGCCTAAGATTCCCCATCCCTGCTCTAGGTAAAAGTGAGTTATTAATATGAATGACAGAGATATTTAGATTCAAGGATTATTAAATACGTGGTTTTATAATATCCCATAAACTTTCTGTAAGAGCTAGATAAATCTACCTAGGCTTCTGACACATATAGTTCTCACTTCTTATAGTAAGTTCTCTAAAAAAAAGAAAACTTCCTTACTTTGTATTTTTGTCATAGCTGCTGCCCACATTGGAAACCTTGCTGTGATCTTGGAATTCTTTTTTTCCTTCACGTTTCACATCCAGGATATCACTAACTCCAGTTGATTACAACATCTCTCTTGTCCCTCACCTTTATTCCCTCCTCTCTGCTCATGCTTCCGCCACTCTAGCATAGACCATCATCACCAATGACCTAGACTACTCCAAGTCAAATGATGTAGTGAAGAGACCACTGAATTTGGAGCCATATGACATGGGTTTGGACTCTTACTCTGGAATTTATTACCACTTGGACCCTGGACAAATTACTTAACCTCTCTGGGTCTTACTTGCCCTCTCTTTAAATCAAGGAGTTAGAGATCTCCAAGGTCCATTGTAACTGTAACTTTTGTGATCCTCTGAATAACCCCCTCAGATTCTTTTTTATCTATTTCTTTCTCCTTCAATCCATCACATCTACAGATACTAGATAAGATTTTCTTATTCATAGAACTAGTCCTATCTTTTGTTAACAACAACAAACCTTCGGTACCCCAAAATTGCCTAACCAAGTAAATCAAAATTTCTTGATGTGGCATTCCAGTCCCTCCACATTCAGCTGCCATCTTATATAAGCTAGCAAAATTGGACTATTCTTTCTGCCCTATGAATATGATCTGTTTACTGCTCATGCCATGCTCTATTCATGGAATTTCTTCTTTTCCCTTCCTCACACTGATGAATATTTACCTTCTCCACTTTCACTTTTGCTGTCATCTCCATCTCCTCCCTACATCAAACTTGAACTCAATTCCTGAAACCACCCTGGCTGAGCTTTCACCTAACCTTTCCCACAGCCAGTTTTCCACCTCACTTCCTATCCACTAGCCATAAACCATGCCATGCCCCTCCTCCCTTTACAATTCTCTTTTATGCATTTTCTTCTCCCATTAGAATATAAATTATCTGAGGACAAAGAATAGATTTCTTGCTTAAGTTTGTATACCTAACATTTAGTACACTATCTGGCATATAAAATGTTCTTGATATATTATGTCTGTCTGTCTGTATCCATCCATCCATCTATCTATCTATCTATCTATCTATTTATCTATCTATCTATCTGTAATAAACAACAACAACAAAAATCTCTGGTCTTCCAGGTCTGCTATATCTGTCCTTCAGGTTTCTAGGGTTACCCTCAGGTGTTTGTGGCTGATTATTTTCTTTGCCATCAGCTTCGGTCCCAACTGATTGTGTTCCTTTCATTTAATAACAACATTGAATGGATTTTACAAAAGGATATTTTCTTCAAATATATAGAAAGAATAAACATACAAATATCTGGGGGGAGGGATAATTAGGTTTTAAATTTAGCTCAGTTTCTATATAACACAGGTACTACCAAGTTCATGTTCAGGTGCAGAATAACTGCTGGATAGTCCTATGTCTCGCCTACCATTAGGTTTGGTTCCTGAAGTTCAATTTTAAAAGTTACTACTTGCTGGGTAGTAATGGCCCAATGTCTGGGAAGCATTTCTGGAACAATTGGATGTGAAGGAAGGCTCCACTCTCTTCATTCTTTGGGACATCTATTTTGCAAACCCATACTTTGGAATGATAGAACACTAGGGCACCCTTTGGACCTTTCAAAATCAGAAGATCATAGACTCCACCCCATCCCTGGTCCTTGAGCTTTCCCATGGATGCTGAGGCAAAGAGAGAGAGCCTAGATTCAGAGCTTTTCCAACTACAATCCAGGGATTTTTCATCTTTTTTGTGTCATGGACCCCTTTGATACCTTGGTCAAATCTATGGACCCCTTTGCAGAATAATGTTCTAAAATTTATAAAATAATTGTTTTTACATGTAAATGGGGGAAAACTTAAATACTAAATAAACATTTAAAAATACACAAAATAAAATGCATTGGATTGCAAAAGTAACCATTGATATTGAAATGAAGTTCTCTCTCTCTCTATTGCTCTTTCTGCCTTCTCTGTCTCTCTCTCTCTCGCCCCCCCTCCCTCCATGTCTCCTTCTCCCTCTTTATTCATATAAGTCTATTTCTTTCTTTATTTCTGTCTCTTTCTGTCTTTCTGTCTCTCTCTCTGTCTCACTCTCTCCCAATTTACCCATCTATCTATCTATCTATCTATCTATCTATCTATCTATCTATCTATCTATCTATCCTTCTATCTATCTTCCTAATCTATCTGAAAAATTCCCAGACCCAGGTTAAAAATCCCTGCTAATGTTGGAGAATGTCAGCCTAGATTAGGAGAATCTCAGTCACTGGTGAGTGTATTAGGTTGGAAGTCTGATAAAGTAAGTAGTCAAAGTGAAAGGAAAAAGAAATATATTATTGTATTAAGAGAGACTGCCTGTTGTTGGCAGCAACAGTGTCCTCCCCTCTATCTCCATTCTCCCCCTCCTCACTATACTGATTTAGTTTCTATAGTTTTTCAGTTCCTCTTACAGTATGAAGCCAATCACCAACATTCTGTGTCATTTAACTGAGACAATGGGGGATTTTTCTGCAATACAAAGAAAGATGAACAGTGGACTTCTAGTAATGGGAGGCTCAACATTGGTTGGTAACCTGCTCACTCAACCATGCTGTTAGTATATCTGAAAAGCTCCTCCCAGGGAAAAGAAGGTTGTCATTTTAGTCACATAATCTTTTCCTAAAATGGCATGTGTTTTCTCTTTCTACACTGAGTACACACTACATGCTATGTTGAATGTTCATTTTGCACTTTGCATATAGACTGCCTTTTATTATAGTAATTTGGGTACATTGAGGAGGCGTTCCTTAAACATATGAAATCATAGGTCCAGCTTAAAAATGTGCATGATTTTCATATATTTACTCCACTATATTACATTTCTTGAGGGTAGGGAGCACATTTTTGTATTCCCTAAGAGCCTAAATGATAGTTTCTGAATAGTGGCTGCTCTGTAAATATTTGTTGCCTAAATGGATAGGTGGATGGTATTCAGCTGTCTTCGTCTCACTCTCTCTGCATTGGATGATAAGTTGTAAACCTAGTGTACCTTTTTACACAGGATGCTCAGACCTTATTTTTCCCCCATTCCATCTCCCACATGCATATGGCTCAAGTACTGGGGACACTCCTTATTTAAGCCAAACAACTAGTACCAGCTGCTGCCAAGAAAACCCCATGGAGACACCACTGTCAGGAGAGTCCAGAAGTGGGCACTAAAATAGAGCAGATTATTCTTCTCAGGGAGCCTGGGAAGCCGGTATGCCAATGAGGCAGTTTTGTCTTTTCTTCAGTTTCTCTCCTAGCATTTGTCAGGACAAGATTTGGGGAAGCAAAGGTTTGAATGGAAAGGCAGATTCTTCCTCGCCAGCTTGTGTTTTTATTGAATTGGAGGTCTCGGCGGGTAACTGCGGAACACGCTCTGCGTGGGCAGCACCCAGCTATGTGATTACCCTGTCATGTAGCATATACATAACCTCATTGTGCTGTGAGGCAGAAGGCTGATTAGCAGGAGTGCCATCAGGACCAGAGATGCTGGGCTGCATCTGGGCCCAGGCCTGCCCTGGGGGCTGCTTTCCTCCTCCCCAACCTGTGGACAGAATCAACTGCACACACTCCTGGTTACCAGTAATCTCCCCATGAAGTATTATGACTTCTTAGCTATTATTATATGGTGAGTTATATCTAAGGGGAAATAAATCCTCCAAGTGGGGGTCATTTGTCAGGGCAATATTAAAACAAAGTGCAGGGGAATGAGCACTTCAGCAAAAGCTGGAATCGCTAACCTTTTAAAAGTAAGTATATTTAATTTGGGCTGAATCAGTAAGGAGGTTTGGATAGCTTGTGTATTTATGAGTGCTACATTCAGCCTTCATTTTAGCCTGAAGGCTGCTCGAAGCCTGGTCCCTTCCTGAAATTGTTTCTCCCCGAGTTTTAATTTGAATCCTGAATCTTCATTATAGCTTTACAAACTTGGCTGACATGAAGAAGCAGAAGTACTGATTGGTAACAGTCCATACTGTGGGGCATAGGATGGATATCCTTTCCATTTCTACCCCTACCCATCCATACACTTTTTTCTTTCCCACAAAAAATAGCGGGGCGGGGGGGAGGATGGACCTGAAGGGGTAAAGGGAAAAGAGGGAGAAGGAAGAGAGAGGGGGGAGTTTCTTAGACTGTTTAATAATAATGATTGATTAGTGATGGTCAGCACTATGCCTGAAATTTTACAGAGAATGTTTAAAAAAATATACAGATGGAGGGAAAGAACAGGACGTGAGCAGGCAGCAGGGAATGAATAAAGAATGCTAGTATAGTTCTTTTCTGGAGATTTTTCACATCCTCAGAGGAGGAAGAAGTGGAACTACTCTGATCTCCACTAGCAAGCAGAGATTTCCGTGCAATGGGTCAACATTAGGCTTTTTCTTGACAGCTAATCTAGTCTTATAAACAACTATTTCCCTGGTTCTCATATGCCCTTCAGTGAGCACTATTCTATATATACTATGGACTAACACTTTGATTGGGGTTACCCCTTTGTGTGTCTCAGGATAAAATATACGTCCAAATCCATGGCAGTGATTTTTAACTAGTGACTTTAGCTCCCAAGATCTAATAATATTGCAAAGGAGGAAGTTTGTCTTTGACTTCCTCTCACTTTTTTTTTCTTTCTTGTATCCATAGCTTCTTATATCCCCCTACCAAATAGGGGGAGATTAATAAATATCATTGATTAATGTATTTCTCCACTAAGGTATACTGGGTTCTCATGTGGCCCTCATGATGACCAGAGTCCCTCTGTGGCACTCAACTTAATGCTGCCCTCCCCTACAGTGCTCTATCATATAGAATCATTCTTTTTCCCCTTTAGCAGTTAGGTTGAACCTCCTTTCCTCACCCTAATCTAAATCTTCTTTGCTTCTTATAGGGAATTTGAGCTAGCTTTCAGAGTGTTACATTATTAAGGTAATTTCTTTTATGTGATGAGTGATTGACATATAAGGAGAGGGCACCACGTAGAATGAGATTCCCACTTGTGGTGAGGGCTATCCTTCCCATCTCTAGGATGGGGGTATCACTGTCTTGTTAGAAGGGAGACACATTAGACATGTCTATCCTCTTCTCCAAGGGAGACTTTCCTTCCTTCCATGAGAGAAAAAGGGGGATGTTGGGGTCAGAGGTAACTCTAATCTCCTTAGAGAGAGGGGTTATTGAGCTAGAATTATATCTACCTTCTCCCTTAAATATTATCAGTCTAGGGGATATGACCAGGTTCAATCTAACTTTTGATAACTTTTTCATTTTGGGGAGAAAGGACAGACTTTAAGTTCTATATCCAAAGCTTTGAGCCCTTTCCCACCAAATACCAGTTCCACAATGAATGCACATAACAAAAAACAAAGTAACCCATTTATCCAAATTGGTAGCAAATCAGAAATTAGAGGAGTATATGTAATATATAATATAATAATATAATATAATGTAAACGAGAGAGAGAGAGAGAAAGAGAGAGAGAGAGAGAGAGAGAGAGAGAGAGAGAGAGAGAGAGAGAGAGGGAGAGAGAGAATTCTAGATCTTATCCAAGCTGAGATAAGAACATGGCAGAGGCTACCACCTCCTCTCATGTTGTCCCAGAGTCTTTTCCTTCAGGACCCTGAAGTGGGGTTGGCATCTTCCATCTTCCCTTTCAAAGCTGGAAGCCAGAAGTGTCTGAAGCAAATATGCATTTGAAGAAGACTTGAGGCTTGAAGAAACCTGAAAGGGGACTCAAGAAGGCAGACTCTTTCCTCTCATTAATTCTACCCTACCCTTCACACAGGGCAGGGCATTCATCTCCATCAATAAAGAGAAAGTCCCATATCAAAGCACTTTGGAACAGGGGTTACAATCAGGTTTACATTTGCCTTGTGAATTGAAGTGATTATCCATTTCTTCCTCTTACAAACAATTATTAAGCATCTATTTTGTTCTGTTAGGTGCAAGGCACTGGTGAATAATAGAAATATGAAAAAATCAACCCATGTACTCGATAAGTTTACAATCTTACTATAGTTTAAAAAGAAAAATATAGGGGTGGTTAGGTGGCGCAGTGAGTAGAGTGCCAGCCCTGGAGTCAGAAGGACCTGAGTTTGGATCCGACCTCAGACACTTAACTTACACACAAACAAAAACCTAGCCGTGTGACCTTGGGCAAGTTACTTAACCCCAATTGCCCTCCAAAAGGCAAAAAAAAGAAAAAGACAATGATGTAGACATGAGAAGTGGGACAAATTCTATTAGAGGTCCAGGAGAGAGGAAAAAATTATATCCATCTAAGGGGAATCAGTGAGTACTTCATGGAGAAGCTGGCATTAGCTTGCATATGGAAGAAGAGGGGAGATTTTATTTTCCCCATGACAAAATACATTAAACAAAAAAAATCCAAGACAAATATTAATGGTTTGAATCTAGTAAGAAACATTGTCTACACCCCTATAAAATAGTTGCCACCTACTGCATCTCCAGAGGGCCTCTAGTCAATTTCCCCAATGAATTCCTCTTTGTCTCCAATACAGCAAGGGACAGACAGAGTCAGATTACTCCCATAGCACCAATGTTGAAGATTAAAACTGAAGCTGCTCAGTTTTCAATTTGGTGAAAGCAGTCTAGTGAGTGCTGACTTGTCAGTAAGTAGTGGTGAGGGCTCTGATTTCTCTCAAACCAAATAGTACAACATCTTGGCACTGCTCCTGTGCCTATCAGCAGGGTCTGGATATGATGGCCATTTATTGCAGTCTTTCATCCTTAGTTCCCTGTGCTTTATCACCCTGAGTAAAGCTCTCAAAGCCTTTTTATCTATTCCCCTATACAGAGTATCCTACCTAATTAGAATTCATGCTGGGTGACATTCCTAAGCAGTAGGCCTACACATGGCCTTCTGGGAAATATAGTCCACATAATTTCTCCCAGTAAACACAATGGTAAATGGATTGTTCATAGACAATATGTACATTGTACATATTGACTGTACAATATGACATTTTGGGGTTCCTTCAAATATTCTTTAACTGTTCTATAACTTTGACATTTTGGAACCCAGGTCTGAACTTCTTTCTCAAAACAGATCTGATTTACTGTTAAGTAAATGCTGTACTCTAGCTTAAACATTCAAATATCATAAATGTTTTTTAAAAAATTCATGGCTAAATTGCTATTTTCTGTTCTATCTTTTGGCTACTTGGATAGACCCTTATATCCCTACCCCCATACTCAGCATCTGGAGTGTGGAGTTAAAAAGGATGAAAACAATGGACATCTCTAAATACAACATTAAATAGCTACTGCTCACCATATTTGCCTGGTGTGTGCTATAAATTTATTTTCTTTCTTATTTTAATATGTTTTATTCGTGCTATTATCTTTATATCATAGTCATTTTGTGGGGAGACTCTCCCCACTCATGATTGAATCCTTTACAGGAAAAATAATCAAAAGCACTTGATTCGCTGACGACATTTGACAACTAATACAACCTTCTGCCTTATTCATTTGCCCCCTCTCTACCATGAGGAGGAAGTTTCTTTCATTATTTATTACTTGGGACATCATTGGTCTTTTAGTTTCTCAGAGTTTGACATTTTTTTCAGTGATTTGAAAAGATACTGCATTGTTGTAGTCATTGTATATATTGTTCTTTTGGTTCTGTCTATTTCATTCTCTATCAATTCACAAAAATCTTCCCTAGTTTCTCTGAATTCCTCATATTTTTCATTTCTTATAGCACAACAATTTTCTATGGCTTTCATTACCAGTTTCTTCAGCCACTTTTCTTCTATTTAGTGGACAACCATTTATTTTCAGCTCTTTTCTACCATAATGAGTACTGCCATGAATGGTTTGGTATATATATTTAACCTATTTTTCTTTCTTTGGGTTATATGCCAATGGTAGGATTTCTGGGTCAAAGGATATGAAAATGTCATTTTTTTCCTTGAATATTTCTAATTTGATATCTAGAGCTATTGGACAAATTCATAGCTCAAAGTGTACCTGTCTTCCAATAGCTTTTCGAACATTAACCACTCCCATTTTTTGGCTATATTTACTGAATGGAGCTGGTGGAAATCACAAAACCATGCTGAGAGGTCACTATCAATTTATCGTCACTACATCAAAACCATCTTGTTACTCTTTCCTAATCAACTCTCTATTCTTCTCACTATGGCAACTTTTAAAAGTCTTCTTTCCTCAGGCTTTATACAGCAGTTAGTCAATAAAGATTTTTTATTCACCTACTATGTGCCAGATACTGTGCTAAGCTCCAGTGATACAGATATGAAACAGAAAGACAGTCCCTGTACTTATGGGGCTTAAAATTCAAAGGGGGAAGTTAACACAGAAAAAGAAGATAAGGGGAAGGATAGGAAAGATACCTTGGGGGGAGAGTAATATATATGTATATGTGTGTATAAACATATGTGTT
The DNA here is from genome assembly GCA_011680675.1 of Gymnobelideus leadbeateri. Taxonomy (NCBI): domain Eukaryota; kingdom Metazoa; phylum Chordata; class Mammalia; order Diprotodontia; family Petauridae; genus Gymnobelideus; species Gymnobelideus leadbeateri. The sequence continues at coordinate 716,826 of WOXC01002583.1, forward strand.
ATATGTGTGTGTATGTGTGTGTGTGTGTGTGTGTGTGTGTGTGTGTGTGTGTGTGTGTGTGTATTCTGGGGAAGTCTAGTCCAAATGAATGTAGCCAGTGGGAAATGAAGAGATAGCTGGCCTGGAAGTCCCCTTTAAATAGAGGCATTAGGAAGAGTTCCTTGCTCTGCCCTCTAGACTTTCAGTTATCTGGGCAGAGGATACTGAGGGTACTGATGAGCTCTGAGTACAAAGCTGATGCAATCTCTCAGAATGATTAATTTCTTGATAATGATACTTTTTAGAGGCATGATGAAGTCCAGTGCAAAGGAGTGCATCCAAGGGGGAAGAAGCACCCCTCCCCCATCCTTTCAACTGAGGATTTTGTCTCATAATTAAAAACAGCAACAAAGTAACAAAGTAACTGAGACCCTTCTACTCATTTCATGTTTCTGATTTCATCCTCAACCGACTACCTCATCCTTAACTTGCGCCTAATAAGAGCCAGCCTTTCTCCTTCTCAATGCAGACCCTTCAATGAGTGCCCTTAATCCTATTTCCTCTCATTTTCCCCCTCCTCTCAACTCCCACTACCTGTCACCTCACTGCTCATACTTACAAGTTAGTGAACAGAGTTGAAAAAAGTGAGGCAAGCATGCTAACTGGGTTTGCTCTACACACACTTTATCCAACAGTTTCCTCAACTATAAAATGGGGATCATAATATCTCCTACCTCTCAGGTTGTTGTGAGCATTTAATGAGATAATATTATAAATTGCTTAACACAGTGCCTGGCACATAGTAAGTGCTTAATGAATGCTTTTTTTCCTCCTTTCCTTTCTCTTTCTCTCCTTTCCCTTCCTCCTTTCCTTCCTTCCTTCCTTCCTTCCTTCCTTCCTTCCTTCCTTCCTTCCTCCCTCCCTTCTTCCTTCCTCCCTCCCTCCCTTCTTCCTTCTTTCCCTCCCTTCCTCCCTTCCTTCCTTCCTTCTTTCCTTCCTTCCTTCCTTCCTTCCTTCCTTCCTTCCTTCCTTCTTTCTTTTCCTCCTTCCTACTTTTCTACTTTTCCCAGGGCTAAGGAATATCCCTCAGTTTATTAAATTTCTTATAAAATTCTTCCAGAAAATTCAGGATTATAGATTACAGAATCATAAATTTATCACTTGAAGGGATTTCAGAGGTCATCTAATACAAACTATTTGTTTTATAGATGACAAATAGATGACTTTAGGGCTAAAGAGGCAAGTCAACTTTCATGAGACCAAGCAGCAAGTAAGTAGTAGAACCAGGGTTTGAACATAGGTTCTCTGACATCAAATGCACAGTTCTTTATTCTGTATCATTCTACCTTAAGTGAGCTGGAAAGATATGTAGCTTTTATAGGATAAACAGGGCCATATATGGCCACCATTTTTAAAGGACAACTTTGCAGTCACAGCAGTTGGCTGCTTTTAGTTTTAAGGTGGTGCTATTTGATCAATTTTATGATTTTAACTTCATGGAAAGATATCAAAGAGTTGAGCGTATCAACCTCTCTACACCTTTCCTTTTCAAGCCAGAACTAAATGGCATTGAAATTAATTTATTATTTACAATGATAGGAATACAATATGTAATGCCTGCACCATAATGTGTGAATTAATTCCAGCTATAAATCTAAGGCCAGACTTAAAAACCACTATGAACTATTAGAGCTGTCTATTCTCACCATCATGTTAAAAAAAGACATATCCATAGAAGTTATTACATATTCTGTTCCATTCCATCGTCCCCTCACCCCTGCCCTATGTAATGGAAGTGCAAATTTAAAGATCTTCCCTGCCCCTAGCTTAAGTGCACCTGGAGCCTGTGGTGGGAGGCTTGTTTTTCAGGAAAGCCCACACCTTGATACTTTGTGATTGGGCAGTGGGTCCAGAAGGTTGTTACAGTCGCTGAGCCAAGAGAAGGCTATATAAACCCTGAGGAGAGGCTTTGCTTTGGGGCTCACTTTGAGAAGTGTTGTGTGATTTGACCAGATGAGACTCTGGGAAGCTGTTGTTGAGAGCCCCCCGGCTTTGAAAACCCAGATGTTGATGCTTCCCTCTCTGGTAACTGTGATTTGGTATTGATATAATGGGTGGACAGTTTGGAAGCCTGTTTGATCTGTAAGTTCTGTAACTCTGAAGTTCAGGGTGCTGACCTTTTTCCCCTGAACTAGGTAATGTATGTTTGTTTGATTAAAGTAAGTTTGTTGACCCATTTTGAGTTGCTTTCCTTTTGAAAAGCAGATCTAAGAACCTATATTGGCAGCTACCCTGGGGATATTGGGGTGCTTGCTGCTACAAAATGGCAACGAGGGATGGGATCTGCTGAGTAAAAGGAAAGTATGGGGGCTGGGATAATTGTTTCCCAGTTGTGGTAGCTGTGATTCTGTGGAGCCATGGAGCAGGAGAGAATGGCCTGCATGCTGACTTCACTGAGCTGAGAGCAGGAATGGTGAGCTGCCTGCATGGAGACCTGTGGAGAAGCCTGGAGCTGCTGCCTTCTGCTGGAGGAGAAGGAACCCAGGAGTTTGGAGTTCAGCCACAGGACAAGATAAGGACTGTGTGGCAAAGCTGGGGCACTGAATGTGTTTCCTTGCTGCATCCCACAGTTTGGGACCCAGGGGGAGGATGGACTTGCGGCTGGTGGGTGGGGTGAAGTGCCATGGACCCCAAGGACCCCAATTTGGTTTTGTTGCCCAGCCCCCTCTCTGGACTTGGAAGTAGGGGCTGGAGCAGTGTGAGGGGAAAGAACTACACCCTCCTCCCAAGAGAACTTTATGTGATAATGCTTTGTATTTTGTGAATTGATGTGATAATGCTTTGTATTTTGTGTTTAAGGCCCAGTGGCCACTTTGGTAACTTTAGATGTACCTTGAAAATATGACTTAAGAAATGGTTAGTGGCTAATTGACATGTAAATTGTCTATGCTATGGGCATACTTAGTAAGACTTTACTGAATAAGTGACTAATTGTACTTTGAGATATTGTTACAGATAAGAGACTAATTGAGTTAATCAAGACTTTGCCCCATGAGTGGAAGACTTGTACTTTGAAAACTGATGTAACTGATTGAGTTAACTTAAGAGTGACTATTTTTTGATTTTACTGATAAGTGACTAAGTTAACATTTGCCCCATGAGTGGAAGACTTGGACTATTGTATTTTGAGATTATATTGTGATTTTATTATGTACCTGGAAAATGTGACCTAAGAGATGTTTTAATGCTAATTCAAATGTAAATTGTGTATATGCTATGGGCAAGAAACATCTTGGGGCTGAATGTAATGGAAATGCAAATTTAAAGATCTTCCCTGCCCCTAGTTTAAGTGCACCTGGAGCCTGTGGTGGGAGGCTTGTTTTTCAGGAAAGCCCACACCTTGATACTTTGTGATTGGGCAGTGGGTCCAGAGGGTTGTTACATTCTCTGAGCCAGGAGAAGGCTATATAAACTCTGAGGAGAAGCTTTGCTTTGGGGCTCACTTTGAGAAGTGTTGTGTGATTTGACCAGATGAGACTCTGGGAAGCTGTTGTTGAGAGCCCCCCGGCTTTGAAAACCCAGATGTTGATGCTTCCCTCTCTGGTAACTGTGATGTGGTATTGATATAATGGTAGGACAGTTTGGAAGCCTGTCTGTTTGATCTGTAAGTTCTGTAACTCTGAAGTTCGGGGTGCTGACCTTTTTCCCCTGAACTAGGTAATGTATGTTTGTTTGATTAAAGTAAGTTTGTTGACCCATTTTGAGTTGCTTTCCTTTTGAAAAGCATATCTAAGAACCTGTGTTGGCAGTCACCCTGGGGATATTGGCGTGCTTGCCGCTACACCCTACTTACTCTTTCTAACCATTGGCTACATAGTTACAACAGGGAACAGCAAGAATGGATGATGGGTGATTTTATAACCATTGTTTCTCTTCAATATTCCACATCTTTCTTATTTTCAGGTCTGCTAATAATTTAATCTTTAGAACTGTCCACTAATCATAGTGCTGCCAAGTCTTTTGTAGAGAGGAGGATTAAAACTCAAGTCTTCTTTTTCTCATTCAAGCAGCCTGATAACTTATTGGTAAAGGTTTTTCAGCATTTCAAAGAAGGTATAGTGAAAATCCATTTCTAGGGGACTTCTAGTTAAGAAAGTGATGGGAATGGGTATAGAAGAATCCTGCTTTCCTCACATACACTCTAGCAGAGATCTAAAAATGGCATTGGACCTAAGCATGATTAAGGAATACAAGTAGAGACATTATTAAGTGCCTTCATCATGTCAAAATTACAAAAAAATGATAGCCAGAAGCCTATGTAAATTGGAAAAAATATCCTGTGAGGAAAGCTAACACAAGCCCAGGCTGGAACCCTTCAAGTGCTTTTACCAGGCATGCTCCAGGGACACCTCAAGCCCATTCAGCTCTTCCAAGAAATGCTCTAGGACACTGGTAGTTCCTGAGAAACACTAGGAGTGTCAGAATCCAGCAGGGAGCTTATTGGAGGCTCTCTAGAGAGTTGTTTGGCACAGTGTACAGGTGGGCAGTTATGTAGGACAGTGGATTGAGTTCTGTACCCATAGACAGAAAGTTAGATGTGGGCTCAGGCACTTCCTAGCTGTGTGATTCTGGTCAAGTTACTTCACTTCTGTTTGGTTCAGTTTCTTCAACTATAAAATGAGGATAATAATAGTACCTAATTACCAGGGTTATTGTGAGGCTCAGATGAGATAATATTTGTCAATTGCTGAGTATAGTATCTGGCGCATAGTACATGATATATAAATACTAGTTATTATTGTTGGTGCTAAATTAGCTGTGCTCACATACAGATTCTGGGGGATATAGGAAGTAGGTAGAAATCCACATTGTTCTGACTGGGAAGATATAGGATGTGAAACTTATAGGTTGTCTAAATGTAAACATGAGGGAGATAGAAGTCAGAATCAGGAGCCCAGGAAATTTATGACAGGATTCAATAAACCCTGACAGCACTATTCAAGATAGGTGTAGTCAAGCTCTGTTGTAAAGTTCTAACCAGGAATTGAGGCTGGAGATATGAGAAAACTAAAGAAGAAATACTATGTGTCATCAGACACCCAAGAGATAAACCCAGAAGAAGATAATAACTTCATAACAATTACAGAGCCTACAAAGGAGATAAGGTATAGTCACAAAGACACAGAGTGCCTAGACAAATGAAGTAAATGTTAAAAAATGAAATTCCACTTTTTTTTTTGTTTTGAAGTGCTCTGAAGGAAAGAACTGAAAAGATAAAAGTTTAAAAGAGAAGGTGGCAAATTTTACCCATCTTAGAGACTCCTGAAAATTAGAATGGAGAAAATAGAGCTCAATAACTTCACAACACAAGAGATATTAGGGAAACAGAAAAAAAGTAGTGGAGACTAAGTTGATCCTAAAGAATATGCAGGTCAAAAAACGTGATAGAAACATTTTTTTCATTAAAGAAGATTACAGAAAGGAGACAAAATTTATGGGATGACAGTCAAAGTAGTCCTTAGGGGGAAAATTTCTATTAGTAAACACTTTAATTTCACAAATAAGGGAAAAGAATGGATCGATGAACTAGGACTATAAAAACAATTTGACCAGCAAAATAAAGTCATTCCTTCCAATTAAACACAAAAACAGAAATTCTGAAAATCAAAGAAGAGATAAACTAAATTAAAAACAAAAACAATCTAGATAAAACCAGGAACTGGTGTGTGTGTGTGTGTGTGTGTGTGTGTGTGTGTGTGTGTGTGTGAGAGAGAGAGAGAGAGAGAGAGAGAGAGAGAGAAGAAGAAGAAGAAGAAGAGAAGAACCAATAAAATATAATTACCATTTGACAATCTGATTTTTAAAAAGAAAGGAAAATTAAATCATTAATATAAAGAAACAGAATTTATAAGATGAGGAACAAATAAAGGAAATTATTAGATCATATTTTGCTCAATTTATAAGCCAATAGGCAAAAAGTTAAAAGTAATATAAAATAACCTCCAACCAATAAAATGTGATATAGGGAATTTAAATTATCTCATATAAAAAATAAAAAGAAAACTAGCAAGAAATGAACTCTAAAAAGGAAAAAAAAATCTCTAGCATCAGTTGAATTTACAGGTGAATTCTATCAAACATTCAAGGAATTATTAATTCCAATATTACCTAAATTCTTTGTAAAAATAGGGAAACAATGAATCCCACAAATTCCTCATAGGATACAAATATTATGTTGAGAATGGCTCTAGATAAAAACAAAGAAACTGCAGATTTATATCCCTAATGAATCTTAATTCCAATATATTATAACATTAGCAATGAATGTATAGCAAAATAATAAAATATTTATATATTATGATTAGGTTGGAATCTTTACCAGGAATATAGTGTTGGTTCAATATTAGTATAACTTCCATGTATAGCTGAGGAGCTCAAGGAGCTTGTGCTCTCCTCCGTTAAAAAAACTTGAACTATTATTATGATTTGAATGAAAAAGAAATGTAAGTGATAGTAATAAATAAGATTTACCAGAAAACATTGGCTTGTAAAATGGTATTTAATTTTTAACAATTATGTGTAAAGGCAATTTTCAACATTTATTTTTTGAAAGATTTTGGGTTCCAAATTTTTATCTCTCCCTTCTTCCATCTTGGACCTTCCCCCTCTCCAAGATGGCAAGCAATCTGATATAGATTATACATGTACAATGATATAAAATATATTTTCATATTAATCATGTTGTGAAAGAATAAAAAGAACAAAAGTGAATTTTTTTTTAAAAAGTGAAAATAGTATGCTTTGACCTGCATTCAGAGTCTATCAGTTTATAATATTCACAAGGAAAAACATGTAATAAATAGTATAGTGTTTGATAAATCCAAGAAATCAACTACTAGAATTAGGATTTACTATTTAACAAAAACTGCTGGTAAAACTGGAAAGCAGTCTGGCAGAAACAGATCTCATATAACATCTCATGCCACATACCATGGCAATCACCAAAGGGAAGCATAATCTAGATATGGATTTTGTTTATGAAATAAAATCATCTTGTTTGTTTCTCCACTTGAAATTCTGTAAGAAACTGATAACTCTCTTTAAAAAAACAAGACAAAAAAAAAACAAAGAAAATATTTGATATGTATACTAAGGCCTGCAAACTGAAATATAAAATCTAAGTATATTGTTATCATAGTTATTTGCATATATCTATATCTACCTTCTTGCTCCTACTTACCCTTTAATTGCCTTAGTTTTTTCATCTGTGAAAAGGGAATTTTACACCTACCTCCCAGGATTGTTGTGAAGATCAAATGAGATAATGCACACACACACATCATTTTGCAAAACTCAAAATGCTATATAAATTGTAGCTATTGTTACAACTACTACTACTACTACTACTACTACTGCTGCTGCTGCTGCTGCTGCTGCTGCTGCTGCTACTACTGCTACTGCTACTGCTACTGCTACTACTACTACTTCTACTACCACTACTACCAGACCACATATTTTGAGGTCAGTAATCATTTATGTTTTCATTTATGCTTTATATAATAAGCACTAAAAATAAAAATTGTTTCCTCAATTGAATTACTAATGAATTTTCCAATCCTAGAAACATTTTCAAAAACACACAGAAACAGACTACCTAGAAAAAACAAATAATTACATGTATAGATAATTGTATGTGTACATAGAATTATGTTTGTGTGAAAGGTTTATAATTAAAGGTACTGAGAGTAAACTGTTTTTCAGCTCCTAGAAGTGGTTATTGAAATAGGACAGGGCAGTGGCTACATATTTTGGATGTGACAAACTTATCCTTTAGGTACCCAGAGCACAAACAATCTAATCAGAAACTGTCTATATTGTACTATAGGTTGCTTTTGGATTGAAGTTAATGGTTGTTTCATTTTCTTCTTCTAGCTGGCAATACAGGATTGTTAGGGTTTCACTGATGGGTTCTGAATCTAAGCTCTTTCCATTTAATTTCATAATAGTTAGGAGTTCAGTTGGACAGTCACTGAAAAGCTATGAACTAATGGGTTTCAGTTGCATTTTTTAGGTCAACACTGGCCTTTTCCTGGCCCACAATTACCAACATTAGCATAGCCATCTGTCCTCCCTACTGCAGATCCCATATATTTTAAAAAACTCCAACTGAGAAAAGCTTGAATATTTTGTTTCCAACAAAAGACAATGACCCTCACCCTCAGTTATTTACAAATTCAAGTGGAATACTTTTTCCCCCTTTAAAGCAGAATAATACATATCCCTTTATTTTGTATGGGAGTTATTCAATGCCAACATGCTTTGGCAAAGGCAACTGTTTACAACGAGACTTTAGTTATTAAAAAGAAAAAAAATGAATAAAATACATAAGAAATCAGGCAAGGAGCATGATGATGAGTTCATTTTGGAGTACAATTAAGACATCACGGAAAGCACATGTATGTATACTTGCAGAGCCAAGTCTTACATAGATTCTTATTCTATTTTTGTCATGGAATCCTTTGGCAGTCTGGTAAAACCTATGGAACCCTTCTCAGAATAATTATTTTAAATACAATACATAGGATTATGAAGAAAACTTATTATATTTAAATAGTTATTGATACATGTATATATTTTTAGAGCTCACTGGTAAAAGATTAAGAAACCTGCTCTAGTAGAATGAACCCTAGCTAGGGAGTCAAGACCATCATTTTAAACTCTGCTCCATCATGATTGTTTCTTTCCTCAGCCTTTTTTATTTTTATTTTTTCAAGAAGAGTGAATCTCTGAAAATATCTTTGCCTTAGAGAGTGTGGAAATAGAAAGATCCAGAGTAGAAAGGAAGCTGGGGGGCTTGAGAGGTTATATAGTCTATCCTGTCATTTTACACATGAAAAAACTGACATCTAGGGAGGTTGTGACTTGCCCAAGTTTATATAGATAGTCATTGTCTGAGGCAAGATTTGAGCCCAGATCCTTCCATTCAAGAGTCAATGTTTTTATATGACTAGTTGACCTGAAAGATCTTGTGTGAGACACACAAACGGAGAAATTAGGTATATGTGAATATGATCATTCAGTCAATAAACATTTATTAAGTGCCCACTCTCTTCCATGTGCTGTGCCAAAAGAAAGGGTAGAGACAGTTCTTTCCCTTAAGGAGCAGACAATCTAACAGGGAGATGATAGACAAACATATCCATGTACATGTACATATACATACAAAAGCAATCAGAGAAATAGGAAAAAATCAACAAAGGGTAGGCACTAGAATTAAGAGGTTCAGGATAGGCTTCCTGTGAAGGTGATATTTTACCTTAGAACTTGAAGGAAACTATGGAAATCAGGAGGTAAAGATGCAGAGAGGGAACTTTCTAAGCATGGAGGGCAGCCAGTGAAAATTCCAGGAGTAGGGAGATGGGACATATGGGAAAGAAGATCATGTCCAAAAAGCAGCAGGTGGAGAGGATTCTGGGAAGATGGTGGAGTAGGTCAGAAAATAACACCTTAGGGTGAACAAAGTGTGGGTCAAGATAAATAAAAATAGGGACACAACTGGACTCTTCCTGGGACAATTTGAGAAGATCAGAAGAAAAAACCCAGGACAAGGTTTGGTCCCTGTGAAGAGTAAACACCTTCAGGCTAGGTTCCCTTTAAAACTACAAGCAGCAAGCCCTGGGGTTTGTTGGTTTGAGAGTCTGCCTTAGCCCCAGCCACCCAACTTTTACCCCCTAATAGTGAGTGTAGTTGGTCGCTGGAGCCCAGAAAGATTGAGGGAACCTCTGCTGATAAGGAATGCAGGAGCCGGATGTGCTGGGAAGAGCAGTGGGGGCAAGAAGGAACCAGCACATGCGTGGTGAGTGCAGAAACAGGGGGGTGGAAAGCACCTTAGTGTGGGAACTTATGAGAAGTTGGAGATTTGATTTTGTTTCCAAGTTAGAGGGCAAAATTGAAGATTTGGGGCAAGAGGCACTATTTCCCCCACCCCAGGGCTAGAGGTGATTACAAAATTTAAGCTATTACCACACAAAAAAATGCACAGGCAAAGGAGAAAGAATCCAATCATCGAAAGATATTATGGGAATAGAGAAGACCAGGATTCATCTTCAGAGAAGGATATTGAAGTAAAGAAATCCTCAAAGAGTAACATCAGATAATCACTTGCCCAAAAAGAATCATAGAAGATCTTAAAAAAAGACATCAAATGACAGAGATGGAGGAAAAAAAAGAATAATTCAAGAAAAAATAAGAATGTTATGAAAGAAAATTCAACTAATTAGAAAAGGAAATCCAAAACCTTAAGGAAGAAAATGACACCTTGAAAATTAGAACTGGGAAAAGGGAAGCAAGTGAAATAATGAGATCAGCAAAAAATTAACCAAAATATGAATAATGAAAAATAGAAGAGAAAGTTAAAGATCTTATAAGAAAAACAACAGATTTGGAAAATAGAACAAGAAAAGAAAATATAAAAATAATTGGACTAACTGAAAGTTATGATAAAATTAATTTTGATACAATAATACAAGAAATAATTAAAGAAAATTGTCCTGAAGAATTAGGACAAGGGGGAAAATAGAAATAGAAAAAAATCCATCCATAACCCCTTAAAAAGAGATCCTATGAGGAAAACTCATAGGAATATCATAGTCAAATTCCGAAATCCTCAGCCCAAGGATAAAATGCTAAAAGCATCAAGATTAAAACAATTGAAATATGGTGGTACCACAATTAGACTCACATAAGACATAGCAGAGACAATAAAGGACTGCAGATCTTGGAACACAATATATCAAAGAACAAAAGAATTGGGGCTCTGATTAAAAATATCATCCCCTGAAAAGTTAAGTATTATCCTGAATGAAAAAAAAATTGACATTTGATAAACTCTCTGATTTTCAAGACTTTATTTAAAAAATCCTGAACTTAATAGAAGATTCCACATATAAAACCAAGAGAAATATAAGGTACATATCAAAGACTGATTATGAGGGATACATAAGGACAGACTGTTTAATATATGCATATACATATATATGCATAATGTAAAATGTATGTTTAAGACTTTTATTAATAATTGGATAGGTTATAAGAAAGATTGAGATAAACCTGATTATGTGACTTTAAAAAGTAAAACCATTTAGGAACAGCTAGAAAAAGAAATGATTTTATACAAATGCAGTGCTAGAGAAGGAATTAATACAGAGGAATTAGAAGGGGGAGGAGGACTGGTAATTCTGGCAGCCTACTTTCATTGGGAATGGGTTTAAGAGGGAACTATACATTTATATTTAGAAGAGTATAAAATGGTAGGGGCAAAGGGAGGGGGGAAGAGGACAAGGGAGGACTCTTTAGAGGGGAGGGGAAGGAAATTGGTAAAAGGGGGTATAGAAAGGTTTTTAATATTCATGGGAATGATAGGATAGGGGAGGGATCCTTGGAGGGGGGTAGGCAAGCAAAAGGAGGGCAAGGTAGTGGGTAGAAGTATAGTAGAGGAGGCAGGAGGAATAGGAAACAAGAGATATACACAAACATAATCTCAGGAGTAGAATATGTTTGGGAAAGTATATATCTATATATGTATGTATATATGTATGTATATACCTACAGCTATAGAGAAACATCTAAACTTTATTGTAGCCTGCTGTATTTGGGTTCTGTCATTTTAGTCTAAAATACAATTTAAAAACAAACAAACAAACAAAAACAAAGACCAGGGGGTAAGCCAGTTTCCCTGGATCAAAGTGTATTTAAGTGGTTGTAGGTGCAGGGGTGGGGAACCTGTGGTCTTGAGGCCACATGGGGCCTTCTAGGTTCTTGGGTGTAGCCTTTTGACTGAGTCCCAGTTTTACAGAACAAATACTACTATTAAGGGGATTTGTACTGTGAAGTTTGGATTCAGTCAAAGGGCCACACTTGAGGACCTAGAGGACCCCATGTGGCATCAAGGACGCATGTTCCCTACCTCTGGTTAGTGTATAAAATGTAAGAGGCCTGGAAAGGCAGAGGAGGGTGAGGTTATAAAGGGCTTTGAATGCTAAACAGAGAATTTTATATTTCCTTCTGAAGGTGATTGGGAGCCACTGGAATTTATTGAATAGAGGGAGTGACATGGTCAGACCCCTTTCTCAAAATGACCCGAGTAAGAAATGAATGTCTACATTGTTGGGTACAGAATACACCTTTTATATATGGCTGATATAACAGCAGAAAAGATGCCTCCGAATGGATGCCCCAGCACAAAGAGCATGGAGATGATTGAATCAACCTCATCACCTGCTGGTTATTATCTCTGGTACCTCTCGCTGATTCGTGGAACTCCTTTTAGTATGAAGAATGCTGAACATAATGTTTTTGGCAATGAGATTTTTGGAGACGTGTATATATATATATGGAAGTTTATGTTGTCCTTTTATGACCTGGCTTGTTTTCTAGCTTGTGGATTATTCCCTTACCCAGACTGACTGTCCAGAATTGCCCTGGAATAGTGGTGCCAAACTCAAATAGAAATAGGGGCCTCTAATCTGTACATAAGCATCCCTGCAGGTCATGTATAGACTTAGTTTTAAAATGTAATATAATGTTGTATTTTTATTTACTTTATTAGATATTATCTAATTACATTTTAATCTTGTTCAGACCATTTTCTGGATTGTTGTGGGCTGCACACTGCCCATAGACAACTTGTTTGACACCTCTGTTCTAGAGGGACCATTAATCTCTTGGTGGTCATGACTTGGAAATCAGCCTTCTTTATTAGGATTGTAAAGGCAAATAAATTGAGAGCCATACCATATGAATGAAAGTTAAGGAGAATAAGGAGTCTGTGGTGATGTTATTACTACTGTCCAGATGTCATAGTTTCTGAGGCATTATCTGGCCACTACTGTTGCCAGATATGTGGCCAGAATGTGCTGAGGACCCTTTGTGGGGAGAAACAAGGATAAATTTATAATTTTATGCAAATTTATAATCACAAATTTTTTCAGTATATGAGAGTAAGGCAGAGTCTAGTTGCAATCTGAAAGTTAGCACTTTGAGAGAGAAATTAATTCTCACCATCTGTAATGGAGAATATTTAGTACTGACCTTAGACATTCTATGAATCTTTACTGGCATTTTAGGGTATTGTTAGCAGTCTCATTGATTTGAGAGGCAGATTTATGATTTCTGTAGAGTTGGAAACTCCCAATAAGGAATCTTCTTCTACCAATGTAGATTGACATCTTGTAAGTTACTGTTTTAGAGAATTGACTAGACACTTGGAGAGGTTGAATGACTTGCCCATTGTGACTCTCCAATATGTGTTACAATGAGGACTCTAATCAGGTCATACTGACTCCAAGGTCAGTTCTTTTAACACATTTATAAAATGGACAGTTTTGAAGTTTTGAAGACTTGTATAAGCTGATGAATGTTGAAAAGAGCAGAACCATATGAAAAATGTATATAATAACAACACCACAGTAAAAACAATTTTCAAGTCATAAGAAGTCTGGTCTATGCCAATGATACTAGAGCAGGAATGAAGAATGTTATCTATGTTTTGACAGAGAGGTGATGCAAAATAAGACACATGATTCTTGGATACAGGCAAAAGAGAAGTTGTTTTGCTTGACTATGCATACTTGTTACCAGGAATTTGTTTTTCTTTTCTTCATTTGTTTTTCATTTTTTTCATTAAAAATAAATGAAATTTGTCTCTTAAGACCTATATTCTTGGGGTGGCTAGGTATCGCAGTGAGTAGAGCATCAGCCCCGGAGTCAGAAGGACCTGAGTTCGGATCCGGCCTCAGACACTTAACACACATAAACAAAAACTTAGCTGTGTGACCTTGGGCAAGTTACTTAACCCCAATTGTCCTCCAAAAAGCCAAAAAAAGACCTATATTCTTCTACTGAGAGGAAGTATGAAGTAATGGTTTTCACTATCAATCAATAAGCAATTAACTGCTTATTATATAACCCAGGCACTGAACCAGGTACTAGGAAAGACAGCAACACAGGGTTACAACAATCTTTGCCCTCAAGAAGCTTGCCTTCTTTGGGGAAGGACAGTATGAACATGTGCAATTATTTACAGAATAAATGGTACAGAACAAATCCAAAATAAATACTTGGTACTTAAATATACATACTTGATAAGAAGATATTTAGGGAGAGAGCACTAGACATTGGGAGATCAAGAAAGTCTTCATGTAGGAAATGATGATTGAGCAACATTTTGAAGGGATTCTGAGAAACAGAGGGGAGGAAGGAGTGCATTTCAGGGATGAGGTACTGTCAGTGCAAAGGCACAGATAATGAAAATGTAATACTGCTTGTGAAGATCAAAGATAATGCTAATCTGGATGGCCAATCAAATGTTAGAAGGGAAGTAATATACGAGGATGGAAAGACAGGTTAGTGCCAGATTATGAAGGGCTTTAAAAGCTATACAGCAAAACTCATATTATTCCAGATGCAATACTGAACCACTGGAGTTTGTAGAGTAGGAAGTTAAGGAGGGTGTAGATCTTACCTTAAAGAGAATTACTTTGTTAGCAGGGTGGAGAATAGATTAGAGAAGGGAGCCATGAGGTAGAGAGATCAATTAGGAGGCTATTGCAATATTCCAAGTGAAAGGCCTAAGATCATTAAGCTCATAATTTCTTATATCACAGTAGTACACCACAACTTGTTTAGTCATTCCCCAATTGATGGGTATCTCCTCAATTTCCAATTTTTTGCCACTATAAAGAGAGCTGCTATAAATAATTTAGAACATATAGGTTCTTTCCTTTTTTTCCTAATCATCTTTTGGAAGGAGACTATGGGAGTAGAACTTAAGGAGAATCACTTTATTAGCAGGGTGGAGAATGGGTTAGAGAAGGAAACCATGAGGTAGAGAAATCAATTAGGAAGCTACTATAATAGCGGTATTGCTGGGACAAAGAGTATAGGCAGTTTAATAACTGGGTGTAATTCC